>JAHLJT010009436.1:80495660-81100500 GCA_031308135.1 Acheta domesticus | reverse complement strand
TTAATTTTTATCGAGTTCCAAGTTATGAGTTACTTTTCTTTGTTCGTACACAACAGCATTACTTTTATACATCATAAAATTATTCCTGTAAATAACAGAGTAATATATTTTTAACGAACTAAAGTATGTCAATGATCATAATAGAAATTAGATAATTTGACTTAAGACTAAAGGGAGGATGTGTATCTCCGATGTTTATGTTTTATATCAAGGAAACTTGCTTCATTTCTACTTAAACATCTGTCATCGTGCGTAGTCACTAGTTATTATTGCTAGATTTAAATGCAAAAATCACCACTGTAACCAGCAAAAAGAGGAATAATAAAATAAAATGTATCTAGTACGGAAGAGCTGCATAGAGCGCGTGTAGAGTAATTCGCGTCCAGAGGGAACAAATGGGTGACCGTGGCGCAGGCCGGAGGAGCCGAGCCCGGGCAGCGGGGAGCTGTACTCGTTCGCCGGCGGCTCGCAGCACACGCCGGCGGGCGCCCCGCCCCCCGCGCGCGGCTCGCCGCACGCCTCGCCCACTCTGGGCGCGCCGCTGCAGGCGTCCGAGTCGCGCCACGTGCTGTGGCCGCAGCCGCCGTCGGCGCCCGCCCCCGCCGGCGACCCCTGGAGCGCCTGCGCGCCGGTGCTCTTCGACTCGTGGGGCCAGCGCTGGTTCGTGCCCTCTCAGGCGTCCGAGCTCTCGCCGCCCGACGCCCTGCCCGCCGGCGGCGGCGGCATGGGATTCCCCTCCGCGCAGTCCTGCCACCACTTGCAGTGGCAGCAGCAGCACCCCGCCATGTACCTGACGCGGGACGAGAACGGCGCCGAGTCCGTGTCGATCGCTTTCGACCCCAGCGAGCCCAGCTGCCACCTCGACGGGTGGGAGGGCGCCGTCAACCGCGACGTGCCCTCGGCGTGGTGGTCGGGCGGCGGCGGGTGGATGGGCGACGGAGCGGGCGGGGGCGGGGGCGTGCCCGGCTGGGAGCCCAGCGTCAACCCGTGCGTCTTCCACGGCGCCCAGTGCCAGCCGCACCGCAGCCCCTGGCCCTCCGCCGACGACGCGGAGGGCCCGGGCGTGCCCATCCAGCGGCCCGGCAGGTACGCGTGCGAGCAGCGCAGCCGGGAGAACATGCTGCCGTCGCGCCAGCGGCCCGGCCGCAGGTGCTCCACCGCCGACCTCTCCACCATCACGGAGATGTCCGGCTGCGAGAGCGGCAGCTCCAGGAACACGCCGTGCGACTCGCTCTGCAAGACGCCTTGTGCCGACATGCGCGGGAACCTCAACGACATGAGTCAGTTCATGTCGAGGTAGGATTCCAATGAAACCAAACAGCACTGTTATTTCCTCTATTTCCACATAGAACGATGTTTCTAAATCGTTTCAACTGTTCTGTTCCAATCACACCGTTATTGTATACTTTTATGTTTTCTTGGTGGGCTTTCATCAATTTCACGTTATTGTCTGTTCGTACATTAGTATGTCCAAACAGGCATATTTTATTATGTTGAATCTGAAATAGGAATACGTAATAGTTATCAAAACCAATGTTGGTATTAAAATTATCACAGGAGATAAAGACTATAACCGATGCAACTACCGATTTTTTTTGTAAAGTACGTCGAGTTTTGGTTTTAATTTTGTTTGGCAGATTTTAGTGGAAGAAAATTTAACATTTCTTTCAGTACCTTTACTACAAACAATTGAATTGAAGCATTGGTGCTACAGAATGGAACAGACTTTCTCGGACTAGTTTCCTATTCTCTTGAGTCTGGAAGAGTTTTTCGATTTATCCCTCCTCTTCCCATCTGTTGTCAATCGACGCCAAAAAGATGTACCACAGGTTATCGGTCCTCTGCACCTTTGCGCTCCCCGAACTATGCAAAACATCTCGCTCCTGTACTTTACATATTTGCTCATGGTGTCCCTTCGACCCCTCTCCGTGTTTGTTCCTCTGTGATTGGGCCCATCCCGATGTTTTAGGGTTCCAGTTCTCCAATTACACTCTCATTTATCTATCAGGCCAAGGCACTATAAGATTAGGGTACAGATGTGTTACACAATGTACTCGGAATGTCCCCCATGCTGCCAACACAACTTCAAACATTCATCCCTGACAATGGTTTCTAACACACAGGGTACTTTTGCTCACCTATTTCAAGCTCCCGTTTCACGAGATCGAATCACTTGACTGTGCCATTTGTAAGCCTGTTACAATTATGTCACGTAGTCATAAATTGATAAAACTAATTTTATAATTAAAACTGACGTTTTTGCGGGTACGGCCTTTATTCAGCTTTGTATCATTAAATCTATATATTTGAATGAATATGACACCATTCATTTCTCTACAACAAACCAGAAACAAAGTTACTTTTCAGAATTATCGTAAAATTTAATATTATTGCACTCATTAATAAACAATGTTCTCAAAATGAATCAACTCTACAGAAAATGTTATAGAACATTATTTACACTTCGTTTCATTTAACACAATGGATTAGCTTACTTTCAAGGAATATTTATGTTGAGAAAATAGTATTTTTTCAAAAAATTAATTAGCATTTTTCACATTTTCTCACTTTTTCGATCTTTTAATTCCCGAATGGAAAAACCACTTTAAGAATATCATAGGAGAGTGAAAGCTGTTTATTAAAGGGAAATTTTCATTGCAAAGAGTGGTGATATTTGATAAACCGTTTTGAATTGCGATTTGTTTGTGTTAAGGTGGTCGTTAATAAAATAACATGTATTCAAGACATTTAACTATCATATATTTGCGTTAATATTACAATTTTACGATTATAAGCACGGAACACGAAAAGTATTATAAGTAACTTAAAAGAATTAACTTAGGTAGTGAATATTTTCAATATCTGAAACGTATTGCATTAATAGAAATCTCTCATAGTTAAATATCCTAAATATATAATTATGTTATTTTACTAATGATCATCTTTATACAGACACTTTGCAAATAATTATTCCATTTCAACTTCACAGTAAAACATGACATTTCCAATTAGTTTGTCTTCTTCGGATGTTGGATAAAATTATTTCAAAATATTAATAAGGCAATTTACCATATTTCTTATAAAAATAATTCAAACACAAAGTACATCTGTCAAAGATTTGTTCATTACAACGTAAAGTATATTAATTTGTGTATGGAACAAAAAGTGAACGAATTAGTGTATATTCGAACTTCATAATAAACAACTCCACTTGAAAACGTAAAGAAATTTCAAACGATATAGTTCATTTGTGTTACACATGAATTAAATATGATTTAACTACGGTAGTTCCGTTTTCAACGCCGGAGATTCCATAACGTATTTCTGGGCAAAATGTCAGAAATGGTATACACTTCGGCACTGAGAAATTTAGCTTGAAGAAGCAATTTAAGATTTCTTAATCTTTCTAAATAATACTGATGTTAACAAATAGTTAATATGTGCATTAACAATTGCAACTGAAGTGATATCGATTCGTAAAGTTCTTTCAATCTCTCAAACTAAGATTATGTGTATCAATCATTTCCACTTTTAATGTAAATGTCGCCGGTTATCTTGCTTTCACTTTTTATGTTTTGATGAGCCCTTTTCCATTTCGTTCCGCCAAATAGACGTTTTTGCACGGATGAATATGTCTCGTGCGTAAACACTAAACAAAAAACGGGGGGCCTCTTTTCTTAGCAGAAGAGATAAACCGACCCAGTAATTTCAAAATTATCAATTATTATTAAAAATTAAATACATACTCATAGCCATTTGGAAAAATATAAACTTATTAATCAGACATGTTTCGCGTGAATTATGATTGGAGAAGCGGCTTGTGTAATCATATTTATGTTCTTAAATAGTATTATTTGAGGCGCAATCTGAATCGTTGATTTGTACGTCAGCCAACATCAATTAATATTAAACATGAATATAAATTAAGCATACAAATGTACAAAGATATAAATGTACTACGCACATTTCTTGTAAACTATAAACGTAAAATAAATTAACGTAATCCTGTATGTATCACATCTGGGCTACAGCTGTACTCCTAGGGTTAGGATTCCTTTGCTTTATTAATATTATTTCGTGGACACGCGTACATATACGAGAAAGTTAAAAGCAATGAAAACTTAATTCATTTAAATCGGGTAAGTACGCAATAGATTTTTATAAATTACAAATTACAGTTCTTGTCTGAAAGAGTACTGTTTTAAAAGGGCTTCCTGAAAAAATCTTTAAATTCTCAAAAATGATGACTCAGATGTTAAAATCACTTACTGCCCAAAGAGTGTCCAGACAGCCTGTCAATATGTTAGTGGTTTCAAAACTTCCGTGTATAACTTATTGACTACTTAAAAATGATAATTGGTAGTAAAATATATTCTTCTTTTTACCTTTCTTTTCCAGGCATATTCAGAATGTCATATCGGCGGTGTCAATTCCGCCCCCTACGTTAACACCTTCAACAATGCAGGAGATTCTTCCCTCTCAGCGACTAACATCAGCGTCCACGACGTCATCAACTCTGCCAGCGTCTCTGTCACCGTCACTGACGCCATCTCCGTCAGCTGTGTCTGTAACCAATCCTCCACACCCTTCTGTACCCTCAGCCTTCGCCCCTTTCGTCCAGATGTCAATGGCGACGTCTATTTGTTCGTCGGCTTCCGGTCGCCCTTCTTCAGCCATAAGACCCTTCTCACCTTTCAGTTCACCCCCGTCCTCCCGACCGTCGACTCTCTTCCGACCGCCAGCGATGTTTCCCGAGCAGATCCCCGTCAAAGGGCCACCGTACCGGCAAAGTGGTCCCAGTCCACCCAACAAAAACATAATGTGGGAAACGGCAATGGGAAAAGCGGAGCCGAAGCGCAAAGAGGAGAGCCTAGCGTTGAAGATCGACGGCAAGCAGTGTGTGGACAATAATTTAGAAATATCCGGGCAACTGGTGGAAAACATGATGCACCTGCTGTCCGACACCATGTCCGAGCTCAGCGGGATCCCTATCCGCCTGGCCTCGCAGGTGCTGCAGGCAGGCACCAAGACCAGGCGCCAGGCGGCGCCCCACGAGAAGGTCAGGGCCGCGAGGCGGGAGGTGGAGAAGGTGCACGAAGAGGAAGAAGAAGCAGCCAACGCGAACGAAAGAGCCGTCACGAAAATCACGCTCGCCCCCAAGATGTGCAACGTGGAAGTGCTGTGCGTGGACAGCCGCACGGAGAGTGAAGCTAGCGAACGTAACGAGCAGTCGTTCAGCAAGGGGATCCAAGTGGACCACGAAACGACGAAGAAGGCTCCGCAAACCGGCAGCAAGTGCTCCGTGCACAAGAGGAAATGCTCGTGCAGGCCGGACAGGAGGTCTCCTCGCTTTATCAAACCCGACACGCGCCCCACGAAAAAGCTCGGCCCGAGGCCGGACAGGGCCGGTTGGAGACAGGTTCCGGCGTATCTCAAGAGGGTCCCGACCAACCGCGACTCCTCCACGCAAGACGCCAAGACTGCCAAAGCGTTGACCACGCAGAAAGACGCCGCCACGGGAGAACGCAAATCCGTTACGGACATGAAACACGTGTGCGCGAAGAGAAGTGGTCCTCTTCAAGGGAAAGACGATAAATCCAACACAAACCCGGGAACACGGAGTCCTCAGGAAAAGTAGACATCGCCGTGGGCGACGATAAAATTGCTGAGAGCAAAAAGGATGCGACGCGATTGAAAACCACAAAGAGCGTTCGCTTTTTGAGTCCCGTAACGCAGAGAAAAGCGTCTCAAGATGAGACCAAAAATGTTGGCGTGAATGTTGCACAAGCAGCTAAAGATGCAATGGCAGTTGTTGAGAGTATTAAAGCGAAAAGAAGTGCCGCGTCGCCTACTGAGAGAAAATCGTTAGATACTATAAAAGCTTCCAATCAAAAAGACATCCCATCTTCACAAGTGACAAATTCCAAAGACATTGTTCCTTGTGAAAAGAAGTCTTCTCATGATGGGAAAACCGTGTCTCCAAAGAGAAGTGGCGCTGTCAACGTAAAAGAGGAGAAATCAAATTCGAAACGAGATAAAGCTCAACTTTCTAATAAAGTAGATATTGCGGTAGGAGATGATAAAGTTATTGATACAAAAAAGAACCCATCTCGCTCAAAAGTGAAAAATTCTGAGCAGTTGGAGAATACAGTTCAAGATGAAAAGCATGTTCCGGAATCTCAGAGGAAAGACAATCTTTCCACGCAAAGTGTTGAGGCACCAGAAAAACATGCACCTGTCGAAGAAAACGCTAAATCGGAAAACGTCAAGAAAAGAACATTTAGTGCAAATGCTTGTGTAAAAGAAGAGATTCAAACTTTAGGCACGACTTTGAAAGATAAGCAACAGACGACTACAGACGAATCAGAGGTAGACATGAGTGAACAATATGCTGATGCCGAAGAATCTGTAGTTATAAGAGAAAAGAAAATTTCTAAAACAAAAATAGAAAATCGAAATTCTGATCAAATTCATGAGAATGCCGAAGAAAAACGAAGTAATGGTTCCTTAAGTAATGATAAATTAGCAGTTCGAGTATCGGAGTGCACGTCAGGAGACAAGACATTAAGGAAATCTTCGCAACATGATTCGATTTCTTCTCCTAAGAGTACTTTCAATGAACTGCCAGAGACCCAAATCAATGCAGCAGCACAAGTGTTCCATGAGGTGGAAAAATCATCCGGTAATGAAGTTCCAATAAAGAAAGAAAAGGACAATTTAATTGAAACTAGAGTGATCGCTAAAGATAAACAACCTACAGCAGAAGGAATAGTTATCGTATCCTCTTTAGATACAGCGGAAGTCACAGTACCAGGGGCACGCAAGTCGATGGCTATCATCCCTCAAACAAGCAAATCGGAAACATCTGGATTTGTTACTTGCACATCAAAAGCAACAATATCTGATGACAGGTCAAAAACTAGTATATCAGAAGCATGTGAATCTCAAGGTCCAACGTCTGAAACAAGTAAGACTGAATCCACTGTAATAACGCAAATCAAACTTCAATCATTGCCTCAGGAAATAACAACAGACTTGAATAAATCGGTAACAACTACGTTAGAAGAGAAAACATTGGTGACGGACACGTCAGATACCACGAAGTCCAAGGAAGGTTCATCAAACGTAACGATAGCTGTTGCGTTGCAAATTAGCAAGCCAGGGGCCTGGAGGCCCGACGTCACTTTGCCTGTGACACATATGTCCACAACCACCATCAGTGGCACAGACAATCTTGGCACCACTATTGGTACCGTCGCACCCCAGCCCAACATCCCGGAACCGTCGGGCCGCGAGGAAGGTGTGACGTTGACTAGCAGCCAGCCGGACATCGTGCAGGAGGTGCAGTCTCCGCAGACGGGATTCCGGGTGCCTCGCAAGAGGACTCGAGTGGACAGCGCGGGTTCGCGCACACTCCACGCCGTAGCCGAGCGCTGGCCTCCCGCCCCCGCACACGCCCCCACCCCTTCTGCACCCGCATCTGTCTCCGCTCTCGCCCAAACGTCTGCCACCGCTCCCGCCCCCGCGTCCGCCCTCACCACCGCCCTCGCGAGGGACTCCAGCACCATCATCACGTCAGAAAGCTCCTCGTCGTCCTCCGCCCACACCGTCCGCGCCGCCTCCCCCGCCGACCACTCGCGGCGCTCCGGCGGTAGCGGCGATGGCGGGAAAAATAAGGCTACGGCCAGGCGGACCTCCACGGAACGCAATGCGAACACGCTGTTTCAAACGACCGCACCTGACGACCGCGGGAAGTCTCACCATCGAATCTCAGGACTCAAAGAATCCGAGAGGTACATTGCTCAGTTGGCCACGTCGTCCATTTCCCAAGGCCTGTCCCAAGCAAACATTTTCAGCGTGGACGCTCTTGAATCAGGCAGAAAAACACACCAAGTGTCCCGACAGAATTCAAAACCATTCTTATCTCAGAACGGATCCAAGTCTAAAGATCATCTCCTGCGTCGTTCTCCTTCTTCGCAAAACAAAACGATCACGAGAAAAAGACCAGATGCGTACCAGGTCATCATGAAAATACGAAAGTCAAAACGAGCGGCTGATCCAGGAAATGCTTTGAAGCTCATGACGTGTCTCGCTAGCAGGCAAACGCAACAGGGTTCCACAGGGCCTCAGAAACACGAAAAAGCAGATATATTTAGTAACAAGCTCGAACTGTTTACTACAGCGGCATCTGCGAGTTGGTGCAAAGAACTTCCGGGGGCCGGGGACAAACAGATGAGTACGTCTGGTGTGGAAAAATTGGAAAACAGCGGGGAAATCCCAGCAGGCAGCAAGAACGCTCCGGCGGGCGGCGGGGAGTCGTCGGGTCGAGGCGACGGCGGCGAGGCGGCCGAGGATCGGCGCGCGGGGTCTCGCGAGGACGAGTCGTCCAACGCCGAAGACAGCTTCCAGCTGGCGCTCAACACGCCGCTGCCGTCGTGGGACAGCGCGAGCGAGACGGTGAGCCGAGGCCAGAGCCGCGGCGAGCAGCTCACCGCCGCCACGCGCTCCACCTCCGAGGCCAGCGAGAGCGGCTGCTCCAGCGACTCCGACTCCGACTCGGACTCGCGCTCCGAGTCGCTCACGGAGCTCGAGATGGAGGCCAAGTGCTGGCAGGACGTGTGGCGGTCGGTGGAGGAGAGCAACTTCATCAAGAAGTTGACTTTGGTGGGCAAGAACGAGTGCAGGCCGCCCAACTTGGTGCTGGGCGGCAAGTCCTCGCGCGTGCTCAAGTCCGAAGGGAAGGGAATGGAGGTGGAAGGCTCGCAGCAGTCGAGCGAGTCTGGAGAGAACAAGATCACGCCCGACTCGGGCACCTTCTCTGGTTTTGTTGGTACGAGTGAAACGAATTTGACTAACAAATACTCTTCGTCTAAAACATCGGGAGATGGGGCGTCCACTTGTCAAAAGCTTCTAATCGATGAAAACAATGATAAGAGTATTCAAACGTCTATTGTTCAAAATATTAAGGACATTCAATTTACAAACCAGTTGAACAAAGGGGTTTTCTTAGAGACAAAACGAAGCTTCCACAATACAGCACATTTGTTAATGGTATCGCTATCTACAGATTACATCCGTTCAGCTCGATGTGACTCACGTGTCGTTGAAAGTGTCCAGATTGATCAGGACCTAGAGGGCAATGAAAATGCGTATAAAAAATCACCTTCGAAAATAAAAATGAATGTAGTTGTAGAGGAAAGTGAGAAAGTTAGTGATCACGTTACTGATTGTGAAGGTGGTATTTCAACAAAAAATAAGCTGTTAACATCTATTCAAAATCCACAGAACGCCAATCTTGATGAAATAATTGTTGAAAATAACGAACATAAAATATGTGTTTCAACAAATGAGATAAATATATGTGCTCAGTGCACAAATTCACTCGAAAAAAGCGCAGAAATTATACATAAAACTATTTCTTTTGACTCAAATCCTTTTGAATTTAAAAAAGTTAAGTTTCCCATTAAACGAACTCATTCAGGTTCGACACTTCGTATCAAAAGTCCCAGGCGCGTTAGAACTCCGACAAACGATGCCTTGAAGACGTCACTAACTAATATTGAACCTGCTAAAATCCAAGAGAATGCATCCAAACAAAGTGACGAGAAAAATGAAACCCCTCTTGGATGGAACCAAGCATTTGATAGGTACAGATCATTTCAAAAACTCTCTAAACAACTGGAAGAAATAAAGAAGAAAACTGATACCGAAATGGAGGCCTTAAAAAGAAAATCTGTGACTTTCGACAGTGAAAACCAATGTGAAATCCAAAAGAGTGCCGATGCAATACTTATTAATAACTTTGAACGGCAAATTTCCTCACATGTACCTAATGTTACAGTCGGAAGTGGCATTAACAATACGGCAGTACTTAGTACTAATGGCAACCAGACTATAAACACTCCTCACCTTACACTATCTTTACGTGTGGTGGTAGAAAACAGTCGAAATACAACCGAATCCTGTGTGTTTTCGTCCCAAAAGAAAGATATGTTAATGAAAGGCGATCAGAAAATAAACGGTCAGGCAACGTGTAAAAACTGTTTGGCATCATGTAATTTTCCCTTCTCCCTATCAGAAGAGAAATCTTCTAATGAATTAACACCATCCTCCAATAACTCTAGAATTAACGTGAAGAGCAACAAGAAGATTCCGGTTAATTCACAAGGAAATAACACTTTAAAAAAATCCTCTCAGCGGAGATTAATTCCTAGAAGTGCAAGTAGTTCTGGTCGGCCAAAGAGCTCCATCCGATTTTCGCAGAACACTTCACCACCGGGGGGTAGTACATTAAATTCGACCTCAAAAGTAGTTAATCGTCCGCATTCTCATTTAGTTACTGAAAGAATGGAAAAATCATCAAAACCTGGATTTATTAAAGAAAAACATACGTCTAAAGGAAAGGCACCGAACACACTAAAAGTATCCGCTACAGTCGTCAAGGAAGGCAAGAATCGCAAAAACAACAATTCTGAACCGTTCCTTACAGCACCCGCCGAGAGATCTGCAATAAATAGTACAAATAACGAGTTGGATGAAGACGAAGAGGAGTCTGATGATTTAACGGAAACGAACGACGTGGAGGAAAATGAAGTCGAAGAAATTAAGGACAACGAAGCAAGACTATCAGAAAAAGACTCGTTCTCAGTCATCATTGAGGATCCAGAAGAGAAGAATAATCAAAATGCCGCGAGTGATGACGATCAAGTACACAATATAGAGCCAAAGAAAGATAAAACGCAACATAAAGTGGACTCCTTGAAGGTAGCAGATATTAATATTTACGTTTCCGATGAGAGCAAGCCGGAGATTCGTACGGACAACCTTGATATTGAATCCCACTCGTACCCAGTCAGATCGGTTGCAGGTCAGCCAGATATAAAATGCAAACCCGACATTGGGGGCGATCCAAGAGACATCGGGCAAGACGAGACGAGCTGGACGTGGAAGACGGCTGAAGAGGAGGAATCGCAGGAAGAGCAGAAGCGAGACTCGGACGGAAGCGGGGAACGAGAAGACAAGCTCGGGAAGCACCGCCAACACGACCTAGGGCGTAGGCACCAACGTACGGAAGCGCAGAAGGAAGCAGAAGCTCAACAGCGGAAGACGGTGCCACGTCGCGATCCAAAGGTCGAAAAGCCCGCGGGCGGCGACGCGCGAGGGACGGCCCAGGGCGGCGGCGCGCGGGGCGACGTGCGCGCGGTGGCGAGCCTGACGGAGGCGGCGGAGGACGAGGAGACGATGACGATGGTGCGGCGGTCGGCGTCGTGGCGAGGGGGCGACGGCGGCGGCGGCGGCAGATGTGCCGCGCCCCCCGAGCGCCTGCTGGCCGCCGAGGCGTGCGTGTCGTCGCCCACGCTGCGCGGCGCGGACCCCGCGCAGGCCGACGCGGGCGCGTGCCCGCCGCTGCTCTCCGCCTCCGCCAGCCGCGTCGACGGCGGAGACGCCGCCGACGCCGCTGCCGCCGCGTGGGGGCGGCGCGCGCTCAAGGTAGATTCGCTACTCTCTGGTTCCTAGCGCGTCCCCTGCCACCATGTTCCCGTAAGTGAACGGGGTGACCTTGAGGAAATATGGATCGCACGCGGTCCTTGGCCAGTTTCTTAAGGTACTGCATTCGTCTGGAATTGATTAGTGAAACCACAGAAAATCGGCCGCTAGAATTCTCCTCAGACTGCTGTAGTCTTTGCTCCCGTAAGTATGAAGGGAAAGGAGTACGATAAGAAAATGTGGATCGCACGCGGTCCGTGGCCCGTTTGTTAAAGTACAAGGTACTGCATTCGACTGGTATGAATCAGTAAAACTAAAGAATATTATCGATAACAGCAACCGTCCGAAAGAATTCTCCTTCAGACTGTGACTGAATTTGACCTAGCTGTGCAGGAAATGTCGAAAATCCGCCTCCAATGGGACTGGAATCCCGGAACCTCCCGGTCAGAGATGCTGCAGACGCCACAGTGCTGCTCTGAGCTCTTGCAGCCGGTTGCAATACTCCAATCTGCGAACGAATTCGTTCGAATCAGCAAGCTTCAGACTGCAGTCGAATACACGTTAGTCAATTGAGATGAATCCGATCCGGTGCGTTCTCTCGGAATTTGCAGCCGAGATATTTTCATGACGATCCAAACGACGTGGGCTTTCGCGACGGTTGCGAAAATAGGCGAATCGTTCAGTAACTTAGGTCTTTGCACAACTATTAAAATCAGATTGTGTTAGATGTCAGTTCGTGACTTATTAAAATGTTGTAGCAGTTGTTATAACTGACCTAAAAAGATTGCGCACCTCAAGCGTATTGTATTTTCCTTTCTATTCTAGATATTCTACAGTTTAAAAATTGTCACAAGACATTTAAGCACAAAAAATATATCGATAGAAATAAAGACATTATTATTATTATTATTGTTGTTATTATTATTGTTATTATTATTATTATTATTATTATATGTCACAGATAAAGAATTGTTGCTTAGGGACTCAGATAATGCTGGTTCCTAACCTATTAAATTCGCCACTGAGTACTTAATACTTTTAATCACTACATTTTATCACGTAGAATTCTGAATAAAATGAATATTCGAATTGATGAAATGAATATGTGAATTTGAATATGAAATTGATGGAATGAATATTGATGAAATTAAATGAATATCTGAATAAAATGAATTATGACACTAAAAACATTTTTAAATAACTACTTTAAATCAATTTTACAGAGATTAAATTTTAGAAAAATTACATTACATTTGTAAACAATGCGTTTATAGGCCATTAGATGCTAACTTGTTCCATTTGCGCTGTGCGAAGCGGTGCCGAGGCAGCGGCGGCGAAGGCCCCGGCCAGGGCGCGGGCGGAGGCGACGAGGAAGGCGGCGGCCGGGGCGCGGCGCGCGGGGCGGAGGAGCCCGCGGGCGACGGCGCGGCCGAGCGCCAGGGAACGCGGGACAAGGGCGGGGCGGCGGCAGCGGCGGGCATGGGCGTGGGCGTTGGCGGCGGGACGCGCAAGCGGGCGTGGCGGCCGGGCAGCGCGCGGCGGCGGCGGCGCGACGCCGCCAGCGCCGTGCGCGAGTGCAAGTACCTGTGCAGCCTGGCCGCCGTGCTGGACCGCCTGGCGTCCATCTACCGCGTGGCCGACCCGCGCGCCGCTCTCGACTCCCCGGAGTACGAGTGCGCCACCGAGGACGAGGTGACGTGGGACTCGTCGGGCTGCGGCGTGCAGATCAAGGCCCCGCCGCCCCGCCAGCCCAGCCCCGTGGACGACCTGGCCGCGCTCACCAACGCCATTAAGGTGACGGCGCTCGAGCGACCCGGCCACGCCCCCGAGCTGCAACAGCAGCCAGAGCAGCAGCCTCCGCCCCAGCCCCAACCCTCGCCGCCGGCCAAGCTGCACCCGCACCCGCACCGGAGGGCCATGCGCCAGCTGCTGCAGGCGCGCGCGCCGCCCACGCCCCCGTCCCCCGTGGGGCCTCGGCCCGTGCCCCCGTTCCGCCTCCGCGCCGCGCCCGCCGCCGGCCCACGCCTCGCGCCGGCCGCAGTCAAGCCCACGCCGGCCACCTCGCCCGCGACCGTCGCCGCCGCCACCTCCAAGACCAACAACGACGCGGCGTCCTCTCCATCGCCCCGGGCTAGCTCGCCCGCCCGCGCCGCCTCGCCCGAAGGCAGGCTCTGCCCGGCCCCCGCCGCCTGCGCGCTCGCCGCAACCACCAGAGCCAAGGCGGTGGCCAAGTCGTCGTCCAAGACGTACTGTAAAGCCCCCGCCCCGCCCCGCGCGGCGCCCGTGCCACCCCCGGCGGCGCCGCCGCCTCCGCCTCCCCCCGTCGCGCCGCCCGCGCCGCCCGCCGCGCCGCCCGCTGCGCCGCCCGCCGCCCCGGCCGCCCCCGCCGCGAACCCCGCGCCCACCCTCGCCGTGGCCTTCCCCGCCGCTCCCCCGAGGCCGGCGGTCAACCCGCGTGCCGCCGCCCCTCCCCAACTGCGACGCCCCTCCAGGTACATCCTCTAGGGCGAACGGGGAAGGACGCCTTTGCGCCACTGAATCTCCACTACCTGTTCCGATGACAGGCCCGATGAAAGCTATTGACTGTTTAATTCCATCCGATGTTACGTCGAGTACTAGTATTTACAAGCCTATTTTAATGGTGTAGGTTAGGGAAGGAATTCTGTGTTACAAATTAATTTATTTATGTTGTTTTCGAATATTTTCTGCTTTTAATTCATTATGAATGTATTGCGACCACAAATTCTATCTGAAAGAAACCACAGTGTTGTTAAGTTGAAAACTAATCTCTTAATTACATAATTAATTCATGAATTGGGTATCTTTCGCCACCTTCCCAGTAAGATATTTCAGAGAGCTGTATTTTAATTCGGAAGAATAACAATTCTGTCATACATTTATTTATTCTGTGTTCATGTATGTTCGTAGAATTCCAGTTCTTATGAGACGGCCAGAAGCTCTTGAAGAAAATCCTTACGACACTACCCTGTGGTTTGGTTTGTCAGAATGAACCTTTTTTCTATTCTATTTCTTTTGTACTAATTTGTAATTTTGTTCCATAAAAATATTTTTTTGTAATTTTGCCTATTTATTTTATCTGTAGAATAAAACTATCCATTCACTGACCACTTACCACACGGCAGTTTTGCTTGGAATAAAATATGCCAATGAAAATATTTAATCGTTTCAATGTATACTGATATAAGTTGATCCTATTTGAGAATTGAATACTCTGGTAAGAAGTGAGAAATACAATCTACAAGCATCAAATCAAAATCACTTATTAATGAGTCAATTTCATTAAAAATAAGAAAATAAAAACTACCTTTTTAATAGGTGCCCATTGCTATCATTTTTAAGAATATTGGAAGAGTTCATTTGTTCATTGGAAGAGTTCGTTTGTTTAGGATACCAACAATGTTTTAAGCAAGTAAATTAGCTTAATGTCAGGAAAACTTGTTAGATAACTTCCATAAGTTATCCTGGGAGAGTTTGAAAGAGTCTAATCACGTACTCCTGTCGCTGCAAACCTTTATAGGATAGTGGCCAATTGATTGACCACCTGCCATAAGTTCTGAATAGATTACTTTTTACATTGAAAACTGTCCCTTGACAACAGTTTTGGTGTTACTGAATCGATAGTGATTGCTTTAGAGTCCACTTTTAGTTATCGGAGCTAAGTAGGCTTTACTTATTGAAATGGTGGCCAATTAACTGACCACCATCCACGTGGGGTGAGTCATTGCCGCCTTTTTGAGTGAATGAGCTAAAATCATCCCACTGAATACGATATTATAGAGAAAAATTCCTTATATCTAAGGTGTGTACGACATTTATTTAATTAACAGATATATTTTCTACATTACAAATAAATTTTATAGAATCTAAATGAGAATATAATTAATAATGCAATGAAACCTGCAAGCATAGTAACAAAACTGGAAGGTGTTTCAATGTGTTTTTGTGTAAGTAACGCTATTTCAAATGTAAATGAGGGTCTATGCAATAATTACGTTGTATATAGATAACATGCGTGAGGTTCACAATATTCACGAAATAAATTTAGTGGCTAGCTAACTAGTTATTAACAAATTAATCTGAGATGGGTCGAGAAGCAGAATTTGGACCCTTTATTTCGTGAATAGTTTTGTTAGAGTATATTGAACACCCTTGAGATTTTCGATTCCTTTCCCCAATCTTTTATCTGCATAATCCATTACAAGTCAGTTTGTTGCAGTCTGTCAATTCTCGAAATTTCATTTTATCTCGCTCGTGTCTGTGAGGTCGCAAAGCGCCCGCTCGCCGTTTCACGCAAGTGACGCGTTGACAAGCAAAGCCGATCGGCGCATCGCGCATGGAGCCCTTGCCATAATCTGCATTTCCTGTGATACATTCTAAGAAGGCACGATGAACTTTCGGGAGAATACAACATTACTGATATTTCCAGTAATCATTAGAAACAACGTTCAGATGGAAATTTGAAAATTTGCTTCGTATTTGCCTTTTGTCTGGGTATTAGTCGATGGCCGATAATCAAGCTGTTGATTCTGAGTATGGAGGCGACTCGGATGTCGATAATTTATTGCCAAATACCAGATTTGAATCTCCTCTGGCTAAATTCTCCCTTTGTCCGACTTTATCTTAGAACAGTTGTTGGGGCTAATCTGTATACTTGTCACAAAGGTACTGATATTATGTTACAAAAGTTACGTTCAGATAATATTTAGACTGCTTTTAACTAATAATGATAACCAGAATATATTGTATCTTTTCATTAAAATTTTAAAAAGAGCGAACATAATGTTTAAATGTTGCATTAAGAAGCGCGCAAAGGGGATGTTACTAGATTTATTTGGTTTCTAAAATTTCATGTAGACTTTGACGTTTCGTTTGTTTTGAAGGTCAGGTGTGTAAAATTTCATTAAAATTGTAGGTGTATTAAATTGTATATTGAAACGTTAAGATTTATATAAAACAAGATTTGTATTAAAAACTAAAAATTAAAATGAATTCTTTATAAGATAATGATAAAAAGAAGCCTAAACAGCCGTCTAGATGTCCTAAAAACATAAAATCAGACAAAGGCGCAACGCTACCAACGTTTCTGGAATGAGGGCATATTTTTGCTGGATGTTATATAGAGAAGATCCTGAAGCATTCACAAGAGACGTGGGAGTTCATCACATTTCTGAGTAAGCTTTACTAATACAATTTTTAAGGAAATGTAATTTAGCCGTTTTTTAGAGTAATAAAATAAAGATTTGCTATTGAAGAAAAATGGTAGGTGATGGCGTAAATTAGTAATGCAAAACCGTAATCTGCGTTAAAAACTGATTTTGCTTATATTCTTATTACAACAGGTTTCATTTTGTAGACTAGTGTAATTTGTTTTAATAAGCTTTTTTGGGTCGCAGGAAGTGCAAGGTCATTAGCGACCATGTATACAATTCTTTACAGAGCATTAAATACATTTACATATTTTAGAAATTTGAAAACATTATATACTCCAGATGTTGAGTGAGTAATTTGGGGAGACAATTAGAAAGTAAATGTGTAATACGTGAGTCTGAATATTCTGGGCAATCTATTAAAATATGTTGGATCGCTATAGGGAAGTTACAAGATGCACAAAGTGATAAAGATTCTTTCTTTAACAGATGTGAGTGGGTAAGACGGCTGAACCCTATGCGGAGTCTTGCGAGAGTAATTTCTTCTTTTCTTGTTACTATTGAAGGAGCGTCGTTATCAAAAATGTATCATCTGATAATTGTACTTCTGCCAGTGTAATGAACTTGCATAACTCGTCCAGGAACACAACAATCAACATTCTACTAAACGTTGGTTGAGTAGTTTATCCAAAACTATGCACAAACAGCTCACATTCGCGAACAAAACTAGAGTGCTACACCAGGCACAACTTTCTCGAACTACTTAGTTTTCCACTTTCTTTGTTCTGGATTGGCTTTTCGGTTTTGGTTCACCGTTTTCCCAAAGGCTACCTATCGACACCTGAAAGACATTTATTCACATTTTCTCAATTTTTCGTTCCCCGGTAACGTAACGGATTCTTATCATTTGTCTCCTAGCTACGGAGTGCCATGTTAGAAGACCTGGATAAACTTGGAGAAAGCTTCGTGAGGTCGTGGGTTTCTCCGTTACACAGATGAGATCTTTATGCATGACATGCTTAAGAAGTAGTCTGTAATAACGTCTTAGTCTTTGGACAAAGTTGATAGAACTTGTTAACCCGCAAGACGGAAGTCTTGATATTAAATTATTTTTTGTGTTGAGAAAGACATAAGTTCTTATAAGAAGCGATCAATGGGAAGTTACTGATGTGTATGAGATTCTCTGACGATTGAGACGTTACAATACAAATAGCAGAATTGAAATAGGACTTGAAACATAATATTATTAAAAAGTAAAACTTTCTCACAAATGCAAATTTCCATTGAAAAATGTGATTGCTTTTTTGGAAAAAAACGTTTGAGCGCTTCCGAAAATGCGCAAGTGTGAGTTCATTTTCACCGTACATTTTTGGGTTTTCGATCAATTTCATAACATTTGGAGCACTTGACTCACAAATGCATTAAGGAATAAAAAGCTCATAAAAATAAATTTTACGACGTAATGGTTAACAACAAGAGTTATTTCAAATAATTTTTATTTGTGTAATTTTAAAAAAATTAAAAGGATATATCAAATTTTTGTTTGTGTCATGATATTCAGTGCTTTTAGCACCATCCGTAAAAAGGTTTAAAAACTTGAACACTTGAGCTTTTCATAAGAAAATCATATATTTCGCTCAAAGTTGCGCGGATACTACAAATATTTTCAAAACAATGTAGATTGCATTAAATGAGGCTACGAGCGGCAGAGTGGACTAACCCCCTTTGGAGGAAATGCTATAAAAATGGGTTTGAATATTTCATTAAAATTATGTTACATATAAATATTTTGGGATAAAGCTATTTCTAGACACTGTATGATATAAGGTAAATGAAGGACATAAAAGTGCCAAAATATATCATATAATAACGAAAATTGTTAGCACATTTTGGTCGGCGTGGACATGTTCCTGCGACTTCCGCCCACCTGGGCACTCTTTGTGGTACTCCCGCCAAATTATGGGAGTTCCATGCTACACCAGTGTGTTATGGGGGCGCCAACTCCAAAGTTCGCGCGTCCCACTAAAAAAAATTAATTAATTAATTAATCAAGCAATCAATTAATGAATGAATTAAGACATTAATTGATCATTGTTTCCCCGCGCCTCGATGCATGTGGCGGTTCTACCGCCGCCCGGCCAGGTTGCAACCAGCTACCCTCGCCGCCGACACCGATGACGTCACGTCGACATCACACCGTCACCGCCGCTGCCACCACCACCACGCCGTCGCCGCCCGTATCTCCCCCCGCCTCCGTCCGCCCCTCCACCGGCTAGGCGGCTGGCCGCCCCCCTGCGCCCGGCCCGGGGTCTGAACTCGGTGCGGGCCGCAGAGCCCGGCGGTTAGCGGGAGAGATCGCTGGTGGAGTGTGGGCCAAAGTGGAAGGGGCTATGGTGGACCTTGAGCGTGAAGCATCCACGGCGGTGAAAGGCATTTTCTTGCTATCTGCATTGAGACCCTCTACTAGACAGCTGTGTAATTTGGAGGAGCTGTGGTGCTGTGAGAGTGGTCTGGGTTGGAAAATCCAGCCATGTGTGCCTCGTAACCTTTCAATACATTCTGCAATGTTACATTAATTTGTTTTTTCTTGCTGTGTTAGTAAGGTAGCATCGCTTGGTCAGTGTGTGCCTTTCATTTTGTGTTTTCACAGCATTGCAAGAGTTTTTGTGAAATTGTTAAAGTTTTTTTTGTATTCTTTGACAAAATGTACCTTCTAATGTGTGTTAGTCCACTTTACTCTTTTAGGATTTTCATATTTAATGTGAGTCCACTTTGTTCTTTTAGGATTTTGATTTTATTTTAGTGCAATAAGTAAGAAAAAAATATATTTATTGCATTTATTTTTGAACAACAGTTGTATACATAATAGAATGCACAGTTAAAAAACATTGAAATCAAAAACTAATTTTTAAACAACTTCCTCCTTCAAGCCATCAGTTCGTAGCTCACCATCAGGAGCCTGTACCGATAATCGAATATTGTAAAAATCATGACCTACTGGGAGAATAAAGGTAGTTTAATAAGATCCTTTTTTGGCTTCGTTGATATTTACAGTAGAACATAGTGATTGCAGTGCATTTTCTGTTGTAAGTGATTTTCGTTTACTAATGACAAATGTCTCAAAAGTAACCCTTTGATTATTTAATATTTATATTGTATAAGGAGATTCTTTTCTATATCCCAGTCGCAAGATTTTCAAGCACTCCACCTTAGGTTTCGATTCTGACTGTTTCCTGTTTGAAATGTTTCGTTCAAGTACCTTGGTAGAAATAAAGTCGAATTGGGTCATTTGAATGTGCATGGATTTTTCTTCCTAGCATTTTGTATCACTGAATGCCAAAGTATAGGTACAAACATGTGTGGATGAAATTGATTATTCTTTTCTATTAGAAATTTTTTTGGACGCAAGGAAGGTATGAGTGGCCACTTACTATAAATTTATTGTTTTAACCCAAACTCAGATTTGGAGATGCACAAAATAATGTAATGAAATAGCACCGACAGTTCAATATTGCAGTTGTGTCCCCTGCTTTCGCCAGGATAAAAAATTGTTTCGGGTTTAAAATTTCTTAAAAGGCATGATCAGTCTCTTGAGAACTTCTAGACACAATTGTTTTATCCCATGAAAACGTATATGAGTTATTAGTATCCATTTTATGAATGTTTCCGACGGCGAATATAATGTCGCGTTCTCTTGTGAGCAGCAAAGTGGACTAACCTCAGGTTGAGCCATATAGCGATCGACACCAAAAGGTTGCTTATTTCAGTGTACAGTTGGTAGGCCTATCTTTAAGGATCGCACTTCCGCAGAAAAATTGTTAATATAAATTTTGTAGGTAAGACTACTTTGTCGCTCATAGCCTCAAAAGAACTATTGGTGCAGAACTAATACCATTTGAAGAAATGGTATGAAAATGTGTATCTTTATTATTGTAGTTAAATAATTATGTCGAAAGAATTTTCAACTTCTGCAATGTTTGAAAATCCAGAAAATTGTGTTCAAAGGAATTTTCCCCCATTTTTATACGCATTTTTGCTCTCCCCGAGAAAAATAATTAAAACATTTGGAGTCATTTTTAGAAAAAATTTTAAAATGTTGAGTACTCACAGAAATCAAAATATTCGTTTCCAATTCACATCAAATTCAAGGGGCTGCGACATCAATCAGATCAATCAGGGAATTATAATTTTGGTGATAATCCTGCTTAAAGTCTAGCCACTAGCGTTATTCACCGATGGGTGAAAAGCCAGACATACGGACGGTTGAAATATCGGCGATTTTTGCAATACCATTACAATAGTCTCTATTTTGGAAGTAGTATGCGACAAAGTAAAAATCAGTATTAATAAAAGTAACAGCTACAATACACATACATGTAACATAAATTATCTGGGTATTCACAAAGGACAGCATTTATTAAATTAAAATCACAGAACTTTCCCAAGCTTTGTTCAGGCAGGGCTACAAGGTAACTTTAATTTTGTTGTCATCTCGATTGCCTCAGTTCACGTCACATGGCACGCCATGTTTTTCCTTTGCGGAAAGTGTACATAAAAATCCTCCATCCATCTTCGGCGTCCACATTATCATATTTTTCAGCCGCCAACAAACTTTAAAAAAATGGAGCCTCGTCAGTTTGTTCCATCGTCGCGCTCTCCACAATGCGAAGCACTTTACGTAAGGCGAGTTTTCCCACACGCTCGAACGCCCTCTCCCTTCCTCGACCTCCTGCACATCCCTCCCCGACTTCGCGCCCGACCCAGCGCCCGACCCAGCGCCCGACCTAGCGCCCGACCCAGCGCCCGACCCAGCGCCCGACACAGCGCCCGACACAGCGCCCGACACAGCGCCCGACACAGCGCCCGACCCTGCGCCCGACCCTGCGCCCGACCCTGCGCCCGACCCTGCGCCCGACCCTGCGCCCGACCCTGCGCCCGACCCTGCGCCCGACCCTGCGCCCGACCCTGCGCCCGACCCTGCGCCCGACCCTGCGCCCGACCCTGCGCCCGACCCTGCGCCCGACCCTGCGCCCGACCCTGCGCCCGACCCTGCGCCCGACCCTGCGCCCGACCCTGCGCCCGACCCTGCGCCCGACCCTGCGCCCGACCCTGCGCCCGACCCAGGCAGGATTATCGACACTAGCTTGTCAGCTAGGTCGAATTCAGCCGCTGAATGGTGGTGAATTCTAGCGGGCGGCTGCTCTGATCGGTAGTTTTTCGGGGTTTCTCCGATCAACACCAGGCGAATGCCGGAGCAGTACCCTAACAAACTGGTCACGGGACCGCGAGCGATCTTTCCTTCCTCTTCCTTGTCCCACCCTCACCCCTTACACACACACACTTACACTAACATGCACTACGCTATCACATATACCGGGAGATCGGTCGGGAGCTTAGAGCTTGTCCGGGCTGTGGTGGTGCCACGTTGGTGGGAGATACCTGGTTACGGGAAAAACCGCTAGTCGACTGTAGGTCGGCGCCGGATCTCGCCATCCAGCGAGGAAAGATCACCGCCACCTCCCGAGGAAAACCCACACTACACTTACGGGACTAATAACCTAAGTAGTTTACACGCCCGGAATCACGAACAATCAATCAATCAATCAACTCAACAATTATAATCCTGGTCTCCAACGCTGCTGCCCCTTCAGCTCTGGATCTCGCACCCATCTCATGGCTCTGTCCACCCCTGCTTTTATAAACGTTTCCACAGCCGTCCCGTTCACTCCAAGCTCTGAGCTCGACTCTCCGGCTAGCCGCATGGTTGCTTCGCCCTGTTTGACAACTTCCCTCTCTCCTCTACACACCACCTGATCCACCCTCACCCCACCCCGCTCTAGATCACGAATCGGAGCCTATCACATTCACATGCAGGTGCTTAGTCAAAGAAAATCTACGTTACGTTGTCTTTCTCCCCGGGTAAAGATGTTAGTGTGCCGCAAAGCAAGTGAGTGGCCCATTGGGCGTACCGTGGCCCAGCACTTATCTGCGGCCCATCTGCGGCCCACCGATGGCCCGCTGCTTGTCGAGCTATCCCGACGACCGCTCAGTCAACAGAAGGGTTACGGGTACGCGGGGTACAGCAGCAAGCAAACACAACCATTCTGGCCCTAATTCTTGCATTTGAGCCGCTCTACATTAAAGAGTGCATTCAAGCAATGACACTCCTAAAACTTGTTTCCCACTTTCATGAAGGGGCATCCTCATAGCATTATCTTTAAATTAGACGCAAACTATAAATTCACTGACAAGTCCTTGATGTCTATCTTGAATACATTGTAGTGTCAAGTATTCAAGACATATCCACCATCTGAATACGCGGGAAGTTGGATTGCACTGAACAATCCCGTGCCACAGCGGGTAGACCAATGCGCAACCTCGACCATCCGCGTTGGCCCCGAACTTCACCTCGCCCCCCCCCCCCCGTGGCGGTCGCGTGGAGGCGTGGGCGGCATGTCAATCAAACGGAGGAGGAGGAAGGCGTGAAATTGGCGGCGCTCCGTGGGGACCTTGGCGGCGGCGGCGATGGGGGCGGCGGAGGTGGGGCGCGAGGGGGGCGGAGGGCTGGGCGGGGGCGGCGGAAGTGTGGTGGAGACCGTCGCACGCTTTAAAGCGAGCGCTACGGGCTCCGCCGCCCAGCAGTCCGCCTCACCGCCGCCGCCACCGCTCCTCACAGGCTTCAGCCTCCCCAGCCCGCAGACATGACCGCCAATGTCGTTCGTATTCCGGGTTTGCTGTGTTTCGCCGCCCTGCTGACACTCCTGGCTGCCCAGAATGCAGTAAGTAGTGTCGCGTGCGAGTGGGCGATGCGAACAACAGATTTCTCAAAGTGATCTCTATTTCTCCCTTCGGTGGCGCTCCTGAAAGATAGGGCTTTGATTTGACTAATGCGCACGCACACGTGACCCATGGACTTGTAACATTGCCGATTAATTTCAGTTTCATTAGGAATCAGTTCAATGTTCGTTCTAAGGAGTGTGAATAGGATGGGAAAGTAATGATCGCGTGCGGTACATGGCCCGTTTTTCAAGGTACTAGTATGTGACTGTAGGAAAACACAGAAATGGCTGATAATAGTTTTTATTTAACGAATACTTACAATCTATTTCAAATTTGAAATAATAAATAAATACTACAAATGTGTATAACAATAACAAACGAAATAAACATGAAGAAAGTCACCCAATGGTACGTTTCTTGGAATGATTTTCAAATCTTTTACAGAAAGATCATCCTATTGTATTGTAATAATACATTACTATAGGATTATGATAATGTGAACATTACTATAGGATTAAGATAATGTGAACATGTTAGTGTAAAATAAGAGAACATGGTTAGATAAAGGTTAAGTATTAAAACGGTGAGGAAGATGAAGAGCGGAAATTCTGTTGAGTCGAGAAATTTTTTGACTGTTGTCAAATTGTTTCGAGGTAGATGACTGGGATGCATTACCAGACGTTGGTGATATTTTGAGCTTATTTCTTGAATCCTTTCTTGTACTGTTCCTATTTTGAGGTCTCAGTGTAGCGCAGCATTTGTAATGAATCAAGGTGCAGATGAAGTTGTTCTTAAAAATTTTGATTGAAATTTTTGTATAATTGACAAATTAGTTTTGCTGGCGGTACCCCAGAACTGAATTCCGTATGTCCATACAGGAACTAGAGTAGTGTTGTATATTATAATTTATTTTCAAGCGATAACTTTGATTCGCGTCCAATAAGCCAAAAGAAGTTGTAACTGTAAATGTTGTTGTTTTGTTTGTATATGTTTTTTCCAATTCAGACGTTTGTCCATATAAATACCTAGATATTTATCGCTCTCTGTTTGCGGTTTTTGATTTCCGTTGATCATAACAGAAGAACAAGTTTCTTTCTCAAAAGTAAATATTATATGCGCTGATTTACTTCCATTGATTTTGATTCTCCAGTTGTTTTACCGTTGTTCAAGGGCAACAAGGTGTTCTTGACGTTTTTGTGATGCTTCTCGAGAATCGCTGTCAGAAGCCAACATAGCAGTATCCTCTGACAAAATAGCAATAATTGTCTGGCAATAACGATAAAATTTACCCATTTGGTAGCTTGGATATTAACGAAGACAAAAGATAGAGAAGAGAGTTGATTTGTTGGCTTTGTTGTAGTAAGACATTTTCGAATCTTTCGAAATGAACATTGAATGATACTCAATACAGATTGTTGATCATTGTTGTGTTAAGTTTACTTCTTGATATAGTACCTGCTTGGGTAGCGTGACATCTGCATACGTCTTTTGGCTATTAATCTGTGAGTCAATATGTTTACGATATTGAGTTTGTGATGTTATTTCATTCTGGAAATTTCTAAGGTATCCATTTTGTTCATACTGACCGTTTCTTTTTAGTAGTTCTTGATAGAGAGTACAACCCTTGTAGTTCACAGGATACTTTCCCTCACATAGAACACATGTTGGTGGTGTTTGCATGTTTTTCTTACATTCTTCTGTAGAATGATTCTTATTGCATTTAACACAACGAGGAGAATAATTACAGTATGCTTTGGTATGTTCATACCTGTGACAGCGTTTACATTGTACTATTTGTCTTTTCATACGCAGTGGCTCAAATTTAACAACAGTATTAAGGAGCGTGCGAATGTTGAATATGTCTTTGTTGTTACTTTGTGGTTTCAGATCAACGAAGAATAGTGAAAGAGGTTGTTTTGTTACTTTATGACAAACATTCATTATATTTCTGACAGTATTACCCGACAGAAGTGCAACTTTAATAAATCGGATGTTGGTATGTATATAAGAACAAAACTCCGACACCGTTGGATCGATCTTCATGAAAGTTGACATTTCTACGTTGTTTTTTTTTCACTCAGCAGGTTTATGTGTTGTTAATTCTGTTGTAATTCCACTACATGTCGCTACATGTTCACTTCATATCCACTACATATTCACCTCAAATACAACCTGCAACACACTCGGCAGCATTTTCAATTTATATCGTTAAATAACTCCTAAAGGAGGCGTTCTATGACTTTAAAAACAGAGACAGGCAGGTACAGGGTGAGTCAGGGAGATACAGTGAGAAAGGGAGATGGAATGGGAAAGAGGGAGATGAAGGGCACAACAACGTCTGCCGGGTTTTCCTAGTATCATTTATACTTACAGAGTGGTGTATATTTCTTACTACAACTCTGTAGGCACGTTCTTGTTTTTAACTGATAAGTGTAGAAAATACGCTTGTTACTTGATAAGTGTCTCACAATTGTTCTATATGTTTCAGGAGATGCGGGTAATATTTTAACTTTGTCATTTGGCAATGCTTTTATTTCATATTCCCACCCTTTAACCATTTCTTCGATAAACGTTTTCATATCTGGTACATTTGTGACATTTGGAACAAAAATAGGGGAAACTACAGACTTTTTGGGTTCATCCTCAATATTATCGAGTATGCTTTCCACACTAAGCTCACTAAATCTGAGGAAGTATTGAATGAGTCTTCCTAGACACTACCTTTTGCCTTAGCCTTCTGTTATCTTCAGCATCGAGGTCTTCTAAGTTGTGTCTCTTCAAACGGGTTCAAGGATAACTTTACCACGAGCCCTTGGTTAAGGCCGCAGGATTATTTGTGAAGTTATTATTGCTGGTTGGTTGATGTTTGCATCAGAAGCTGTTGCTTCGGATTGTTGCTGGGATTGTAGTTGTTGCGGATGCAGCTGGTCTTGAGGCGTAATTCCCGTTTGTTGAACTTGTACTGGCGGCTGTAATTGTAGCTGTTGTACCTCGCGTTGTTCTTGTGGAGGCAGCCATTCCTGACTTTGCAGCTGCTGCGGTTGCGATGAGAGCTGGAGTTGTAATTGTTGAAGTTGTAGTTGATAATGTTCCACCCGCTGCGTTTGTTTTTGATGCAACTGCAGTTGCATTTGCAAGTGTTGAATTTGTTGCGTATGCGATGGTGTTTCATCTTCCATTGTTTCCACGTTGTGGCTCACCAGGTGTCATTCTGAGTCGTTTAAGACGTCCGTGGCGTCTTTTATTAATTGCCTCGTTGAGGGCCCACTATTTGTTAACATTCACTCACAAATGTTTTGTTCACTGTTTGTAGAGAAAACTATAGTTTATGGCTGTGGTCTGTATAACAGCACAATGTACCACATAAAACGTTTGCACTTGTAGTTTTCGTACTACTTTCGCTTATCACCCGTGGGCAAAGTCGGCTGATAATAGTATTTGATCTTTAGAACTGTCCATTAGTTCGTTACATTTTGGTACTTCACGTCACCGCTTCTAGCATGTCAAAAATCACCCATCGTCGCGGATCGAAATAGGGACATCCCGATTCATCTGTGAAACTTCAGTTGCGGACTCAAGATCATACACATCAACTCAACAGGACGATGGCAGTGATGGGGGCTGTGGGGGTGTCAGTATTTAATGGTTTTGTTGTTGATTTTGGTTCCGCTGAAATTTATTACAGGTAGTCGGAATCACTAGGTGTGATTACATCGTCGAATCGAAATGATGATCGGGCAATGACAAAGATATCAACAACTTACATTCTAAATTAACTATAATGACGATATGTATAATGATTAAGGAAATAGAAGCCAAAGTTTGGTTTTACAGTAAAAGTAGTGTTTTCCTTCTATTATCAACACTGTTTATGTTACATTGAGAGAAACAATATTTTTTCCTCAATTTAGGTTTTCTTTTAAACAATAGACATTGATTTGTGGGAATTTTCTAATGCAATATTTTGTCAATTCTAATGCAGAAATTAACGTTTCTGATTATCCAACATTGAAATAACTTGTCAAGTTCAGATGATGTTGACAAAATATATTGAGTAAGATCTGTATTATTCGCTTGTTCTTGAAAGAATCTTTTCTGTTTTTAGCCTGAGGACATGCAGAAATTCCTTGAAGGTGTGGCTGGATGTCACAAAACGTATTCCTCTGTTAGTAACGGTATGTACAAACATTTACTTATTTCATTTCATAGGAAATTTATAAGAGAGGCATTTCCGTACAATTTGAGGAAACGCAAACTAAATAATAAACACAATTTCTTTGGTACGAGAAAATCTAAGCAATGTATTCTCAGCTGTCTTTTTCCTTAATGTTTATCATAATATTTTCAATTAGAAATTCTAATGATGAAATGTTCATTTGGAAATCAGTAATATTTCAAATATTCAAGTAGCAACTAATAAAAAATAGAAAAAAAGTAGGAAGAGATTTTATGTAGTTATTTTATGTTCCATGTAGTGATTTATATTCTTTGAATCATAAAACAATTACAAGATTTCCTTTCCCAAAGAAATAGTAAGTTAAACTTGACAATAACATAAATAGAGCGATGAATGATATTCAGTGAATATGTACAATGACAAAAATAATATATATGTCTATAGACAAGGTCTTACAATTCCATTATCCTAATTATACAAGTATGTGAGGAAACGAGAGCAACAGTTGCCTGATTTCTGACGAGAGTGTAGTTAGGCTATGGTTGTGCTTATTGCCTCATACGGTTAACAAATATATTTTCCGAAATACATTCATATGTTACCCGTGAGGATAAGAAATGACTTCAGAATTTTTCTGAGAAAAGTGGTCAAAGTTCTGCGAGGGGAGTCGATGCCAAAAAATTTGCACCAATGTTCATGATATTTTCATACGTTATTTTCGAATCTGTGAATGTATAAGAGGTAAATCAACATCGAGAATAAAAAAAATAACATAAATCTTGAAAGTCAACGTTTCACCTAGAGAGATGCACGATTTATTAAATATCAAACTACACGATTTTGAAATAAAACACACAAAATAGGAAAATATCCATAGGGGGATGTAAAATTGATTGACTACATTTTGAAGAAGTCGATGAAAAAGAAATATAGAAAAATATTTACTTTTGAATTATAATAATGGACGAAGCTATTCAAGAGCTGCAAAAAACAAGCTACCAACGCAAAGAAGTACAGACGTCTATACCTAGAATTACATAATGGGAAGTGTAAACGTTAGAGTCAAGGAAAACATTCTGGCAAAGCGTAAGCAACCGAACAAACACGATGGTGCAAATCATTGGTATTCATACTGCACGAAGTGAGGCGAGTGACCTAAAAAGCCTTCTTACCCAAAGGCAATGAGAGTGCAGTTGTAATATCTGCAAAATTCGTGTTGTTAGAAGACGTCGAAACAATTTTGAACTTTTGCAATTTTCAAAACTTTAGATTTAAATGAAAATGCAACCTAAGTCATTTATTTAAGCGTCTATTGCTCTGTCTACGGGTTTTCTTTTTTAATTTGAAGCGATTTTTGAGAAAATTTTGGAAATGTTGACCCTTTACGTAATGTACCCCCTAAAATCAAAATATCCATTTCAACTGATTGATTTAGTATTTCCGGGCGCGTCAACTGCTATGGTCATTATTTTCGTAAGAGTTCCTTATATAGAAACAAGACTTACCCAGTTTTTCGTTACCAGGCCCTGACAATAAGAGTTTTTTTATCGAAAAATCGCCGTTTTTTCCATCAGCATTACAATTCTTTTCCCATGCCAGCAGTATGCGAGAATGTGAAATATCCGTGCATGGTTATGGAAAGTAGCTTGTCGATAAGAAACTTTTACTTATGGAATAAGTAATCTAGTTTGTCGATAAAAAAATTGTGCTTATAGAAGAAGAATGTTGTTATTCCAAGTAGGTGTTTGATAGCAAGCTGAAATCACCAAGCCTTTTCTACCATTAGTCCATGCCCTCTTCCAATGTCCCTAGGGCAACACGGACTCTCCACCGGCAAAGAACCTAATTGTATCCCACAAACTGGTACTGTGCACTGATACTACTTCGCACTCAGTGCTTAACTAAGTTGAGGGTCTCGTACTATCAGAGAAGTTACTATTACTGCACGTGGGTTTACCGACGTAATTACTTCGAGACATCGCCATTTGTATCAGTTACGACGTTACCTGACAACTGATCGGACCCATAAGATAGGTTAGTAATAAGTAATATCAGCCATTACCACCGAGCATTCAACTGCATCACCCAATATTAATGCACAAATGTAAAATGAGTTGTTTAGAAACATTACCGCACCTTCTTCATGCTCTTGAAAACAAAATACTTTTACGTTTATCTCGATATTCTCAGTCAAGAATATTATCCATGCAAGAACGCATTATTCTAAAGTAATTTATACCCTCAATAATTTCTTCTCACATTCGAATATCTAGCCGCAATTATGCCAGAGTTTTTTCATTTATTAAAATCGTAATATAATTGCGTCAAAAGTTTTAGAAATTATTTATAAACCAGATATATTTATATTCATTCATAGAATGCAAAGAGAATGTAAATAGTCTTCTTAAGCTCTCAAATATTCAGTATAGTAGTGCAAACACTTAACCATATCTATAACATCTTATCACACAAGATTATTGCATGCTTGATGTCAATTACATTATTAATTTTGTTGTTATTCACGTAACCATCGCTTTTGGTGGTGACCTAACCTCGTGTAGTCATCTCGCCCGCACAATATGCGGCTCCAACACTACCAGAGCGCGTTTACATCCTGTTGGCAATATGAGCCCGCGAAGCCCCTCGCCCGCCCCAGCTCGTAAGGCGCACGTGCCGTCAATTTCCTCCGCCCCGCCCCTCCCGCGCACGGCTCCGCGCCCTTTGCTGCGGTCTCCATCCGGCGACCTTCCATCACCTGCAGCCCAGGCACTCACCCTCCCGCCCTCTACGCGACCCCACTCTTCATTGCCATTGTCCCCTCCCCAGTTCATACATGCGCTCACATATTGGCGGAATGGACCGACCGACTCCATCGCTACTCGTCTCGTTCGACCTCTGCGTCATCTCGTCATCAATGACGCGGCGTCACTCTTCTTCACCTTGTTTTCACTACTGATATTTGCAGAGTACCGTCTACCCATTGCCTACACTCCAACTTTTCTTTACTCGCCAACCCGACTTCCTCCATTGCTCCGTCTGTTCCTGAAATCCTAACCACCTCCTCCGACCTCACAGCTTCCGCCATCCCTACATTCGCCAAGTTCACTGCCTCCGCCGTCATCATCACCATCACCATTACCACCATCCTCACCACTACCACCTGACTTCTCTGTGCTCGCCCACCTTCATAATTCCCCACTGCTGCTCCATCACTGTTGACCCCGCTCCTGACTGTCGTACAGGAAATTGGGTGCCCCGTTGAGCTGATGTAGCCGCAGCGAAGGTGTTATGATACACTTCCGTCAATGAGAAGGAAAGCGAACAAGGACTAGCAGAGTTTTAGGACTGAGGGAAACTACTCTCAACCGAAGGATATAACCGGAGGAAATGACAATTGAAAAAAATGCGTTAGTGTCTTTTCACGAGTGTATATATATATATATATATATACACATGCGTATTATAACCTTATACGTTGATAACGTATTACGGTCGCACATACTATTTCTAATTATGACATTTCGTGTGGCATTTGAAAATATTATGAATCTAGACAGAAATTGCAAAAAGGTTATTCAATGTACGCAGTATAATAACCTCAACAGTCACACATGGGAATATTTCATTACGAAAATAGTATAACAAAACTGTTGGAGAAAATTGTTTGTAATTCTGGAATTAAATAATAATATCCACAATGTGTATACGAACCTTTGTTTTCTTTGAAATGAATACTTTTCATTTTCATTAAAATAATATTAAGTGTATTAAAGAGAATGTCAATGTTATATTAAAGAGAATTGTAGCTTACGATTTCTACGTACGTATTAGCGAAAATATGTATGGATCTAGCAGATGAGTATGTCAAGAAAAAGCTATGTTTCATATTTTTATATATTCTTTTTTCAGAAAATTTAGAAAATGGAATGAAATCGCCCCCTTCGGTTTAGCTCTTACTTTTAATAAAATATTACATGAACAGATTTCATCACGAAAAAATTCTATCCTCATTTTTGAAGTTGCAGGAAGACGCCAAAAATATATTAAATTTTTGCAATTTTCGATAATTTAGGAAAGGCAACAAAAATGCAATATATGCAATTTTTATGCGTCTTTCGCTCTATCAGATAAAAAAGTAATGAAAAATTGAAGCCATATTCCAGAAAATTTTGAAAACGTTAAGGCTGCATGTAAAGTACCCCCAAAAATCAAAATATCCTTTTATTTTCAAGGCGACATCAGTTAGATTGGGGAATATTCATTTTGGAAAAAATTCGCTATAGTTGTTCACAGACAAATAGACAAGGGATTTTCTGTCGAAAATTTTCCGTTTTTTCAAGCAGCATTACAATACTTTGCCCTCTCGGGTGGCTCGTTGGTTAGCGTGCTCGCTTTCCACGGCACAACCCCGGGTTCGATTCCCGCCAGATCAAAATTATAACTGTTATAAGAAAGCCCACCCTAAGGTTAAGAAGACCAGTATATACGGTGAAGGGTTATCTTCGTGATAACTACAAGAACCCGTTTTTGCCATGGCCGAGAGGTTGGGTCATTGCTGGTCGGCCAAGGTTCATTGCTAGCTGACGAGCCAAAGGACAGGACATTACAATACTTTGTGTACACTTCTTAAGCAATAAGCGAGAAAGTAAAAAAAATATATTTTTTCTATCCATAAGAACTAAATCTTCGCGGTTTCTCCTGAATGTAAAGGTACAAACAAAACTAATCATAAACACTCATGTATGTATTGATCATTAATTATATTATGTGAGAAAATTTATATGATCTCATAAAACGTTTTTTCGCTTTAGGACAACAAATTCTCCTTAATAGAGGGGATAAACAATAATGCGATCGATGCCACTTGGTTTTCCTAATAAGTACATTTGTAGATACAAGTCTGTCGTTTGTTAATGTATATTAACAGCTGCTAAAGGGACTTATGACCAAGAAATAATCCAATAAAGAAAATAAATAATTATTTTGATTGTAAATTTTCTCTTCAGAGTTCTCTAAGTTAAATTATTTCTTTAATGATGTTCGTACATTCTGTGCACGCTCTATACCTTACTATTTCAACTTTACATTTCTATACAGTTATTAAATGCCTTAATTTACGTGGCGAGGCTCGGGCCAATAGGCCCGCTTTTCCGTCAGAACCATTTAAATTTCGCTACGCTCCTTTCACCATCTAGCGGAGAACAAAGGAGTTAATTGAGCGATAAAAAAGGCAATTTTGAATTTAGCTCCGAGGCTTCTTTCAGGCTTGAAGTTCTTTTGCGTGCAGTAAATGTACAACATGGGACAGTCGGCTTTACTTCTTCTCTGAAGGAAGGCGTACGAAGGATCTTTCGTCCTTAAAAACCCATGGCTTTGATCGGGTGTTGAACCCATAAACTCGAATACAGCAGCCCGATACGCTGACCTTTATACCACCGATCGAGTAGTTTCGACGTTTTCCTCCGAAATACATTTTAAATACAATTTTTTAAAGCATATATATTTGTTCACTCTAGCCTCCATTACAGGCTAATGTGGACAACGCGTGAGGCGAATGTCGACAAACAAAAACATGTTATTTTTTGTCTCATTTGCGTTTTAATACACCTACTAAATACCTATCTAAGCGACGTAAAGCATCGTTCAGAATTTCTTCACTTGTATTACATCTCTAAGTTTTCCTACCATACGTTCTGATCGTTTGAAATGAGCAAGAAGAAAAGTTAGCATTAAGAAAGGTATAATTTTCTTATTTAGCAATTATTGTCTACAAAATGTACTAATTGTATTATTATCCGTTTAATAATTTTCAGAACAATTATATTTAAGTTCAGGGCTGCATTGAAACAATAAAACTTCTATGAATATAAAACTCTCCTAAACAATGTAAAGTTGGTCATTTAATTAAAAAACTTTGCACATGTGAGATTATATTTAATCACACTAAACAAAAACGGTAAACTTTTTTTATTCAATACTGTGGGGTCAATGGAAACAGTCCTAAAATCAATGCTCACATTAACCCCCACCCCCATTTTTAAGATTTTGTGTTAGTAACATTTTATTCTAAATTGAAAAATACTGTAACGTTTCTTGGTGGTAAATTAAAACATAGATATTATGACATACTGACAATGACACAGACAACTGCCTTGAAGATAAAAATATTTACATTTATTTACAAAGTAACATAAGTAAAGAAATATATAAATACGGATTAAAGCCCGGCAACCTTTTTCTTCCTCTTAGCCGCGAAAACCCCGCGACCGTCCCTACGCCTACAGCCCAGTGTCACTACTCTAAAGAGGTAACAACGCGTAATGCGATGCTATCGGACGTTAAGTCCCCGGTAACCAACGTACCTACATGGCCTGGCGCCAAACCTGTCTCCGCTCCGGAAACTACGTGCTTGAATGCACTGGAGATTCCGCCCATCCCTTCGGCTAACAACGAAGTTCTACGATCACCGCGAGGCAGACGGCGCACGCCTTATATACACCCACGGCGCCATGCTGTGGGCGTCCCCAGGCTCGATGGCTAGCCAATTCCAGGGTTCTTGCACAATCGTCCCAGACTCGCTACTAACCTTTCTCAACAGTTATATTCGTGTGGGGTTTTCCCTGGTGCGGCCACCTTCTGGCGTCCCTTTATTTTTAGCTCATGAACACCCTTCCACCACAGCTTCCGGCTTAGGCATACCGTCCGCTTGAAAGTGTTGCCACTACGCCACAATATTTATTTTCACAAAGTCTTTTATTTTTCTTAATTATAGGTACACTAAAACTACTGATTTATAGTCTTGTAAATTTTTGTCACATTCCTTTTTACATGCCTTCTTCTCTCCTGATTATTCTTTTTCAAACGCCTTGCTTCGTTTGCACTGCTACGCAGTCCGCTTCACTGACCACGGTCTACTAGACTGCTGTTCACCGCGATTCATTGCTCAGCTTCAGACTTCAGACTGCGCAGTGACCGCCTCCAGAGGCGGATTTATCCGTTGCAGGCGCCGACTCTAGAAAGTTTCCGCCACTCCTCTCGGCACCCCGTGAACACCCCTGTCCTGTCAGGTTCGGGAGCCGCCGACAGATTATCCAATCCTCGTTACAATGCTTTTAGTGTGTGCAAAAGATAACCAAAACATGAAGTTTTCGCGTGGAGTATATTAAAAATCAATATTTTATGATAAAAAAATCTGCAGTTACTTTTTTAATGGAATAGCGACTTTTTTCGCATTCAATCACAAAACACACTTTACACCATTACACAACGATCACTGAAGATATATTGGCCAAATTTGACTGGCTTAAAGAGGTCTGGGTGGCCAACATCTAAGAAATAATTTTGACTGATTACGTGTGTTACCTATGGAATAACCATATTTACCCACAGTATCCCTCAGTTCACACTAGCCCCCCCTCTCCCCTAATGGTAATAAATGATCGTAAAATACCAAACAAACTGAAGAAATGGCGATGGTGATAAAATTACCAAGGATGATCCTGAACGAGGAACATATGGAACTACTCATTCTAGAGAATATTGCAGGGCACTCGTATTGATTGATCATTGTGTGTTTCGGACGCGTCAAATTCTGAGACTATTATCCTAGCAAGAGTAGTGACATTTTTTCCCCAAGATGTCTCAGTTCTTTCCTTGCTATAACGTGAGACATTGGACTGACTGACAAGGCGGATTTCCAGGATTTCTTGTCTTCAGACCTACACCAGTGGGTCATCCTCACAGCCAGGACAAACTCTCAGTTCCGACAGGTGTGATATCATAGTGCGTGTGTGAGGGGAGGAGGACAAGGTTGCGAAAGGAAAGATCACGCGCGGTCTTCTGGATATTGCTCCAGCACGGAAAACTTCCTATCAGAGTAGTCGGTCTCCTCCAGGCAACGGCTGAATTAGATCAGGCTATCGAGCTAGGGTAAACATCCAGAACCGTTGGGACTCGAACAGCAAAACCTCTGTCAGAAACGGTATATTGACAAACCTTGTTTTCCCAAATTATATGAGACCGTAATGCGCGAGGCCGGTAATGCACAAGGGTACAGCCAGTGCACAAGCACTTCAAGTAATAAATCCTGAGGTAGGGTTAGGAGTGAATATGTGAGAACTGCATTACTCTGAACCAGAGTAAGAATTAGAAGACCGAACGTAGCAAAGGTGGAATGCTCCGACATACATACGGAAACCAAGTTAAACGGGTGGGGGGGAGAAGAAGCTGAGATGAAATGACCATGGTTAGGGGAAAAAGCTGGTGATGAAGGTAAAATGCCACAAAAAAAAAGACGTGTGGGTGAGTGGGAGGGAGAGAAGACCAGGTCGGGAGAGGACTTTGGCATTCGAGGAAACTGTGCGAAGGCTGCGCGAGGAAAGGAACGTCCAAAGGTCCCGAGAGTGAAGTGGGTCTTGCGGGCAGCGGGAGCAGGGGTTGTAGGCGATGGGTCTACAGCGAGCCTGCCGGCAGCGGCCGCGTCCTCGCCAGAGAGAAGGGTCTGCGCTTGCTTACAGCCCGCTAAACAGCTGCGACCGCGATCCTCGTTTTAACAAGCGCGCAGCGACTCCTCGGGCGGGCGGGCGGTTGGGCCGGGGCGAGGCGGGGAGACCGGGGAAGGGGGCCGAGAGTCGCTTCCGCAGGAGCGATTAAAGAGGAACGCCACCCGCGGCGTGCACGCCCCGCCCCGCTCCGCTCCGCCCCGCTCCGCTCCGCGTCAACCTCCCCCCCCCCCCGAGGACAGAATCTGTGGAGGGAAGAGGAGGGTGTGCCCGGGCCGCGCGGATGCCAGCGCTCTCTGCAGCGCTGCGGCGACGCCTCAGAATGAGCCCGCGACTGACAAATTATCGACGATGAACGCCCCCGCGCCCGCTTTTACTGCCCCTACTGCATTCACGTTACCCTCCAACGAAAAGGAGAAACGAAACATACAAGGAGCATTCGAAAAGAAACGAGACGGAGGACTAGGGATAAAAACCAGTACCTGTATGTTAGATGTATTGGACCCGAATCTGGCTGTTGAGGCATTTGTCCCACTGCGAAGCGAAACGGTGAATGGCTGATTTATAAAAGTCCCACGGCTGCGTTGTGAACGAGTTCCGTACTTAACGTCGTAGTCCGAGGTGAATTGTTTGCCCCTCAGACCCAAAATTGACCAAAGTTGGTGTAAACGCAGGGAGAGAGCTGGACTGTATGGACGACGAACGACAACCAACCCACTTGAAATTTTGCAGGAAATGAGAAAAGGAAATGGTGAAACGAAAAATATGCCTATTAATCACATGTGAGTTGATACTGCGTGAATACTGCTTAGTGTTTTATATCAGAGTTTTAACTATTTGCTCATATCCAAATTTGTTTCCTTCGTTGAGTGTTTAACTTAGATTCACGTATTGTATTTAATTTTGCTTTGTATTATACGTTTTTGGCAAGAGTGAATTATATCGGTATCGAGGAAGAATATCATGTTATGGGTAATATTATATAATGAAACATTACACGAATACGATTCTGCCAATCAAAAAAGTTTGTAATTCTTCAGTTTTTCAAAATATACCCTTTATTCCTTCAGCATAAAAATGTAAAATGCGATATAAAGTAGAACTATATACCTTAAATTATTTACGCAGTTTCTCTTTCTCTGTCTCTCTCTCTCTCTCTTTCTCTCTCTCAGTATATGTGTGTATATATATATATATATATATATATATATATATATATATATATATTTGTCTCACTTTACAAAGAGATCCTTTGGCGTTTAGAAGCCACCCCTTCACCACTTCTTTTTTAAGTGCCTGTAGTGGATGCAGCGCGGTGTGAGGTCCGTTCTGCGAAGCGACTACATACAGGCTCAGATCAGGTTTCAGGGGATTGTTTCTTAGGGGCAAATGAAAGGCAATGCACTTGTGAATAAATTAAATTTAATGCTTGAAATATTGATTAGTTTAACAAGTAAGTAGTTAGACAGTAAGCCGGAGGACCAATGAATGTTTATGATTAAAGTTTCTTCTTGCTTGAAGTTTACACTTACAGATTGATGAGAGTAGAGCAAGCACCAACCCAGGTCAGACGGCTGAGTGTGTGCGTGCCGTCCGTAGAAATGGGCTGCGGATGTTTCGGCTGGTAGGCTGGACGTCACCATGGGCGCGTACTCGCGTGCTGGAGCGGCCCGTACTGTTGATCGCGGCCTGCTGGCCGCGCCGATTGATTACCGGAGCCTTGATAGGCAGAGCAAGGACAGCTGACTCGTTCGCAGGCTGTCCGACGAGTAGAGTAGTAGTTGTAGCAGCAGTAATAGTAGTTTGACGTAGAGTGACTGCGTAGAAGTAGCAGTGAGATTGACTGAAGAGTGACTGCGTAATAGTAGCAGTGAGATTGAAGAGTGACTGCGTAATAGTAGCAGTGAGATTGACTGAAGAGTGACTGCGCAGTAGTAGAGTTTTGACGTAGAAGTGTGACTGCGTAGCTTCACATAGTAGTGAACAGAGCAGTAATTGTAGCAGCAGTATAGTAGTTTGACTTAGAAGTGCCTGCGTAGTAGCAGCAGAGTAGAAATGACTTAGAAGTTTGACATAGCAGAGTTTGACTGATAGTTCGACATAACAGTGGCGCGTGGGAGCGAAGTTGCCGTATTTATTTGAACGTATGTTTCTGAGTGCAGAGGGGGAAGAGTCACGTGACAATTGCAGCTAGCCTATGATGTACGGTGAGACGTAGTGTGCCACAAGAGATGCTCGCTATTCGTTGTTATGTTTTGAAGTGCGTCACGTGACTTGCGGGTGGCACTGGCTGTGCCCGCGATGGCTGCATCTCATTAGCAAGGTTTGGTATTTTCTCACGGGAACCGCGATGCTGGTTGAGTGTAAGGGGCGGTGAGGCGGGCGCGGTCGCGGGCGCGGACGCGGCTGCCTAGCAGATGCGTTCGTTGTCGGCGAATTCTAACGCCAGTATTGGAGCTGGAGGCACGTAGCGAAATTTGGAATGTTTGTAAATATGTCTGGCCGCCGAAGTCTGAGAAAAGCAGGTAAAAGGCTAATGGCTTGAGGGCCGCGCGCCCGCCGGGGGAGGCCGAGCCTGCCGCCCCTTCCCCGGCTTACAGTAAGTACGCGGCGGTGCGGCGCTTGCGGCCAGAGGGCTCAACGAGAGTCGTTTTGTTCCCCGAACATCTGTGTTTCATTTCTTATGTTTTTGTATAAACGTGCTAGAGCCGTGAGAAACTTCGAAGGTGGGGCAGCCGAAGAATGTTGGCCGCGCGGGGGAAAGACAATTTGCGGCTGCACCCTGCTGGCGAGTTTCCTTGTAATTGTTCGCGAGATTGAACAGTGCCAATTAAGTATTTGCCAACACAGTACCTACTAAAAGGAACCGTAAAACTGGCTGTTTCTTTCATATCTGAAAAAACATTATTGCTTTAAAATTTGTTAACGTAACGGGAAATACTAATTTTGGCACTAATAGGTACACCATATTTATAAAGAATACGCATACATCTCTGGAATAATTATATTTCGACAATTTAACCGCGAAACCACTGCATCGCTGGTGTTTTGCTATTCATCATTGGTACTAAATGGAGCATTCAAAAAGAATCGATCAAGATGCCTAAGGAACAAAAACCATTATCTATTGGTCAGAAGAAGTCAGGCTGCGGCGGAAGGCGGTGAGGTAGGTGCGTTGTGAACGAGTTCCGCACGTACTGCTTGACGTCGTCGTCCGAGGTGAATATTTTGCCCCTCAAAGCCTATTTTAGGGGACTACTAATCGTAGGGAGAAAGGTCTGGGTTGTATGAAAGGGGATCTATAACATCTCACTTCAATTTCTTCAAGAGTACCGTGTTTGTGTTGGCCGTTTGAGGCCCGTGGGGTTATTCTGCTCCATGACAATGCAATGTCTCATACGTCCAACACAATCACGGCAATTTTGCAGAAATTCAAGTGGGAGGTTGTCGGTCACCCTCCATACAGACCAGACCTCTCTCCCTGCGTTTACTTCATTTTGGGTCAGATTACAGTACACCCATTTTTAACAATTAGAAACTCACTTCAAAACTTTAACAAATAATGTACTTCCATATTTAAAACTCAACATTTTAGACTTTGCTTGGAATTTAAATTCAAATTATTCCTTGTAGAAAAAGTAGGCCACCCGAGGAAAGAGATTTTGATAAACATTGAGTAGAGACGATTTGTTTTCAAACATTAAATATATGTAAATTACAATATATAATTTAAAGGCACTGGATAAATTCAATAGGCTTTACCATAAATAAATTCAATTTTTAAAACCTCCTTTAATTTAAAAATTCCTACACTTAAATATTTTCTGAAGCTTGGAATTTAAATTCAAACTAATTTCCTGTTGAAAAAATAGGCTGCCCGAGGAGAGAGGTAAATAAACCTACTTTAATTTTAAAAATTCCTTTTCTTAAATATTTTCTGAAGCCACCCTTGTCACAGCTGACCCATTTCCTTAGCCAAGCGCAACAGGGCACGAGCACGCAAGTGTAGCGGCGGGGGCAAGTCCCTTGAGGGCGCGAGTAAATACACCTTACCGCGATACACGCGGAAACACATGCCGCCGGCCGCGCGGCCGCGCCGTTAGCTCCGTGTAAGCCGTATTTATGGACGCAATCTGGTTACGTGTGAAACAGTCTTAAGTGCGGCTCTCTCTATATTTTATATAAAGTCGCTGCGCGGGTGTAATTTCCATATTAATACGCAATTTGTAAAGCTTCTCGGCGCCGGTATCGGCGACGGCTTCGCGGGAACAATCTGGAACTCGGCAAAAGTTGGGCGACGCGCACAGACTGGCGGGACGGGCATGGAAGAGAGGACGGGACGGGACGCGGAGAGATGAAGAGATTGGCGCTATAGAAGAAGACTGATGGAGACTAAGAGGAGGCAATGGGAGGGGAGGGATAAATAGGGAGCGGGTGGAGAGGGATAGTAGGGTGCGTTGAATTGGGAGGTAGATGGGAGTTGGGAAGAAGAGAGGCGATGATTGCTTGCATTTCTTTTCCTGATGAACGGCATGGTAAGAGGGTGGTGAAGCAATGCTAAAGGGTGAATGGGCGGTTGCGGTTGTGTTGCTGTGGAGTGGGCGTAGCGGAGAGAATTGAATCGAAATACGGTCAGAGTGAATCTCAATGGAGAGGAAGTGAATGTGATACTAAGGTGGAGTGAAGCGAGATGAAGTGATGTGATGTGGGGTGATGCAAAGAGGGGCGATGTAAGATAGAGTGATGTGTGGTGGAGTGAGGTAATGGAGATTTATGATGTGCGATTGATTGAATATTTTGTTTCCTTGCACGTAATCTGCTTTCATTAGTCCCGTTTGTGAAGTGCATGTTATATCCTGGGAGGTTACTTACTCCTCCTCTGAAATGTAAGTTCCAGCACCTACCTACATGTCGACTCCCGGAGTTCCCCCTCCAGATTATCTTCCTTAGCGGGGCACCGCCCAACCAGCGCAAGCTCTGACCTCCCGACTGGTCACCCGAAATGTGTTGTAATGTTATGCTTGTGTGTAGTGTGTGAGTGTTTGTGCAAGGGGTCAGGAGTAGACAAACATGAGGAAGGAAATGTGCGCGTTTCGTGTCCCGTTGATGAAGGTACTGGAGCTTGATGACGATGGGAGAAGTGTAAGGTCAGGTGAGATAGGGTAGGATGGGTGGCGTAGGGTGGGATGAGATAAACTAAAGTGAGGTGAGATAAGGCTGTGGTGTAAGCGAGGTGAAGTGAGGTGAGGTAATGTTAGGAGAGACGGGGAGTTGAGTTGAGGTGAGGTATCGTGGGATGGACTGGCGTGACGAGGTGTGTAAGGGCGCTTGACTCGGCGGGGCGATGCTAAGGGAGGCGTGGCGAAGAGCGGTTAGTCGAGGCGGGGCGTGGCGTGGCGGGGAGGAGAAAGGGCGTCGCGTGGCGGGGGATGGGTGTGGCGTGGCAGGGGGAGGGGTGTGGCGTGGCGGGAGAGGGGTGTGGCGTGGCGGGGGAGGGGTGTGGCGTGGCGGGGGAGGGGTGTTGCGTGGCGGGGGAGGGTTGTGGCGTGGCGGGGGATGGGTTTGGCGTGGCAGGGGAGGGGTGTGGCGTGGCGGGGGAGGGATGTGGCGGGGAAGAGGTGTGGCGTGGCGGGGGAGGGATGTGGCGTGACGGGGGAAGGAGGGTGGAGGGGGAGGGACGTGGAGGGGGCCGGACGGGGCGAGGGTGGTTCGGGGCGGAGTGGGGCGGGGCGGGGCGGAGAGTAACTGGGCGGAGAAAGGAGTGGAGAAGCATGGAAACGCGCGTCTCTCCTCTCTGTAACAGATCTTCAACGGGGAGTAATTTTGCAAGTGAATTAAACATTCCCTTCCTTTGGCTAAACACAATTTCCTCTGATATTGAGAATGACGTCGGTTGCGATATTGCACGGCTCTCCGACGCACTGCCTGAGGCACGCCGCGCCGTCGCCACCGCGAGGCGGCGGCGTCAGAAACAGGGCGGCCGAAGAAGGAGATTAGCTGCGAGAGGGAGCGCGAGGAAACGAGAGGGGAAAGAGACGATACGCAGAGAAGACCTGCCCACAGCTCCCTCGCTCTCATCACTCGCAGAATTGAGCGTATGAGATTATTGCTTTTGAAAGCATTTGCATGGAATCAACGCACGGATCAAAAATGCATACCATGACAAATTCGATCAGAAGGTATTCATTCAATAAAAAATGAGTACATTAATAATATTCCAATTTTATTACAATGTAATTAAAAGCAGGGAGTAATAGAAAATGTCTACAACCACATATACTAGCAATATGAATTCACATTTTAAGAAAACTATGTTGGTAAAATCTAAATGCTCTTCAATATTATAAGAAGCTAAATGAAAATGCTGAACCTAAATTAAAAACAATTTTGTTATAAATCTCACAGAAATGAATAAAATTGGCGTTTAGATGTAAATAATCGTTTCTGGTCTTTGGGGCGAATCGATACTATTGGTATTTAATGAAGGAGGATAACTACATTCTACGTGGATACAAGAGGACAGAAGCACTAGCAATGTTAATGCAATCGTGTGTTATGGCTTGTGCAAGTCGTTTCGAGGAACCGTATCGCAATTTCGTGTAATGTAGCCGTAATAAACCATGAAATCAGTCTGAGTCTGGACACGGTTGCGAGCGGACGTGTTTCTCTAGCGGCTCCGCACGCAGGTAGTGAGATTATGGGTTGCGAGCTGGAGGCCTACCGGGCCCGCATCGGCCGCTGGGCGCAGCGAGTGGCGTGTTCCTGTGTTGGTCCAACGCATTCAACTAGCGGTTCAACACATGATGCTTTTATGATTTTTATAATTGCAGCGTTACTGATAATAGGAGGAGTGGAATCAAATCCAGGTCCGGTAACGACCAGACGAGGTTTTCCCCCAAGTTCGAACTGGCGTTGTGAGGACTGCAGAAACGGTGATGGAAATGTGCGAAGCGAGTTATCGCGGCTTCGAAATGAGTTCCTACGAGTATCAGCCAAACTCGAGGAAACTCAAAGAGAACTACGAAACATGAAGATGGCGACAGCAACGGCGCCTAAACCGGCGGTGAGGCTTGGCAGAACAGTCTCGGCTTCATCTTCTGGGGTGGCGGTGACGGCGACAACAACGGCGGTGGCGGCGACGGCGGCGACGGCGGAGACGGCGGCGACGACGGCAACGGCGGCGGCGGCGACGACGGCGACGGCGGCGACGGCGGCGACGGCGGCGACGGCGGCGACGGCGGCGACGGCGGCGGCGGCGGCGACAGCGGCGACGGCGGCGACGGCGGCGACGGCGGCGGTGGCGGCGGTGACGACGGCGGCGACGGAGGCGGTGACGACGGCGGCGGACACTTTAATACTTGGTGACTCGATAGTGCGTCATGTGGGGAAGGGGCAACACATTAAAGTGCGCTGTTTTCCGGGAATACGAGTGGAGCAGATGAAGGGGCAAATCGGGAAATGTAATGTGGTTAACCCTAAAACTGTAATTTTACACGTGGGGTCAAACAACATAAAAAAATGTCAGTCATTTGACCACCTCTTGGGTGACATTTATGACCTCGCAGTTACTGCAAAATCAAGATTTCCGAGTGCTCGTATTGTTCTGAGCGGAGTGCTCTTCCGCCGGGACGTTTGGCCTCGGAAAATCAGGCGGGTTAACCGCGATATGGAGTGGGTGGCACAGAGACTAGGGCTACTCTTTGTAGATCCAAACGGATGGGTCAATGAGAGTGGACTCGGTCGTGACGGCGTGCACTTGAACCGCAAAGGTGTCGCCGAGCTCAGTGGGCTCTTCACTAGAGTTGCCGGGTTTTGCAGCGCACCAGGGCAAAACCATTGACAAGATGGACGCACAGCGGTGTTGCCCTTTTCTCCAGTGACAGTGGAGAGGGAGGGAGGGCATTCTTCAAGGAAGAAGACTTTGGTGTCGGCGACAACGGGGTCGGATGCGGCGGCGGCGGCAGCGGAGGCGGCAACGGTGGAGGCAGTGGCGGAGACAACGGGAGAGGCAGCGTTGGCGGCAACGGTTACGGCGGCGTCAGCGATTAGAAAGTGTACGGGAGGAAGAGCTTTGCAGGGGGGCACGTTGCAAAGTGAAGGGAAGCGGCCAAAGCGAGATTCATTTTCCGAGAAAGGATTAAGGGTGAGTAAGGGAGCTCTGAAGCTGTTGCAGGTAAACTGCCGAAGTGTTGTTAATAAGGAAATTCAACTTTGGAACTTAATTGAGGCATGTGATGCTGACGTAGTGATCGGTACGGAGTCATGGCTTACTGAAGAAATATTAGATTCAGAAATTTGTCGAAACGACTATAAAATATTTCGCCGGGACAGGGAAACTAGAGGCGGGGGGGTCTTTATTTTAGTTAAATCACATATAAACGCGAACTTGAAATGGAAAAGCACTGACTATGAAATGATAGGAGTAGATATAAACGTAGACAACTCGCAGACAATAGATCTTATTGCATGTTATAGGCCACCAAACGGTAATTATTCCATTCTTGATAATATTCTCGAATTGGGGGAAACTTTGAATGGAATCAGTAATCCGATTATTATTGGGGGTGACTTAAATCTAAGCGATATTAATTGGCAAGGCGAAGTATGCGATAGAAAAATACAGTTAATAATAAATAAACTAGTTTGGGATGCAGGAATGACGCAAGTTGTTGACAAGCCAACGCGTCAAAATTCTATGTTAGATATTTTTCTCATTAGACCGATAGACATGTTATACTATTGCGATGTTATTCAGGGAATAAGTGACCACAATGCCGTAGTTCTTGAAATAAATGCTACTATTTCAAGGGTAAATGATAAAATCGGTAATAGAATTTGGCAATATCGTAAAGCTGACTTAAATGGACTGCAACATTTCTTAAAACTGAACTACGCGGTTTTCGAAAAGTTAGGCGGAGGATTGGAAGACATATGGAAAAAATTCAAAGAAATTATTGAGGAAGCTCGGCAATGTTTCGTTCCCTTTAAGTACTTAAAAAAGAATTCAGACCCAGAGTATTATAACACGGAAATTCGCAAATTGAAGAGAAAAATGAGAAAAGCGTATAACAATAGGCATCGCAGCGAGGTACATTTACAGAAATTCCGACAAATTAGGAAAGAAGTAGAAAATAAAAAGAAAACTGCGCAAGAATCATATCTTAAGTTAATTTTAGATGATAATGAAAACGCTTGGGCAAAGTTCTTTAACTATGTACGTCACCGTCGAGGTAAACAGGAGGAGACACCTCCTGTAAGATGGAATAACGTAGATATCGTAGATGATGAAGAGAAAGCCAATGTATTTAATAATTATTTCTGTTCCGTATACAAACAAAAAGCTAACCAAATTGTTATAGGGCACAACAACGTGGATCATGTATTCAAAATTGATCAAAGGGAAATACGTTCACAATTGAAGAAAATGAAAAACTGTAAGTCTTGCGGTCCGGATGGTATTACATCCGATATGCTAAAGATAGCAGGGGAGACAATAATACCATATTTGGTCAGACTTTTCAATGTATCAATCAACAATGAAAGTGTACCGGATGATTGGAAATCTGCTTTAATAGTGCCAATTTTTAAAAGTGGACAAAAATGTGAAGTGCAAAATTATAGGCCAGTTAGTCTTACGTCAGTAGTCTGTAAATTGTTTGAAAAATTATTATCTAATTCGATTAGAAATCATTTGGATCAGACAGAATGGTTTTTTCGCGGGCAGCATGGCTTTAGAAATGGCTTTTCTTGTGAAAGTCAAATTATTTCCCTCACCCAAGACTTGTCTGAAGTAATTGATTTTGGGGGAAGAGTGGATGCAATAGTTATTGATTTTGCCAAAGCGTTTGATGTAGTACCGCATGACATACTAATATTGAAACTTATTGATGCTAAAATTGACAGGCGGGTAATAGCATGGATAAGTGAATTTCTTCGCGATAGAAATCAAAAGGTTAGAATTGGACAGCATTTATCGGAAAAGGGTAACATTACTTCCGGAGTCCCTCAGGGCAGTGTCATTGGCCCACTGTTATTTCTTATCTTTGTAAATGATATATCGCAAAATATAACGTCAAAAATTCGACTCTTTGCCGACGACTGTATATTATATAGGGAAATTACAGAACAGCACGATATGATTCAACTACAGGAAGATTTAAATAAGATTAATGATTGGGCAAGAGCTAATAAAATGACTGTAAATGGAAATAAAAGTAAAGCGATCACATTTTGTAGGGCCAGAGACTTTCATACATTGCCTTATCAGCTAGGTAATGACGTAGTTCCGCGAGTCTCAAACTGTAAATACCTTGGCATCCTCCTGGATAGCAAGTTGGGATGGGAGAAACAAACTAACTACGTAGTGGGTAAAGCTTGGAGGTCTTTGCATTTCGTCATGAGAAATCTTAAAAAATGCAATACGAAAGCAAAAGAAATCGCGTATACCTCGCTTGTTAGGCCAGTAATGGAATATGGAGCTAGTTGTTGGGATCCGTACAGAATAGGACTTAAGAAGAGCTTAGAGAGGATACAAAACAGAGCGGCAAAATACACTTTTCGGAAGAACATACCTGCACGTTGGGAATCGTTAGAACATCGGAGAAAAAGGGCTCGACTTTGCGTAATGTATAAATCTTACACTGGTGGCCCTGCATGGCAGGAAATACGGGGAAGGCTAGATAAACCGGATTATTTTAATAGATTTGATCATAAATATAAAATTAGAACTAGAATTCAAAGAACGGACGTAGGCAAATTCTCCTTTGTAAACAGAACAATCGTAGATTGGAACGATTTGCCTGCGACAGTTTTTGAGCCCTTTCCTTGCTCAGCGCGTGGTTTTAGAAAAAAAGTATAGGAAATTAATCAATACGGTGAAAAGTGCAGTGAAGTGAAGTGAAGTGAAGTGAAAGGTGCGATTATGGGTAGTAAACTAAAAAGTATTGAGCTATTAGTATTTAGGTAAAGTGTTATGAGGTGCAGTGACGTGAAGTGAAGTGCAGTGAAGTGATTTCATTTCGTAGTTTAGTTCGCTAATCTTAAGCGTCTTTTATAGGCTATTCTGACAAAAGTTCGTATTTATTGATTGATGTTAACGAGTGTTTTACGTGTTAGAAATGTAAAAATTATTATAAGTATTGTATATTATTATGTTGTAGGTAAAAGTGATTATCCATATTTGTCTGAATATGATTGTGAGTGAATACTTGTAGGTTGGTGTGTATGCGAGTGTTCTTTTGTCTTTGTATGATATGTATGTAAGCGTGTATGTTTGTATGTATGAATGTTGGTGTTATATGTAAGTAAGTTTATTACTTAAATGTTAGTATATATGTAGTTTCATTTGTTGTATATGTATAGGCATGTAAATGCAGTTGCATGATCGTTTGATTTTTATATTGATTTTTTATATATTGTTTTTATAGTTAATTGTGTTTTGTACTTTTAATGTACTTTTGTTTTTCTGTATTCTGCCACCGGGCAACATCAGCCCAATTGTAGAATAAACCCTATCTATCTATCTATCTAAATGTAAACATTATGTATGCCCAAACGCCTTTAATCAAAGTATTTCGAATACACAGTACAAAAATATACTTAATTTTTTAATGTGTTAATTATTGAGAAATGTTCTTCTTTCAACCTCACATTGACTATTTCCCAATCGGATTGGTTCGACTTCAACCCTGGAAATTTGGAAAGATTTTAAGATCTAAATTTTGGTGGTGTTACTGATAAGGCCCCTGGTACACAGAAAATGTTTATTTTCCCGCTTAACGTTGTAAGAAGAGAAAGTATTGTGATCGTGCGCCGGATATCAGGGATTTTTCGACAGAAAAACTCTTATTGTCGAATCCTGGTAACAAAGAAGTGGATAAATCTTGTGGAGTAAATATGTAGTAGTATATTTAGTAAATTACTTGCTAATTCACTGTTGTCATCCGTATTCCATGTTTTATAGATCCTTGACTCCGAAAAATCGATGAAGGGCAAATCGTTTATGTCCGTCCGTTCATTTGTGGTTAACGCTAACGCCAGAAACGTTCATACAAATTTCTCCAAAATTGATTTTTGCTGATCGATCTGAGCGAACCCGCGGCCTTGCAAATTTGAAACGATTATTTGAATTTTGTGGGTACTTCATATGAAACCTCAGTATTTTCAACCTTTGTGAAGCCGTAGAGCTAAATAGAAGCTAAAAGCTGTTTAAGACCACACACATTATTTTGTTATTAAAAAAATTACACAATTGTAATATCTCTCACATCGTTAATATTAACATTACGGGCTTTGTTTTATATATTTTTGCATTTAAGAGACTCCAAATAATTTCCTCCAAAGTTTCTCGAAAATTTGACAGATTTCTGTGGAAGATGATACAATTACACAATTTCTGAAAACTGTGTTAATTAAAAACGGCTTTTTCAATGAAAATTTACATAGATGACATGGTTTCATTGTTCTATAATGTTCTTATCTCAAATCTCTCTACTATTACGAAACGGAAGTTTCGAGGAAATGTGGAAGAGTGTGTGTAAGGCGTCAATAGCAAGTAATTGGAAATAGGGTGAGGTAAATCCCAAAACCTTGTCCAAAGTAGATAATGAAACAAACTTGTACGATAAGATCTGTGCCCTTTTGTAGCACCTCTAGTCTGGTTGTCTATGTTGTAATATCTAATGCCCTTTTCACATATTCTAGGAGAAAAGGAGCGTCACAACCTTAAAAATAATGAGAATGTGCGTTGTGAATGGGATAATTGGAGTTTCTTCATTATTCGCCAACAGGATAAAATCATATCAACACATCAATAATTGTCAAATAAATGTTCCATACTATGTGAGAAATGACCAAGTAGCTCATACACCAATATACACATTACATTTGTGCTCACTGCAACACAAAACAATGGATTAATCGCCTATCTGAGTTTCGCAGAGGTACCACCGTTTCTCCCATTTGTAACATTTTTTTAAAAATGTTGATTATGTAATAATTATCAACAGGGCATAATGAAAAAAAATCGCTTTATTTTAAAACGCCCTTCGCAAACAATAGATTGAAAAAATTGGTTTAAGGAAATGTTTTAAAGTTATAAACCACATGACCCTACATGAAAGACTATTTCGAAGGAAAACTTTACATCAAACAGAAATTGTTGTTTTGAAATAATAATTACTTTTATCTAAAAAATGTAGTACTTTCAAAATGTCTCGAGGGGATAATTTACAAGTAATTTTAAGAAACTTTAAAACCATATTACATGGTTCTTCAGAAGCTTTATGGAGTATGTCAATTGAAAGATAATTTGAAAGGAATTCATTGTTAATTATTTTTCGTATGTTTCAGATACTGTTCAATATGCTATGATTCATGACATGGCTGTACCAGACGAAAGTAACGAAGATGCAAGGGTAAGCATAGTACTATAATATTATTTACGTTGAATAAATAAAACTGCTTACCAGTAGCGGTGGGTGAGTTAAATTTAAAAGTGTTGCAAAAGCAATGGTCGTTAGGGGGTATCCCTCTCCAATATTTCTCGATCGATTAATGGACACAATTATTAAAAGTGTTTAAGAACGGAAAATTATCCTTTCCAAGAAAGTGACACATCAGATGCAAAACTTACGTTTGAGAGTATCGTATCGGCTAGAATGTTTACCGAAAGCGCGACGGAGACTTCGTCTCGGAGTCCGATGTCACGATAGCCAGATAGTGCCAAGCGGAGTTCGCTGCGTAAGTGTGAACATGCTCGGTTGAAAGCGCCCAATGAAAACACTCAAGCGAAGTCACGTGGTACCCAATAGTCCTTATGGAACGAGGTCTGAGAGAGATGTTTCGAAAACATGAACAGCGATGTAGCCACATCAGTTCGTCAGTGTAAATAGTGTTATGAAAATTATAAAAAGAGCAGAAGAAAGTCATACTATTAATGAGATTGTAATAATGAAGTGAATATTCTATTTTGTTCATTTTTTCAGGTGTTCTTTATAAGATTCACAGAACCTTATAAAGAACCACCCCTGCAGCTTACGTTTTTCGCAAACAGCGTGATTTATCGTATTAAAATATTAACTAATAACACAGACTAGTGATGTTACATCGATGTCACATCTAGAAACAACGATGTTTTGTTGTTAATGTTGCTTTCCTAACCCAGACATGTTTCGTTTCCAATATAAACATAAGTGCTTCAAAGCAAATAAATAATCGATAACTTTCTTGTATTATGTATGATGTGATATAATCTTATTAAATAAGTAGAATTAATAATATATTTAAAGTATATATTGTAAGACGAGTAATGAAAATACTCTGAAAATACAAATACCAATGAACTCACTAGTTTGAAAAGAATATATGACAAGATTCTGTGGATCCTAAATATAATTTCTAATATTTTTTTCTTCGTTTTAGTGCTTCGTGGTGTGCGTGATGGAGAATATGGGACTGGTAAGATTTGTTTTTCAAATATATCTGATATTCTTATTTTAACAAACTTCCTCAACACATCTATGTAGATGAATGATAACCATGAAGATTATTCAAAGTACGCATACTATACTGCGATTTTTCTAACTGCGTCCCTCAAGGCCACTCAAATCCCATCTTCGCGATGGAATATGTCACGGCATTTCGCGTCTTTTCTCGGTCTTCCCGGTAGAAGTCGCATGATCGCAAGCACTGCTTCATACGGTCGCGATCGTGCGAAATCTAGCGGAACGACTGAGAAAGACGCGAAATGCCGAGACATATTCCATCGCGAAGATGGGTTTTGAGTGGCCTTGAGGGACGCAGTTAGAGAAATCGCAGTATATTCTATGGTTATCCTGCTTCCGAGGTCATAACTAGATAAATTAATTGTTGCTTAATATTAAGATTTAAACGCAATGGTGTTCAAACACGAAATGATCACTTTTACCGACGATGTGTATACAAATTCAATATGTCAACAATGCATGTGCTTCCCTTCAACGAGCATGTTCTTTTCCTGGCAGGTCCAATCCGACGGCTCCATGGACGTGGACAAAGCGTACGCCAGCCTGTCAGACTACCAGAACCACTTGCGTTCGCAAGGGAAGATGCTGAGCGAGTCTGATGCTAAGGCGGTACTGCGATCTTGCGCCTCGGAAAGTAAGTCAAGGTTTGAATGAGTACGTCAAATGTTACACTGAAACACTGATTAGTTATTGGCTTCCTCGACAACTCATAATTGCAACCTTTTTCTAAATGCAACTATTAATGATTTTAAGTGTACATTGTATTTACAAAATATGCTACAAACGTGAACCTGTCAGCAAATAGTTCACTTCCGAGAAATTAGCCAACTTTTCAAACTGTAGTAAAAACAAAAATGTGACATTGCAAGTATATTTCAAGTAAAAAGCTAATGTAGTAAAAATATTTCATTTTCGTAAAATAAAAGTAACTTCAACTGATTACAATAAAGTTGGGAGAAACGCACTCTACTATTTCTCTTGTTTTTCAGGCGGAAGCGGCAAATGTGAGAAGACTTATCGCATTATTAAATGCAGTCTTTCAGGTCTAGGAACGGTTAGTACTTTCTGGTGAATAATACCTGTACAATGTATTTTCTTTACAAACGTAATTACTTAATGCCACTTTTATAAGTGGTATTTAAATATTTTTTAAAATTTTATTTTCTATTTTTCCAGAAAGTGAAGTCGGCGTAACGCTACCTTGACTGAGGAAAAGGACTGATTATAATTCTCATGTACGTCATAAGACTCAAAAATCAATGTAAAATAACTGTATATGACAAATTGTACAGAAAATAAATCGGTGAACCTTAAAATCGAAGACATCCTAATGCAAACAGAAAAAGATATCAAGCAATTGTAAAGTTCCCAAAGTTTCTAGAAGCCTATTGAAAACCAAACGCAAATGTAACTTCCTAATTAGAACTAGCGATGATCCAATCCAAATTATGAAGTAAAAAATATCATTTGTGTAGAAACTTCACTCAAAGTCGAGTTTTCAAAATCAACATTACCTTATAATGATATACCATTGAAACTAACTGCTGCAAATAATGGCATTCACTCCCAACAATGCACGTTCTGTATTAGCCAGCTTCTTGATAAGATTTCTTTTTATCTGATCTTATCAGTAATGTAACGCCGATTTTTGTAGGGGAGGCTATAGGTATAGTAAACGGGCGTCTCGATGTTTTCTTGCAAAGGAAAATTCAGTTATGATATATCTTACCCTAATTTTTATTTGTTTATTTAAAGTATGGAATTTGGATATCTAATTGCTCTTGTTACTAAACAAATTAGTAAAAGGTGTATTGTGAATGTGTCATCAGGTTTTTAGGACGGACACTGAAGCCTCTTGAGTGTCAATCCCGCTAAATGCGTTAGTGGTCAATATTAAATGCAACATCATATAGCGAAAGACACATTTGGTTCATAAATATTTATGTCATAATCGTTTTAAGATTTCCCAACCTCTACTTACTACGTTTTACTGTTATTTAACACTGAAGTGCAAAGCTAAAACCAAAGATTGGCTACTACGGAAAAGACGTAATCACTACATGTAAACAAGTTCATGCAAAGATGTAAACTTCTGTATGCAAAGAATGAGCAAATTTTACCACAGTATTTGCTAAATGCATTGTCAAATATTTCGTTAACTAATAAAGCTAAAAACGGCCACTTCCAGGTTCTAGACGTATTAGAAAGACTGAATTTATACTAAAAGATGATTTTCCACTTCCATTGTCAAACATAATACACAAATCACTTGAACAAACGCCATTGCCAGCCACATATACATAAACATGACAAATTTACATAAATACCTGATTCTGTAAAGCTACTGACCATTAACGAAACTGACCTGATCCATTAACGAAACAATCGCCCCTCCGGAACTCGCATACTTCCTCCCGGACCGCGTGTTTCCGCCCCAATTTCCACGCGTCGACCGCCCGCACGTCACTAGCGCGGGCCGCCGCCCGACGAACGCCGAAACGTATTCAAGGGACAGCGGCCTCGACAGGGTCGCGGTCGCAGCTTGTAATGAGGGCGGGCAGCGCAGCGGCGCGGGGGCGGGCGGGAAGGCGCCTGCATGTTGCACAGCGGCATGCGCGAATACGCCGCGGCCGGCGCGGATCAAACTTTCACGCTAAACACGCGGCGCGGGGCCGATGAAATTCGCATGCGGCCCCGCCCACCCCGTGCCATGCCGACGGCGACGACCGCCCCTCCCCCCCCCCTTGGGGACGCGCAGATCCAGCCACGGCGCCGCGCGGTGGGAAATCGTGCGTCGCAGCAATCGGAGAGAGCAAATTTTATCAACTCTGCCGCACATCAGGATATCTCGGCGCAGATATTTACGAGAGGCACACTTACGTTGACGCGTTTACAAGGAAGTTAACATGGACAATGCGCCCTATATAGTCCCTGTGTTCCCAGGCAACTTCTTAAATGGTTAAATTCAATCGGAGAGCGCAAAATGTATCAGCTCTACCGAATAAGGAGACATCTCAGTAAAGATATTTACCAGAGACACACCTAAACGCGATTACAAGGAAGTTAACATTAACACAGCGTTTTAAAAATTCCCAGCGTTCCTAAATAATTTTTAAGTGGTGCACGGTCAGTGGGTGAGTGCAAATTTTATCAACTCTACCGCATAAGACCATATCTCAGTAAAGAAATTTACCAGCGGCGCAGTTATGAAAACGCAATTACAAGAAAATTAAAATTAACACTGCGTTTTAGAAATTCTATTGTGTTCCAAGTTCACTTGTAAAATGGTGCGCGGTCAATCGGTGTGCGAAAGTTTTATCACCCCTATCGTATAAGAGAATATCTTAGTAAAGATATTCACCAAAGGCACACTTACGTTAACGTGGTTACGAGAAAGTTAACATTAGCTTCCTTGTAAAGGTTTCATTTTAAAAATTAGCAGTGTTGGCGTCACTTTTAAATTACCAACCATTAATCGAGTGGCGCAATGTTTATCAAGTCTGCCATGTAGGAGGCAATGACATTAAAAATATTTATCAAAGATAGTCTCACGTTGTTCCGTCCACGAGAAGAATGTTTTAAACGAAGTGTTAATGTTAACTGAGTTCTTTCTGTTCACTTGTTAATTGATGCGTGGTCAATTGTAGGGTACAACATTTTTCAACTCTTGCTACTAGATGTATTATTACGTTGGCACGTTCCAAATGAAGTGAACATGGATACTTCATTGCATGTTCATTTGTTAAGTGTTGCGCGGGTTCAATCTGCGCACGCAAAGGTTAACAACTTTGCTTGAAAAGCGGGGGTCACAATTAAGTTTGTGGCCATTGCTACCAGTTACGGCTCGTGATTTTCTAAATGGGGAAGGCTGTAAATGTATTTCATTGCAAATATTGTATTTCTGGATATAATCTTTCCCGATACGGGAGTCCTCCGCGTATTGGGAACACTAGTTTCTACTCAGTACCACGCTCAGTGCCACTCGCAAAGATGCAAAGTAACTCTATTAGTGAACACGCCCTTCTTCAGACCCTAAGCCCCACACAGACCCCACCCTTGAAGGCTGCCAGACCGCAGCCTTCCTCCGCCGGTAACCCCTCTGCAGTGGATGCATGACGTCATGGCTCCTCGGTTAACAGCGGCCTTCTGGCGGAATGAAGTGGGAGCCCAAAGCTTTTCTCTTCCCTGCCAACAGCTTCACATGCATTGCGGACGGCAGTTATCGAACTGACAAAGAAGAAATTTTGAGGTATTGTCTCACAATATGACTCAGAAATCCGTTATTAATGAGCAAATCCTTACATACGCACGCGGAAGGCTTTTGAAGAACATTGACACTTTCTTAATTTCTCAGAGTATTTGTGCTATCAGCTGTAAGAAAATTTATGAGAACATATATTAATAAACGTAGCAATCCGTTGATTAACGATTGTCAGAGTGGAGATGTTTATCACTGACATTTATTCACGGAACAACAACGTTTTCAAAGGAAGTAGCCTCAAATCTCCTGATGCTTATGTGGATTTCAAATTGTTGCTAACCCTTAAAATATGTTTATTAAAAATTACAAATCAAATGTTGTCTCTTTCTCACGCTCTTAAGCCAGATAACATTAAAAATTTAATTGATTTTTGAAAAATGCTTCACGACTCTATCAGCTCTCAAGCATATTCAAAATATTAAGCTGTGCTATAAAACTAACACTTTAAAGGTCGGGTAACTTTTTCTCCGGAATTATTTGAATTTATCTTTTAATTGTTTAATTTTGATCTTAGAAACATGAGAAAAATATTAATTTGTGATTTGTTTAAATATAAAGTGAGATAATTGCGAAAATGATGTGGTCGTATAAACGACCACAATCCATTTAGGGCTACGCATTACACTATGGATTGTGGTTGCGTACAGAACCATCTCGTATAATTCCTGAATAAAAATCTAATATCCAGTCATAAATAAACGTGTGCATGTTCTTTACAAAATAGAAGAAACACGTAGGAACAGACGTGAAATACAAAAAGCAAGAAAATTGAAAATAAATAGTGCAAATAAATAAGTAGTGAAAATCAATATGATATACATTTACAAACAAAAATCTAAAATAATAAATCATTGACTAAAGAAAACAATATTGAAAGAAACGTGGGCTGGTAGAGTTCATAAGCTAGCGTTATTAGCGTCACGTCATCTGCATTGGAATCCCCTCTATACCCCGAATCTAACGCCGCATCATCATTCTCGTCAATATTCCCAAGAAAATGTTAAATTCTTATTAGACCATGGGTTCGGAACTGTGGAAACTCCAAATTTTAGCCATTCTGTAAGATAGCACACCACTAGTAACAAGTATGGGTGTTACATTATACTACGCAAATATACGTAATCACTGAAGAAATGTAAGAATATTGAAATATTTTCTAAGTCACAAATATTCGGAAAACTAAATCTATTTAGCGAATATCTTACATTATTAGACAATAAATTTAACTGTTCAAAACATTTTTTAAAATTCATATTTGCACAGAACAAAAAAAAATTTACGATTGTGTACTTACTCCTGACTACACCCTTGAAAATATAAATTAACCTTATTGATGTAAAAATGGAGTATTTTATGAATAAATCTATTGTAATACTAAAAAATATCTTAATAACAATAATAAGTAAGTAATAATCCTCTGTTCTCAAAAAACTCCGGAAACTCGAAACGCGAAAAATCACTTCTCAACAAAATGCTCATATGACCACTCCGCGACAAAGAGGAAAATAAACTGTTTATTTCAATTATTCGTGAATTATTTTCATTTAAGAAGAGACAATTACGGGACGATGTATTGTGTTCGGGTAGACGATTAACTAAAAGAGAAGTTTTCCACAAAGAATATTATTTTACAAGTCCTTTCGAAAAACGTTATTCGTATAAATATGCAAGAATGCTGGGTTGAAGTAGCAGATCAAGTTAATCAAGGGCGAGTATGGTAGTCAGTTGCCTAACGCCTAGTATCTAAGCAGAAACAACCTGCCTTCTTCCGTGCCTCCAACTATAAAATCTCTATGTATCAGTTCCAATTTCGATCTCCTCTATAATGAAAACGTCGAATTCGCCGTGCGTCCTTCTTATGTGCCTTTAAATTGAACTATTGACACTTATGACCATTGCGCTAACCACCGATTCCTTAGCCTCAATATCAGCACCGCCCCTTTCATAAGCGCCATTCTCGTCATCAGCGCCAGCCAGTCACCAGTACCACTCAGTCACCAGCGCCCCATCGTCACACGCGCCACTCTCGTCATCAGCGCCACCTTCGTCACCGCCTTATAGCCGCAATCATTACTGTAGAACTGGGTGAGGTGGTGATTGTTTTCTCTGGATTATTCTCTGAATGAGATAACGTTTAGACCATGAGACCTGTTATCCTTTCTTTTCCTTCTTATGATTTCTCTCTTATGGTAACTATGAACGCCTAAGGGAAGGTCGTTGTCTGCAGTTTAGTCCCCTTGCCTCCTTTCCACACTCCACCCCCACCCTCCGCGCCACGTCCTGCCGAAATCCACCCCGCTCCTCCCCGGCTCGACTAGGCCCATCTTGCCACGCCTCGATCCGCCCCGCTGCTCCACCCATGTCCCCCCGCCCAAACGTAGCATGCCCAACCCCGCCCCGCCCGCCGCGAATTCCCCGACCCGTCCTATCCCGCTTCGCTCCGTTCAGCCCCGCCCCGCTTCCTTCGGCCGCTTCCCGTCCCGGCACCGCCCCCTATCCAGGACCTTGCCGCTCCGCGCAGCAGCGCCCGAGCGCCCGTGACGCGGCCCCTTTTTAAATGACACATTCTCTCTGAGCAGAAAATTGAAAGGCAAAGACAAGAGAAGACGAGGGGGCCAGGGCGGGCGGCCGACTGGAGGGAGGCGCACCGACGAGAGAGAGGGCAGGCGGGCGGACGGGCGGGCGGAAAAGCAAAAAAGCAAAGTAGGACGCGAGAGAAAAATGTTCAAAATCTGGAACAGTTTGATCGGATTTACGTGCCGGCAACGCGTGAAATTGTGTTGGGGCGGGGAGGGAGGCGGGGACAAGAGAAGACGGAGGAGAGCGCGGAAGCGAGCGATGACGGCGGCGGCGGCGGCGAGAGCGGTTGGGGCGGGGTCGACAGGCGCCGTAGGATGAGGCGGCGGCGCTAGAGGAGATGGATAGACGGCGGAGACTTGCGCCTGAGACTGAACAGAGACAAAGACTAGTCGCTAGAGGGCGGTGAGACTGACGGCCAATGGTAGGGAAAGGGATAACAAGAAACGTGAAAAAATGAGATGGTGGAGATGACTTGAATGGAGGATGTTGGTTGTTAGTGATTCCGGGCGCGTCAACTGCTGTCATTAGTCCAGTAAGTATAGTTCATGGTTCCCTCCTGAGTTGACGGCGGTTTCCACCTGCTAGATGGTGAGATCCGGCATCGACCTACTGTCGGTTTGCGGGGTTTTCCTCAACCAGGCATCTCCCACCAGCCAGGTACCGCTCCAGCCGGGGCAAGCTCTAAGCTCCCGGTCTGTCTCCCTACATGTGTTACAGTGTAGTGCATGTTAGTGTAAGTGTGTGTGTTATGGGTGAGGAAAGAAGAAGGAAGAGGAAGGAAAGATCGCGCGGTTCGTGGCCTCTTTTTTGTGAGGGTACTGCTTTATATTGCAACGGCAATGTCACCAATGTCGTGGACAAATGACAATTCGTAGTGAGGTTCGTGAAGGCAACTGGAATGGCAGCATGTTCCACGAGGGCGGAGTTGGCACGAAACGATTGATTGATTGATTAGGAATTTCGACCACATCAACTGCTACGTTCAATAGACCTGTAAGTGTTGTGCGTTTTTTAATCGTTGGTGGTGTCACTGATCTCCCCCGCTGAATGGCAAGGTCCGGCGCCGTCGACTTGCGAGATTTTCCTCAACCAGGTATCGCCCACCAGCAGCGGATTTTTGTCTATTTGCTAATTTTTATCCTTCACTTAAAAACGCAGCATTTTAGGTTACTTATCCATTTTGAGTCATTAGTAGTATTATATTTTAATACACCTAATGCTTCAAAATGAATTAGTAACCTAAAATACTGCGTTTTTAATTGAAGGATAAAAATCGGCAAATAGGCAAAAATCCGCAGCTTAATTATTATGAACGCGTGGCAATGCGTGGTTTCTACGGTGAGGGATGCGCGGTGGTCTTGAAGTAAAACGCCTCTAAACACTATTTCTAATACTCCATAGCACACCAAAATTTGGATATGTGGGATTTGGATGGTGTTCTACCAGATGGAGAAAATTCATTAGAATCCGAGAATTCAACATGGTGAGTGTTGGTTGTCAGCTCTCAATTAGCCTCGTGGCCCGTGGTAGTGGATATCATGTGAGTGTGTGTGTGTGTGTGTGTGTGTGTGTGTGTATAAGAAAGGGGTGAAGATAGGACAAGGTGGAGAAAGGAAAGTTCGCGCGCGGTCCGTGGCCTGTGGCTTGTCGCGGCATTCGCCTGGTGTTGGTCAGTTCTTTTCTAGATACCGGCTGAATTCGACCCAGCTATGTAGCTAATATCGAAAATCCTGCCTCCGAAGGGACTCGAATCCTAGAACCTCCTTGTCAGAGGAAATGCAGTGACGACCCTTGAAAAGACGACAACAATGAGAAAGTTGTGGCGCAAAGAGGAAACATAAGCGTATTCTAAACTCTTCGATTTCTCCGATATTTGAAGGTTCAAAAGAAATGGAAAGGAACAATTTATTGATTGAACAAAAATGCTTGAGTTCTGAACATTCCTCTGAGAAGTTAAAGCCATCTAATATATGACCAATAATAAAATAATATTAATAGTTGCTTATCACTAGGGCCCGGATAATTATGTACTAAAAATTGGGAAAATATGTACATATATATGTATTATAATATACAGATATATGTACTCAAAAGTATGAAATATGTAACATTAAGTGTCTTTACATCAATTATTTTTTATTAAAATACCTTTATCTTAGAATACATTGTTCTGGGTACTTAACCCTTAAGTGGGCGCGCGGCGTACTGAGTACGCCACGCTACATTTCTGAGCCTCTCTTTCCTGGAACTCCGATAAGCCGGATGCGCCGACACCTAATACCCTACCACCAGTCCCTTCTCTGCCTCCTGTGAATCAGTACGTATCTTTCTTTGTGCCTGGTAAGCTGTGAGCCACGTGTTTTCCTTTTCGCGTGCTTCGTGGCGTACTCCGTACGCCGCGCGCCCAGATATGTATTTTTTCGTATCTTTCTTGTTTGCAATATAATGTTCGCGTAGCGTTAGTAGCGCATTTCTAGATTAAAAACTATCTTTGGGATGAAATCACATTTGGAATTCGTCCAAACATCAAGTAACATTGTGTAATTTCACCTAGGTCTTGTGAAAAACTGAATGAAGCGGATATATTTCGTGTTCTTCAAGATCTTTCTGAGGAAGAACAGATCGACGATGACTCGTCTGATAGTGAATCGGAAAATATTCAAATGTCCGATCACGACAGTGAATCTGAAGAAGACATATACACATCACAATACAATAGTGATAGCAATAGTGACAGCGATGAATTATCTGAAAATAGTGAATATTTTTCTAAAATAATTTTTAAACACAATAAATCAAGCGGCAAGAAACAAATTCAAGAAATTATAAAATGGAAAAAGACACCCTTCAAAAGCAAATTTTCTAGAACGCCACAAAAGAATATTTTGAAGAAAATTCTTCCCAACGTGAAAACAAAAGTGGCTAATAACGTGGAAGACGAACTATCTGCATTCATCTCTTTCATTGATGTAGACATTTTGGATGAAATAGTTTTGTTCACGAATAAGCACATCATGGAAAAGAGACTTTCTGGCACTTATTCCAGAGAAAGAGACGCTAAAGACACATATCGAAGTGAATTAATGGCTTTTATTGGACTCCTCTTCTTATTAGGATTCAAAAAAATGAATAGAACAAATCTTTCAGAAATTTGGGCAAATGACGGGACTGGGATAGAAATTTGTCGTGCCGTTATGAGCCAGAAAAGATTTTTATTTCTATTGTTGGCTGTGAGATTTGATGACAAAAGCACCAGAACAATTCGCAGAAAAACAGATAAATTGGCCCCAATTAGATCAGTTTTAGAAAAGTTTGTAGACAACTGTAAAAGTTCCTATTCACCTGGTGAGTTTCTCACAATAGACGAGAAACTCGAACCTTTTAGGGGGCGGTGTTCATTTATTCAGTTCATGCCGCAAAAACCTGCAAAATATGGGCTGAAAGTATATGCTTTAGTGGATTCTAAAACATTTTATACAGTGAATTTAGAGTTGTATTGTGGAAAGCAACCGGAAGGGCCGTATTATACTGAGAATACACCATTTGAAATAGTTCACAGACTACTGCATCACCTGAAGGGATCTTGTAGGAACGTAACTTGTGATAATTGGTATACAAGTTATCCACTTGCGAAGTCGCTTTTGAAGGACAATATTACTTTGCTTGGAACAATGAAAGCCAACAAGAAGGAAATACCAAAGGAATTTCTCCCTTCCAAAGATAGAACAGTTGGTACCAGTCTTTTTGGTTATCAGAATGATGTGAGTATTGTTTCTTACGTTCCAAAGCGTAATAAATGTGTAATAGTTCTTTCAACCATGCATGATCAAGGGACAGTTGATCCAGAAACTTCCAAACCGGAAATTATTCTGGACTATAATTCTACAAAAGGACGAGTTGATACAGTAGACCAAATGTGTGCAGCTTATTCTGTTAGCCGAAGAACAAGAAGATGGCCTCTTGCTGTGTTTTTTTCCATTCTAAATGTAGCTGGAATAAACTCATACATTCTTTGCCGCGCTATTCTAAATTTAGAGTGTAGTCGAAGAATATTTTTGAAAAACTTGTCATTAAGCCTTTGCAAACCACTTTTGCACGAAAGAGCATTAATCAAGTCACTTCCAGTTAACCTGAAAAATATTATAAGGCAACATGTTGGCCCTAAGACTGATTCATCTTCAAATGAAAACATTTTAATTAAGCAAAAAAAAGGTCGTTGCTCTATGTGTGGGCGCGCCAAAAATAATTACACAACAATACAGTGTTCAACTTGCAAACAATTTACCTGTAGAAATCACATTGTTGAAATTACATATTGTTGTGAATTATGTAACCAACATGATATAGAAAGTGATGAATGAAAAGACAATTATGTGAATTTATCAACTATTTTCGCAGCATTTTTGTTTACTTTGTTTAAATGTTTTGTGTAGATGTGAAAAAGTTCTAATAAACTATTTTTCTGCAATAATTACGTTATTTTAAATGATTTACTAACATTTTAGTTCATTTATATCAAGCAAATGAAATGGCGTACTCTGTACGCCGCGCGCCCACTTACGTGACTATTGCTCGCGCGCCTACTTAAGGGTTAATATAAAGACCAGAATTGAACATTATAGTTCTCATAATCCTATTATTTACTACGATCTTCGTATCTACAAGAAACACACGTCATCTCCGATATTATTTCAGTTTTATACCTTCCCTTTGTGGCTCTAACACGCAACCAATCTTTATACATGAGGTCTCAAAAGAAAGAGAATTTCAAGGAGACGTGACGAATTGCTTTTTGACTTTAAAAATATGAAGGATTTGTTTAAAAACATATCGAAATATGAATGTCAAATACACTTTCTATTCTTCTCCGTGTTTTCTGGATTCAGTGTGACGGAATTGTCCCCTCACAGCACTGCACTAAATTGTTTCGAATCCTGGGTTTTTCTCCAGAACGAAAAACCTCTTTTTCTTCATTAGATCCCCTATTGACCCTCAAATGATAAATGAACGGTTTTTTAAAGAAGCCACTGCTGATTGGGTAATTTCAAAGCTACCAGAAAGTTTCAGGGAAGATGTTTACAAAGATGTTCCAGGGAATTGTAGTGCTTATTGAAAATGGGGGCAATATAGTTGTTCAGCTTTTGAGTATCAAACAATTGCTTCGATATGCCTATAGCTGCTGTAGCTTCAGAATCAAATTGATGTATAACTTGTATTATAAAATCAAAATTTTGAGTATTGTAGCTCATAGCTTCAATCCACGCGCCCCATCTCGTTAATCCTTTTTTGTATTGGAAATCAATGCGTCAACTTTATCAAACTGAGAACTAATCAGCCCTGCAAACACAACGCACGCACAAGATAGGTTAGAAGTAGTGATTTTGCAACAATATCTGCAGGGCTTCTGCTACCTTGCACATGTACGGCGCTGCACTAGTACCGGAAGGAAGACATTATGTTTAACTTCATTAAGCCACAAAAATCCCGTTGTATCGTTAAAAAGTTTTGTAATAGTTTGATGGTTGCATTTGGGTAACACTTGACAAGTTAAAAAAAATAAGACTAACACTTTTAAATGTTCATTAAACCTATCACAATCTTGCCAATATGATTTCTTTGCACATCAGTTCCATGGCGAGATTTTACTTCAAATTTTCGGTCGAAAGACAATTTACGAACAACGCTAGAGGGACATGTAAAAATCAGGGAAAGAAAAATATCAACGGCCCTTCTTGAACTGGTGCGTAGGTTTCTGGTAAAGGGTATCAAGGTCAAAGGAGACCTCAAAAATATGCGAAGTCGGTGCGCGATATCACCTGCTAAAAATATTTTCACAAATCAAACTTCCTTTCTGTTCTCCGCGATACTCGCGCTGAAAACTAACAGAACAGAAGCTATGGATTGCATCGTCGCCTTCCCCTTTTACTTCCAATACCGTTGGCATTCATGGATACACTCATTTCAGCTCGTAATAATAGCTTCATTTTAGAGAGGAGGCTACAGAAAAAATGTTTGACATTGCTAAATTGTTTGTTTGGATGATTCTTTGTCAAAAACAGATAGGAAAAATAAATAATTAATTTTTTTTTAAATGTAGGATAATGGAAAAATTCAGTAATATGTAAAAATATGTTCATTAGAGTAAAATATGTAAATATATGTAATTTCGGGCAAAATATGTAAATATATGTACTAAAAACTAAACGTTTTTGGCCACTAATCGATGTGAAACGTGAATATATCGTTGATTCGACTTGCTAGAGTTACCTTAGGAAAATATGTAATTATATAATTATCCGGGCCCTACTTATCACTATTATTTGTAGAAATTTTACTAAATTCTCCGATATTATTATATGTTATTCAAATTTGCTGAAATTTACTTTTCTTACCCTAAGAATATACCTACGTCTATAAAATACCAAAAATTTGAAAAAAATTGTAACAAATATATTCTTTCTCGTTTATCATTTTTTTGCTAATTATAATTTACAACTGGCAATGACCTATCTTCATTCATTCTGACTTTTTTTATGAGAATTTATTAGATTGGGCACTAATCCATACGAAAACTTCCATTTCGGTGCTGTGTTTTGCGTGAAATTTATGTTGAATAGGTTTGAATTATTGTAAATTCAATATCAATTTATGTTTAGAGAGCCCACAATGAAAAGAAAATATTTGAAATTCTTATTTTTGCGATCATGACACTTGGATTTTGTCATTTAAGTGCGCCTGACAAAACAACGGATTCTTTAAAATATATATTTTAATAATTTTTCTTATACATTCCGATTATAAAATAAAATTCACTTGTTTTAAATCAATTTCACAAAATAAGTTAGCGCAGGTGCCAGAACCTATGTATTTCTATTGATAATGAAATAGAAATAAATACGTATCTAAAATTGAACAATTATAAGCCAATTTGTCTGTCACAACTCCACAAAAAACAAAGAGTGATTGTAATGTATTTGCAGTGATAATCCTGAAAGTAATGTTGTGGAGTACGTCAAGCGTGAGTGGTGGAAACAAAAACAAACACGAAATACCAACACATTACAAATTCTCTCGGTTCTCTTCGTAACTTTACGGGTTCTCTTTCCGCAATTAAGAACTCGAGGGTATCTAAGAGATCAAAGTGCGAAAGTCAAAACGACCTCGTCGAAAGGCAAGTGCAGGGAGGTCCAGGGCGCGCGACGCAGTTCGAGTCCCACGAGAAACAGAAAAAAAAGGAAGTAGCGCAGATAACAGAACGAGGGATGTCAGCCTTTTGCCTCCAGCCGCCACGCCTCTACCACCCCGCCTCTCACCACAAACTCCAGGGAACGTTGGCGCTCTAGTCCTGTCACAGATACAACCACCATCGCCCAACCTATCACCGCCATCAATTCTCGCCCTTCTTTCATATCGCGCCCTCTCTCTTTGCCTCTACACCCATCAACAAATCTCGCCACCGGTTTCCACCACCACTCCCCACAATCAGGCTCTACAACCAGGCCCCACCATCAGTCCCCCACCATCAGTCCCCCACCATCAGTCCCCCACCATCAGTCCCCCACCACCAGTCCCCCACCACGAGTCCCCACCACCAGTCCCCACCACCAGTCCCCACCACCAGTCCCCACCACCAGTCCCCACCACCAGTCCCCACCACCAGTCCCCACCACCAGTCCCCACCACCAGTCCCCACCACCAGTCCCCATCCATAAATCCCCATCTCCAGTCTCCATCACCAATTATTCTTCCTGTTACCACTTCTGCCCATCCCCACCAATCACTTATCCTCCAATCTGTCCCTCTCGTTTTACTCCACCTTCCATCATATTCTTCAAAACATACTCCGAGCGTCACCGTAACATTCGAAGTGTGTCACCATTACCATCGCCTTTGTCATCCCATCACCTCCTCTACCAATGCCACCTCCATTTCCACCACCACCTTGCCGCTGTCTGCTAACGAGCGTTGTTTATTCGTCGCCCGGAAGTCGGCAGCAGCGCTCCTGGTGGCTAACGGCGCCGTTACTGGAGCCTCGGTCGCCGGCCGCGTTGCCGCCGCCGTCGCTGCAGCCGCCGCCATTTGCATAAGCACCACGGCGCCGGCGACGGAAAAAACGGCAGAGCACTGCCCTGACGATAAATTGTCGTTTTATGTTTAATCTACTGATGCTGTTTTAATCTGCTGCGTAATAAACAGCCTCCACTAACTCTGTAAATGCGCGGTTTTTTAAGAGAGGGATTAAAGAATTGTGATCGGAGACCGTGGAGATAGAGTGCTTCTCTAGTAATTGCTTCACTACTGTTCCATCTGCGAGAGGGCGTCGAATTGTGGTGGTCGTTTCCTGGAAATTGATGGAAATGCGGATTACGCAAAACGATACGCCTTCCAATAGCACATTAACACGAATACATAAATCTGGCGGTACTTTCGACAAGTTGACGCAGCATTCAATGGGTTTTATGATGTATCCGAGAAGAGGACATTTTGTTCTCATTTTTAAGAGCATTGGTTCTCAGGAAATGGAATGTTGTTCTAGTACTCAGAGTACATATGCAGCCTATGAATACAAATTTCTGCAACCATTTGCCTTTAATTTACACTTTTATACAAATGCCAACCCAGAGGAACGAAACGTGAGTTTAACCTGTGACAAACAAAGCATTGCAATGGTCTCCCTCCAACAGGTGTCTAATGAATTTGAAATTCTGATTTGTAGACTTGCATGAATTACAGGAGCAAAGAGATTAGCAGCATCCTTTGCAGGATTTATACTTCACCAAGAAGTTTGCAGCAAAATTCCAGGTGGCTAATGTGGAACCGTTGTCGCCGTTCATGCCATTTAAATAGAGCAAAGAAGAAGAAAAGGAAGAAGACGAAGAAGAGAAGAATAAGAAGGTGAAAAAGAACAAGAATATCAAGGCGAAGTAAAGAAGAAAAATAAAAAGAAGAATAAAAGAAATAGAAGAAACGGACTCGACAGCACGGTCAAATTATATCTGCGGATCGGTCTTACATTCGGTGTTACCCAGAGAGTCAATAGGTTCAGAATTATGCTAACAGTTCGGTAACCCAAAGTCATTGTCATATGCAACTATTGGAATCGTGGTGCCGTTACGTGTTAGCCAGAAACATAATTTGGAATAGCAATAAGTGCTCTTGGTTTTGCAGACATTATAAAATGCACGGAAGTTATAAAATCCCGAACTTGCTGAACAATCAACGCGTTGCAAAAACAAATCCTTTGATTTTATACCTGGGAAGTTAACATGTGGCAAGTCAACATGAGGTACAGGCTGTCTCAATATTTTTCACCCATTTTTGTTGCCGACCGAGTTGCCCTGACATTCTGATAACTGCGAAATATTATTGCGACAAGCTGAATGGTAGTGAGCTACTTCAGGTCAGTTCATATTCCGCAAATAATTAGAACGCTTCTTCAAAATTGAAAACGAACTTCATTGCATTGCAATATTCTAGAATTTTAGTTCAGGCAAAATGATTTTTGCAACACTTGATATAAAATATTGAAAAACAATGTATTTTTAGGATTTCCAAACACCAAATACATTACATTTTTGTTGTCTTTAAGTCAATTATCTGCTACATATCTTGCACACATAAATGATTTTTTTGAAAAATCGACATACCCATACATTCAACAAAACCTAGACGAATATTAGACATTTGTAGAATATTCATGATTTGTAGAATAATTCATGGATTCTAAATCGAATTTCTCTACGCATAGAATGTTTTTGTGAAATTGAATGAACAACTAAAAACAACTACAATAGTTCGTTTGGCATATAGCGTAACGACTAAATAATATACTTATTGTTGTATACAAATTACTTAGTGGCTTCACAAGAGTTTGTGTCGTTCAAAAGTTTAGTTCATACTATTGTATAAAGTAACTAAAGCTAGTCGTACCTTCAAAATTACGAACATAATTACCTTCAGAAAAAATAAGAAGTCTGCGAAAGACATATTGTACAAAAGTATATTGGCCGTAATGAACACGTATTTGCTATGTGAAATAATCTTGATAGCGTTTAAACATCGAACACAAAAACTCGAATAAAAATATTTGTATGACACCTTATCAGTTTAGTTGAAGATCAGGGAAGAAATAATAGACAAGACCAAAACAATAAATCTTATTTTATTGGTAGCAAGTACGTTCTTTCAAAAAACATTGTTATACCTGTAGAGTAAAACTCGTCGATTTTTTCTAATATAAATAAATATCATTGACATTGTTTTATTGCCATCGGGGATATGCAGGTTTCGTCGTCGAGTAATGCATGATAGTATAAAATTATCATCTTTAATATTTCTCTCATTTTCACTAACATAATACAACCTTTTTGAATATAGTAAGTATCAACACATTCTTAGAGCAAGGGAAAAAGACAAAAACACTGAGAGGTGCTGACGTTTATCATATCGACCTGAATAGGTGTGAATATCTTTCATTTACATGAGGATCTTAATACTCACGGCAACTAATCACTCCAAACGTAGAATGAATAATGAAAAAATTGTAATAAGAATTCACTTAAGAAAAATGCAATGTTTTACTTGAATCACAAAACTTCAGATAAGTACTCATCTGAAAATATCTCTTCAAATTGCTGGCCAACTGCAGCACGTGCCACCAGACAATTTTTGTTCCATCCATGGAACGCGCGGCCTCTGAAACGTTTGCAAAGTCTGACTCGGACAGACTCGCGCATGTCACTTGCCCACGTTCAAAGGGAGACTGCCCGTGCGATCGGCAGCTGCCGCCTGGTAATGACGTTTAATTATCAATATCCCTTTTCGACTTAAAAATGTGCACAAGTGCTTTTAAATCAATCGACGGGCTCTGAAAAATTATTCGCATGGCGTATTTTTTATTTATCACTTGTCATAAATCAGTACCGCATGATCAAGTGCTTCGCCGAGCCCGTCCGCGGCGCGGGGGAGCGTCCTGCTCGGGGCCCAAGGGAGCGAAGGAGGGAAGGGAGAGGGAGAGGGACAACGATGGAGGACGCGAGGGTGCGCGCAGATGCGGCCCGATGGGGTCGTCGAGGAAACACTTGAGTTCGCTACAGATCGATAATTCGCTGCTGGCTCTCAAAATATGTCTCTTTGATAGTTAAGATGAAAATTACGTCTTCGTCGAAGACAAGTGGGATTTAGATGAATTAATTGTGTGCTAGTTATGAACTACGAGTTCTATATTCTTTTATTATTACACAGTTCAGTACACACTCAGTCAAGTGTTTACAGCGACTTGGCACTTTACAAAGGTTTTTGGAATAACTAATAAATAAGTAACCTAACATTAGTCTATTTTCTGCAAGGAGGACCCCTCTAGAAGCTTCCTTTTTTCTTACGGGAAGTCGTGAATGGAGAAAAACGAGTTTTGGAAAATATTATAGTTAGGTTAGGCGAGAAAATTAGTTTTATGAGGGGAGGGGGTGAATAGGTCCTTGGAAAATATGGATTTTGTTCTACTTTGGGCATAGTATTTTCCACGTAGGGAGATGTTTGCGGCTGGAGAAAAAAAATAGGATGTTTTATTTAAGAGATTATGTGTAAATCAAATGCTTACTGTAATTGATTACACTATGTAAAAAATTGTCAAAAAGTTGTTTCCGGTTTGACATTATTGATTTCTGTTTAATTCGACAGCAAGTATACAGAAAATAGTATACGTAGTTATACTCCTGACACTTCGCTTTTGTGGTCGTTACAATGATTTTACATAACTATCAAATTTTGCATATTTTTTCTATTATTTTGATATCAAGAAGTATTTAATAAGTTTCCAAGTTATCTTTGCCTGTGGGATAGCAGGGACACGAAATCACAATGCCGTAAACGATATTGACCTGAGTTCACTGTGGGGAATCAACATTGAATGGGAGTCATTTGTAGACCCTAAAGGTCATCATATCACCTTTCAACATCCAAAGAAACTGATGAAGCAATTTATGAGTGTTGGACAAGAAATCTGCAGAATTCAAGCATCTACAACATGTTCTCAAAGATTTCCGAAGAAAATGTTAAAGCTGTCTCATTGGATCTCAAATCAAAAAAGTTAATGTGCATCAAGAGTTTTCAAGCTTCTCAGAGCAAAGGAGAATTAGAGATTTGTTAAAGTAGTTAAAGACTTCCTTGAAAAACATAAAATTGATGACTATGTTGAAATGGTTGGGATTCTGGTTAAAATTTACAGCAAAATGGGGGCAGGATGTCCCTCAAAACACAGTCTTTATGTTCACCTTGATTGTTTCAAATAGAAAATGGGAGCCTATTCCGAGGAACAAGGAGAGCATTTTCATCAGGACATGGAAGTAAGATTTTTTCATGTTTTTGTGATAGAACCAATAATAAAATTATATTGATTGCCCAGAAATAAATATTGTGTTACATGGTGTTATTGGAAATGGACCAGGTTTTTTATCTGGAATGCTGCTCCATTTGTATAAATTTCCTTTCTTATTTATTAAAACATTGAATGCAGAGATTATTGCACGTAATAATTGAATAGAATATTTAATACTTCAAATTCATGATCTTATGCAAAAAGGTTAGCATGGGGTATCAATATTTCACAAAATAAGGGCTATCAGAAATTCCTCTCTCCTGTAAAAACTGTAGCATATACCTGTATTCCACGAGGCAACTCAATTGAAGAGCACTGAGTTGTTCCCAGCATACTGCGCAGCAAAATTAGAGAACGTCGCAGGCTGTCTGTTCTCAAAGGAGATTCGCGACAGTGACGCTGACCTTGTCTGAATGAGTATTATGAAATGTACATTTTAGTGTTTCGATTGTATGTAAGAGTTAAGTGTTGGTTGTCGTACCGAATATTGGAGACTCAGTACGGATATGATAGCGCCTTATAGACATATGAAATGTAGACTATTGTTATGTTTAAGTTATGTCATTTGATTTTGAAATGTTCTATATTCAAGAGACGAAAGTGTAAGTAATACATATTGATTTTATAAACAGTCACAATATTGCCCTTCCCTAAATAGCACTTCGAGGATTCCTGTAAAAGATTAAGGGGAACTATAATGGTTATCAAATCAACTCTGCTCTAGTTGAAATCGTTCGACGAATGGTCCTCGTATGTGATATAACAATAAAGAATAATGTTCATACAAAATAAAATGTTTATTTTACTTTTACAAAAATAAAAGAAAAACAATTTAAGTTATTTCCTAAGTCTATTTAACTCAGCCAATCTTATCTCTTTGAGCAACCTTTCCGAATCTGTTCTTTGAGGAGCTCGATTTTTAATTTCTGTTCCTCTTTCCTCAATTCCCCCAATTCTTTTTCCAACTCAAGGGAATGTTTGACCTTGCTGATTCTTATTTCAGCCTCTGCCGAGAAAGCATCACTTTTACCAATCTTCCTTCTCTTAAATTTATTTTCTAAAGTTACCTTCGAAGGAACACTACTCAACACTATATTCTCATTCTGGGGCACAAGAATACTGTCAACAAATGAATAGCTAGCTAAATTTGTAATATCAGTGGCAATTCCACTGGCTTCTAAATTGGAATTTGCTATTTCCACTAACTGCACTGTATCAGAGTCTATTGTGTCCTCTAATTCAATGTCTATGCCACATGCATCCAATTCAGGATCACACTCCACAGTTACTTGGGTTGGTGGGCCTCCTCCAGTTTTCATTGTATTTCGCTTTTCAGCAGCAAACAGTGCCTTCCTTTTATACTTAATATTATCCCACAGCTTCTTTAAATTCTTTGCTTCTCTCTAGAATGAAACATTAGTGTTAGAAAATTATTCAACATTAAAGCATTAATAACAAAATCAAGATAATGTAAAATATTCTGAAATTATACTTACATGAACGCTCTCGAATACAGTGTTAAATTCTTTGGCTATTCTATCCCACACATCTGTTTTTTCCTTGCTAGAAATGTTGTTGTTTGTCTTTTTGTTCTCAACTACATCTTTGTATTTGAGAACCAAATCTCGGAGAAGACTTTTTTCAACGTCCGAAAACAACTTTCCCTTCGGCATTTTTGCACTTTCAAAACCGTAAACACCTAATTTAACCGAACTTAACTGTACTGAACAACGACCAAACAACGTCTGTTTAGGTTAGGTTAGCCCACGGCGGCTCACGGACGCAAACATGATTCGTTCACGGCCACCTTGAAAGAACGCTTCAAGTAGGATTAAAGTGGCTGTGAAACAGCCAGTACGCTGTTGCCAAACGAAATATTGCTAGCATCGTACTTGTGTTAAGTATCGTCTATGAATACCAAATGTGCATAAGCATTTCCTTATCAAAAGTAAAACCTTATAATAAGAAAATACTTTAGGAATTCCTTAAGCTATAAGTGACGACTATGAATACGGTCCTAAGTGATGTCATCTTAGAAAAATCGTAAAACTGTATACCCTGAGGCCGCAAAAAAAGAGAGAATTTAAGAGTACACAATTCTAGTGTAAACTGAAATTGAAAAAATCAGTGCACTGAAAATGCAAGTGAGTTATTAATTACAGTTAATTCAATTTTGTTTAATAACTAGAACGTATCATGATAACTAGTTAATGTTCTTGAAATGTTGGAATACTGGGTTAACATCACATTGCCCATTTTTAAGTTTTACCATCACGCTACCGATTTTGCAATAGAGAGAAAGTTATGTAATGCTGCGCGAAAAAACGGGGAATTTTCGACAAAAAAAACTCTTATTACAGAGCCCTGGTAACAAAAATTTGGATAAATCCAGTTGTTAAACTTTGAGAAGAAATCCTCTAACACTTGGTGTAATCAGAATTCATGTTTTGTCGGTCCTTGATACCGAAAAATCAAATGACGACAAAACATCTGTCTGTCCCTCCGTCTGTGAACAACGCTAACGGCAAAATCGTTAAGCCAATTTTTCCGAAATTGATATTCCCCTATCGATTTGACGAATATCGCGGCCCCTTGAATTTGAAACCTATATTTTAATTTTTGGGAGTACATTACATGAAGCGCCAGGGACATTTTCCAAATTTTCAAAAAAATGGCTCCATCGGTTTTTATTAATTTTTTTGTTGAATAGTGTGAAGAACGTTTAAGAGAATTGTGCAGGTCTCACTATCGTAGAAAAATCTGATGGTTACGAAAATTGGAAACATTTTTCGGTGTCTCCCAATAACTAAAATTATGAAAATAGATATTTTTTCTGTTAATGAAATCTGTTCCTTAAAGATAAATTTTGAAATAAGGTCTCATATAATCTTTCGAAAATCTGTGAACCCTTCGCATAATTTTGCGTGAAAATACGGACGAGAATGTATGTGATATTTTAGCACCACTACTTTACAAGTTCATACAGATCACAAAGCAGTGAGCATCGCTTTTTCGGTGAATTCTAATCTTGTCACCGCCGTGGCCCGTGTAGATCAAGACGCCTCCACCTCCCTCGCCGCCGCCACCGCCGCCCGCGCGAGGGCCCGGGTCCCCCGCAGCCTGATGGAGTGGCCACGCCGCTCCGAAATTTCCCACTTCCCTCGCGCTATTTGTTTCATCTGGCTGCCGCGTTGTCATAAGGTCTACGCGGGGGAGCGCTGCCGCGCCGTTTGAGTGGGACCCCCGCCCCGCCCTGCCCGCTTCATCTGGGCCTTTCGTCGTGGCGCAGGAGAGGGGAAAGAAGGCCGCGCCGAAATCTGCGCCCTTCGCCCTTCCGCGCCCTCACCCTCCCAATCGATAGCTCGCGTTGCTGGAGACGATGGCGGCGGAGGCGGCGGCGTGGGTGAGAGCGCGGTGGAGATGGAGGTACAAGAGGCGGGAGAAGAAGGCGTTGCCCCCGTCGGGGAAATTAGGCATTTGCGGGAGTTTGGGGTGCAGCGAAGACAGTGGGGATGGTGGGGGGGTGAGGGCGGCGGTGCAGATGGGGATGGGATGGTAGTGAAATGTATAGAGTCGTGCTGAGGTAGCTGGCATGTAAGTGATGAAGGTGGTAGTGGATGCTCGGAAATAGAGGTCTTAAGGGAGAGGCGGGGGGTGGCAGATGACATGGTTTGGGGCGGCGACGGCGGAGTCGGGACTCTCGGATTATTTTCAACTGCTCCTCCTCTGGGACCCTCGGATTATTCTATGTATCTCTTGCAATATTTACAACTATTTAGTTTATGATTCATTGATTGAGGATCCCGGACGCATAGAAGACTAAGGTCCTTAGTCCCGTAAATGTAGTGCATGTTTTATCGCTGTTGGTGGCTGAGATCTTCCCCCGCTGAATGGCGTGATCCGGCGCCTCCCTAACCGTCATCTTGTGGGGTTTTCTCCAACTAGATATCTCCCACTAGCAGGGCTCCGCCCTAGCCGGGACACGTTCTAAGCTCCCGAGTGATCTCCCGACAGGTGTGGTTCTGTAGAGTGAGTAAGGGGCGAGGATAGAACAAGGAAGAGGAAGGAAAGATAAAGCGCGCCCCGTGACCCGTTTGTTAGGGTACTGCTCCGGCATTCGCCTAATGTTTAATACAGAAACCACGAAAAACTACCCATCAGAGCAACCGGTAGCTAGAATTCTCCTCCAGCCAGCGGCTGAATTCGACCTAGCTGTCTTGCTAGTGTCAAAAATTCCGCTGACAGAACTCGAATCTAAGACCTCCGGGTTAGAGGCACTTCAGGGATATCATACTGACTGTACAATGAGAAGTTTAGCACTATTTTTCATTACTTTCATTTTGGCATGGTTTAGAGCGGATGGTCGTTCGTCTCGACTATCTCACTATTTATATGATACTCGTAGCTTATAAGGCATAATTCATAATAACGTAAAGTTTTTAGTCATTTTGAATTTTAATAATTTTAATAATTTGAATTTTAATAATCTCTCAAAAACAATTGTAGCAAAGTGTGTACCACTCTCATCAGAACGCATTTAGATTTTGAACACACATGTTGGGAATCGATGTATGCTCACTTATAAATAACAAGTATATTATTAAATAACCGTATTTCTCTGATCATGCTACTTCACAGATGTGTTTTTCCGTTTTTTGAATTATCTAGTAGCAACAATACATTTCTATATATTCTGAAGCAAATTAGAAACAAAACATTTTTATTAATTATTCTTGAAACGTTTTGTTTCACGTACAATTTTTCTGTTTTTCAAACTGCTATGTTTGAATCAATTCTAGACCCACTGTCACATTAATGGAATGAATATAATATCTTTCCGAAATTTCACAAATAAATATTTTACTAGAATTAGTGTTTGCATGTGCATTAAGACCTTGATAAGAAAATAACATGTTTACATCTCAAATTTGAAGCTGCCGAAAACCAAGAAAAAAGAATATAACTTTCTGGGCATACTACATACTCGCATAGTAAAGAGAAAGAATTATAATGGAGCAGAGGAAACGGGCATTTTTTGGCAGAAAGACTTCATGTAAGACCCCGATATCAAAGAAATGGATCAATTTTGTTCCTTTATGAAAATTCCTTTAATAAGTTGTGTAGTCAGAATAGAATATAGAATAGAATATATTTATAGAACTTTCATTCCGAAAAATTAGTTGGCTTGCAAAACGTATGTTTTGTCCGTCCGTGTCGGCCTGTGGTCAACGCTAGCCCCTAAACCGTTCAGATGATTTTCTGAAAAATAGATATTCCCTTCAAAAGTTACCATTTTTTAATTAATGGTTTTCATTAAAAACAGCAAATGAAATGGGTGTAATTTTCTTCGAAGTATCTGAATTTTTGAAAATTGCAAAAGTTACAAATAACGCGAGAAAGAATGTGTTATTTTAGTACAACTAATTTGCAGTTTCAAAAATCTCTTACAATACCACATTTTGTATTTTTCTTGACATTTTAATGGAAGGAATAAGTTATGTGTAACCCTTACTGGGACTTAATACAATAAAATTAATTCGTGTTTAAAAATGAGATTTTTAATTAAGTATAAATTAAATAATATTAATATAATATTTTAAACACTGTGTAACTAATTATTTTTTGTTGTGTAATTGGATCGTTAGTTTTCCGTAAATTTGAAGAGTATCAATAATAATCACATTTCGAGAATTGAGTGAATGCGTTCCTTGTCGCAATATATGCAGTGTACGAATTATACTGCATTACTGATTGGTACAACTTTTTCCCTTTGAAAAATGTCCTACTTGCACGACAGGACACAGACAGCCTACGAATTTTGCAGACGCAGCTAAGCACTTCTCTCACTTCTCCTTCCTCTCCTCATCGTTCCTGACATTTCAACCTGTGTCCCCATGACACCACTTCCCGTGCGTCTGCAGGTAACCCCCACCTCCGCCTCTTTAGCCCCCTCCAGTGACACTTCTCTTCAATTCCCTTTGTCGCAGCTTGTTTTTCTTCCTCTCCTAATGCGGTGAAGGGACATTTTATATAAATAATTCATCCCGGCGGCGCTCTGGTTGGCAACAGAGTAGACGTATTTTTTCCCTCCGCAACAATGAATGCGTGGCGGCCGCGTGTGAAATAAACATTCCGTTTCGTAATTTCAAATGATGCACGAGAGGTGGAGTGGGGGAGGCGAAGGAAGAGGGGGACGTTCGGTTTTTGTCTGGCGCTGTTTGCTACTCTCTGAAGAGAAGCGGACCGGAGTACTGTGGTTCATTTCTTTGAAGTGACAGGACAAAGCCTATGTTTTCGAGCAAAAAGAAAACATCCGCAAAAAATGGAAACTGGCCAGATAGAATTACTGTAGGTTGTTGCGTCAATGAAGGTTCAAGAATTATTTAATAGAGTAACTTGAAAAGACTCGTTAATGATATAACATGGAGGGAAATAAAATATCTAAAATTACTGAAAATACGCATGTTCTGTTATTGTACTGCAACTCAAAGAAACATCGTAACTTTCTTCAACTGATATGAAATCAGCTGTTAAGGTACTGCTAACTATTAAAATACACATAATAATTGGTCCCTACGAGGAAAAATACTATAACTGCATTATACTTCAAGTGTGTGAATGTAGATTGACTTTAGAGAGGGGATTGGGAGTTTCCAGAAAATTTAGAACATCGTCGAAGTATGGTAAATGATCATGGTCAAGGATTATACGTCTCGAGTATGTATCATTTATTTTCAATTAATATACTTCCAGTATTATTTATTTATGCATTTATGTAGAATTAATAAAATTTGCATTATAAAAAATAATTATACAAAAAAGTGTAACGTAATTTCTATTAATTTAAAGAAAATAATTTCAAATCTCAGCTATTGAGACTGTCTGGTCTTCCCGATCTTTCAATGCTTGTTGTCTTAGTCAAATATTTCTCTGATTATTAAAGCTTTTATGTAATGAATTGAGTGAAAATTATGATAATATAAATTTACTCATTTATTACATTACATACAACTTATTATATTTTTTACATGTATTAATTAACATAGGTCAAAAATAGACTTGTAGCTTTCTATCGTCTCAATTTATGTAGCTGTGTGACGAAGAAAATCTCAGTCAGGCGGAGTTAGCAAGTTATGGTGAAAAGAATATGTGATGTTCGCCACATGTCTCTTTCCGAACTCCAAAGCATTGTATTTAAACTAGGCCCAGGCATGAGGTCATCGATAGTTAGCCGACATCGAAATCGACATCGAAATCGAATCGAAAGTCAGACAATCGACATCGAAAGTCAGACAATCGACCCAAAATGCCAGATACATACATATATTAATTAACACTGAAATGACGATAATAAAAACTATCCTTCTGCAAACGCTGGGAAGACGTAATACATAAAATTCAACCTTTTGCAGTAAAGCAGGATATCACTGAAATCGCAGTGAGTCGGTGGTTTTGCCCTCGCACCCTGTCCGCTGGCCCACCGTGCGGAGGCAGCAATCGGAATGGCGACGCGACGGAGGTGCGGGCGCGGATGCAGGCGAGCGCGCGAGGGATGTGAAGTGTGTCGGGGGTCTATTGTTAGGTAATGTAATTGCCTCTGTTTTCGCCGCTCCCTCGGCCCCTCGCCGCCGCCCCGTCGTTCTTGCTCGCCCCGCCGCCGCGAGTGGCGCCTCCGTGTGCTGAGGGCGGGGGGAGGGGCCTAAGGGTAGCCGGAGAGGAGGTTCGGAGAAAGAAGAAACGAGCAGGAGAAGGGCGGGAGGTGATGGTGAGTGATAGGTGATGGTGAAAGTGAGAGATGTGTTGGCGATGAAGGAGAAAACTAAGAAGGTGGACAGGGAGGTGGTGTGGAAGGAGACGAAGGAGGAGGCGAGGATGTGAGCAGGCATGGGGAGGGGGAGGCAAGAGAGTTGGCGAGGGGGGGAGCGAGGGACGAGAGGGTGGCCGGTGCGATGGCGAGGCGAACTTGGAGACGAGAGCAAAGACAGGGGTGGAAGCAACGGTGAGGATGAGTGTGGAGGCGGAGGTGGAGGCAAGGGCGGAGGCGAGAGCACAGGCAGAGGCGAGGGCGGAAGGGAGAGCGAAAGGCGAAGGCGTAGGCAAGGGTGGAGGTGAGAGCGGAGGCAGAAGCAAAGGCGAAGGTGAGAACGGAAGCATGGTTGAGAGCGAAGTTGCGGGCTCGTGCATGGAAGGGCCAAGGCAAAGGGGTGGGGAGAGAACTGTGACGACAGCGACGGCGAAGCCGGAGGCGCGGACAGAGGACGTTGGAAGCGAGGGCGGAGGTGATTGCGGAAGCGAGGGCGGAGGTGATGGTGGAGGCCATGACAGTGGCGATAGCGGACGCAAGAACGGAGGCGATGGCGAAGGCGATGCCGTAGACGATGTCGGAGGCGAAGGTGGCGGCGAGGGTGGAGATGGCGGAGGCGGGAGGGAGGAGGAGAGAGTTCGGAGGCAGGGTCGAGGACGAGGCCAGAGCTAGGCAGGGGAGAGGGCAGAGGAGAGGGCAATGGGGGAGGGCAGGAAGTCTGCGGGTGCGGCAAACATGTTGGAAGAGCATGCGATGTGTAATAGGGTGGGTGCGGCCGCGACCCCGCGAGTGAACGAGGGTCTTGAAGCTCAGAGGGGAGGGGTGACATTTGCAGGATCTCTGGAGTCGTACGTTCTTCCCAAACAACACAGGGCCCCTTCTTACGGCCGCGTCGCCCGCGAGGGAGCTAAGGGCGTCTTTGATTGATTTCTGGAGGGCGTTTCGAATCGACTCACTTCCCCTGTGGTGGAACTTTTCTGCCATTGGCGTGATGGTCGAGATCGCAACTCTGACTTCTGAGCACCTTGATCTGTAGAATACAAATATAAAGATGTCAATTTAGATTAGACAAGACACCAAACTGACAACCCTAAAGACACTAGGTTACATGAGAATTGGAGGCTCCACAATTGTACGATATTCTACTTGCAATCAATTATCAAGAAATACGAGAAAACGCATGCTGTGCGATGGTTGATCAAATAATTGTTCTTTAAGTTTGCAATTAACAATATTATTCGGACAAAATTGTTATGTGAAAATGTTTCACTTATGTAAATCAAATTTGAAATAAAAGTTAAAATCACTTGCAAAATTGATAATGTTACAACGGAAGAACTAACAACCGTGAACAGAAATGCTCAGCTAAGTAATTGAAGTTTGTAATATTCTTGTAATTGAAGCTTGCCAATATTTTTTCATTAAAATTTTGTTCATGTTTCGATTTTCATGTCAATCTTTCTTCGAAGTTTATATAAATTTAAAGGTGAATAGAGAACCATCATATTACATATTAATCTGATAATAAAATTATTTTCATTTTATATTTTGTAATTAAACCAAAAATGATCAGTCATTCCTAAGTATAATAGACATTTTTCGGAATTGTTCCTATCATTAAGATTAAAATTCAATATTGAATAACATTTTCGCCAAACAATCAAAACAGTTTGCACTTAATACTTACATCGCAGCGAAAATTGTACTAGTAACTTAAAATTCAAAGATCTTGAGACGATAATTATAATATCCATCTTCCCACCTCGGTCACGTTTTCTATTTCCATTCCTTGTTTTGCTGTCATTCAATCTTTCGTTCTGTCGTTGATACGTTAACAATTAAAATACTATTTGTAGCGTATGACATACGGGATCTTATCGCTCATTTAATTTCGTAATTTAATTTTCTTAAAGCGTTTTAATGAGAACAGTCACGAGAGTCAGCTATTTTGTGTATTCTCTTTAATATTTTATTAGAATGAAATCACTTGCTATTCTTAATTAACAGGAAAATAGTAGTACAACATTCGTTACTTTCAACGAGTAGTGTCATCAGAAGTCACTTTTATGGGAAAATAAATTCAGAGAATGAAGAAGTAGAGCAGATTTTAGTTTGTTCATGACGTTCATTAACATAACTTTTTTTTATTGACATGAATACATTTCGAGAAAATAATTATAACTGTAGTACATGTGTTTGAAAAAGTAAACTTGAGATTGTGTCCTTTCTTCATATCCTTTTATATCAATTCCTAAGAAAAAATTATTTTTCAAAACGTGTGGAAATAAAAAAATGTTGTAATTCATTTATGAAGATTTTTAAGTGTACAGAAATATATAATATAATTCCAGTATTTCAGATTAAAACCAAACTGCCTTGAAAATAATTTAGTAAGTGAAAGTTAGGAAAACGATAAAATGAACAATTCATGTTTGACATTTGTAGCCGGAGTCTCCTTCAAATTTCGACATAGTGAAGGGGCTTAGGTCAAATACCTGATATTCAAACTCCGCCAATGTGACACACCAGGCAGTAGCGCTGTCTTTACGAAGTCTCTAGCCACACCCAGCTCTGAGTACAAGGACGTAAGCCCTCTCTTGAAACTTGGCGGACCCCAACCGGCCCTAGGGCTACAACGATAGGGTGTAGGTTGCGCCGGAGATGTTGGGTAGAGTTCGACAGATGTAGAGTGGGCACGTAAGAAAGTGTTACCAAGGGTGAGATAGGGGGAAAGGTATTGTCCTGATGTGACCCGCAGAGGGAACTTTGCGAGATGCTGACATTCCTGATGAACTTAAAGCCGGGCACGATATCTACTTAGTTCATTATTCTCGTACATGGCGTACACTCCCCCGCTGTAACATGAGGTCAGGCGACGACCTACAAGTCATCTTGCGAAGTTTTCTCATTCAGGTATCTCTCCCAGCAGGGCACTGCCTCAGTCGCAACAATAATCGAAGCCCGCGTCTTGTCTGCCAACAAATGCAGTAATTTGGTTAACGTTTCTTAGGATACTGCACCGTCATTCTCCAGATATTGATCAAAGAATCCCCGAAAAACTACCGTTCAGATCAACTGACCGCAACTTCGGTGTTTGAACTCGACCCATGTCTCTAGTGTCAAAAATTCGTCACTGTTGAGATAGAATTCTCGGCTGCGGAGTGAGCGATGAGGCAGAGGTAACGCTGATGCCTCAAAGGTAACACAGCCGTTCCTACAATTAAATGAGGCGGTGCAGTTGCTGAAGGTGTTTGTTGAAGTCAAGATTAAAGACACCTGGAAAGAACCGCGATCGCAGGTTGCGACGATAACGGTGGAGGTAGTATTGATCAAGATGAAGGTAAAGTTGTAGATGGAGAAGGGGCATCGGCGATTACTACATAGTGCAAATTCCGTGGGAAAAGACGATTTTATTTTTCAATAATTTGCAAGCTATTCGTATCAATGTCTTCACGAAATAGTAATTGGTATTGGTGAAGGAGGAAGCGGTGATTTTGAGATCATGGTGGATGTGGGATGTTGTTGGTGTGTAGAGTTAGACTATAGTGTCAATGGCTTAGGAAGCGGCATGGTAGACGGTAATGATGTTGATGGTGATGCCGGAGCCCTAGATGATAAATGAATATACGAATGTATTGAATAAATATAATGGTCATAGTGATGTTGGCTGTAGCACCGAAATGGAATATTCTGGTATTGATAGGGAAAAGAAAAATACCTGTAATGGTGGCAGGTATGAAATGATAGCGACGATTGCGTTTAGCTCTGAGCCAGCCAGCTCAGCATTGCCGATGATTTTGCAGCATCTCTGACCCGTAGGTTTTGAAGCTTGAGTCTCGGCAGTGACGGATTTTCGACACTAGCAAGGACGAATTCTCTTCCATATCCTATCCTTACCCCTTATGCGCTTATGCACTTATACAAGCACTACACTACCACATATTTCGGGGGACCAGTCGGGAACTTAGGGAGGTTCCCGGCTGGGGCGCTGGCCCGCTGGTGGGAGATACCTGATTGGGAAAATCCCCGCAAGCCGACGGGTAGGTCGACCCTGGTTCTCACTATCTAGGAAGATCGCAGATCGCCGATACCTCCCGCGAAAAAATAGGCACTAAACTTTTGGGTCTAATGACCATAGCAGTTGTCGTGCTCCAAAACACGAATCAATCAATCAAACCAACAGATAGCTCTGTTTTGGAGGCTGTTTGGAAGTAGCGGCGACCCCCAGAGCGGCGCGCCAGCGGTTGAGCCAGAGCGGGGGCGCGCCAGTGGGGTAGAGGGCGGCCCAGCGACCCGCTCCGCCCTGGGCCGCTAATGAGTGTTGTTTATTCGGAGGAGGGCCGGGCCCGTTGCCGCAACGGATTTGCATAAGCAGCGCGTTTTTGGGGCACGCCGGCCTCGCCCGGACCCTTCCCCCGGGCGCGACTTACAGCCTCCGGGAAGTTGTCTTGCACGCATCGACCCCTCGCCCAAAATTGTTTCCCAAGAGTTACTTTCCTAGTAGAAGTTCCTTTGGAATTAATAGTTTTCGATATTTATAAATTCTCTAAGTTATCCGTATTTAATAATAGCATTCGAAACTCTTGCGTTCCTAAATCTAAAATGAATGTGGGTTTTAATCGTGTTTTCTTTTGATGTCATAAATAGGTTTGCAATCCTCAATCCTGGATAGCTCACGATGTGAGTCAGATTATTTATAAAAATATTTTGAATATAAACTTTTATGAAGTGCTACTCACACGGAAAAGAGTTTAAACAAATCCTTTAAAATTATTTATTTATTCAATATCACGTTTGAACAGTTCACTGTTTGGACAATCAAATACCGCAAACTTGTATCATCGCATTTTACAACATAATGTAGTATTATTACTTTTTCTTACCGTCATTATACTTAAAATGCACAACATCGTGAGATGATTTAGAAAAGAAAGAAGAAGGCTTCTCCTCAGAACAATAACAATGTTAATAGGCTCCTTTCAATATGTGCGAGAAGATTGCAGAAACAGATGTCTATATGGTTTCAATTGAATTTGAACCAGTGAAGTACGAAAACAAAGAATACATAAGATACAAAATGTTACATATCACAGGAATCAAAAAGGTAAAATTATCTCTTTTTTGGTCATTTTTTAATAAATTTCAGCAAAAAACAATATAGAACAATCTTTCATTGGCTAGAGTTTTTTCATTGTCATGTTTCTTTTACCACATATAAATATAAATTCTCTTTCGCTTGAGTGATGAAATGTAGTAAAATATTGTTTTCTTGGAATCAGATCAATTTTAGACACTTTTTAAAGATCTTGCTAGCATGTTTCAATTCATTTTTTTTAAAATGACACATATCATTCAGAAAGTAACACTTGTGTACTCCTCAAAAAGTTATCTTTGAAGCAACCCCGGATGTCAAGCTTCGCGTGTTGGTAGAACCGCGTCGGTACGCATTCCAGGGCATTGTCTGGCGCTGTCGCAGGGCTCCTCGGCGGCGCCGCAGACAAGTCGGCAGCGCCGGCATGCGGAGCGCCATCTTGCGGGCACCCACCCCATCCCACCCCACCCCCCACCCTCCAGCCCCCTCCCCCCGCGGCGCCCTTCCGCAATTAGGCGGGCCGGCGGCTGGGCGAGGGTTTAAGTAATTATTCCAATATGCGGCTGCCACTAATTCAACTTAATGCTCGCCGGCGTGGAATCAGCGACGCGCCGCCGCCGCGGGGCGTCACGGAGCCTGCAGTCGTCGCGCCGCCGCCTCCGCCGCCGACGCTCTCGCCCCGCCCTCGCCTGCGCCCTCGCCGCCGTCCTGTGTCGGCGTCTCCCCGCTCTGCGACAACCCGCTGCTCCGTGCGCCACCCTATACTGTCCCCACGCGTCCCCGCTCCCCGCGACCCCACTCGCTGTCTTGCGGCAGCCCCATCGTCCCCCCCTCCTCCCCTTCGTTCTTACCCTCCGGCTCTCGCCCCCTTCCGCTCTCATATCCTCCCGCGCTCTCTCCCGCTCTCGCGCCCCCCGCTCTCTCACCCCCCGATCTCTCACCCCCCGATCTCTCACCCCCCGATCTCTCACCCCACGATCTCTCACCCCACGATCTCTCACCCCCCGATCTCTTACCCGTCCGTTCTTTCACCCCCACTCTCTCACCCTCCGGCTTTCTCATCCCCTCTGTCTTATAACCTGCGCTCTCACACCTCGCACTCTCAGACTCGCTCTCTCATCCCCCGCTCTCACACCCTCACTCTCTCACTCCCAGCTCTCTCACCCTCCCTATCATCCCCGCTCTTTCAATCCCACGCTCTCTCATCGCCCCGTTGACTCCTCGCTCTTGGGCAGTCCGATTCGTCCCAGCTCTCTCTTCATCAGTTCCTCTTCTCCGAAGTTGCTCTCCTCGCGTGCGCCAAATCGCGAATTCTCTCATTTCTCGCTCGCCCCGACTCTTTACCGCTTCCTTGTTCCACGCTCCTCTGTCAGTGAAGAGCTCCACCTCAATCTTCTTTCATATACTCATGTTCTTTTCCTTTTACCGTGAAGTGTCTAATGCTTCATTTTTACGCGTCATATTTTTTCTTTTTACGCGTCCTCTATTCATTATTGCATCTCGCAATCAATGTAACATTCTCAATCTCAATGTAACATTCCCTTCTAAAATTGCAAATCTTCCCCATTTTAATTTGTTTCCCTTACTACGCCCATTTTCTCCATCATGCTTCCTTACTTACTCAATCTTCTTCCCTTCAGTTTGGCCCATTTTACCATTATATTCCTACAGCATTCCCACGTGACTACAGCATACTTCGTTGCCACATTATACGCACCACGTTATTTCGCACCCTTCTCGCCCTTTTCCACATTTCTCCCTTATCACGCCTGTGTCTCATTTATTTTCTTCGCGCCGTCTACAAACACACTTGCTCTGCCTTCTTACTCACTGCACAGCCTCCGTCCCTCGCTCATTACCTCCTGCTCTTAAACTCCCCCTTCCTGATCACTCCGCCCTCCCCATCCTTTTGCTTTCCGCTGACTCTCGCGCCCCTCCGAGACATGTTCTTCGTGCTCCAGAGCTCCCTCAGCGCTGCTTCAGCTGAGGAATGCCGCATTCTCCCACGCTTCAATCCCTTTCTAGACACAGTCATCCTCCCTTCTCAGAGCCACGCAATTTCTTGCCTGTACTTATCACAATCTTCCCACTTCCTTATGTCATTGTTCAATCACGTTTCGTTTCTCACTTGAGTTAGTTTTAGTCTACTTCTTCTCTACTTTTATATTTTGTAGTAATTGTTTCGCTTGTTTGTTTATATTTCTTCTTGAGCAGTAATTAAAATAATTACTATTAATAAGTCATTTAGAATCACGCTGTCTTTATTTACTGATGTTCCTCCTATAATGCCGCTTTTTTGTTATCATTAGTTTTCTATTTTTTTACAGATATCAAATATCTCGTTTCTAACATCTGTTAGCAATTTTTTGTTCATGACACTACAAAGAATACTTTGCACTCTCTTCATTTTGACGATTTATTTATAATGACGAATATGACAGACGTATGTAAATGCAATGTAGTATGGATAAAATTAACTATATTATATTATCTCCGAATTAGATTGCATCAAAATCATATAATCCATGATTCAATATTGTTTTTGTGTTGTTATTTACATATCTCGAATGCATCAAACAATCTACACGAGAAATCGCAACAACGCAGATGTTGCTCACAGATTAGATGTAAAGAACAGTACATTATGAAACAATTATGTAAGGCGTGTGATATTACGATTCAAGCGAGGAACGAGAGAGTATCGTTAACTTCACACGACTGTATTAATACCCATTACATCGAGTTTCATACGGTACATTTTCTACGAGTTTTATAAGCTAAACTTTTACATTGAATAGTTTCGTGGCATGCAGGACAGTTCACACGCAATATTCAGCCAAGGCCACCAAGCGAACAGCTCCCTAACCCTACCCTCGCATGCTGCGGCAAGTGGCTTTGGCCACCAGTCCGCCTGCGAAGGAGTACTGCGCTAGTCAAATAGGATGAAAGTGAAATTACGGTCAAATTTATTTTAAATAATATTACCCGAAAGCATTATTAATAATAAAATAAATTAAAACTGAAAAGCAAAATATAATATTACATGTAACTTTAATGTACACAATCGAACTAAACATTTACTAGACGATTGGCAATGATTAATTGTCAATACTTGGTTTGTAAACGTGATTGGTCAAGAACCTGTATCACAATGAAATCTGAATCGAAATGAGTATCATCATGCAACAGGTCGCAGCCATCAAACGACAGTATTATACGAGGGTTGTACCAAAAGTAAGGTTCCCAATGAGCTACAGCCTTGAGAGAAGGTGCTAGGCTAAATCCGACAACAGTGCCGTGCGCAGTGGTTCCCCCACTCTCGAGCTCAGTCATCCGCGATTCCCTACGTCACTCAGTGTTTGCTTGGCAGCCGTCAGAGATGGAAGTGTCGATCGCCGCTCCCGCCAAGTGCGAGGTTAGAGCAGTAATCCCAGTTCTTCATGCAATGAAGTTACCGCAATCCAGAAGGAGCAATCCAGAATCGCCGGAGAGGACGACAGACGGAGGGAGTAGTGCATCTTCTCGACACGCTCAACCCCACGTCGCTCGTCCAACACAAGAGCTTTAGAAGAAATTTGGGTGGACCGTTATGCCCCATCCCCCGTACAGGCCGGACTTAGCCCCCAGTGATTATCATCTCGTCCCCAAGCTAAAGGAACACTTAGGTGGCACACGCTTCAAGAGCGACGATGAAGTCCGAGCAGAGGTCATATGCTTCCTCAACGGATTGGCGGGAGACTTCTTCGACTTATGAATACCAAAGCTGGAGCACCGTCTTCAAAAGTGTGTCGTAAAAAATGGAGACTATGTTGAAAAACAGACAACAGTGTAAGCTTTTCAACGATATATAAAATTAAAAACAATTAATGTTTTCTATTTGTAAAACATTAGGGAACCTTACTTTCGGTACAACCCTCATACAATGGGAGTAGAAAAAATTAATAGGATAATTTCAAGTCCAGGGGCATCCAAATCGTCACCAATCAAATTCAAAAAACGATTAAAATATTTAAATTTAAAATTAATTTTTCAGCTAATTACAATTGTTTTAAAATTGAAACTCTTCTCTCCTTTCCGCAAATCTCTAGTCTTTAATATTTTTCTATGATTTGGAGTTCTCTTCATAAATGATTTTAGCTTGTGTACGTGACATTTCAATGTAATTTATTAACTTAAATAAATAATGATATGACCTCGACTTGAATCGGAGCAATCAAAAACGTACGTTGTCATATTGTTGGTGTCATTCATGGTTTTGAGATAAAGGCGGGAAACGATTCTTAACACGTAAATACATTATTTTATGCACAAATATTCGTTGTCCTCTGTGATGTCTGTAAGACCTTCAACTCCTGAGTGGCAAGCAAGAACGTTTGATGTCCGTGACATAGAACCTTTTTGTTTGCTCGGTTGGAGTTATTTATTTATTTATTTATCAAAAAACAGTGAAAACTGTATATGACGTGTGGGTAAAGAAATTTATCTGCGCACATTTTCTTGAGGGCCAGAATAAAAAAAACAACGAAAAAATGAATTTAGAAAATAATTATTTTATAAAAATCAAAATATTTGAAAAATGTTTTTTCTCGAGTTATAGAAAATCAATTTCAACTGTAAATGAACTACAAGCAGAAGGAGTGCTCAACAAAACGTGCGCACAGTGAAGCTACATTTACGTCCAGAAGCAAAACAAGGGGCCATCTCAGCATTTGTTCTATGGATCAGGGAAACTGGACAAAAACCTGATCGAGATGGGGGTCATTGACCCGGAAGCTGAAGTACATTACTTGTAACAGGCGTATTAAATATTTTTTGAAAATGTCTACAATGCAAACGTAAACTAATTCATTATATATCTTTGTTTTGTTACATTAAACATTATTTTTCTTTTTCACGATCAGTATAGTCTCTAATTGTATAGAAACAGTTTTGCAGCAGAAAAGATTTTACTTTTAACTTAAATTTGTGTACCGACTTTAATTGTTTTATGTCATCTGGCAATGCGTTGTAAAGTAACGTACATGTATTGTATGTTGATTTCTTGTACTGAGCTGTTGATACTGACACTTGATGCACGTGATTTCTACGGCGTGTGTTGTAATTATAAATATCAATATTGCATGAAAATATGTTCCCTCCGTGAAGTAGGTCATTTTTGACAAATATTACAGATTCGTAAATAAATAGACAAGGCAATGGTAAGATTCCCAGTTCAATGAAAAGAGGCTTGCAGGAATCACGTGGAAGGCATTTTTTCATTATTCGAATAATTTTCTTTTGCAATCTGAAGGTCTGAATACTACAGGATGAGCTTCCCCAGATGCCACATCTCAGGCGGGAATGCACATTTTCAAAATAAACGCAACGAACTGCATGAAGGCTGACAGAATTTGAAAGAATTCTGAATGCGTAGCATAATGAACTTAATTTAGTGTTTAATTCTCTTATATGTACATTCCATTTGAGGTTTTATTGAATTGAAAGACCTAAAAATTTTGTTGCCTCAACATCAGCTAATTGCATATTGTTCATTTTCAATGGAACATGCGATTTCCGATTTGAGATGCAAAAATGCATTGAAACAGTTTTTCTTTCGTTAACAATTAATTTGTTATTATTAAACCAATTTGAAACTTCTGAAATTGTACTATTTACTGCTTCTTTTTTGCAAAGAACATTGTGTCATCAGCAAACAGAACCGTTCTTCCACTTTTAATAGACGAGGGCATATCGTTTACATATAACAGAAAGAGAATAGGACCTAAGATTGAACCTTGCGGGACCCCATGCTCAATTGGCAAAGAATTGGAAATATAAGTATGTAATGTCCTTTCCTGCCAGTATGGTATTTCTAATCTTTGAGTCCGATGTTTAAGGTAAGAAGTTTTCCAATCTAGGGCAATACCACGAATTCCATACGAAGGTAATTTTGAGAGCAAGATCTTATGGTCAATAACGTCAAAAGCTTTCGAGAGACCTAAGAATATTCCAATGGGTACTTCATTTTGGTCTATTGATGAAGCAACATCTTTGAGAAAAGAAAAAATGGCAATTTCCGTAGATTTTGATTTTCTAAAACCGTGTTGTGAGTCTGAAAACGCTCTGTTTTTCCTGAGAAAAGTTTCCATTCGTAAGTAGAAAAGCCTTTCTAAAATTTTTGAGAAAACTGACAAAAGAGAAATTGGCCGGTAATTTTGAATATCATTTTTGTTCCCTTTTTTAAAAAGTGGCTTAATTTTTGCTGTTTTGAAAATATCTGGAAATATTCCTATACATAAAGAAGCATTGAAAATGTGAGTTAACGGTTGTATAAAGGCAGGTGCACAAGTTTTTAATAAAATATCCGGAAATTCATCTAAACCAGATGAATATTTATTGTTTAGTTTACTGACTATTCTGAGGATTTCTTTGGGAGAAGTTTCGGAAATAAACATCGTATCTGAAATTTTTTGGTAAGTGTAAAATGTTGAATTTTGTGATTTTAGTCCCTTCGTGAGATCAGACGCAATTATAGAAAAGTGTTTGTTGAAGAGATTGGCAACTTTTTCCGGATTACTCGTTTCTCTTTCATTATCCTTTAAAATAACATTCTCTACAAGGTATCGAGTTGATGTGGTTGTATTTTTTTTTTCGCAGTTTTTTTCGAGTTTTCGCAGATCAACAACGTTCTGATATTATCTTTGGGGTTAATTTTGCTTTTTCTCTATCTGCCTTCATTTCATTGTTGTATCCACTTAATTGTTGTGTCATTTTCATTAAACTCCTTTTGTTATAAAGCAGGTTGAAGTTAAAGTGTGTATTTTCAAAATTTCAGTTTGCAATCAAATTGAAGTTTATCCATTTTGTGTGGTATTTCAACAGTAATACGGAAGAACAGGTTTAGGTCGTAAGAGAAAAAAAAGAGTGAGTGGAAAAGGAATGAAATCGAGACGGCTAGAATTATGAGAGCAGAATATATAAACTATAAAGAGTAGTTTGTTCCTGCGCAAGTTATAGGTCCTGACTGTGGTTGTAAGAGAAAGTGCTGTGAACGTTTTCAAGAACAGGATAATGAGATTTTTGTAAGATTAAGAGATATTGAAACTAAACGGAGGAATACTCCATACAATACATAAGCGTGCTACCCCTAGTTCTTGGCTTGTCACACAAATGTGACTGTGAACGATGTCACAAGAATAATGACAAAATATAAAATAAAAATCATATAGTAGAAAAGTTGGCAACATTTTTAAGAATAATTATTTCTTTCTTTTCCATTTGATTACTTTTATTGATTTTGTCAAAAAGCATAAGTAATTCTGTAAAATAAGGGTACTTCAATATTGAAACCCCTTAATGGCGTACTAGTTCGAAGTCCGGAACGCTTATATGACAATGTTATCACAAACTGTAAATCAAAAATACCAGGATTACTTTAAGAAAGTATGAATAAAATCATATTTTTGGTGTGAATAAAATAAAATACATTTTGAAGTAAATGAGTTTTTTTTCCTTTCCCCAAAAGTTGAGTTCCTTGGATATTGAACGTTTTGGTTTTCTTTGATTCAATTTTATTTGGCCCATTAAAAAAGAGACGATTTCGGTATTTAGTGTTTCACAATACTGACGCGATTTGGGAATTCTGCAATTATTTATATTGTTCTCACTAAATCATAAAGAAAAGAATAAGAAGCAATAGAATTCTTTCAGAAAAGTAATGTACAGAGAACAAAATAGCAACCAAGAAAAGAAAAATATCAAATGAAGCATGGAGTAAAATTTATTGTAGTATTAAAAATATATTTAAGCTAATCTAAATAAGTTTCTTTATTCAGAAAAGTAAACGTGTTTCTAGCACTTTAGTTTAATGGTTTTTACGCGAGGTATTCGACCGTGATCTAATGCAGACCTTCCCAAATGGCTTCCCAAGTGCCAATTTAATCTTTCAAGAAAAACTAACAGGCACTACATTAATAATTAATAACAAATGTGCAACATTATTTTCTGAAAATGTAAACCCACAACATTGATATTCAAGTAGACTTTGCAACTCAATTTTTTCCTCTATTCTAATAACTCCTTGTGCTTATTTTGTGTCTATAAGCAATCACTAAATACAGAATGTCGTTAAATTCAGGAAAAGTCGTATGCTTTGAACACACGACAAAGCGATTAAACTCTTAAAAATATCACTGAGATGCAAAGAGAGACTTCTCGTATATTATCCTTATTTCCATTCAAGTATTTCAAATTTAACGTATGAACGTTTTTGTGCTCTAAATGTAAACATCATTTGTTTCATAATTAAATGCAATACTTATATTTCCATTTTTAATTTCATTTCTCAAAGCGCAACACCACCAGAATTATTTCTGCCACGTTTTCGAACTGAATGTCCAAAGTGGATGTTCTTTTTTTCTTGTATCCATTGAAGTCTGTCGTCCTCCGTTGCAAGGTAATGAAGTGCCTGTCCCGCCACCGCCTACGTGCAACAGCTCCGAATCGAAAGGACCCCAGTGCGCGATTGCACAGGATTCCTGCAGAGATCTCGCGCATAACGACACATTAACCAAACAGAGCGGAGCACTCCCGACAGTTTCATTAGCCAGCTACAACGCTGCGGACAAGGAATAAATTCCGCGACGAGGAGAGGTGGGGTGCGATGGACGAGGGGTCGGGAGGAAGAGATATAACGAGAGCTACCGATGCTCTCGAACGGCGCGTCGGCCGCCTGCCTGCCAGCCCCGACCGAGCCCCGCCTTGTGCAAGTCACTCTTCCATTCCCTGCCGCCCAGTCTATTCCGTTCCGTTCCGTCCTGTCCCACTCTTCGCCTATCCTTTCGCAATGTTCCGTCATGTCCCATCCCGCATGCCCTGGCTCGTCCTTTCACGTCCCGACCCTTCTCATTCTACCATGTCCAATGACGACCCGTTATGTCAGCATCATGGACAATAGGATGGGTAGCACCATGTCCAATGCTACCCATCCTGTTCTGCCTGGTCCTGTCTTGTTCCATTACGTTCTGCAGCCGCTGTGGCTCCACCCATTACTCCTCTGCACATCACTCGTCCCACAGCTATACCACATCTCCCTGTCCGTCAACTGCCTTCACCTTCACGTCCGCCATCTTCCTGTCCGTTACCTGTCGTACCTTCCCTTCCAATCCCACCATTCTCTTCCCATACCAGCCCAGCCATCCCGCCCCCTCGTTCTCTGCACCCAGCGGCACATCCATCCCGTCCCTCCTCTCTCCGCCACGCTCCGTGCACTGCTCCATCCCACCGTTCAGCGCCGGGGCGCCTTCGGCAGGCTACACGAGCGCCGCCTAGTGCTCACCGCGACAAGTGGTCCTCCACCCCATTGCCCTCTGGCGAAGTTACAAGGAAACGCGCTGCGCCTTTCATTGCCTCCCAAACCCGCCACGATATAATTTGCATCAAAATAAAGAAACGTGTGTAGAATTATGGAGCTTCATTGTTGAAAACTGAAAATATTTTTATTTCTTTTTTAGCGTTGGGATTCTTAACAAAATCTATAATTTTTCATCGAATGATCAGAAAGAATAGTTTTCGCGTTCAGAGCTTTCACTTACTGGTTTACTATGTAGCCATTGAAAATTTAAAAAATGTAGTTCAGTAAAAAAGTGGTTTTTATTATTTACTTAGAAAGAATTACGAAACAAAGAAAATGAAGGGCTTATGTTGATGGAAGTTTTTGAGCTCTCTACGACGTTTACAAGCCTTTTGTCATTAATGATGATTCAAGGAGAAATTTGGACATGTACGACAACGATGTGCTAAACAAACAACTTCAAACATAATAGACTAGAGAAAAATAACTTTAATATATTATACTTCACTTAAAAAAAATAAGAAAATTATTCGATTCAGTTTATGAATAGGCATAGCTTCTCAGAAACATATTTGGCATAGTTTTAGAACATACTCTTCCCGCACACACTCAGAAATACATCAAGGGGGCGTGGTTAACGAAGTGGCAACGTGGCAGGCTTGCCAACACCCCGAGACGCCTTTCACGCCTCTGTGTACTTGCGGACCGCAAACTCACAAGGGGACGACGCACCAGGGCGGCGGCATCCCTTTGTTCTTAGAGGTCGGAGATTAAAATAGAACCCTCGCCCCGTGGGTCAAAGGATATTTTATCGTCAAAGCACTAACCTTTAAACTCCTCGGAAAATTAAACTAGGTCTTCTAAATGCGGATCGTTTCATGCGAAAGTCTCGCGCGACAGGCAGGGCAGAGGCGACGTCGGTGGCAAAAGACGGGCAGGGGCAGGCCAATGTGTCGGGGGTGGTTGTTTATGAACCGATTAAATAAGGAAGGTGTGACGAAGGGTTAAACGCCGGAGCCGCCTTTGAGTATTCACTAGCAAAACGAGAAGGGAGTGTCGTCCACATTTTTTAGGCGTTGCATGTCCTTTGCAGTTTTTAGGGTTTTTCGTGGTTGAACATTATTTTCTAAAAGAATCTTTGGAGTATACTTTATTTAACACATACTTTTACATTTTTGTAGTGTGTAACCGGTCGAAAATATATGGATTTTTTTTACGTCCTGAAATTGAAAGCCGCTGAGTAAATACGATTTTTAATTCCAAATGTCTTGTAAAATTTGAATATGTAGGAATATTATATGAGTAAACACAGAATTTCAATTCCAGAAACTTCATTTTTTAGGAAATAATTGTAAATCACGACAATAATGAGAATATTCTCATTACTATCTATTCATGTTCGTTGAATATCACTGACATCTCACAAACTTGCTAGCAATTTTCATACGATTACTTAATTAAACATTTATTAATGTGTATAAAAACAGCTCTCCTTGGATCTAGTAATGAAAAGAAGTAATGTTTCCATCTTGACATAGATAATTGAGAAGTTTAGCGAACTAATTTCCTTTCTGTATTATAAATGGTTTTAAGAATTACTACCGATAATTTATTAGATATTAAGTGAACAAACTGTTGGAGTGTGTCCAAGACAAATACTATATTGAACTATATTCATGTTCTTTATCGTATTAGAGATTCTAAATTAAATATGACGTGCTCAAAACATATACTTTGAATAATATTAAATTTTTGAAACAACAAAATTATTCGATTAAGATTCAATAAACTATTTTTTTGGAAACTCATTTTCATTTAAGAGGCCCGGAGACCCATTTATCGCCTCTGTGTATTTGCGGGCCGCAAATTCCTTTTCATTAACAAAATCATTTAGCAAGAAAGAATGAAGTCACGTAATTCTTGGTCGTCCGTGTTGTGACTTAGGCTATCTTATCGATAATTTCTGTGCACAGTAGTGGGCATACCGATGTAATATTTAAATGATTCTTTACATACTGAGCCTGGCAGCAGCACTTGGTAATTTTCTTACCACGCCATCGAGGATACTCATTGAGTAGTCATAGAAAGCATTATGAGCGGTTGAGCTTAAGATAAAACTACAAGAGACCATAAACCGTTGAAAGTCGAGTGTCAGGGGCTCATAACCGATATACTTGGGTTTTTATTTCTTGATGCGTGGGGATGTGTCTTCACGATGGAATATCTCACGGTACTTCGCGTTGTTCTCCGTCATGCAGCTAGGAGTCGCATGATCGCCAGCACTGATCGATGCAGCCGTCATCACGCGACTCCCAGCGGCACGGCAGAGAACGACGCTAAATACCGGGGAATGTTCAATCTTGAACACACGCCCCCACACGCCAAGAAATAAAACCCAAGTACACTTATGCATTCTATAAACGACATCTGAGCCGTCAGTCCCACATCAAGCATCATTCTACATTGATTGCACGATTTTGTTGCCCATAGCAACGAAGTCTACTCATATTGGGCGCCATTTTTAAAGCAGTAATTTTTCGTTTTTCATCTATGGCTCTACTGCTGTAGTTGAGCCTTAGCCACCAAACTGCATACTCGCAGGAGACTTCGCGCTACATAGATTAATTATTTCATATGAAAGCTTCATCAGACGGGGACACATTACATTACACAATGCATAACCAGTCTAACAGACAATGCTACACAGAAATTCGACATTTCATAGATGAGAGTTCTATCAGTCAGAGAAACATCACAGAATTACACTGTGCAATTGGTAGTAGAAAGGCTAAACATTTGCACTCGGTCAAATATACCAGAGATATATTACATTGAGCCCTGATGTTGAAATACACAATGCAATAACTTCACACTTCTGTTTATAGCATTTACAAGTATATCCTACAATAACAAACAGATATTTAGGTTTATGCCTAAATAAAACTTCCAAAGAATTTCTTGTTTATCCCGAGATCTTGAGTGAATAAGAAATTGAAAGTGACACTCCGCAACCTTGTGGGTGCTGTGATTCTTTAACAATTTTCAGTCATTGCCAGATATGTGATAATACTTGAATCAAAGAAAACAAAAACGTTCGATGTCCAGGGTCCTCAACTTTTGAGGAAAATAAAAAAAACGCATTTACTTCCAAATATATTATGCTTTCTTCACACAAAAAAAATATGATATTTATTTATACATTGTAAAGACGTAATCCTTATGGTATTTTTGCTTTAGAGTTTATGAAAACATCGTCATGTTAACTAAAGTGTTGCAGACTTCGAACCTTTTAGTATACCATTGGGGTTTCAATATTGAAGTACGCATATTTTACAGAATTACTTATACTTTTCGACAAAATCAATAAAAGTAATCAAATGGAAAAGAAAAAAATTATTATTCTTAAAAGTGTTACCAACTTTTCTATTACATGAAAATTAATTATAATTTACAAAGAAAATTTATCTTCCTCTCCACTTCACAGGTCTTCCACTTTTTCTTACAATCACAGTCTGGACCTACAACTAGCGCAGGAACAAACTGCCCTTTATAGTTTACATATTCTGCTTCCTTAATTCTAGCCGTCTTGATTTTATTGTTTCCATTCACTTTCATTTTTTCTCTTACGACCTGAAACCTGTTTTTCCATACTATTACTGTTGAAATTCCACACAAAAATGGATACATTTCAACTTGATTGCGAACTGAAATTTCGAAACTACGCACTTTAAACTCAACCTACTTTACAACGAAAGGAGACAATGAAAACGACACAACAATTAAGTGGACACAACAATGAAATAAAGGCAGATTGAGAAAAATAAAAATGAAAAAATGAACGTCAAAGATAATATTAGAAAGTTGTTATCTGCGAAAACTCCACCAACCGAGCAAATAAAAAGGTTCTAATTCCCCGACATCCAACGTTCTTGCTTGCCACTAAGAGTAGAAGGTACAGACATCACAGAGGCCCGGGCAACGAATATTTATGCATGAAATGATGTATTTTTGTATTAAGAATCGTTTCCGGCCATTAACTCAAAACCCTAAAAAATATGACAACGAAGTTTTTTGTTTGGTCCGATTCATTTATTACTATTTACTTTCCAAATACGTTTACAAACAAGAATGTATCAATAGAGATTAGATTTTCAAGGGTTTCACGATCTGGAGATTTTTATTCTGGCCTACCCAGGAATTGCTCGTGACAGTAAAACACACTAGTAGAAGGCTACAGACATATTAAACCTGCTTATCTGCATGTCGTTCTTCAGTCAGACATACCTGAGAACATCTCATTGTTTCAAATAAACATCTCATGGTGACATGATGCTTTATAATCTAAGTAGTGTTTAAAAAACACAATTTTTGCGTTCTAAATCCATTAGAGCCTAACGTACTCATTGAGTCATGTTGGAAACACGTGTGACAACTGCCATCTATGTTCTGAAAAAGAATATGCCACTCAACAGCTCTCAATGCGAATTTGTACCACGACATGGGGGGGTCATGTTCCCAAAAATCTGAACCTGTTATCAGCTACATGTACTTAATAAAAATATCATTGAAAGTAGAAAAGATTGCAAAACATCGTCGGGACTCGACTCCTTAAGCAATTTAGTGAACGTATTAAATCAAATTCGATTAATTAAAAAATTTAAAGGTCCTTGAGGTTTAACAAAACATTTGAAGAGTTGAAATTATACAAATTACTTTCTTTCTAAAATTCATTTCCATTTCCTCCTAAAAATTCAGATGAATCGGGTTTAGATCGAATAGGCCCAGGAACAGACACATTTAATGCCTTAAGGATACGCCGTAACAGAACGCAGAAGAAACCGAACTGAAGCTTCTGTGTGTCAGCGCCATCACCGAACCAGCATCCCAAAGGAATTTTGGAGTCTCGAAGCAAACATCAACACTACCGAAACCCAGCCACTGCTGCCGCCGCGCAGACGCCGCCGCCAGCACTCCGTCCACTACAACCGCCACCGCCAATCACAGCTGTTGTCGTCACCCGGCTGCCACTATTTACACTGTCTCTACCATCGTCATACCCTTCTGCCACCAGCCCCATCTCCATCGGTGACAAAGCCACTCCCAGGGCTATTACGACGGCTTTCTTCGACACTGCCACTCCAACTCTGCTCAAACAGGCTTCGACTGATTGCTTGATTGATTAGTGATTCCAGGTCAGTCAACTGTTAAGCTCATGGGTTCGGCAAGTGTAGTACATGTTTCTATCGCGTAAGGTGGTGGTGGTGATTTTCCTTTGCTGGATAGCGAGATCTGACGCCCACCTACCCGTCGCCTTACGGGGTTTTCTCCAACAATGTAGGGGGTACCACCAGAGGGGTACCGCCCCAGTCGGGACAAGCTGTAGGTTCCCGACTGGTCATCTGCTGAGTGTGGTACATATAAGTGTAAATGTGTGTACGAGGTGAGGATAGGACAAGAAGAGGAAAGAAAGATCGCGCGCGGTGCGTGGTCCGTTTAATAGGGTATTGTTCTGGTATTCGCCTGGTCTTCTTTGCAGAGAGCACGGAAAACTACCGATCACAGCAGCCGGGAGCTAAAATTCTCCTCCAGACCGGCAGAATTCGACCTAGCTATGTACACAGCTACTGTCAAAAATCTGCGTGTTTGGAAATCCAGGTCCTCCCGGTCAGAGGCACTGCAGTGTCATCTCATGTCCTTAGCCACCTAAACCAGTCCCAGAAAGGCGTTCTCGCCCCAGCCCTCACCTCCTCCGACATCTCTACCTGCACCGTAGCCGCCGCGCGACGGAGGCGCTCCGCCGCAACGCGGGCAGATAGCAGCGGCGGGCGACGCCAACGCTCTTGGCGACAATACCGTGAGTAACGGCCACGCGCTCGGGGAATCCCCGGGGGAAGCGGGCGCCGCCGCGCAGCCGCCCGCCAGGGGCCTCGGCGAGAGCGCGGTGCGTAATCTAACGAAAATTAACTTTCGCGTAATGGAATAGCATAACTCTTATGAGATTTATAATGAGGTTGCGAGCGTGAGCCGGGGTGGGGAGGGCACGACGCTTCCCAGCGCCCTCTCGCACCTGCGAAGCCGCCGAGCGCTGGCCCACCGCCGCCATCAGCCCGCACCGGGGGGGAGCGTTTCCGAGGCGGCGAGACGCCCACGGAGAGGTGGAGCGGAGGTGGTGGCGTCGGCGTCGGTTGATGCGGCGGTAGCCGCGATGGCGGGGCGGCGGTGGGGGTGGGGGTGACAGCGGATGTAGTGGTAGTGATGTCGGAGAGAACGGGCGAATGTGAAAGAACGAAGAAGAGGGCAGGGGTGGGTGGTGTGGGGATTTGGGATGTGGGCACAGAACGCACAGAACGCAAGGGTGCGGTGAGTGACGGTTAGGGGCGGTGAGGGGGGTGAGGGGCGGTGAGGGGCGGTGAGGGGCGGTGAGGGGCGGTGAGGGGCGGTGAGGGGCGGTGAGGGGCGGTGAGGGGCGGTGAGGGGCGGTGAGGGGCGGTGAGGGGCGGTGAGGGGCGGTGAGAGGCGGTGAGGGGCGATGAGGGGTGGTGTAGAGTGCAGTGCGGCAGTGTTGAGCAGTGTGCGTAGTGTGAATAGTGTGATCGGTATGAACGATGTGGGCTGTGAAGGTGATGTGGGTCGGTGTGAGGTAATATGGAATGGTGTGGATCGTGGTGGTGGTTTGGTTTTGAGAGCGGTGTGGGGTAGAACGGGGTGGTGTGGGTTGGAGTGTATCAGTGGGGAGCGGCCTGGGGCGCTGGGAACGGAGGGAGCGATGACTCGGTGGGGTGGGGAGTAGGGTGCAGCAGAGCGGGGTGGGGTGAAGGCTGGGCAAAGCGAGGGAGAGCGGTGCAGGCGGAGAAGGGCAGGGAGGGACGAGCTGGGGAGAGAGCAGCACTAGAGCGAGTCGGGGTGGGGGTGGGGGTGGGGGGCGGATGGCGGTGGGCCGGCGAGGGCATGGTTTCCAGCGCCCTCTCGCACCTGCAAAGTTACCGAGCGCTGCGCGCGGCCCCGGGCACTAAATGAGCAATTTCAGTAGGAGTGAAAGCTGTTGCCGTCTGGTAGGAGATAATAATAAAAACTGAATAATTAATGCGATTTCATTGCCCGCTGCTAAGTGAGAGGGAATTTCGGTAACTGGTACTCCAGACAGTCCTTAAGTGCTTTATTGAAGCTGTAAAATTATGTACCTGTTAATCAGTGTAAAAAACAAAAATTGACTTACTATCTTCCCTTTCAGAGGTTTTCCAAATTTATATACTTGAATTGTACTCAACAAACTTTTCATTTTCAAGCTTCAATTGACGAGAGTTCATTATCGCATATTTCAAATATATACTTTCAAGTAAATCTGACACCAACAATTAGGAAAAAGAATTTCCGAGGATATTAGTGAGTTTTCTACGACTGGGTATTTTACATTCATGTTGTGTCTTTCACCTATCGGAAAGATTTGATTTTCAACATTTTCCACGGAAAGCGTTTTCACAGAAGAACATTAAAATAAAATCTTTTCATATTTTTAGAAATGAGATGAGAAAAATCCCAGAAAAATATGCACGGCGATTTGTAAATCTTGTGAACTAACAAATTCAACTAAAATCTCTTATCTAAGGGACAAACAGTACGGAGTGATGACGCACTGTTCCTGACATTACAGTTAAGATAGTTCATAATGGGGTTCTAGATTTGAATAAAACTGTCATATAGGTGTTTACGTATTGTAGAATGCATTTAAATGGCTATAACTTAAAGCAGAGCGGCAGAATATGTAAACGAGTTCATTGGAAAAACTATGAGTTATGAATACATTTAGAAACAAAAATGAGGCTTGATAAAACTGTAATTAAAACTATTCTCACATAAAATGGAGAAATAACATTTGAAATAACTAGGCAGATCCAAGGCTATAGTATACTAAAAGAATGAACATATAAATAGTTACTTTAGTATACTAAAAGAATGAACATAAGGAAGAATATGGAGGCATATACACCGTGTGATATGAGAAGGCACGAGTTGCTTATGCGACAATTAACATGGTTATGATTGCCTTTTCTGTCTGCATTTTATCGCACGCGAAAAAAAGTAAATTTCTAGACTACGTGGAGTGGTGGGATCAGCGCGCGGGACAGAAAACAAGCGTGCATAAGATGTCATTGTCATTTGTTACTAAAAGTGTTGCATCTAAAATCTGTTGTTTCAATATTTCCTTCAAGTCGTGTTATCTGCTCTGATAAAAATGACTTCAAAACGTGGTAATTGCCTGTAAAGACATGCAAAACTAATATCAAAAACTGTAAGTTTAGTTTCTTCCGATTTCCAAACGATATGGAGGTAAGTGTGTGTGTTTAATTTACTTTAGAGGATGAGAAATTTGAATAAAATGGATAGAATAATAAAATGAATTGAAGTAGAGAATCAAAATTATGAAAGAAAATCATTTTAAATGTAGTACTTACGTATTTCGCGCGCTGGGTGTTATACCAAGAACATGGCGGACGTCACGTAATCGAAAGAACTGTTTTAATGGGATTTGTCGTGAGTGAACATACTGGTTATATTGTGGCATTGATACCAAGAAGAAGAAAAGAGAAACGTAGTGGTTCTGTGAGATGGTTTCTGTCAATGAACTTATTAGAAGACAATGCAATATTTATATAAGATCAGTATCTCTGCTGGCTATTATGTATCAGGTATTGAAATTAGTGATAGAAAATTATATTTAAACTGAAATAAGGATGAACTGTTCATATTTTAATTTTCTTACGGTTGAAGCAATATTTTGTTGAACGAAGAAAGAGTTGCACTGCTTCAGTATTCGTTTTATCTTTGGATCCCATTATCAGAATAGAACTAATTTACTGTGAAATTATCTGAAAATTATTCCCTTTAAGACAAAGGTAGAATAATTGAAATCAGGCATATTTGCGACAGTTTTGGCTGAACATAAGTGAGTTTTAACATTGGTCATATCTGGTTTTGTAATACACCCCCATCCGAATCTCATATTTTGGCAGAATATGGTGACATAACACAACAATATTCATAGCCTTCAAGCAATATATTCTCACGATAACCATATCTTGAAGTAGATTTATTTTAATGAGAGAATGTTAGACTTATGTCTCCAAAGGAAACGTTAGTTGTCACAATTATTTACACGATTCACACCCGTACGGAAGAGCAACGTACACTAGTGACCGAAAGTGTAGTGTTATGGGAAAGCCAAATACTAAATGCAAAAGACCAGGAACAGTGGGAAACGTTTTCAGAACCACAATGTGACGCCTAACATCCTCACCATCATACCGGGAAGAGCTCTATGAAAAACAGTGGTATAGTGAAAAGGAGCACGGGCTGATAACACAGCGTTAGATCTCATTTGAGATAGTGCTCGAGATTAATACATAAGAATTTTCTGAATTGTGAGCGGGAGCTGTTTGGAGAAAAACGCGTCGACACGCTATTTGGACTCTGTTTTGAAGGATAGAATAAGTGGAATATCGCAACGCGGCCGGACTCGGAGAGAAAACTCACGAGCGCGGAATGTGTCGAAAAGGCTCTTCTCCAGTCCAGTTCAAAAGGCGGCAATGAGTGACGTCGACCCACACAGTGAAAAAGGTCACTACTCTTTGAGCCAACTTCCAACTGAAACTTAGAAAAAACGTACGGATTAGCCTTATCTTAGTTCAATGTAAAACAATCTTCGAGAGAATTACAAGGTTGTGAAACCTTCGCACATAATGACCAATGGCACGTGTATTTTTAAATCCGTCTCCATCTCTGTCGCCGCCCCAGCGCACAGGTTAATGACGTCATCGGCGCCCTCCTGGCCTAACCTGTAAATAAAGCAGGGGCTGGCTGCCTGGATTGATTGACTGATCACTAGTGATTCCCGGCGCGTTAACTGCTAAGGTCATTAGTTCAGTAAGTGTAGTGCGTTCTGTCTCGGAGGGAGGTGGTGGTGGTGGTGGTGATGATGGTGGATTTTTTTTCCTCGCTGGGTGGCGAGATCTTGAGCTGTCCAACCGTTGGCTAACTGAGTTATCCTAAACCAGATATCCCTCCACCAGCGGGGCACTGCACCAGCCACGGCAAGCTCTAAGCTTCCGATCGGTCTCCCGGCATGTCTGGTAGTACGTTTAAGTGTAAGTGACAGGATAGGTCAAGAAATCGGAAGGAAACCTCACGCGAAGTCCGTGTGTAGAGTACTACTCCTGCATTCCCCTGTTTTTTATCGGAGAAACCACGGAAAGCTACCAAACAGAGAAGCCGGCCATGGATTCTCCTCCAGATTGCGACTGAACTTGAACTAGCTATCTAGCTGGTGTAGGAAATCCTGTCACCGTCAAGTCTCCCACCTAGGAACTCCCACTCAGAGACAGTGTAGTGAAATCAGTTGATTCTCTGAGCCACCTTTTCCGGTGGTATTGTTATAATAAAGATGGAAGTATAAAATGATCCTCTAGACAGAAGAAGAATTCGACCTATCAATCTCGGGGAAGGCTGGACGCGTCCCTTATTCCCTCAAGAGCCCTCGCATTTTGAAAGCACAACGCCAGCAACTGTGAAACCTATGACATTCTGCCTCATCAGAGTATCAAATAACAGAAAAGTGATTTTTGTTACGCAAGTAAAAATGTACTTATTGGTGAGTTCGAATTGAATTATTTGTAAACTGTATATTCGATGTGATGTTTCTCATTCGGCGAGCGTAGGAGATTGGGGTGTAAAAACGCCTCCCCCCCCCCGACGTACAGGGCATGCAATTAAACGTAGTTTAAAAACAAAGTAGTAGCTTGCGGCATCGTAAATGTCGCTTCACTAAACCACATAAAATGGTTTTGCAAAAAGTAGCACGCACGCTTATTGCGCAAAAACATACTCTCATACTGGATTGTAATACATTAAACACACATTTTAACAAAAACAGTGTTCACGGATATTGTAACAACATACTATTGAATTATACGCGCATGTTTCCTTTGAGCCCCGGAACTCCTTCCCCCAGGTCAACAAGCTGGTCTACCCACCATAACAGAATCAAGTTAAAGTAGTACCGGAATTTAAAGTAGTACCGGAATTTTAATTATTTTATTAATAATTTATTACCACAAAACTTTTTTTATTGCTCATCTTCACCCAAACAGCGTGCGGAATAGCTTGATATCAAGCTACCCGCACACAGTAGCAGAATCAAATCAAACTAGTATCAGAATTTCTTATTATTTCATTGCTAATTTATTACTACAAAACCAATTTTTTTTACTGCTCATCTTCAAAAAAGTGTGAGGGGCTAGCTAGTCAGCTCACCATAGCAAATTCAAATGAAACTAGTGCCGGAATTTTAAGCTGTTTATTACTAATTTATGTCCACAAAACAATTTTTTGCCGTTGATTTTCACCTCTTAAAACGGTGATTTACCTCATCTTTACATACATCTCGGCCACTGTAGCATAATCAAACGAATCTCGTGACAAACTATGAACCGCTCGCGCTGCTACTGTCTGAGAGTTATTTCCGAATTAAGGGAACATTTAAACTTGATATTAAAGTTTAAAGAAATTTAAATTTTTCACACACACACCTGAAATACAGTACTGGGACCTACAATGTTCAACAACCATTCATCCAGTCAGTATGAAAGCAGTTGTACAATTATTAGTACATTTAATAATAAATTATAATAAATTCTGGTACTAGTTTGGTTTGATTCTGCTTTTGTGAGCGGTCAGCTTGATATCAAGGTAGCTCGCAAGCTTTTTTGGGTGAAGATCGTGGAGATCGGTCACTCCATGTGACCAATCGGTCACTCCATGAAAGTTGGCACATCTACATCATTTTTTCACCCAGAAGGTTAATGTGCAGTTAATTTTGTTGTAACTCTACTAGATGGCGCCGCAGAACAAAATAGCTTTTTATTTTAATTAAATTTCCATTCAAATTGCGCTTCACCTGGGCTTAATTGTTGCTGAACGTTGGCATGTGACGCAGGGCGAGGCTGAGAAAGCCAGGACAGCGGCGCGCGTAAGAGAGAGAGACAGACAGACAGACAGAAAGGGACAAAGTGATAGAAACAGAGATAGGGGGAGACAAGCAGACAAATGCAAACAAGCAGAGACAGACAGAAGCAGGCAGAAACAGAGGCAGACAGAGACGCGGAAATAGAAACAGAGATCGAGAGAGACATACAGAGATGGAGAAACAGAGAGAGACCGACTGAGACAGAAAGAAAGACACAGAAGCAGACAGAGACAAACAGAGGCAGACATATAGTATACGTACGCGTATACCTGACACCACATTACAATATTATAAAATATATCTATAACTATTACACTTTTAACACGTGAAATCCTCATTAACATACGTCAATAAATCAATAAATATCAACGCATAAAAAAGCGCCTAAGAATAGCCATAACAAAGGGAGAAAAAATTACAGAGATGTTTTACTTTCAACTAATGTTTAGTTAAAAGATAGAAATTTTCACTTTTACTTCGAAAGCGTTAGTTTCAAAATGTCATACAGAAGATATATATTTCACTAATTACGTTTGTTTTATTTTTGTTTATTTTTTGCGATGATAGATTTAGCTTTTAAGTTAGGTACTAATTAAGTACTTATACACCTAATAATAGCTCTAGGAAAATGTTGAGTTCTTAAATTGCATTCATTGCTGTCTGCTAAGCGGAGGCTTTTTCGACACCCGTCCGACACTGCAATTAGGCGAAGTGGTGTTCACCACTTTCAATTTCATATACTCGTCGTTCATGGTTTGGTTGAACAGCGTATACGTTTTATTCCACTTCGCAAGTTTGATGATGTAACTCGGAGAATTAGAATGACCTTTTCTATAAGAATCTTTTTTTGTTATAGCGGCAATCATAAGAAAAGGTCAGCGAGGAATTATTACAAGCCAAGCTCATGCAGCTTTTAGATATTGTTCCTTTTTTGTTTAGCGGTCAATCAGGCAACCAAAGGCAATCAGTCAGGCGATATCCTGTCACATGTCTAGAAAATTCAATTCGATAACACTAAATTGGGACATGTCTACTCACAAAGGTTTGTGATGTGGTCACCTGGAAAGACAATGGCTTATAATAATCTCTCACTGACTAATTGGTATGAGGAATTACGAAATTGTTCATAATTTTACTGCAAACATAGGCAGTTGATCATATTTCTTGACCTTCAATTACATTCACGACTCAGGTCATCAATTGATGTCGCTGCAGTGCCCCTGACCGAGAGGTACTAGGGTTCGACAATGGTAGGATTTTCCGCACCAGCTACATAGCTAGGTCAAATTCAGCCGCTGTGTGGAGGAGAATCGGCCGGTTGGTCTGGTCGATAGTTTTCCGTGGTTTCTGCAATGAAGACCAGGCGAATGCCGGAGCAGTATCCTAACAAGTAGGCCACGAACCGCGGGGTATTTCCTTCCTCTTCCTTGTCCTTACCTCACCCGTTCCTTACATACATACTTTGATGCATCCAACTACCACATAAGTCGGGACCTAAGAGTACGTGCAGGCTGGAGCAGTGTCTCGCTGATGGGAGATACATGGTTGAAGAAACCCCCGCAAGTCGACGGCTAGGTCGGTGTCGGATCTTAATATGCAGCAGGAGAAAATCACCGCAATCTTCCGCAATAAAAATATATAAAAAAAACTTACGGAACTAATGACCTTAGCAGTTGACGAGCCCGGAATCACTAATCAATCATTCTGTTGAATTCGTATTTCACAATCCTTATTTACATGTCGGGGCAGGAGAGCGCCGATGACGTCATTAACCTGCGAGCCCGTTGAGCGAAGGGAGGGGGGATGGCGAGGAGAGAGGGGGCGGCGGCAGAGCGACACGCGCCGGGCGCTGGGCGCGACGTGAAGTGGCCCAGGAGGACCCCGCGCGTCACCCCAGTCCGAGGCGCTCCTCCGGACCGCTGTTGGTTCAAGGGGCGCGCACACACTCCGCCCCCTCGCGGGCTCGCGCCCCGGACGCCCCAGCGCGCCGGGGCGGCCGCCGGGGGACGCACGCCACGCCAAACAACGGGGGCCGCTTAATGCGACGTGCTGCGATCACTTTATCACGAAATATCTTTAATATTAAACTTTGTGGTCCGTCGCTCTCAATTAATTTAATACATTTTGAACATTTTTCGACGAACAGGTTCAGGAATCAGATATTGCTCCTGTGCTGTTGTGTATGTTTATGTACCTAATATTTTCATTTTATTCCAGAAAGAAATAGGAATTTAATTTTGATTTCCGGAGGATTCTGTGTGCGTGTGCGCGCGTGCGTGTGTGTGCGCGCGCGTGCGTGTGTGTGCGCGCGTCCGCGTGCGTGTGCGTGTGTGCGTGCGTGTGTGCGTGCGTGTGCGTGTGTGCGTGCGTGCGACAATACATTTTTATGTGTCGAGTGAAAAAAATCTGTGCATAACTTTACAAATCCCAAAAGATTGCAAATTCGTTTACTTGTAGAGTCCAGTCAATGAGCACATATTGAAATTAACTTTCGTCCATTTGCTTCCGTTTTCATGGCGTGAAATGACATTCAAATTTATTAGAGGATGAGGTCTTTGATAATGCCGCATACAATGAAAACATGATCACCTCTTATCGCCTACATTTTTGCAATTGTTCTATCTGCACGCCTTTTTTGTTGTTGTTTTGTAGACTAAAGAACAACACAATTACAACCAAAAATGTAACGCGCGTAGATTGTCGTTGGCAATTTTCGCATGGCGCAACAAAAACAAAATTTTGTCTCATGTGCATCTTTCTAAAAGTGACATGAGAAATCCTTGATATTTGGTTTGCATGAACATTGTAGATACAATTCAGAAAAAAGAGAAAGATGCTCATCAAGATCTGTTCAACCTAGAAGTGATTAATTTTGTGTAAGTTTAATTCTTGCACGGTAATGTTGCCCCAGCATTCTACGTTTAGCGTCAAAAATTGACATGAACAGACAAGGAACAGAAATGCCAATATTAAATCACGTCCTGTGATGACAACTTATTACAGAATGGTCAGTCGGAGGTCGCTCAGTAAGAAAACTTTTTTTTTCATTTCTCGCCTTACGCTGCAATACGAGATATTGAAATCGTGTATGAATGTTGGGGATTTTTGGACACAAAAACACTTTTTGTTAGGCCCTGGTAATAGAAAATTTGATAAATGTTCTTCCCAAATATAGTAAATTACTTACTAAAATAGTGAACTGTTCTAGTATTTATTTAGAATATGTGTAATCAGAGTACATGTTTTATAGGACCTTGGTGCCAAAAAATCATTAGCGGTAACACTGTCAACGTTAGCGCCTAAACCCCTCAGACGATTTTCTCCAAAACAAAGATTCTCCTATTGACCTGAACGAACTCGAGACTGCGAGTTTGAAACGGATATTTTAATATTGGAGGTACTTTACATGAATCCTCAACATTTTCAAAAATTTTCTTAAAAGTAACTCCAAATTGGCGCTCTTAAACTTTGTTCTCAAATACCATAAAGAACGCTTAAGATAATGATGCAGGTCTTATTTTCGTTAAAATCCCTTGTTTCGAAAACTGCAAAAGTTCATTTTTTTTCAACGTCTTCCTACAACTACAACATAGAAGATAGTTTTTCCTTAATGAAATCTGCTGTTGAAAGAGAAATTTTGAAATAAGGTAATATGCAATTTTTAAAAAAATATATATCAGTATCTTTCGCGAAATTGACGAAAAATAGACACTTTTAAGCTATTTTCTCAAAACGGCTCCAACTCTTTTGTTCCTTAAATATCGTTTCACATGTATCGAAGGACATGTGGTACAAAATGTTATGCTAGTACCATTTTGAGAGAACTATCACTATTTTCGAAAATTGTAAAACATTAACATTGAAAAAGTATAATATTTTTGTCTAAATAGATATTTTTGTCAAAAATACAATGAAATAAAAATCATATCTTTAAAAACATTTCATATTTTAACTAGTAGTATTTCTAGTTTTCTAAGGTCGCTTAAAAATATGGCTCACTTCTCAGTTTTGTTGAACCCCCTGAATTTTCGAAAATGGCAAAAGTCCGAAAAAATGCAAGAAAGTATGTGAAGTTGTAACATCACTAATTAAATATTTCTTCGAAACTCACATTGAAAATGTTACTTGTTAATCTTACGTTCTTTTAATGCAACAATATTCACTTAACATAATCTCTCGCGAGTTGTTATTTTTTTAAAAGAATAATAAAAATATGTTAAGACCTAGTGAAATTATTTACAATTTCACTAACTCCGTTTGGCAGTCCCAATAGTATTGATGTGGTAAAGAATGGAAACAAATAACACTGGCCGACATTTTTAAACTTTTAAAAAGTTACAGAAATAAAACTCACTGATTCTGACCAATTTTGGGTCGCTGAATACGAATATGATAGCCGTTTTACTGGATTAGCTCGTATTTTTGTGTAACGCGTAGTTGCCAAATTTACCGTAATAGGCATAATGAGCGACCTTGAAAGTACAGGAGAGTGAGTTTTTTTGACTGCAAAAAGGGAATCAATTTCGTTTTGGCACTTGTGGCAAAGACAATCAATTTTTAATATTCTATAAATTAATTTATTAAATCTAAACAATGAAAAAACTATATATTCAGTTAGTTTACAAGCACTATACTTTACCATTTACATACTCAGAACTGTTTATAAGGTATAATGTTCACAGATGTATACAGACCACTTAGTTTCGGAAAACACTGTCTAAGAAATTTAAATGCTTCAGCTTCTTTGTCTATTCCTTTAAGAAATTCATGAGGTCCAACTTAATGTGCAGAGTTGGAAGCAGTACCTTGCCTGGATCGATCAGAGGCTTATACTTGACATTACACCGGACTTAAATAACTCTCTGGGAGCCACTCCTTTTGTAAGAAATTTTTCCTGTAGCTCTTGAGTCCCAAAGACACAAAAAACAAAAGTGCTTTGTAAATCCACCTTCCAGACATTGGTCTGGTCCAGACATTGTTCTGGTCCAGACATTGGACATTATAATATTGCAAATACTTTTACATGTCCACAAATTTGCCAACCATGATCTTTGTATTTGATACGATTTAAAATGAGTGCGAGATCCTCGTAGATTCATTGGAACAGAGTGTGGCACAGGCAGCTTATTTCCATTATGAAGCAAAACTGCTTTCAGACTGTACTTAGATGAATCTATGAAAAGACGCTAATCAGATGGATTACGTTGGATTCCTAACTCATTCATCAGGCCATTGATGTCCGTGCATACGCAAAGGGAATCTTCCATTCTGTAATATTCTGAAAAAGGCTCGTTTCTTTTCGTGTGCTGAGTGTTAAGTAGTTCTGGGAGCCCGTAAATTCCATTCTTTGAGTTTAGCACCCAAGAATTAAGCTTTCTCTTTCGAAAGTTGTAAGTCTCATGCTAAATCGTTCAATTCATGTTAAAGGATGAACTGTTTCATCTTTTAACTGGAAGGGACTATCTCTCAGATCTTCATCTGCAGATATTGAGTTAGTGTCCTCATCGGTTCCTGTAGGTGCTGCAATATCGATAGTTTCCCAATCGTTCGGAGGAGTAGGTGCAGGTAAATTTTCTCCATGAGGCACTGGTCTGATCGCGGATTGCAAGATTGAATATTCGATGGCACACTGTTTCTTCTTGTTACTTCCTGCTGTATTTGTCATACAGAAACAAAACGCCATAGTGATTCCGGGGTTCTCTCCATATCATCGGAACCTTTTCTTGGATCCTTTAAACCAGGCCTTCAGCCCAGATTTTATCCTGATCATCAATTTTACAGTCAAAATAAAAATAACATAATTCCCTGACATCATTAATCGATCTAATCTGAAACTTAACCATAACACGCCACAGATGTAACAAAATCAGCTCGGTGAGTTTTTACAACCTCTGCGGGAAGAACTTGACATTTTGCGCAGGAAAGCGAAACTTAGAACCACAGAAAAACCATGAAATCACTGTATAACAGTAAAACATTTCCAAAAATACGGGACAATAACTGACGTTACTGAGTAAAACTTCGTAAGTCGATTCCCACGACAAACATTTTCATACTTCAGAGATTGCTTACTGCAATACATACTCGTAAGAGTAAGACTGAGCCACACAACAACGGCACTTCATACTTTATATATTTGCTCGCCCGCGTCATTGTGCCGCCCATTGATGCCACATAAACGAGGCGGCTACATTCGGTGTGTAAAAAGCACTTAAAAACAAACAATAGAACAGAAAGGAACACAAGTGTCAAGGTTTTCAATCATCGCGAATTTCTCTCCTTCCGTTTCATTGTTAATGTGCGTGTGTGTGTATATATGTATATATATACATATATTATATATATACATATTATATATATACATATTATATATATACATATTATATATATACATATATTATATATTATATATATATATTATATATATATTATATATATATATATACATACAACAAGAATCTCCATAATTTCACCAACTGAATGAAATACTATTTATTTCTCACTCTAGGAACATTGTGAAAATGGTTACTTTGATGACAACTGAAGCCAAAATGGTAAAAACTGGCAACTACGCGTTACACAAAAATACGAGCTAATCTAGAAAAAAACGACTGTCAATTTCGAATGCAGCATCCTGAAATTAATCGGAATTCGTTGTTTTACTTTTTGTAAGTAAACTGACGTCGGTCTGTGTAATCAGAAGCTGACAAGTAATACCCTAAACACTCATATATGCAACTGCTTCATTTGGTTCGTTGAAGTGAAATTTTGGTTTCTGAGAAATTTCTTAGTTTTCGAAAGTCTATCTTAAAACAACGAAATTGAAAATGAATTTTTCGATTTCGAGAAATGTTATAAAGAAGTTCACTATAAATATATGTAATTAAACAAAAACCGGCAAAAATATCTAGGTTAGCAATGTGTCAGTAACAATTAAAATACAACAATGTACTGAAGCAAAAATGCAATAGCTCTCAAGAAGAACTTTCCGAAAAAATTACATGCAAATTTATTTACGAAATAGAAGAACTTACGTCATAGAAATTCGTTATTATATATGGACAGAGTGTAGTTATTTTGTACAACATTACATTTTACTTGAATGAAACCTATTTAATAAATAAAACTAGAATGAAAATGTACATCTGAATGTCTATTTTGAATGGATTGAAAATACACATCCATTCTATTTTGATCCATTGGAAAATGGATACAAAATTTTTCATGCATCCATGAGAAATTACATTCATGCATTACATGGATGTCGCTCGCAAAATGACGATACATATTGAATGGCTGCTAAGGGCAGCCAGTTTGAAATAGAATTAATATTTGACAAAGTGGTTTGTTAAACGTAATAAATATTTCAAAACAATATTAGATATTAATACTTGTATCGTGTCATACTATTATCATTTTCTAAATAGACGATGGCCTATATTCGAAAAACGAAAGCAATGTAGGGGCAATGAACATCATAGCAATTAAATAAATCAATGAATAGAGTGCATATACACATTGAAACGTCAGTCACTCAGTTTGGAACATTGAAAATTATCCTAAAAACAATCAAAATGACAATGTTTACAAAATGTAACGTGATTTCCTTTACAGGAAAATGTAACATTCATATTTAAATTCTGAATTCTCCATACGGGCGGCAAAGGTGGATTTGAACCTATTTGACGAACGGGTCATCCACCATTCGCAGTTTAACACGAGCAATAATTTCAAACCTATTAAATTAAAAAACTGGGAAAGCAGACAAACAAGCTCTTAAATAATGTGGCATTTGCAGCGAAATGAAGTATAAACCATTTAGGGAGCTCCCCAACGCGTTGTGAATTGTCCAGACACTGAATATTTCGTTACGTCCATTGAAAAACGTACCGACGCACGAGAGAGCACACCAGCGAGTAACGCCAACGGCGCGGCCGTTGCCCGCCCGCTAGGCCCATGGAAAGACTAGAAAATATATTCGTCAAATTGTGACAACTTGATTCGCGCGGATTATGTTGAACGTTTGGGCTAATATTAAAACAATGTTCACTTGTCACGATTGAAATCCCGGTAATTCAAATTATTGGCGTCCCTCCGGCGCAGTGGTCCTAATCCTCCGCCCCTCCCCCTCTCCCAAACCCCGCCCCCGCCCCCGCACCAACACCGCCGCGCCGCCGCTGCCGCGCGCGTCCCGCGGGTCGACGAGTTATGACGACATTAGCTCCCTCCACCTGCGCCATCCCATCCCCGAACGGCGAATTCTCCCCGCCAGCCGTACCATTCCCTCTCACTCTTATTGCTCGTATGTCTCTCTCACTCGCTCCGAGCTCTTGTTCTGTCAGCTCTTCCCGTGTGCGTATGTCCTCAACGTTTCTCGCTTCTAGATTTGTACAATCTCTTCAAGTTTTGGATTCCCATTCCTTTGTTCCTCGTATATTTCTCTTTTTCATCTCTTTTTCCGCATATTGTAATTTCCCTCTCTCCGAGTGCCTTCGAATTATGCTTGTTCCCCGCCTTTTTTCATCTTGTTCTCTTTCTCTTCTTGCTAATTACCTTTCGCTCCATAAATTGTTTGCTTCTCGACTACGTCACACAATCTACGAATCTCATTTTCTCTACTCATTTGTCTCGCACCTTTTTCTCTTCTTTCGCTCCCTCTTGTCTTCATTTTCTCACACATTCCTCCATTTCGTTTTCTTTCTATTTTCTTTAGTCGTGTTACCCCGACGTCATTTTTGCTCTCACGTTTTCTCGTCCTCTTCTTACTCCTTATCACGCATATACCTAGAGTCTCCTCGCCCTCATATTCTCTATACAAACCATCTCACTCATTTTCCTGCCTCTCTCCATTGTGTCGTGCTGGCTTACGCGTCCTTCCAGAACGTTCCTCACCCCCCCCCCACCACCGCCACTGCATTGTTGCGCAGCACGCTGTGCGTTTGTTTCAAACGACCCCAGCGCCCCTCTCGGCCGATTTGGCGTATCGCTGGTCGCTTCAATGAAGTCTCATTCATGCAAATCGTCGGGACGGTTCGCGGGGTTGAAAAGGCGGTGGCGGTGGCGCTGGCGGTGGAGGGTGGGGGTGGAGAGTGGAGGGGGCTGTGGTTAGTCGTGCGGGCTGCTGGTCGAGTGGTTCGCATGGCGGAAAGAATAACGAGAGTAACACAAGTGCGTGCTGCGGTGGGACGAATGCATATTTCATGTCGAGACTGCGGGCAGCACTTATCGGCAGATGGAATACGGAGCACGGAATAATTCTCCAGATCATCGAACACTGAAAAATTCTATATTCAAATTGCAAAATCATTGCTATGTAAGATTGCAAGGAATATCTAGGTTGAATAAACACGAGCAGAATTCATCCATGAACTGAAACCATTAATTCATGTTTTCTTTCATTTTCTTGGAGAATATATATTTTGAGAAACAATGTGGGCATTTCACGAAATGGTTTTTGCAGGTAATTGAGATAACGTGTTTGGTAATTAAATTACACTCCACAAATGAGTTACTTGCCTAAGAAAAGACATATGCTCCTGAGACGCCCTGTTTTGCCTCGTTAGACAATCTCTGTTCCCTCCGGTGCAATTAACAGACCATCCTCTGCTTAACTTGAAACAACTTATGAGGAGAGCTTTTTGAGAGCACCACGATAAGAAGTTACTGTGAATAGTGGACTGGTGGTAACATAATGCTTACATAAATTATCAAATAAAAATATCGTTATATGATTATTTTCGGTGGTAATGTAAGAATTATGAAACTAAACAGCTCATATTTAGTTAAAATTTCATATGCTAGCAATTTTGGACACGCAATTCATCTGAATTCTTTTACATCACTGCCACCAACGAGTTTCTAGAAGAAATATTCGAATTGGCACTAGCTCTCCACGCATTTCTACGGCAATCCACAAAGACATCGCCACCCAGATGCACAATACAACATATTTCTCTTTCTGTTTTGGCAGACTTTCTGAAAGAGAGACGCCTGCGAAAAACCGCATTCGCTTTCGTTCTCCCGGAGAAAATTACTCGCAACGAAGTGGCGAGGCGGACGGGACAGCGCGCGCCACATATCACCTGAAACAGACGAGGTGATGGAAGTTCAGACGCTGCGCCGGATGACGTTCGGGGACGCGGGGCGGCGGGGGAGGCGGCGGAGGGAGGGCGGGGGCGGAGATACAATGGGGAGGAGGCCGGGCGTTCTCAAATGTGGCGTAACCGAGTGAAAGCTTCAACTCTGCTTTATTCTTCGGAGGTAATTCAGCGGAAGGGCGCGACGGTAGCTCCGGTGCGGGCGGTGGGGAACGGCGGAGGCGGAGACAGAGGTGGCGGTGGCGGAGGCGGTGGACACAGTGGAGGAGGCACAAGTGAAACTGAAGGAGAGGTAGAGATGGTCCAGGCAGGGGCGGGGATATCGGAGGGGGTGGCGGCGGAAGCGGGACCCCGGAGCGGGGGCGGGGCGGGAGCAGAGGGAGCGGAAGGCGGGAGCGGGGTGGCGGCGGAGACGATGGCGGAGGCGGGGCGAGAGCAGTAACGGGGGCAGTGGCCGGGATGGTGGCGGCTGGGAAGGTACGAGCGGGGACGGGGAGGGGAGCAGTGACGGGGGGCAGCGACCGGGGCGGTGGCGGCTGGGAAGTTAGGAGCGGGGACGGCGGGGGCAGCGAGTCCAAGACAAGGATTTAAAGCCCACCGGCTCCTTGCGGTGGCGGGACGCTACTCGGGCGGAGGGCGGTGGGGACGGTGAAGTACTACTCGCAGTAGCGGAGACGGTAGAATAGAGTGGCGGAAGAGGGGAGGAGGTGGGGGCTGGGGAGGCTGCCACCGACAATGAATACGGCGTTGGTTGCTGTGATTTACGATAGAGGCGACGGTGAGACAGTGGTGGCTGCGGTGGCAGTAAGGTGTGGTTGAAACATGGTCATAGATCAGAGACGGTTGAAATGATGGCAGTGTAAGCTGATGCAGGGCACAAGCTCAGATTATGAAGGCGTTAAAGCTGTAAGGGTTTATTGTTCACAGCATCAAAACTGGCGAATGTTTCAAGAAGTAAATGGAAAATAACATTGAGGAAAAAGATACGTTCCATTTAACAAAGCAGTAGATTTCAAGAGTACAGAGACGGTCAGGAACCGAGTGAATGACGCGAGTGAAAAAATGGAATATCTCGAAGACGAGTTGGGTATGGTTCAATTATGGATGTAAAGAACACTGCACACGAGGAAGCAACGTCAGCAGTACGTGAGGTTTTGCGAAGGCGACCAAAACCAGTGGCCCCAGGAGGCAGGTTCAAGTGGCATCAACACCATCCCCTGTCTGGTGGCTGGGCTGCAGCAGCGCTTCGCCGAAACAGCATTGACATTAAACCACCGCCACAGCCAGCGCCATCGCCATAATCGTCATCGCCATCACCATCACCATCATCCCCAACACCATTACCATCCCCAGCACCATCACCCATACCCTCACCAACCATCACGATGGCCACCGCCAACGTCAGCCGTTGGCCGGCCGGGCGGGTGGCCGGCCCCCAGAAGCGGCGCAGGAGATTAAAGAGATCTGTCCAGGAGGTCTGCGCTGAGGCCGCTGAGAGATTTCGCTCTCGGCTGCGCCGCACAGGGCGTTCCGTTGCTTTGCGAGCGGCGACGCGGAGGCAGCGCCGGCGCCGGCGGCTCAGACGACGGGGCCCAAGCCGCAGCGCAGCCACGCCGCTTCCGAGATGCTCACTTGGTGTGCAACTGATCTTCCTCGGCGACGCAGTTGATTGGCCCGGCAATGGTGCAGCAGGTGTAAAAGGACTCGCCAAAGACAACTCTTTTTCGTACTACGATTCCATCAGCTTAGTGATGGCTGGCATGCCATCGACTGTATCGAATTTCGCCTCGGGCATATTCTACAATAAAGATCCATATATATATATATATATATATATATATATATATATATATATAGAGAGAGAGAGAGAGAGAGAGAGAGAGAGAGAGAGAAAGAGAGAGAGAGACAGAGACAGACTAGATGTACCAGCGTAATGAGCCTCCGCAAGAGATTGGTGCACATGCGGTCACGATCGCGTTATTTTTGAGCTGTGGATTGTAATCCCGGGTGAGATGTAGACGTTGGTTATTGGTAATTTTTAAAACATCACGCATCACTCTTGAATCTAAATTCTCCCTTACGTCCTTTCCCTTCTCAGGTAAGTAGTGAGCGTGGGTAAGACTAGGTACGGCATAGTCCTTTCCTCAAAGAGAAGAAGTTCTATTAACAAAAAAAGAATTCACTGACGTAAAACAGGAAAAACATATACATAGTTATTCAGGACAGATTATACAATCTTCTATTGCTTGTATGGAGGCAGGGATAATAACTTTTTGCAAATGAACATGAGATGGGACATTTTATTTACAGAAGTTACACTTGTGAAAATAGTCCCAAATAGGGGACAATTATTCGGAGCGTATATCAGATTCATTATAATAGTTCAGTCAAATAAAATTCATTTATAGGAATATTTTTTAACTTTATAAACATGTGCTCGCTGAAGAAAACTGTTTAATAAATCTATAATAATGTATTTTTGCGGAAAAAGTTCTGATAACTCATTCCATAATGATCACATATATTTTAATTTCAATAATAAAAACGTTATTTCCGAGAATTGGTATATTGCTGACAACTAAGTTTGATTATTTCGTTTGCAGATTTATAGAAATATGTAAAATACTTGTATATAGAACGCATCATTCGAGTTAACATTTGCTTCTCGTGGCATGTGGAGAAAGAGGGTATTATCAATTCAGTCATTCATTGAAAATAGATTGCACGTGTCCGAGAGATTATGCAGATTTTATCCTCATTCCCTTCCCTAACATTTAATGTTTTGTACAATTTCCAAGTATATCTTTCAATCAAAACTTTATCACCACACATCCATTGCATACATTTTGGCCTCAAAAACTTGATGTTTCCTGGAAACAGCTATCGCTGACAGGGGGCGAGAAGCCGAGAGTTTGAAAGAACATGTGAATGCCAAGCCGGGAGGACGAGAGAGTGAAGGGAGAGAGAACGAGAGGGAAGGAGGTCGAAGAACCTCGAAAGAACGAGAGGAGAGGAGAAAAGGGTGAGAAGATGGAAGAGGGCGAGAAGACGGAAGAGGGCGAGAAGACGGATGAGGGAGAGAAGACGGATGAGGGAGAGAAGACGGATGAGGGAGAGAAGATGGAAGAGGGAGAGAAAACGGAAGAGGGAGAGAGTGTCGGAAAGGGGAGGACGAGAGAACGAGAGAACAAGAAGATAGGATGTCAGGAGGTAGAGAGGAAGGGAGGATGAGAGAACAAGAAGCCGGAAGCATTAGATAACGAGAGGACGAGAAGACAAGAAGGAGAGAAAACGGGAGGGAAGAGCGATAGAGTGAGCGAGCTAGAGAGGTCGAGGTAGAGAGGTCGAGGAAGAGAGGTCGAGGAAGAGAGGTCGAGGAAGAGAGGTCGAGGAAGAGAGGTCGAGGAAGAGAGGTCGAGGAAGAGAGGTCGAGCTAGAGAGGACGAGGTAGAGAGGTCGAGGTAGAGAGAGCGAGGTAGAGAGAGCGAGGTAGAGAGAGCGAGGTAGAGAGAGAGAGGAATGGAGATGGCGAGGGCGAGAGAGAGGCTGACGGAGCGGGAGCGGGAGCGCGAGAGGCGCGCCCACGTAGGCGAAACCCAGGCGAGGGCGCGGGCGGCCCGGGTGGGAAGGAGGGCGAACGAGGGCGCTGAAATCTGCGCGGGCGGCTTTTGTTTTATTTCCTGCGCAGATCCGGTTAGCTGAGGAAATCGGCGTAACGCAATTGGCCGCTTTATCCTGTCGGAAACGCGCGCCTCTGCCTACGCCGCCGCATCCCCCGCCCCAACTCCATCGCCCCGCACCAGAACCCCCATCCCGCGGAGCCTGGCCTCCTAAATTCCATTTGGCTTCATCTTTGCCGGCGCCGTCTGCACGAATTAATGTCATTGTGAGTGGATGGAAGAGGAGAGAAAGGGTTGCTGCAGAATCAGACTTTTTTTCAGAGGCGAGGGCTTGAAGATGTCTCGCGACGAATTGCCCTTCTCTCTCACTCAAAATGTTTTTTGTATCGCGCGAATATTATGTTCAGCTTCCAAATGGTTTAAGCTTGTGCAGCAAACGATTTCAAATAAGACATTTCTGGCCCTTCAATAACGTTTGCAACTTTGAAATTTTATACGATTGCATTACATTAAATAGAGCTTGGTTGAACTAAAGCATTGCTACCGTTTTTGCAGGCGTAAAATTAAAAGATTACTCAAGAAGATGTGGTTTATTTAACTGGAATAATAGTTTAGATATCAAGACCGTGAAGTAGCAGTTTCTGAGCGAAGTCGTTCTGGAACGAAAGCAGGGCATAGTGAAGTTCAGGTTGATAATATTCTTTAAAAATATATTTTATTCCCGATCGAGTTACGTCTTTCGAGATTTTTCAAATAATCATATTCTTACAGTAGATTTTTCTTGTTTCTCAGGGGAATTCAGGTCTCTGTGAGAAAACGTTTCACTATTACTAATTTTTTCTAAATTTAACTAATTAAATTTGATAATTTAGGTTCAGGAGGGGACAGAAGGGAATTAGTAGTAGAAGAGAGACGTGGTTTGATAGTTAATGCTGGGTGGAAAAGGTCTACAGGAAATCTGGATTTAATGCGAGAAGAATGATTTGCGTATTGTCCGAATTTGAAGATTGGACTCGGTTGATACAATTTCAAACTCAGTAAAGCTACTTTGCGGCCGAGGTGTATAGCATATTTTTGAACATTCACCTTCAACTTAAATTTTCTTGGATTTAAATTTACATTCTCAGGAAGCAACTCTCGTATCGTCTTCACGAAGATTCAAACAGAAACAAGAGAAGAGAGTGGAGTTTCCACTTGAGATGCGTTGTAGATCCCAGTAGTAGAACAGACGTTATTTTACTTCCCAGCGTTACTTGATTTCATTTAGAATTTCTGTAGTTTATAGGTATTACATTATTTCTTTTATGGATTAGGTCGCGCGATTTTTCGGCATAGGCTATCAATACGACGCCAATCGTGCTGTAAATGGCTTGTGAAATACAGCTTTAGAAGGGTGTAAGCAAAAACTATTTTTTATTTATCCAATGATATGTTCAACCACGAAATAGTTTCTCTTTACGTAATGAATCGATAGTTGTGGCTCTTGATTTGCTATGAGATATGCTGTAATACATGAAAATTATTTAACACTCAAGATACATTTCGTTAAATTTATGCATGCTTCCCAAGCCTAGGTTTGGTCAGAGGCACCACTTCTTTTGACACACATATCCTCTCAAATTATTTCACTATATATTGCCGCAATTAATTTAAAATAAATTCCAGATCTCACCTTTTTTATTTAAGTACACAATTCTTGATGGATTTAACGACTTAGGAAGGAATATTTAAATGTTCATTTAGAAATGAAGTGTGAACAATTAACATGTAAGGGCTTAGATCTCTCTAGCGGTAATATGCCCAGTTTATGGGGTGCAAATTATTAATGCCCAATGTGTATAGCAACATTCAATCGTTGACAGAATTCAATTATTCCGTTAAACACAATATGAATTAGAGTATTATGTGGTGGTTATGAGGCTTTCATAGATGGCACAGACAATATCAACACGCAATGTCGTCACAGTCCATTTTCCAACTGGAGTCAATAACATGGTGGCTATGTCCTTGTTTGCAGCGGAATCTCGTAAGTAAAGCAACCGCAACTACATTACTCTTTTCGTGATACTCCTAGAAAACGATCTAACTCATAGTGTGATTAACGTACAAATGATACATTTTTCTGGGATTTGAATGACTGATGCAAGTATAATTAGTAGTATTAAGTAGTATAAGAGTAGTAGTAGTTGTATAAACCTATACAAATGTTGTGGCTCCGCATCATATATGTCAGATAAAATCACATCCAATGTGTTCGTTGGTTTTACATTTTTTATTCTAGTTTCATGTATGCCATTTTAGACCATTTTCTTCACCTTTTGTTGTAGTACATTATTTTAGTCATATTTTAAATTAATATCTTAAACTATCGAAATAGGGCTTCCACACAAAACTAGCAGTATTAAACCGCGTACACTTTCTCATAGTAACGGTTACTTAATATTATACCTCAATTTCTGTCCGTATCAAAACCGCTCAGTCAATGGGCGACGGCAACAAGGACGTATATTTTCTTATCAATTCTTACCAAAAACGCCACTCTTACCCAGAATGGAAACGTTTTTTCAGTACTCATTAATGTAGCTTTTAGAAAGATTTAATAAGGCGTTATTTATGGAACTCTACTGCTAGTGTTTCGACAAGTTTATTTTTCACCGTGTCTCCAAATGTATTCTAAGTTCATTTCTAAATTTTTCCATCTACTTTTCAATGAAGACGTACAAACAAACAAGTCCATAATTAGTCTCTTCTTAATTAAAAATTTGGAGCTATTCCTAAGAAAATAATTGTTTAAAAATTAAAAATTGCCTATGTTTGAAGCAAAATTTACGCAAAAAATATCCATATTTTCGAAAACTTAAACATGACCTTATATAAAGATCTGTTTTCGATTAACACATTTCATTAAGAAAAAAATTCTTCATAATTGTAGTTGTAGTGTAATGCCAAAAAAATGAACTTTTGTAATTTTCAAAAATCAGAGATTTCAATAATAATAATAATAATAATAATAATAATAATAATAATGAGGTCTGTACGACTCGTAAGGGAGGGGGGTTAACCGAGTGGAGCACAGATACGCAGAGTTCTGATAAAATACATGAAACATGAAAAGTATTATATATATATGACTATGAGAAATTTATATTATGATAACTAAATATTATTGACTAACATAGCATTGTCAGACTTCGAAAAAGGTTATTACTAACTCAACAGTAACATATGGTTTTAATACAACAATTTTCTACCTTCTGACATTCAATGTACCTTTCCTCAGACTGTTTTACAAGTACAACTTTCATATTTTATATAAAGGCTGACACAATACGTACAGACAATCTTAATCGATTAGATTTTTTGTTAGGCTTTTACAAAATACTTATAATTTTTAAAAACCGAAACATATTTTTGCTAAAAAAGGGTCATTTAATTTTTTTTCTAATAATATAAGAAAATCATGGGAAATCTATTTGATTCAGATTGTCGTAAATACTTTGAAATAAGTACAGAAAAAGATACAAATCCCTTGGATAATTTCTGAGAATTGGTATATTGAGTAGTAAAAAATAAAATATACGGTGAATGGCCAAAATATATAACCCTGCATCTAACAGTAGAAAGTGCTCTATAACCTGAATTTTGGAAACATTTGCATCTTCAGTTACACTCGAATGAAGGTTATAAACTTTCTCAGGACGTATATTATCGTTTTCTGGACTTTTCGACACCTTTGTCGGAAGTTTTCCGTAAAATTACGCTTTTTTGACCACCTAGATGTGCTTTAAGGCATATTTGAAACAAGGAACACTACACAAGCCTAACAGTTTCAAAAGATAACACCGCGTTTCGTAGGGAATAGATGAATCTCAGGCACGGCCTTCTAGAGCACTTCAGATGTTCAGTGCCCGTACAAAGTCGAATGACAACGCGATATTGCATAAGAATATACATTTTTCTCAGCCAGGAGTAGGGCTAGGGCGTGGCCTTCAGCTCCACAGGCATTTAAAATTCAAATGTCCCAAAATGGGGGAAAGAGATGGAATACTCGAAAAAAAAATCGCCGACGTATTCCCTGGACTATACACTACAAAAATAAAGAAAGAAAAAAAACAAAACAAAAATAGTTATTTTTAAAATGTTTACTGGTTAACCCTCCTTAAATGGCTGAGGCTCTTAAACGTCCATTACGCTATCCCAGATAACAATTTAATAAAATAATTTGGTGCCGATTTTAAAAAACTGTTTTCAAATTTAAAATTGCCTATATTTTACACAAAAATACGCAAAAACTGTTTAAGTTTTCGAAAAACATACATTACCTTATTTCAAAATTGCTCTTTAAAGAACAGATTTCATTAAGGAAAAAAAGTCTAACTTCAATATTTTAGGTGTAGGAGAACGCTGAACAAAACTGAACTTTTCACATTTTCGAAAAATCCGGTATTTAAACGAAAATGAGACCTAAACCAATCTCTTGAGCATCCTTTAAGCCATGTGGCAACAAAATTTAATCAAAAAATGCTAAAAGCAAATCATTAAAATTTTAGTGAAAACTGTATTCTGAAAAAGTGACGATATAGTAAAACCACAGGTATGCAATTTGTACCACAGGAAAGTACATAAGGTTGTATCTGCAAGGCGCATTTAATACATTTCTTTTGCCTGTAATAAATACACTATTAAATTTGTACGATTTCATGTTGTAACAATTTTAACATGTTATTCTCCCACTTTTAGTATGTTTTCTATTGAGAAAAAAATGTCGATAGTCAGACATAGACGGTTCCAAAGATTAAATCTTACTTTCAAATATTTTTCAGGAATATGAAATCTTATAGTATTAACGCGGATTACAACAAAAAAGACATTACCTTTTTTAGGACATATACTTTTTAAAGTAAAATTTTGAGTTTCAAGTATAAACATATATCTTTAAAAAAATTGCCGTAATTTAGAATAAGTCGTATCACGAGGTTTATACATAATAGAAGTGTGTGGAGGCACGAGACGAATACAACTCCTAGGCTCTATTGAGATTGATGGAGGAAAAAGTAAACTTAATAAGACAGCAATGAAAATAAAAGAATTGAACTGCTGAAATCTACTGAAGAACAGAATACATCCACGGTTGCAGCGCACTGAGGTAATGAGGTATACGTGAATTATTGTAAAATTCAATGAGGACACCTCTAGAAAATAAAGTAAAAGATTACACAGTACATAATTATTAAAGTAATAATTATTTGTACATCCGTCTACAGTAAAGTATTTCTTGCATCCTTACCACACACATTCACCCCCAAAAAGGTAATTTCCCTCGTTTAGGAACTTCCTCCAAACAAAGGCTGTCAACCATCCAAGGTTTGAGCATCGCTTTCCGCTCACCGCAAACCCCGTTCGCCCGGATGAGCTATAAAAATAAGCTGCGCGCCCTCGTCTTACACGACTTGCGCCGCGCAGCGCCGCAGCCGAGCGCCGCTGGGCCAAGTGTCTCGTCTCGGGCGTAACATAAGGCGCCAGCTCCGGATGCAGCGGAGCTGTTGCTTGCGGCGCGCCGGGAAAGGACCTGGGGGCGGGGAGAAACAGCGGTCGCTGGGCGGGGCGAAACACCGACTGCGGGGGGGGGGATGGGAAGGGACCGCAGCGCAGAGTGGGAAGGGAAGAGGGTCGGGGAGACACAGCAACGCTGGGAGGCTAGTGGATGGAAGCGAGAAGTAGTGGGGGAGGCGACGAACTGAAGAAGAGGCAGGAAGGGAGAACAGAAGCCTGGAACACGAAGGATCACCATGGCAGAGAAGAGTGGGACGAGGTTGACAGCACTATGGCAGGGTAAGGGGGAGCGGGACGCAAAAGAACGGGGCGAGGAAGATCGGAAGGAGTAAAACTGGAATGATGAGCAGTGGAGAGAGTAGAGCGTGGTGGAGAGAGAGACGCGGTGCTGAGGGGAGTGTGTTGAAGAGCAGCGAATCCAGAGGAAGAGGGATGTGGGTAACTGGGTGATGCGTAGCGGGATATAGATAACGGTACAAGAAGCATTGAGGGAAGAAAGAAGTGTAGAGGAGTGGCAAGGCAATAGGATACGGGGAGATGAGAGACGGGGAGATGAGACACGGGGAGATGAGACACGGGGAGATGAGACACGGGGAGATGAGACACGGGGAGATGAGAAATGTAGAGAAGCGGGATTGTGTCGGACGAGGAGCGTGGCGTGTAAGAGTGGGGAAAGTGCGGAGCGGAGTGGGCAGCCGCGGGCGGCGAGGGGTAGGGCAGGGAGCGCAGGGCGGGGAGCCCTCCTCTGCAGCGAGCGCCCCAGCGCGGCCGCTCAGCGCCGCAACAGCTGGCGTTGCATGGAGAAGGGGCGCTCCACTATCTGCGACGCTCACTTCAGCGGAACAGCTGTATCCCGGACACGCGGCGGCAACAGCGGCGGCGGCGGCGCTCGCGGGAAGATCTGGGCCAGTGGGGTCATGGCTGCGGGGAGCGAAGGATCCCTCGGCGGTGATGGAGATGGTGATGGTGATAGCGACGACGACGGCGACGGCGGCGGCGGCAGCGGCGACGACGTCAGCGCATTGCGGACTCCCGCCGCGGCGCCGCCGCCACCTCGAACAATACCTTCCTGTCTCATGAACGTTTGGCGACAAAGAATTTGGAGGGTGGCCAAATCTGGCTCAAAGCTCTGACTCCCCTAGTTCCCCTTCTTCCTCCCCGCCCCCCGCCCCTCCTGCATCACTCTAGCCCTCCGCCCTTCGTCGCTTTCCCGCAACGTCCGCGGCCCGCCCTCTCCCTCCCGCTTTCCTTCTCTCCTTTTTTACGCACATATATCTCCACGTTCCCCGTGCCCACGCCCCCTCCGCCGCGCCAGTAAAGGATGGGCGGGAATGTCATTTCTATTCTTCGTCTTTTTAGAAGCTGCGCTCATAAAATAGGGATCCGGTTCCACGCTCCCCGGCCGCGCGCCTCCGCTCCGGGGCACGCCGGGCACGCGAACCACCCGGAAGTACCCCCCTCCGTCCCCCCCCGCCCCCTCCCGCCACCTCCCACGCCGCCCTGCGTCGTGAGGGCGAGAGGTCGCGACCCCGACGCGCCGCTCGCCGACGTATTCATAGCCCGATCGCCCCCGCGGGCCAACCGGCGCGGAGGCTTCGGGCTTTCTTGGGGCCTGCTGGCGAATCTCGGGCAGAAATTAGATAGCGCCTTCTGGTGAGGTACTGTAGGGCGCGACATGGCGTGGAGTTGTTTCTTGGTGGTGAAAAAAGCTTGAAGATACACTCGTGGAGTAGGTTCTGTTTTCTCTTTGATATATTGAAAATTTTTAGAAAGCAAACGCTTTAGTTTCTTGATACCCGTCATGTTCAAATCAGCTCATGTGTACTATTAAGCATTAATTTTCACGTGTCACTAATATCAAGTGGTTTTGAAAATCTTCACAAAATTGTGAATATACCTTAAAGCAAGGACTTACAAGTGTAGTATTTTGTAAAGGAAGGTGAGCATTTAAAAAAAAGAATCAACAGACCTTCAGTTAATAACCTACCATCCTTATATAAGTCTTCGAGGGAAATTCGGAAGCAGTTTGTTGAAACATCTAAAGTGTTAAGAATTTTTGCGCGCTGCCCTATTTACGTACATTTAACTCATTCGTTTAAAATGAAATAAAACTTTCGTAAATAATGATATAATTCTCTTGTTACGCAGAGAGGAAATGAAGGATGAGTTGTTTTATTACATTAAGTTCATTTTCATTCTATATGAATTAACTGCATACTCAAATGATTGAGGTGACCACTTTTATCTTTTGACACATCACACTTGTGTCATATTCGAAAAAGTTATACATTATATCGATTTCCCTGTTAGGCTTAAACAATGTTGAAATCAGAAAAACATACAATATTGCTGCCGCGAATAATTAATCAGATCATTAATTTGTGTACAGCGAAATGTACATGGATTTTACATTTAAAAAATAGTATCAAAATAGGCATAATTTTGAAAAACTGTGTTCTTTACTTCATTGTGAATAACTTAAGCTCGTATTAAGAAGCAAAAGTGTTGCGTATTTATATTTACAGAAAATGTTAGAGCGGATTCTCAAGTTCATCTATTGCTATCGAGTGCTGATACATAATCCCTTTTGCATCAGAAAATACTAATGTAAAACCGCCCTTCCATTTCCAAACTAATTTTCTATTTATATGCACGCAAATTAATGAAAAGATGAATGAATTAGAGTGTTCTATTTTTAACGATGGAATAGGTTTGGAAATGAAATATGGAAAATGCCGGTGTTAGAGAATGTCACAACACGTATGCATTAATCAAACCAAATCAATAAGTATTCGAATACCTAGTAACTGCAAACAAACACAACCTACATTTCAAGAGAACTTCCGAAAAGTGAGAACACACCAAACAATGATACGTGTTATTCAATACGATTCGAAAATTCTGCTTCAGTTACGAGAAGCATCAACAGAAAACCAATACGAACAACCGGTCGAAACAACCAACAACACGAGCATCCGGAGTATTTGCAGAGGTCGCCACTTTGGACGGAGAATGCAAGCGTCCGCAGTTCCGATGCTTTTCTTCTCGGACGTAATTACACCTACGAGCTCTAGTAGTTGCGTGCGCAATGACAAAACCAATTCACTGGGGAGTCGGTGGTGCCTGCTGCACAATGGTTCAAAATACGTAAAATTGCGGGCATGGTCGAAAAGACTGGAATACTCTGAGGGGTTTAGAGCACAAGGCATACAAGTGCCTTAAAAATGGTATTGAGAAAATCGAGTAGAATTTTCGTTACGATGTATTCGAGTCGATTGAATAAAGAAAACGCTATGGAAGGCAGTTTGTTTCCATCACTAGAACGCGGAAGCTGATCTTTTGGAATACCACTTGTTCACAAAATAAAATGGAGTTTTTACATTACACTCGTACTTCTAACTCAAAATTTTCCAAAAATGTAGTTATGCACCTCGTGCTCTATACCCCTCATTTATACTTTGCGCAAACAAATGACACACGTCCGGGACTACATAGATTTGAATACTCTATGTGCCAGAATTCAATGAAACACGCTAACTGAAATTCAAGAAATTTAAGTTACCACAAAAAGTATTAGGTGGGATTGAGAATGGGTTTTCGTTACGATGTAATTATTTCTGCAGTTATATAGGCGAGACAATACAAAAAGAATTCAGCGCTACACTTGGTTGGAATTGCATAAAGACCCGAAAAGGAAGTATCTGTAATGGTGGACGTGAAGCAACAATATCCTTCACAACACAGGTAGAGCAGGTAACTTTATAGAAGGACCAACTTACAACGGTACAATCTCATTGTGTAAAGTTAATTTATTTACACCTCCAAAATGATTTCTGAATGACCAACATTCATCTTTTAAAAGACTTTCCATTATATAAATGTAAATTAAAAAGGCATCCAAAGTCGGATCGTTGTTAAAACAACATTAACTTATAAACCTCAAAAATGTTTTATCTTTCAATTCGGAGGTGGGAATATATTTAATACTTCACGAATATGCTGGTTTTTCATGTATCAAATACTGTAGTTACTACCAACTGAAAGTATCGAAATGCTGTCACATTAAATTATGTAGAAAACGCATCATATCTTACTGACACTACATTTGTATTTCATTTAAACTACCCAGAAACCATTCATAACAGCTGATATTTTGTCTGAAGTTGACAGATTTATTGACAGCCAATATTGTGAACTGTCAGAGTGCCATTTAAACACTCGATTCGGAAATGCAGATCCAAATTGTTAGTTATGATGACGGAAGGTTAGAAAACAAAGGGATCCCAAAATAGAGGAAAGTGTTGGACTCTAAAAAACACGTTTGTGTGGTGAACAGTCGGCGTCAATATTTGGTCAAGCGTAGCAAAGTACGGAGGTGAAAGGAAATACATTTCAAACAAGGAAGGGAGAACACCAAATATTTAGAAAAATCTTTTCATGATGAAATGAAATTATGAAATTAAAATAATGATGTATATTTTATAGCAGTGTTTGTACCTTATGTTTTGCTGTAACATTCCAGTGATTGAAACTCTCTTCAGCACTGTCTCGCCCGAAGTGGTACTTTATAAGTCCTCATACTCTTCGAACGAGAGACCTTACTCTACAATGGGATATCGGCTACAAATAAACAATCCCATGTTAAAAAAACCCTGCGAATACTTTTGGACCCAATTTTGACCGCCGCGCGTCGACAGTGCGCGTCGCCACGGAGAGAAGCGCTCGCGCCGGGCGGTTCCACATTACAACAGAGCGGTCGCCGCGCCGGCCTAGGCGGCGCCACCGGCGCACCGATCCGCGGTCCCGCCGCGCACGCAATTTCAATACAATTTTAATTTGGAACGCAAATACCGGGTATTTATTACACGGGCTTCATTCATTTGGACGCGTATTGTTTCAATAGCTCTTAGGCACCAGTGCGCCGTTCATTAGAGACTGTAATCCCGCGCCGCGGCGCCGCGCGCCACCAACCCCCGGGGAGGGTCTTGGGGGAAGCCACGCCCCCCTCTGCTCCTCCTCTGCCCCCACCCCGCCACCGCGGGTCCGACTGCAGCCCGTGGCCTGTTTCCCTCTTCCCGAGTTCCCGTCCTCTGGCTGGACATCTCGATCAGAATAACTAACAAGCGTTTAAAAATCCAAAATTCTGTTTTCGGTAGTGAATTCGTTGTCAGTTGATTGTCAACTGTCATTTTATCGAAAGGTGCGTCAGAATTGATGAACTGCTTGTCATAAAATCGTGACAAAAATGTGAATCAGAAAGTTTCCTTTAAATTAGTGTATACTACTTACATTCATTTTTGTATGAATTGATTTCATGTGTGAATAAAACGTGTCCAAAGCAATCTAGATTAAATATGACAATGAAAGCTATTGCAATGGTATGTTCCATTACCAAAAGAATACTTTTAATTTCAAATTCATCATGATTCTGTTTCATGATTTGATTTCCAGAACATAATCTCATTTTCTTAAAAATATTTTGGACTACAATATAAGTGGTGTTTTATTACTTGTAAAATGTCGTCGTAAACGTTCTTAGAATTTTAGTGCAGAGTCATTTCCATTCAGAGCGGCACTAAAAACATTTTTGTCAGTCGTATGGTAAATCAACGCGTTACGTTTGGATTTGGTTTAACTCAATTTAAAGAAACCAAAGCTGTTGAATTCAAAAGCCAAGAATTTAATATTGTAATTCTGTAATGTAATTCGTCATAGTGAATGCGGAGTACCAATGTTTCTAATTGCCCTCTTTTGTCTCCTAACAACACTGTCACAATAATAAAATCCGACGATAATTGCTTTTTAGTAGAAGGATTTTTTTAAAATTTATTGCTACTTGTTCAGCATTGCTGTCTTTCAAGGTACAATAGTTGATACGTGAGCGAGGATAATCATTTTCATGGCTAAACCAGTCTACTTTTATCTGGTGACGTTCACTCAAGAGAAACTTTGATTAAAATTTGATTTGATGTGTTGAAAAACATCTTTCGGTCGTGAAAGATTTTGGTGTCTGTTGGTGTTTGTATGTCTGGCCTAGTTGGTATGTTTTGGTGGCAATTGTGTCGGGTTGTGTTTCGTAGTTCTTTGATGTTTTTAATATGTGGTCGTATTGGTGTTTAATTTGGAAGACATTGATTGGGTATATTTTGGATGAATTGTGGGGTGGTGGTTTGGGTTTGAGAAGGGTGAAAATTTTGGCTAGTGTTTCTTGCGGCATTTATCTTGATTTTCCATTTTTCTGTCCATTGAGTAAAGGTTGTTAGATTGTTTTGTACGTTGTTGACGCATAGTACATCGTTGTGCGAAGTGAAAACAGCTTTGTCGCCTGCAAAAAGTGCTACGTTGGAGGTGACTGGTAGATGAACCACAGTATTGGACACGTGATCACAAACGGCAGCAAATGGACGGCAGCGGCTCACGCTAGCTTCCAATAGTCGGCGGGGAAAACGAATGCCATACACTATACTGCGAATAATAATTCTGCCGAATTGACAGCTCCCGGCTGACAGGGGAGAGAGGGTTTCGTTATCCAATCAGAGGCTTCAAACTGTGATGATGTCATTACAGAGTTGCCGACGTTTACTATGAAACAAATGAAATCTAATAGCGCGAAGCAACTGAAAATTGAAGATCGCCGAGCGCCAAGAAGAGCGCCATTACTTGTTTGGTTAGACGTCGTGTGTGCGGTTGCGTCGTCTAGTGGTAAAGGCTTACTTAAGAGCTGACACTTAAAGCGTGGCCGACGAGATAGGCCGCGGCACAGTTTCGTCACGTGACTGAAGAGGTCCCAGCTCAAATTCCGCTCGAGGCTGGCGAGAGGAGTAGTAGAGTGTTATAGACACTTGTTTTCGGTTATTTTGGCGTCGTTTGGTGTTACCAGGTTTGTCGGAAATAATCGGATTCAGTCACCGGCAGCCATATGCTACGACCGAAGCCAAGGCCTTGTTAAGTTATATCACAACGTTTTGCGTGTGTTCTTTCTGTAACCCACGTGTTGCATAATCAATTGATGAAGCCTGGGTGTACTATATATTCAAAGGTCGTTATTATTATTGTGGTAAGCAAAAATGGAACTTACTTTTAATTAAAGAGATGTACTTATTTTACCATAAAGAAATCTTTCTGAAGATTGTTGAATTTTGTTTTTTAAATGGTACTGTAATTAATGCATTTTTGTACTGTTTTGTACGTTTATGGAGTAACCTGAAGCGGTATTCAGTTTTAAATGTGGAGACGTGGAGACCCCTCGTAAGTAACGAAACGAAAGTCTGCGCGAATTTAGTTTCGTTACAGAATGAACAGATCGTTGAAAACAGTTTAGTTTCGTTTCGTTTGTTTACTGAAACGAAACGAAAGTAAATTTCCTTTTTGTGGGAAAGAATTGTTATTTTTTATTTAGTTTCGTTATTAATATTTGTTGAAGGACAAGTAACGAAAGTCGGGAGATGGCCATTGAGAGGAGTTGTACTCCCGATTACATTTCTGTAGTTTATTTTGTTTCAGAACTACCTAAACACCAGTGAATATTTATTAATATTTTAATCATGTTATTTCCAAGACCTTTCAAAAGTATCAATAAACATGAGAATGACCTATTTCTAAGTAGTACTTAATATACTAAAATACAATAGTGTGTAACATTACTTTTTATTCTAGAAATCTTATATCACAAATGTCAATATAATACAAAATTGTAATGTTATACAAAATAACAATAACAAATACAATGCAAAACATAATAAATATTTAACCATTCTTCAAAACAACTGTGGAAGGGAAATACAAAAGTTCGGCGTAACAAGGTACGCCGAACTTAAGCGGTAAACTTGTACGTAGGAAGGTAACGCGTACGTAGCACGTAGTTTCGCAGTCGCACCGTACACAAGATAACCTACATATCAAAATCGAAAGCACATCTATGAAAATCGAAAGATGACCTTCACTTCACAAGGTGTGGGCCGAAAGGACGAACAAAAAGATAAACGAATTCACGAAAGGATGTGAATTCACGAAAGAACTTTTAAAAGTTACCATAAGTTGTAGAAAAAGTACCGTATGAAACTCGAATCAATGGGCATTAATACCCCATGTAAAGTTTACGATACTCGCTCGTTCCTCGTTCGTATCGTAATAGCACACTCATGTATTAATACCCATCATTACATCATCGTTTATGTGCTATTATTTAATTTTAATCAGTAACAATGCTATTAGTCCTTTGTTTTTGTTTCTAGAGAAAATGTTTTTAAGCTCATGATGTGAACCCCGTTTTAACGGGAAAGTGAGCAACACATGTTTTCCCCCGGGTTAAACATTTGGTTCTCTCGTTCACTTTTGTGGCGATCGAGGTAGAGTAAGGAGCTCCGTCATTTTAATTCTTTCATTTTGGTATTTTCACGTGATGTATATTGGGACTTCAGTTTGTTTCGTAATTTAAATTTCTATCAAAGAATTCACGATTGTGAGATACCTTCATCAACTGTGATAATTTCTAAGTAATTAGCTTAATTATTTAATCTCACCTCGCATGTTGGGCTGCCAATGAGATAATTTTTTTTCAGTAATATCTTATTAATTTATGTAGCCTTAATTGGAAACGTGAACGTGGTACATGTGGGTGGCTAGCTAGACTCCACGTCCACTGGATGCTCCGGAAAAATAATAATACTTACTCTCTGCATTTGTCGTGGGCTGAAAATACTGCTCTACAAGGACTCGGTCGATACTTACGCTTTGGTTACCAATAATACAAGGGAATAATTTTGAGAATACCTAATTTCTATTTGATGAAACGAAAATTTATATATGCACGTAACGACATGAAGTGTCGTACGTCTCTTTTTATTATTAGAAATTTTTAATTAATCTCTTTCATGACCTTTTATGCATTATCATATTATCTAAACTTGACAATTAATTTCCCTAATGATGGCCATCAACTAATTGTTACAATTTTAATTTTAATTATTGCTTTAACCAACATTTTAATTATTCTTGGGCCTTGTACATCAAAATTTATCTGGTTTTGTCTTTCTCGAATTCGGGATTTAGCGGAAAATTTCTTCTGGATTCCGATGTCCGCTTCAATCCACACTTTGTTAATTAGCTAGTCTCACAAAACTTCCTACGATCTCGACACTACTAAAAATCTCGATATTACTAAAATTTAACTATATAATTCGTACACCGAGTTCCAATCTCAACTTAATCATTAAAGATGACGATCATCTCGATTCTATCACGCGCCAGTCTCAAGAAAACTATAAATTCAGAGTACACAATCCTCCAACCTATCGCTACCAGATCCTGACACGAAGTGTTGTAAAATTCCAAAATGTTCTACCTCGTTCTTTTTTTCAATGTCTCTTGTTTCTATTCTTGTCACGTAGTACTTCTCGTGTTTTTAATCCCTATGTTATTGCTAATCAAATCAATAAATGACTGATCTCTTCTGGTTAACAATGTTCCTATTTCTTTATGTTATTTTTCGTGATAATTTATGAATAAAACTATTTTCCCCCATTCTTCAATTAAATATATATCATTTTTTCATATTTCTACGTATTATTTTTCACTCCAAATTACGTACTGAAGTGCACGAAAATTGAGGGCTTTTCCGATGCACTTCAATTGTTATTCTGTATTAGTTATGACAAAACAAAATGGCATGTGAACTCCGATTTTTTTCTTTTTGACTTAATGCATTTATTTTGATTACCATTGCATATTATGAGATAATGTAACGTATTTCGTCATTTAATAATATTATTACTTTCAGCCAGATTAATATGTAATAGATGATTTGGTATCATGTTGTTGGGATCATAAGGATGTGTCGCTTATTTAATTATCTGATGGTTCATCATCGTTATGCTTTTATTTTCAACAATACATTTTATTATTACTTTGTATTTTAATTATCCACGCTTACAATTTGCTCTTTTTTTTCTGGATATACAATTTACTTCATTTTTTCTGGACTGTGTTCGTCAGTTATTCATTGCGATTAGTCCTATGTCAGTTTAACATCAAAACGTTTAACTTAGGTTTCCATTATCATAATCCTGTAAAAAGTTAAAGGTCTATTTTTAATACATTGATGTTTCTTCATGTTTTAATTTAACTAAAGAAATATGAGGTTCGTAGGCCATAGATAAGAATTAACTTCATTGTATAGTAATTGTTATGTTAAATTGGATTGATTCTTATTGTGAAGAGATGTGTTCATTGATTGTTTTACTACTTGAGTAAACACAATATATCTTAAAACTAGATGCATTTTAATATTCAGTATAAAGTACATTTGTACTAATTTAACGTTTTAAAACTTCTATAATATTGATGTTGTTTTTTACCGTATTCAAATTGCTAATTTTATCATTACCAATATTGAAATGAAAGGATCCATTGTGTTTCCAATGAATTTCCCAATGAGCTATTAGTGGTAAGAAATGAGAGGTATCTAATTTACTGTCCATAACGGAAACTAATTACGTATTTTTGTTTGGTTTCTATGCTATTGGCTCGGTTTCTTTCAAGCAGTCTATCATCAAGTCTGAAGTGGGTGTTGTCATTCGATTTGAGAAATTCGTCAGTTCTCAATTTCTGTGTTGAGTGATTCGTTTTCCAAATTTTCAAGGTCAGCTTTAAATACCATCGTGAACGAGATTTCAATACCGCAAAATTTGTCGAATCTGTCCACCACATTTCATTTGCTGGCGTGCACGTTCTAACACATCACTATAACGTTCTCGGAAAGAGTGAATAGCCACAGATTCAACTGTCAAACGTTCTCCAGGGACGCAAAAGTGATGTTACTGCAGTGCCTCTGTCTGAGAAATCCTAGGTTCGAGTAGCGGAAGCAGGAGTTTCGACAGAGATAGCGTTGTCGAATTCAGTCGCTGTTTGGAGGACAATTCTAGCGGCCGGCTGCTCCGAAATGTAGTTTTCCATGGTATCTTTGGTCAATACCAGGCGAATGTCGGAGCAGTACCCTAACAAAAGGGCTGCATACCACGCGCGATCCTTCTTCTTTTGTCCTATCCTCACCCCTTACTTACACACACTCACACTTACAAGCACTACATTACAACACGCTGGGACCAAGAGGGAGCTTAGGTTCGTCTCCGCTAGGGCAGTATCCGCTGATGGAAGATACCTGGTTAGGGAAACCGCAACCCGAGGGGTAGGTCGGCGGCGGAATCTCACCATCTAGCAGGAGAAAATTACCGCAACCTCCAGAGATAAAAAAAATCACTACACTTAATGACTAATAGTCTTCAGTTCACGCATCCGGAATCACTAGTTAATTATTCAATCAATACAGGGATGCAGATTCCTCTTGCTGAAAGGCCACACTATATTTTAAACAAGTCTCATTAGCGCTGTCGCACACGCTATCACAAGACATTCCTCTTCTAATAATACAAATTTTCCCAAAAATGTTCCCATAATCTGAACAAATTTAATTTTGACAGCCCTACATCACAACGTATTTCGAACGTTAACACAGTAAAACGTTTCTACCATGTGCAGAAAAGCATACGTTTCTACCATGTGCGGAAAAATAACACAATCGTCGATGACGGGCGGCATTCTTACAAATGTAAAATCATTGCAACGATTGTCTTTAACACTACGTCCATGCATCATTCGTTCCCCAGTGAAATGTTTTTACATTCCACTATGACGTTTCGTGCGGCACGAACGATCAGAGATTCATCTGTCACACATCCTCCAGGGACGCAAGCCTCACGCCGTGCGTCGCCCCGCCGCGCCGCCGTGTTTTAAGCAAGCCTCATTAGCGCTGTGCGCGCACGCGCTCTCGCGGCCGCATGCTGCGCCCTCCGCCCCCCCCCTGACACCCGTCACCGACCGCAACGCCGCCCGAATCGGCGATGGCCCGTAATATGAAAATACAGTACAATTTCACCGCGAATTCGTATCGATTCCCGATGAAAATCGTTCCGCACGTCTCACGTAGCCGCAGACAATCCCGCGCCGCGTAGCACGTCGCGCTCCTCCCCTCCCCGCCCCGCCCTTCCGCCCCACATGCGGCCCGCCTCCCTCCAGCCCGCGTCACGCGCCAGGCGCCATGGGCCTCCCTCTGGAGCAGCGGTCGCCTACCAACGGGCCACGAGCCACGGACCACGGACCTCCCTCTGGAGCAGCGGTCGCCTACCAACGGGCCACGAGCCACGGACCACGGGCCTCCCTCTGGAGCAGCGGTCGCCTACCAACGGGCCACGAGCCACGGACCACGGGCCTCCCTCTGGAGCAGCGGTCGCCTACCAACGGGCCACGAGCCACGGACCACGGGCCTCCCTCTGGAGCAGCGGTCGCCTACCAACGGGCCACGAGCCACGGACCACGGGCCTCCCTCTGGAGCAGCGGTCGCCTACCAACGGGCCACGAGCCACGGACCACGGGCCTCCCTCTGGAGCAGCGGTCGCCCACCAACGGGCCACGAGCCACGGACCATGGACCTCCCTCTGGAGCAGCGGTCGCCTACCAACGGGCCACGAGCCACGGACCACAGGCCTCCCTCTGGAGCAGCGGTCGCCTACCAGCGGGCCACGAGCCACGGACCATGGACCTCCCTCTGGAGCAGCGGTCGCCTACCAACGGGCCGCGAGCCCGGGGACCACGGGTGATACGCCAGAAAGGTTTGGTGAAATTAGAAAGGTTAGATGGTCTCATCACATGCAATGCTAAAGCAAGAAGCTCTTTCGGATTCATCAAATCAACGGGCAACTTTGGAAAATGTGTAAGGAAGGGCCTTTCAAACACGGGGAAGCATGGCAATTCCCGATTTTCTCGTCGTAATTTGGTGAAATACAGAATTAATTGCTGGTGGGTGTTGTACAACACCCCCTTCTGGCGGGTGTTATACTTGCTGGTGGTGCATTCTAAAGAACTTGTTCAGTTTAATGGTGAAATAAAATAATGAAAACGAGGTGCCGGGCAGTGAACCCGGGACTTCCCACATTCAAAGCGCGCGCTCTATCACTGAGCTACACCCTCTGCTGAAGTGTGTTGTACCTAAGCCTGCTGAGAAAACTTCACCAGGTCAGTTCCATGATGAAATAAAGCAATGGAAATGTGGATGTACTGGGTTTTGAACCCGGGATTTCTCACATGCGAAGCGAGCGCTCTACCACTGAACTACAGCCCCTGCTGGCGTGTTTTGCACCTAAGCCTGCTGAGAAAGCTACACCTGTTCAGTTCAATGGTGAAATAAAATAATGAAAATGTGGAGGTGCCGGGATTGTGTACCCGGGACACCTCACATGCAAAACAAGCGCTCTACCACTGAGCTACACCCCCGCAGATGTGTGTTCCGACGTTTTCCGAGGAAGCTACACCTGTTCAGTTCACTCGTGAAACAAAATAATGAAAAATTTAGAGGTGCCTGGGTTTGAACCGTAAATTTTACACGCATTGAACATAATTGTTGGTGTTTGTAATATTGATGTCCAATCACAGAATTTTGACATTAAAAACACACTCATAAAATATAATATTAATATAATAAAGGTTTAACATAAGCACGAACTTTGAAGGATGTCATAGTAGCATGAGATGTCCTTCAAAGTAGTAAAACACAATACCAATGTATAATTTACCTGACGGCTTGTATTGTAATATGAAATGCGTTGCATTGAGTGCAACACATTACGTTAATTTCTATTTAGAATATGCTTTCGTTTGTAATTATAATTGTGAACATCATAATAATTCGGAATAATCTTCCAATATTCCATACGATATCATTGACATTATATTCCGAAGAAATGGATGAAAGGGCAATTGACAAATTTATTATCATTTGTACGACTTAATTACAATTACTTTTTCAACTCCATTATAGTGCAGTATACGTATAGCACAGTGTAAGCGTCAGCGACACAAGCTAGCTGCGAGCCGACAAACGAACACTACTCCACCGCACATTTGAAATACAGCATCGTTCTGCCAAATCTAATAAAAGAGTAAATGTTTTTTAATATTTTAATTTCCTTATTAATGTAACTAAAACAACACTTTAAGTAGAAGTTTTGAACATCTTTTAAGGAAAGAAATAATTTAAATGTAATGAATGTTGTTCATTGAAAGTGAATAATGAAATCGTAATGAAGAAAACGTTATTAAACGGTTTACTATTCATGAAAATGTCTAAAAATATATGCAATCTAAGATGTGAATAATGGTATTTAGAAAGTAATAACATTTCTGTTTTGCTTTTGAACAAGTGGCCATCTTTCCTTTCTAAGTTTATTTCAACGTAAAAAAAGGCATAACTCTCGGTTCTTTCTATTGCTTTTTATTGCAGAACAGTGCATTCCCTTAGACACACACATGGTTAATAATATGTTAACTGGAAAAGAATAATAATTGAATCGGTGCGTATGAAGTATGTACCGATACATATCAAATGCAAGGTTAAAATGTTAGTTCTATCTAATGACATGTCCTTGAAATACTAGGAATACAAAACCACGAGGTCAAGAAAAACATGATTTATTTTTTAAGTTACAAACCGGCTCTTAATAAACGCAATTTCACAAACAAATACGTTTACTTCAGTAGCAGCTATCAGCAATTTTACTTTGTCTCCACCAGAATCGCTATTCGCATGCGCGTGCATCCCTAACTACCCAAACAGCGGGTTGAGCTTCGCTACTGTACTGATACTGTGGTAACAGTCTAGCCTTCAGAAATTTCTCGTGTAAATGAATATAATATAACCATGGTTCGTATGGTTCATATTTTTTCTTCTCTACAATAGCGTATATTTTGTGGGTTATTTAATTCAAATGTTCAGATTACACTGCTATATTTTAAAATGTTTTCTTTTTCCTGCGTTTTCCTCACGAGTACTTTAAAAAGTTATTTACAGAATTAATCAGAAAGTGATTAGTTAGAGCTTACAAATTGAACAAAAGTACTACATGGAAGAAGACTGTTACATCATGTTATTTCAACATTAACAGTTCATAAGAAGTACAAGTTTAGTATTCATTCGTTCACGCTAAATATTCTGCATTTTTTAAATTAAAAATTAATTCTTTTTCTGCATTGATCGGGAAATTTTGCATCCGAGAGAATAGGGAATATAGAGATATACTGGTGATAGAGAAAAAATTTTCCCCAAGTATGCACCTAACGAATTATTTGATGAAACGAGTACATATTAAATCCTTGAAAATATTGATATCAGGGTGATTATCCGTCAGCGACTACGGGTAAGTATCGTGAAACCAGTATTTCTTACAAATAATTGAGGACACATCAGAATTACGTTATTAGATTACCTGGAAATCTCCGGCACTTCATTTGCACAGATGCTTATTTTACACTCCACAGCGCACCATGTTCCGAATCCTTCAACCAATCACTCCCCGACACATCCAATGGCCCCCGCACCCCAGGCGGAAACCTGATACGCCCACCACTTCCTGGCACCCCGCGCCCCACCCTCTTCCATCTCAGAGCGGCGGCGGCGGTGGCGCGCGCTCTAGAGAGCGGGCGGCGAACCATTAGGCGAGCGTAGCGCTGCCCGCGGAGCCTAATGAAACGACAGCCAGCAGCAGCCGCCTTCTAATTGCGCAGATAACGGCCGCTAATGAAAATTCGCCACCACCCGCCACTGCGGACCGCCCGTCCCACTCCTCTTCGTTCCCACCTCCATCCCCACCTATCCCCACCCCGCCCTGCCTCTCCCCAGCACGCACCCTCCTCGCCGCCACCCTCTCCCAACCACATCATGCCGCCCCTCCTACACCCCCTCCGCTTCTACCACGCTCGCTCACAGCGCAGTCCTCCCGCCTTCCCCACACCACGCCATCCCACCCCACCAACGGCCCCGCTCCACCCTGCCCCTCCGAGCCACTTCCGTCTCTTTCACGACCTTGTTCCACCGCACACTAACGATCTTTGAACAGTGACGTGGAAAAAGTGTCCCCGCGATATGTGACCGCGGGAAATGAAAGTACGTTGAGTTGGTGACCCTGATTGCAGCCTTGCGGAAACATGGATGAGGTGTTGGTGTCCTCTGAATGAGATAATGGATAGATAAAACTAGTGATGCTACAGCCCATTCTTTTTCATATACTTTGTAATGGTTACGTACTATTTGTACAAGTGTGGACCACAAATAGTTGGTACTTGTTGGACTCGTGCGTAAATGTTGCACATTTAAGCTCTATTGCATGTGACACCGCGGTCAGCGCCGGCTACTTCCCTTAGGGATGGCCTCTTTAGGTACGCCGCTGTGAGTGTTTTGAACCCGCAAAAATATTTGCCCGGACTTTGAACTCGGCGCTTACGAACCCAGATCAACGCTTATATCCATTACATTACAACTCTCATTACATACTACGGAGCCGGGAATATTAAACTGTTGCGTTGCAGCAAAAACAATACCATCGTGAACAGTTTTCAATTTTGAGCATTGCAGAAGTTTAAATTAAAATCTATACCATTTTATCGAGGGAAATTAACACTATTTGAGCAAAACTGTTCAGAAACTGTTCAGTTTTCTAATATTTAAAATATCTTGTTCACGTTCTTAGTGTTCCATTTAACTCAAAATTACCCGAAATACACTGAAGTATTATTTTTTGATATTTTAAAAAATTCAGAAAATTTTATTAAAAATCGAACCTGCGCAACCTGTACTCTAATGAGTAAACAATGAAAAAGTGAAGCTATTATTGAGAAAAGTTTGAAAATGTCTCAGTGGCTTTATGTAAAATTTAAAAGAGAAGTCGAATTCGAGGAGCTGTGACACCATCCAGATCGATAAGGTAATATCTATTTTGGAGAAAATTCTGTTTGTTTAAGCGATAGTATTGCTCCCAAAGAAACAGACAGACGGACGAATGGACGGACAGACCAACGGATGGACGGACTTCTGAACATAAAAACTACTTTATCGGAACCAGGGACTCCCGATTATTAGTATCAAAAATCGTGTCGGAAAAAAGGGACTCTACGAGAAGTGGCGTGTAACGATATGAAGATATGTGGTAAGCCTCTGCATGAAATAGTATGAGTGCAGCAAGCCGATAAAGATCCATGCGGAAAAAAGAGGATAGAATCGTTAACGCATGATATGGTGGAATGCGTACAATGGCATGGAACATGGAGATGTATACGGGAACGAGGGATCGTATATAGTGCGTGAGGCACGAGAAGGGAAGAGCATGGTACAGGCTGCGGTGCGGAGTGCGGGTCAGACCCGATGGGGAGGAAAGGGATGGTTCGGTTGAGGAATTCAGGAACCGGATGCTTGAACTGGAAGTATGGGAATGAGAACACTGAGTGAGGCGGTAAGAGGAGAAGTAAGGAGGAAAAAAGGCCGAGGTGGAGGAACGAGAACAAGAGGGAGAAATGGGAACATGAGGACGGATAGAGGAGGAGAGGGAGGAAAGGTAAAGAGGGGGTAGGGATAAAAGAGAAGCGAGGTGATGGAGAGAGGGCGGCACGTTCCTGGTTATCGAGAAAAGTGGGGCCGAAATGTTGGAGTGGTCGTAGCCCCGAGTAAGCGCAGAGAAGTCAAAGGTGGTAGATGAAAGTAAAGGTGGGGAGGAGACGGGGGGGGAGATGATGTGGGGGCGGGGTAAGGAGGGCGCAGTGCAGAGCGGCCACGAGGCGGCGGCTACAGGTCGGAGCGAGAAGAAGCGCGGCGGGGCGCTCTGCTGGGGGAGGGGGGCGGTGCACTGGCGGAGGGGTGGCGGTTTTGGAAGGGAGGGGAGGGGAGGGGGACGGACGCGCTGGGAGGCCGCATCAGGTATTCAATGCGCGCCGCCAATGAGGCATCAATATTCAAAGTGGGCGCGGAAAGGGAGTGTTGTAACATAAATTGGAGGGTAAGTGTGGACTCCCGGAGCGCTATTTTCACCTTCCCGGGCCTCGCGGCCGCCGCGGGGGGCAGATGAGGCGAAGGAGCGAGGGAGGCCGCCCGTGGCGCGCCTCGAGGGCGGCGGCGACCCGGCCACAGGGGTTAGGCGCTCCTTGTCAATTAGCAGCTGTTTTTATTCAGCGTAGAAGATCGACGAGTTAAAAAAAGAATACGCAGGATGCCCTGGCCGTATCCGTACAAGCGCATTGTCGCAGGAATAAAGCGATTTCAAATGGTGAAACCTTTGGGAAAAAAAGTAGAATATTTTCAATATTTCCGAAATATTAGATTTAATACAAGACGTTAGGCACGAAATATCGCCAACACGCTGTTTTTTTTCTAAATAAATAATCTAGGTATCTAAATATTAATTCAATATTTTTAGTACGTCTTAAGATTGCATGGGTTTGGAAACCGTAGGAGGTAATGATAAAACCGCATGACACAATATTTAGTTACGATTCAATCTTAGTTGCTTTTCGTCCGTGTTTTTTATTTCGATCTTCGTCTTTCGAGCTTTCAAACGCAATTCAGGAATGACACTCACCAAACCCATTCGCTTAAGCAATCAACTATTTATTTTTGACGAAGAAAAACAATCTGCAGTATCAATGTCTTAGATGTTTAGAAAAAAGGTTTTCCTGTACAAATGTGACATAAATGTCGAATTGTAACTTTATAATTACATAGCAAGGATAGACACAATTAATGCAATAGCACGAACTCATTTGTTTAGTCCCTTTATTGTGTCAAATGCAGTTCAATATCTTCAGATGCACACCCAAAAATGTACTTATTTAAAAAACAAATTCCTTAAGTTTTCTTTGCACCTAAATGTAATTACGTCATATGTAAACAGGAGGCCATGGAAAATTGGTTGTGTAAATTACAGAAGAAAAATCATAAGAAAAAATGTTAATATTCCTTTCCCTTCTCTAATGTCAGAAAAGGATGTTACATTTTCAGGTTTATAAACTACTGAAGTATAGCCATTGAAAGGTAACAATGTAGTACAACTCACAATAACAGTAAATATTTGAATTGCTCATGAGTTAAACCCAAAAGTTTTATGATAGGTTTAATGTAGAACCAATAAATATAAAATATTGACGTTAGTTTAAATTTGTACAATTATTGCACAGTGTTGAAGAAACATATACTGATGTTAAGAAATGCATGGCCTACAGCGCGGACATGAATGATGAATAAAAGACCATATAATGATTAAATAAAAATGATGAATCCCAACCAAGGGGGATTGTACCTTTTCAATGTTGTAGGATGGTAATTTTTAAGAAAAGAAATAAGATGGAAATTCCTACATTTTTATCCGTGATTTTACACGTGAGTACTATAGAACGTAGTAAATGTTTCCTAACTTAAGCGTAAAATGCTACATTATAGCCCAATCAAGTTCGCGAACTGATTGCTGTCCTGATGAAAGAAAATTATACTAAAATGTATGCAGAAAAAGTAGAAAATAAGTAAACTATCAAAATTTTAGAAGAAAAATAATTTTTTTCGTTGTCTTAAATGTGTTCCACAGAGTAGCTCCATTTACAAAACCAAGCGCATTTTAATAAGTAGTCTATTGTAGTCTATTGTTTATCTGACCCTCTCCCTCCCTCTCTTTCTCTTCTTCCACTTCCCTCCCCCTTTCTTCATCACTCACTCCATCTCACACCCGATCCCTCATTCACTCCCTCTCATAATGCAAACTATGTATACTGAGAACTGAGGGTATCCCCAATATAATAATCAGAAAAAGTCTGCATTTCTATTTAAGAGTAGTATATCGCCTGAAAATTGTGAAGCTTTAATCAATATTGCAGTTTAATAATCACAATATAAATTAGGGTGTATTTCGTTATATATAGCAATTTAATATTCTGAGGATCTAGAGTGATTTAACAAACGTGTATTGAATTACATTGTGTGAATACCAAGAGAGTTCACCATATTTTCTAAACCTGTGAATGAAAATTTTGGAGAACACTCAATAATTTTTGTTTCATTGCTAATATGTTTTCTCAAAGACAATTCATCCTTAAACAAAATTATCTAATAAAACCATACACTAATTTTCAAGTATGTATGTATGTACTGTGGCGCCAAAGCCTCTGACGAAGTCTGAGCCTACCAGCGGAGACCGGTCTTGTGGCCATAGGTTTAAAGGGTACGTGTGGTTAGCACACAAACATCCCTAAGCCGTATTTTGGTCTTCTCAACCTGAGAAGTGAGCTTTATCATCGTCACACAGCAACTTATATTGAGACATGGCAAGGACAGTGCACGCTAATAATACGCGGATAATCTTGCCCGACCGGGAATTAAACCCAGGGTCGGGCAGGGAAAGCGAGCACGCTGACTAATGAGTTACCAGGGAGGGCTTTCTAACTCAAGTGGGGAAACTATATTATTGACGAAGTCCAATAGTTATAACTGATGAGAAAAAGAGTTCTTTAGATTAAAGATACGAGGTTTGAATTAATGCATACATTTTAAATTGTGATTTATTTTGAAAGTACATTAGAATACGTCTTGAAGTATTTTCAAATGTTTTAATATTTTTGATTAATATTTTTATTTCCAACCTTGGGTTGGGTTGTCAAGATTAATTTTTTTTTATTTGTGTATATTTTACATTTTCCTTCTTTCGGCCAAAGTTTCAATTTCTTTATAATATATCCCTATGGATGTCAAGTTGGACATTGCCTCCATTCTTATTACAACGTCATGCCTTAACTCAATCTCAAACCGCGTCCTCAGCCAGTGCGGGCAATCGCAGAGCAAATGCAGTGCCGTCTCCTCCTTTCCACATTTGCAGTTGGGAGAGTCGGTTAACCATAGTTTATACAATTTTGATGTAAACGGTCCGTGACCTCAAAAATTGAACCAATGCCTGAGGGCTGAAAATGCCGAAACTCCTTTCATGATCTACCTGATGGCAGAAATGCCTATGCATCTCTGCCTGTTCCGCCACTCTCCCATCTGCTCTGCCACACCGCCACCGCGTTTACAATATTTTATATATATTACACCGTTCAGTATTGTGCCGTTGAGATATACATAGGTCGTTAATTGCGTGACTTTAAGCTTGCCATCCGGAATAATTCCGGATGATAGGTGAACTATCCTTTGAAGGGTGCTTTATTCCAGGACTGTTTTTGTAAGGTAAGTCATGACCATTAAGTTTCATTTCTCAACCGAAATGTCTAGCTTAGTTGACTCGCTCTAAGTGGATATCAACTGTAAAGCAATATTTGATTTCTATTCTGCATCAGCCCGTGACCTCCCTCTGATGACCAGGGCAAGGCCATCGGCATAGGCAATTGCCTTGACATGTTCGTTTTCAAGTACCCGAAACAGGCTATCCATTATTGTTTTCCAGAAAACTGGCCCTGAATTAGATTCCTGTGGGCACTCTTTATTCAGCTTATGTTCCACCTGTGCACCGGCCTCACTTATTTATAGCTCTTTCCTCCTGAAAGAAGCTTTCGTATATGTAATAGAGATCTTTGCGTATATGCAATTCATTCCTTAACTCCTTCCACAGAAGGGACACCAGGCATTTTCAAAAACACCTCTTATATCAATGAACACAGCCAGGGTGGATTTCTGGCCTTCATCATATCTCAGCTTATTAAGAAGAGTATTGACAGCATCTTCAGTAGACAGCTTTGATCTAAACCCATACTGTGAGTCCGAGAAGCTACTCCGAGACTCTTTCCACACTTGCAATCTCTGTATACATATTTTATCTAGTATTTTACCTAGAACGAGCAAGGGACACACAGGTTTGTAATATTTAGGATCGGTGGTTAGTCGATCCGTTTCTTTGTTAAGTAGGGCTACTTTGTCTATCTTCCAATTATCCGGAAAATAACCGGATCTCAGACAACAATTGTATAACTCCAGCAGCATTCCTCGTATAAATGGAAGAGCCGCCCTGATCATCTCAGCATAGATGACATCAATGCAAGATATTCCACCCTTTTTAAGACCTGCAACAGTATCTTCTAGTCCTGTCATTGTGAAGTCACCTGTGGTTTCACTGTCATAGCTCTCTTCCATATGATTTCGAAATTCTACTTGTTCCATGTTATCTTCTGCCGGGTTGTCCCATGGCAAGAGTTTTTTTAGCATGTTTCTTTCCAGGCTCTTGTACACACATCTCCGACTTTTATAGAGGAAAGTGCCTCAGTTATCCTGAGTTTTCCAGCCGTTATTTTGTAATGCGTACCCTCCAATCCCGGATGACTATATGCGATTTGTTTGCCGCTATCGTACGATCAGTTTGAATTTGTTGGTCGTACAATATCTTACACAATCCAACAGACGTCACCGGTTTCGGTGAGTGTTCGTTCCACTTGGGGCATGTGTTCGAAACTTCGAGGGCGGTACAGATCTGCCAGTGGAGGTAGTTTATATACACACCCTGTCGTGTCTTTTCAAGTATTCGGTCTTTGCTAGGATTGGACAAGCTCAGACAATATGATCGATGGTTTCTACGTGTCCCTGACAAATGCGGCATTTATCATCTTGGGAAATTTTGAGAACCGCTTTATCATAATGTCGTGTTCTCAAGGCCTGATCTTGGGCAGCTATTACAAGTGCTTCCGATTCTGGCTTCATTCTTCCCCTTTTAAGCCACATAAATGATTGATCTTTATTGATCTGCACCTTGTCAATTCGTTTCAAATATTGCCCGTGGAGTGGTTTGTCTCTCCACGATTTCTTTAACATTTTTTGTGTCTCAAATTTCATGTTCAGTAGCATCAGAAGTTCAGTGTCTCTGTCATTCTGTGTGTCTTGCATAGTCTTGTTCGCAATGCATAGTCTTCTTGCTATACTTACAATGCCTCTGTTTCCCATTCTTCGGTCAGATTTCATGACCTGCCTCATTAGTGGGTCATCTTGATGGCTGACTACATACTTTCCCATCCCAGTTATTGCATTATGCCAGGAGGCCTCAATTTGTCTGAGGCCTCTTCCTCCTTCCTTACGTGACACAAAGTCTGTGTATATCAGCTCGAGGGTGGGAAACATGATGCATTGTAAGCAGTTTTCTGGTTTTTCGATCCATGATGCGAATTTCCTGTTCAGTCCAGTCTACTAGTCCGAAACTGTATTCGGCTACAGGCACCGCCAAACTACCTATTGCTGATATTTTATTCCTTGAGTTCAGAGCGGACTGCAGGACAAGTCTCACTCTTCTATAATACTCCTTGCGAATTCTCTCTTTCATTGTGTCGTTCGAGATGGTCTCACATTCTTCAATGCCCAGATATTTGTAAGTTTCACATGGCTCAAGATCTTGAATCACAGTGTATGTATCAACTTCAATGTTCTCTGACGTGGTCATTTTGCCTCTTTTTAAGTTGACTTTTGCACACTTGTCAAGACCAAACTTCATGCAGATGTCATTGCTAAAATCATTGATGACAGACAGCATTTGAGAGAGAATTGCTTCATTTTTAGCAAACACTTTAAGACCATCCATGTAAAATAAATGTGATACAGGCCTTTCATCACCATGGAGCTTGTAACCAAAGTCAGTGTGCGACAGCTGTCTCGATAGAGGGATCAAACTAATGCAAAACAGCAGAAAGGATAGTGAATATCCTTGAAAAATTCCTCTGTTAATCTGAATACTTCTTGTTTCTACTACTCCCTTTCCGCTGTGGATGAGTAACCTGGTGCTCCTCGACTTTATACTAGCCTTGCAAAATTCAATAAGTCTAGGATGAAATCGATAGATCTCCAGGGTCTTCAAAATCCAATCGTGTGGTACACTATCAAAGGCCTTTCGGTAGTCAATCCAAGCCATGCTTAAATTACGTTTTCGTTTTATTATTATTATTATTATTATTATTATTATTATTATTATTATTATTATTATTATTACAGCTGAAATATCATTTATAATCCAATAGTTACATCTGCTTAGTAATAATGAAATTGCAATAAAGGGAGGCGTTTACAAAATAAGAAAAAATATATATCATTGTCATGCCAACAATTGTGACACGGTGATGAAAGAAGTATTTTTTGACGACGTCAACCACGCAGATGTTGGTGTTCCTCGTGTCCCCTTTGTCGGCCACCATCGCCAAGAGGCCCCAGGAGCGCTTCCTGCAGGAGGTGTGGGGCAGCGTGGGAGAGGGCAACTACAGCTACTTCACCGTCGGCCTCGAGGGACCGCTCACCATCCTGCTGCGCACGACGACGGGTGACGCGGACCTCTACGTTTCGAGCTACGACCTCATCCCCACGTGGGAGCCACACAGCTACTCGTAATGAAAAATATGTTAATAAATAAAATAACACTAGCTAATTACCTAACTAGTATGCAAAGTTAGTATTGTGGCGTACGTATGAAATTATTCCAGAGGAGGCTTCAGCTGAGTTATTGGAGGCAACTTCTGACGCACAAATATTTGCCAAGTCACGTTCTAAGTGAAGAACTAGTGATGCTACAGAATGGCCCAGAGATTCCCGTATTAGTTTTCTATTTCCTTCGATCTCGACTAGCTATTATGACTTGCCACGTACTCTTGCCAGCTGCCAACTATCGCCGCCCAAACTACATTTTTTTGACATTTTCTTAATTTATCGATTTCCTAATAGTAGGACGGAAATATCATTTTAAGAATACTAAGAACAGTAAAACCTCGTCCTAAATGGAAAATTTTTTTAAAAATTTGGAGCCGTTTTTAAGAAAATGGCGTTTAAGCACTACTGTAAACGCGAACATTTGAAGATCTTTTTCATAATCTTTTGTGATTTCGAAATCCTTCATTTAAAGTCATTTGAAGCACTTTAACTCATAAATACAATAGTGTTTACAAATTGCTGGAAATATGCGTATTAACGGTGTGAGAGATATTTAAAAAAATACATTTGTATAATTTTTGAAAAAAACGAAGAAAAAAACTTTAGACATATTAAACAGTCCAATTAGCATTCTCTGTTTGAAAAGTTTGAAAAATTTGAAGCCATTTATGGGAAAATGGTGTTTGAGGGTTTCTGAAAATTTGGAATTTTGGGCCGATTTTCACAGAAAACTGTTTAGTTTTTAAGAATCTTTTGTGACGTACTTCGATTTTAACATTATTATTTTTATCTTAATATTTTCAAAACATCAAATTATCACATTTAGTCGTGGGTTCTGACATACAAAATTAATCGTCTTACCTGTTGCATGCTTTGGTAAACTAACAGAATACAAAATCATTCAATTTCGGCCGAGATGCATACAAGTTTTTCGTATACTCTCCTCCCAATTTTAGATTTGAATTTTTAGAGAGATTGCATTATACTATGCGAGTTTGTCGTATAGATGCAGACGTTCTTTTGCATTATCGCCTTTGCAGTTGTCAGTACTGTCAACATTGTTAAAGCGTGTAGAATTTGCGGCTATATTTGGTGATTTGTTTCGTAAGCATGAAGTGCGATATTCCAGAGATTATAACTGAGGAAGATGAAGCTGCTACTGTAAGTTTACTTCCTCGAAAATCGAAGGATTCATACGAAACAGAGTATGAACTCTTTAAAATGGAAAAGAGAGAAACGTGTAACCGTGGTAAATGAAATAACTATGCTGGTATATCTCTATGAAATGTTCACTTTCATATTGAAAACTAACTTAATTGTGTAAGATAACTAACTTCTTTTGTACAATAGTCCCACGCAGTGAAACCGTCAACGTTATTGTGCAATTATTGAATTAAAAACATTCTCTAATCGAAAAATAATAAATAATATTATTTTCCAATGTGTCAACAGTCATTTGTACATTGCCTTGTTTACTTGACGTTGTCATGGTATTCGTCCTCAAAAATTCATTCTTGGCCTAGGTCGGCAAATTCACTTTTGTGGCGAATAAATTCTCTGTCAAATATGGATTTTGAAGTGAGAATACGAAAAACAAATTTTATTTAAAGGAAAAGTCTCTATCTTCAATTTTGTAGTAGTAAGAAGACACCGAAATCATTTCAAACATTTGCATTTTTCGAGAATTCAGAGTTAACAGTGAAAATCGAACCAATTCCATCTTCACGGGTATATTATGCTCTATTCTTAGAAAAAATTAAAGAAAAAAATTTGAGCTATTTTTGAGAAAAGTTTGAAAATGTTCCAGGAGTTTCATATAAAGTACTCCCAAAAATTAATGATTGTTATTCAAAATCTTCGAGCTTCCAGTGATGCTAGATCGCCCGGTCTAAATCAGTTGAGAAAAATATCTATCTTCAATATTGTAATTCTAGAAAGACGCCCGAGGATAGCAATTTTCAAAATAATCAAGACTTTCAACGAACATCGAGACCTGCATCATTCTCTTAATCGTTCTTTACGCTAACCGAGAACAAAGTTTAATCAACAAATTTGGAACTCTTGAAAATGTTGTTGAGGCTGCATGTAAAGTATTCTCAAAAATAAAAATATCCGTTTGAAAATCCCAAAGCCTCAAGTTTTTTTAGATCTATCGGGAAATGTCGGAGGAATTTTAAAGAAAATCGGAGGAACGGTTTAGACGCTAGCGTTAACCACCCACAGAGAGACGGTCAGTCGGACAGACAGACGTTTTGCGTCAATCGATTGTCTGGTGTCAAGGACCCACAAAACATATTCTGGCTACGCCAAGTGTTAGATAAATTAATTTGCTATAAAGAGAGAGTTGAGTTATCCACTTTTTCGTTACCAGGCAACGACAATAACAGTATATTTCTGTTCGAAAATTCGCCTTTTCCTGGTGCATTATTTCAAAACATTACTACATTTGTAAGGGCGAGAAACTAAAACTTTTGAATCGTGTTCACTATGCTTAATATGAAAAGTGGGGTAAATTATGATTTGTATGTTGACTCTCACTTTCAAAACTTGTACAAATGTTGTATGCTGTAAAAGTGTTTGTACAAATTCTATTTGTCAAGAAAGTTTGAACACTTAGGCAAATTTTATTCAAAATGAAGCTTCTCTTTTGTTTTCAGAAGAAAGGCAATAACGGAACTATTGTTAACTGACAATAACGCATTATAGACTACATAAAACGAAATGGACGTCGTTTGTGAACATCTCTGGTTTTAGAGCAACCAGATTCATAACTTCCTTTGTTCACACCGACTGGGGTGCCTCAGTGCATCACTTAATGTCACTACAGTGTAACTGATTGGAAGGTCCTAGAGTTCAGGCCCCGACGGTGACAGGATTTTCGACTCTAGCTAGAGTGTGACGTCACATTCAGCCGCACTGTTGGGGAGTAATTCCTAGAGAATGGCTGCTGTGATTGGTGGTTTTCCGTGTTATACAACACTTCTCTTTGTTTTCCCTGACACCTCCTCACCCCTTACTTAGAAACACATACTGTTACATGCAACTTCACTATCACACACGACGAGAGACCAGTCGTTTAGAGCTTGTCCCGGTTGGAGAGGCCCCCCCTAGTGGGATACCTGGATATGGAAATCCCAGCAAGTCGGTGTCTAGATCGGCGCCGAATCTCCCCATTCATCAGGGGGAAAACACCGCAACTTCCCGTGATAAAAACATGCACTACACTTACGAGAGTAATAAACTGCTCGACCGTTGACGCGCCCGGAAACACAAAAGTCAGTCTTTGTTCACTAATAATATAGGTCGTAATAATAATAACAATAATCCAGTATCGCATTTGTTTTACATGAATGAACTTAAAGTGTTTGCAAGGAATGAAGTGATACTCTCCCAAATGCTGTCCGTCATCAATGATTTTAGCAATGACATCTCAATAATTTTGGTCTTGACAAGTGTCCAAAAATAAACTTAAAAAGAGACAAAGAACATTCAGAACACAAAGAACGTCAGAGAACATTGAAGTTAATACACACACTGTGATTCAAGATCTTGAGCCAGGTAAAACTTACAAATATCTGGGCATTGAAGAATGTGAGACCATCTCGAATGACACAATAAAAGAGAGAATTCGCAGGGAGTATTACAGAAGAGTGAGACTGGTTCTGCAGTCTGCTCTGAACTCAAGGAATAAAATATCAGCAATAGCTAGTTTGGCGGTCCCTGTAGCCGAATACAGTTTCGGATTAGTGGCTGGACTGAGCAGGAAATTCGCATCATGGATCGAAAAACCAGAAAACTGCTTACAATGCATCACGTTGCCCATCCTCTAGCTGATGTACATATACTTTATGTGTCACGTAAGGAAGGAGGAAGAGGCCTCAGACAAATTGAGGCCTCCTGGCACAATGCAAAAGTCTGGGTGGGAAAGTATGTAGTCAGTCATCAAGATGACCCACTAATGAGGCAGGTCATATAATCTGACCTAAGAATGGGAAACAAAGGCATTGTAAGTGTAGCAAGAAGCATTGCGAACAAGACTATGCAAGACACGCAGAATAACAGAGACACTGAACTTTTAATGCTACTTAACATGAAATGTGAGACACAAAAAATGTTAAAGAAATCGCGGAGAGATAAACCACTCCACGGACAATATTTTAAACGAATGGACAGGGTAGAGATCAATAAAGGTCAATCACTTGTGTGGCTCAAAAGGGGAAGAATGAAGCCAGAATCGGAAGCACTTGTAATAGCTGCCCAAGATCAGGCCTTGAGAACACGACATTATGATAAAGCGGTTCTCAAAATATCCCAAGATGATAAATGCCGAATTTGCCAGGAGCAAGTAGAAACCATTGATCATATTGTCTCCGCTTGTCCAATCCTAGCAAAGACCGAATAATTGAGAAGACACGACAGGGTGTGTAGTTACCTCCACTGGCAGATCTGTACCGTTCTTGAAGGTCAAAACACATGCCCCAAGTGGTACGAACACTCACCAAAGCCGGTGACTCGTTGGATTGTGTACAATATTGTACGACCAACAAATCCAAACTGATCGCACGATAGCGGCAAACAAACCGGATATAGTTACTCGGGATTTGGAGAAAAAATTGTGTCTACTTGTAGATGTTGTTTGCCTTGTGATCAACATGTCCTAACCAAGGAGGTAGAGAAACATCTTAAATACGAGTTTGGAAATCGAGATCAGCTGAATGTGGGGCGTAAAAGCATAGGTCGTACCAATAGTCATCGGAGCTCTGGGATTTTTTCCTCAAAATTTGTGTAAGAACTTGTCTAAACTCCCAGGTAATTCAAAAGTCTGGGAAGTGCAAGAAATTGCTTTATTTAGAACAGCCCACATTTTGCGTCAAGTATTGTAGAGACACCGGCAGTCCCTAGATCTGCTCCTTGGGTAGCTGGTTGCAACCTGGGGTAGATTTTATATTCAGCCGACTCATAATATATTTAATAGTGATATATAGTAATAATAATAACAATAATAATAATAATAATAATATATCGGTGTGCAGACTTCAGTCGTCGACATGCGGTGATGACGCAGTATTCGTGCCACCCGAACTCCGTCGCCCACTGCACGTGGCAGTGTACGGCCATCCGTCGCACGCCTCGAGCGAATTCAACCTTCGCGTCTTCTGCTACCACCAGACACCCGACGGCCTCGCTTTGGGAGAAGCCTTCGCCAGAGCCTCCGACGACATGATGGCGATGAGCGCGGCTGTGTGCAGGTGCCCTTTTTTGCATTTTCCTTTCTCTCAGATTGTCTCCATTGACGTGCTTCAACTGACAAAGGTGGTTCAAGGCACCAACTGATGTCACGCGCCTCTGACCGGGAGGCCCTAGGGCTCGGTCCTCCAACGGCGGCAGGATTTTTACACTAGCTACACTGCTATGTCGAATACAGCCGTTCTCTGAAGGAGAATACTATAGAATTGCGACCAGCTGCTCTTATTGGTAGTTTTCCATGCTTCCTCTAATCAACACCAGGCAAATGCCGGAGCAGTACCCTAACAAACGGGCCACAGACCAAGCGCGATCTTTCCTTCTCTGTCCTATCCTCACCTCTTACTTACACATTCATGCACTACACTACCGCCCCTGTCTAGAGACCAGTCGGGAGCTTAGACCGTGTCGCGGCTGGGGACTGTTCCGCTGGTGGTAGATATCTGGTTGGGGAAATCCTCGCAAGCCGACGTAGCGCCACGCCGGACCTCGCCATCCAGCAGGAGATCACTTCCACCTCCTGCAATTAAAACTAGTGGTGCTACAGAATGGCACAGACTTTCCCGTATTAGTTTTCTGTTTTCTTGGGCATGGGCTAGCTATTTGGAATTGCCACATACTCTTGCCAGCTGCCATCTATCGCCGCCAAAAGTACATTTTTCTAATATTTTTTTAATTATTCTGTTTCATAATGGTAGAACGGAAATATTAATTTCAGAATATTAAAGAACACAAAAACCTCGTCCTGAATGACAATTTTTCTTCGAAAAATTTGGAGCCGTTTTTACGAAAATGGCATTTAAGCCCTACTAAAAATTTGAATTTTTTTAGGCATCTTCCTACAACTACAAAAGTAAAGATAGAGATTTTCCTTCAAATGAAATTTGCTCTCCAAAATTAGTGCTTTCATTAAGGTCTTCCACATTTGTTTGAAAATTTTAGTAGATTTAACGCAATATTACGTGCAATATAAGTAATTTTAAAAAATTACAAAAACAACTTTTTCTCAAACACGGCTCCAAATTTTTCTTTAAACATGCGGTAGGGATAGTACCTAATATACTCTATGAGATGACATAAACGACATATTGTTCTGTACTTTCGATTTTTTTAAATTACAAAAATGAAATTTATTTCAGTTGTCCCTCACGGCGTTAACATTTACATCAGAGGCGATTTGTTAACATTATATTTATGAGTATATGTGCTTTAAATAACGTCGTATCAAGTGTGATATACCAAAAGATCCCACAGTGTTTGTCGTGAAAATAATGGTACGGTATGTGCTTTAAATAATGTAAAGTAAAGTTTTTCGGAAAATCAACAGTTTTCTGTGAAAACTAGCTCAAAATTCCACGTTTCTAGAAACAGTCAAACGCCATTTTCTCATAAATGGCTTGAAAGTTTGTGTGTGTACGATGTTGCAGGCCAGAAAGGAACTGGGGCTGCTTCCGGAGACATGGGGCGTCGCAGGAGCAGCGGGAAGAATTTGCGGGGGCGCGAGACGCCTGCCTGGAATGGCTCGGCTCTTCTATCATCTGGATGCCCATCATTGATTTGTTGAGTTTATTTCTTTTGACCGTGAGATACAGCCCTTCTTCACTGCTAAGGGACCAGATCTCTCCATTTCACGTTTTCGAAAACGAAGTCGTCTCGAGGAGACGTTTTCAGTGAATCATTCCTTTTATTTTTATAGTACGTTTATTTCTTTCATATTTGATCATTTATATTCACACTTAATTCGATAATATTTTGGCCATTTAATACTAAGAAATGGTTTTATTGCCCACTCGTTTCTTTGGAAAAGTGTATTGTATACATTCATAATCTATTTTAAACAGTTCACTACTGAAACAAATTTTTATCTCAAATCATGGAATTTATTGTAATAAAAGTTGCAATCTTGCAACGTTTTAGATCTCTATTTTAAGTCCATCTTAAGACACATTAACTCAGAATTGCATTAAATTGGAATGAATAAAATAGGTCTTATTACTAGAGCTGGGATTTAAATGTAACGTCAAGTAGTATAATGTGTGGTGTTACACCTGTAATAAAAGTCAGAAAAATATGTAGTAAATTTGTGAAATTCTCCAAAATATGTAATAAAATATATTTTATATCAGTTTCATAACTACATGTATATACAAATTTCCTCATTAAATTTGACAGCACAGTGAGCAAATTATATATATATATATATATATATATATATATATATATATATATATAATTTTAACCTAATGGTTATCGGACCCTCAAACGCTAAAAGATAAACAGATAGGAAGGATGGAACGTTCAAAAGGGCCGCGCAATAAGCGGCGAGTCTCGCAGAGCGCGGCGCAACTCGTTCCCGGGGTGTAAACGATAGTGGGGGCATGCGGCAGCAGTGAGAGCTTGGAAATTGCGGCAATTGGATGTACGCGCGAAGTTTTTGTTAAGTGGAAAGCCGGTAAGAAGGCGCGAAATGACTTTAGTGGAAGTATAGAAACGGAGAATGTATTTTGGAAAAGTGATCAATGTTTGTTAATGGGTAGTTGGTACGGAAGATACCGTGATGGTAACGGATACTGCATTGACAACAGGTGGACACGTGTGGTAGACGAGGTGAGAACGCGAACGCGAGTGATAGGCATGTGTGGTGGCTAAGGCAAACGAATGCGAGTGCAGGAACAGATTGTTGCAGTAACTAACAGAGTGTTAACATATTCGGTAAGAACTCTGATGATCAGGAGAGAGTGTTCAGCATCTCGCGGGCGCGCATGTGAGAGCTCGGCATTTCGAAGTCCAGTTGCGTGGCGCATGTGATGGGGCGCCGTGAGGAATGAACGTGTACCCTCGCTGAAGAGATACTGTGAATGTGAGTTCAGCGAGGGACATCACAGCAGCGATAGGCGATTTGGAGTTCCCCGGTGGCGGCGCGGCTCGAGGCAGGTGGCGACGTCGGCGGCGCGACACGAGGGGACGCCGCTCGCCGGTAGAGCCGAGTGGAACCCGACCGAAGCCGAGAGCGGACGAAGGTTGCAGGCAACGCAAAAGGACGACCTAAGTATTAAAACATTCTCTATAACGGGAGGAACCAATTGTAATGGGTGTAATGGGCAGGGAAATGGTGCGAGACTACTCAGAAACAATACAATGTCAAATGTTAGTGAAGATAGATAAGCAAGTTGTTTCATTAAGTTAGATAATAATAAGTAGTGTTTAGGAGGTATGGTTAATTAAAACCTTGGGGGAATTGTGAACAATTATCCAGATAGTGTAATTTGTTTGTGGAAAAATCTGATTAATGCCTAATAATAATAATAATGTTGAATCTGAGAAATGTCAAGTGGTTTAATTGAGAACGTGCCAGCACATAGCTTATCAAGGTGATCCCCCAAGAACCAACCCTGTTACCCTTATCACTGTTAAAGATTTATATGTATGTAGCTATCCATACCTGGCCGATCACGAAAGCAGGGACAGTACAGTTACAATATATATATATATATATATATATATATATATATATATACATACACACACACATACTGTAACCTGACATTAAGGTCGGTTGGGGGGAATTTGTGGGAACGTGGCTCTTTTCTTGAAATTTTTTTTTGAAAAATAAACACAAAGCCGTTACCACAGAACAACATTTAATTGGATACGCTTTGAAAGCAAAACAAAAAAAATTACAGAATGACAATAACCTTGTCCCTAAAATACAAAACAAAAATCATTTGGCAATACCAAAAACCATCAAGAGTATAATCAACTGCAAAATTATGAGTTTTAAAATTGGCACAAACTAGAATCACAGCAATATCTTCTGTGACAAAAATAAATTGAACTCCAACAAATTGAATAAAAGATATCTCTGTGGAGATGAGTGCACATAATGTTACATCAGAGGGAAGAGCCCAGGCATTTCGGATGACAGAATGTCTTAGTACTTTCTGTTTACAAAAATTGCAATTAACCCTTCCTCAACATACACTGCATTATCATACATAGTAATTTCTTGCAAAACCATTCACTTCAATTACAAATCTATGTTGTGTACAATTAAAATCAATCACATCTATGTTGTGTACAATTAAAATGAGTAAACATACTTTTGAAAACACAGAATATTCAAAACAAGTTGCTTAAAAAAACTAAACATGCGTGTTTACACCATAAATGTGAAACCTTTATTACAACCTACACCTTCGGTTGAAATTGAAAATATGTTTTATTTTCACTCAACAGGCATCCAAATTTCAATGAATATTTCAAGATATTTAAGTTCACTTATATTCTTCAACAATTCATAGCAAATATACTTTTATAACTTTTTAATTATTCATAAATAACCCAAATTGTTTTCTAACTTGATTTGGATTTTACACTATCATCAAAATGTTCTTTTTTTAAAGACAGAAACTGCACTTGCAGTTCATTAACATGACAAGATTCTTTCATAAATAAGTGATGTTCTCTCCTAAGTAGGACACACTACTTCAAATATCTTTTGAAAATAGTACACAATGACTATGATAATACCAATGGGACGGGTATTTCAGACATTATGCAAGAATGTTAAAGGCCAAAAAAAACAATCTGACAGTGAACTACAGGAACAACACATCAACCTGCATTCTTCAGTCAATTGCTTCCAAATTCTCATTACTTTTTATAGTATCATATACCAAAATTATTTTGTCTTTAGTACCGACCTTATTTCGGTGGCCGTGGCGTTCGCCACCGGCGCAAAACTCACAGCGAACTAATGCGGCTGCCGACGCTCTGTCTTGGGCCTAAGCACGTGTTCTCTCTGTAACCACGTCGTACTCCAAGACCAGATGCCTCCGTCGAACGCGCCTCTGCTGTGTGATTTTGGCCACCACTGGGCCAAAACTCTCCTTTCTCGCTAACTTGAGATCGCGGCCACACCATCAGCTTCCAACCTACTGCTTAAGGTTCTAGTAACTTTCTGCCATGTGCCATGCCTACTGCAAGCTACCATCATACTTTCACAGAATTTCTATTCCAATATTATTCCCTGCTTGCAGTCTGCTACCACTATATTTTCACGGAATCTCTATTTCAATATTATTCTCTGCACTAGGCCGACCGCGGGCGCAGTGGTTTCCAACCAGGCGGCGCGCGCGTTTAGGCGGCGCGCGCGTTTAGGCGGCGGTCGCGCGGGGATTTCAATTGCCGAGTGTGACCACACTAAGGTTGGTCACAATACATATACTAATATATAAAGACAGAACTGTACTGACTTACAGCGCGATAATCTCTGAATCTACTGAACCAATACTGATGAAACTTTCATACTAGCTTCCTTTAAAGGTCTGAAGTAACATAGGCTATGATTTACAACCATAAACTTTAACATATTCACAAAATCATTACTTTTCTGGACATTTTTCGGCTAGCATTACATCTTAGATTCAAGAATGCATCAATGTTAATAGTTTAGCTTTACGCCACCTGAGGCGCAGTCTTCGTGAAAACTGAGGATGTCTGAGATCTACTGCTCATTTCATCAACAGCCAGAATTATTAGGAAATTCACTGGGGTTTGAATATGGCTATTTACACATGTCCGTGAATGTTAGTTCAGAACGTATGTGTATCGTTTGAAAGACAGGCGTAACAATAGTGGTAAGGAATGTCAATGTACATGTACATGCAATAAGTAATAATATACAGTATAATGTTGAGTTAGGTTGAGAGAGTAAAAAGTACAATAATATACAATGTAGTTGAGTTAGTAAACAACAGAATGTATAGTAATGTACAATGTACATGACATAGATATCGTATATTTTGAAAATAACCTCTTATTTACAGAAATTTGTGAATTCTAAATTGTTGAAAACAATGGTGAAACGGAAGACACATTTGTCAAAACATACAAGTGCGAAAAGATGGGCAGAATATAAAAGTTCAGAATCAGCTACACAAAGGCAAGAGCGACTTGCTGAAGACAACAACACTACAAGGAGATAAGTCAAATTCAATAATTCCCTAGCAAGCAGCTCAGCTTTTCATATGACCCCCAATTTGATTATTTGCATAGTTCACATATTCAGATTGGTCAAATGGAAAATGTTTGATCAGACATGAAATCTATGTGGGACAGAATCCTCATGACAGACATGATATTATTTCACGTGTATTTCATCTGAGATACCAAAACTTGATGAATTTGATCACCAAAAATCACATTTTTGGCGCAACTATATGCCATATGTCAACAATAGAATGGCAAAAAAGAGGATTGTCCCATGGTCATATTCTGATTTGGCTTCAAAGAAAAATACAACCAGATGAAATTGACTTAATTATTAGTACTGAATTACGCAATAAAGAAGAAGATCCTCTTCTTTACGAAATTGTTTCCAAATACATGATTCATGGACCATGTGGAGAATACAATTCACGATCGCCATGTGTGGTCAATGGTTAATGCAATAAGAGATTCCCACGCTCTTTCACTGTTCATACTTAGAAAAGGATGGATATCCACTTTATAGGAGACGTTCGCCTGAAGATGGTGGTCACATTGCAGTTTTGGATAGACATTCTGATTCACAAGTGGATAATCGCTGGGGTGTTCCGCATTCACCAGTCCTAAGCAGATGCTTTTCAGCTCATATTAATGTAGAATACTGTCACTCTGTGAAAGCAATCAAGTACATTACTAAGTATGTTAACAAAGGTAATGATCGAGCATCTTTTACTGTACAAAATGATTGCAATGAAATTGAAAAGTACATAAATGGTCGCTACTTGAGCACATCGGAAGCCTTCTGGCGAATATTTGAGCTGCCAATTCATGAAAGATACCCAGCTGTAATTCATCTGGCGGTGCACTTAGAAAATGGTCAAAGAGTGTATTTCAACCAGCATAATATTCTGCAAGTTTTAGAACATCCCCCTCAGACAACATTAACTGGCTTTTTCAAACTGTGTCAAGATGATGATTTTGCAAAAACTTTGCTTTATTGTGAAGTGCCTGCATTTTATGTCTGGAGAAACAAAAATTGGCAGAGAAAAAAACGTGGTCAACTGGTTGCAGGGCATTTGGGAGTAAGGAAAGATGCTGCTCTTGGAAGAATTTACACTGTGCATCCAAACTTCACAGATTTATTACTATACAGATGCTATTACCTTCGTCTGCTTCTACATCACATTCGTGGTCTAACTTCTTTTGCTATGCTAAAAACAGTGAACAGTATCGTGCAGCCTTCTACCAGACAGCGTGTAAGAAACTGGGCCTCATAGAAAATGATGAGCATTGGAAACACACGCTGAGTGATGCTCACTTACACAGTCACTATCACATATTCGTGAACTATTTGATATTCTATTGGTATTCTGTCAGCCACCTGATCCAAGCAGTTTGTGGTGTGAATTCAAAGAAGTCATGTGTGAGGATATTCTTTTTCAAAAGCGTTTGCATGAAGACAACCAAGATTTACCATTCTCAGTGGATGTATTCAATGCAGGAATAATTATTCTAGAAGACAGTATTGCATCTTTCAGTGATAAGCGACTTCGCGATTTTGGTATTCTTGGGCCAAGAGATACATATAGTATGTGTGATGTGCATCGATACCTAAAAGAAAATTTGCCAAAATTAGTTCCTGATCAAAGAACAGTCTTCAGCGCAGTTATTGACAGTGTTCAAAATGACAATGGTATCCTGTTCTTCATTGATGCCCCTGGAGGCACTGGTAAAACGTTTGTAATCAATTTACTATTGATATATGCAGATCAGAGAGAAAAACTGTCATTGCTATTGCGTCTTCTGGAATCGCAGCAACATGAAATTTGGCTAGAGAAGTGCAACATTGAATGGACACGTGGGCGATACTGCAATTGCTAAGTCGGTGTAGCTGTGCGGGTGCGGGACCGCGTTGTGGAGCCCTGCGAACCGAAACTGGAATTCCGACGTGTGGGAAAAGAAGTCGGCGGCGAGACAACGCCGGTGTGCGAGGACGGACCGTTAGCGACACGTGTGCCGACGCAGAACGACGGCGGCGCCAAGGTCACCTCACAGCAACGGCATCGGGAGGCGGCACGTGGCATCGCATCGCACGGAAGGCAGCAACAGTGGAAGGCCCAGATAAGTAACGATAGTTATGAATAAGAATGGATGGGGGTTGGATATGGGATGTGCCGGTTCAGGATGCTCATCGGGGTAACAAAGAAAAGCAACAGTGTCTGTGACGAGAGCGGATGGCATGTAGTTTCAAAGAGATGAAAGTATCATGAACGGGAATAAGAAATGTAAAACAATAGGAACAATCAGAGACATAATGTAAATCGGGTAATTAGTATTCATTAATGATCTGCGATCATTTCAGTAATGTAAATTGTATTATTAATGTAAATCGTTATTCTTAATAAATCCTGTCTGTGTAATAATAGATTCATCGAATTCAGACATGCTGGTTAAAGTATCCACCTAAAAGACTTCCTGTACCCTAATGAATCAAAAATTTTATGATATGTACATCCATAAAGACCGATAAAGGTAAGTACGGTCACAATATATAAATATATATACAGGGTGAGTCACGTAACTTTAGCACCTCCTGTAACTTTTGAACGGTTGAAGATATTGCAATGCAGTTTTCACGGAAGTGAATGAGGGAATGGGGCTAATTGATGTGTATTGATTTCTCTTTTATCACTTGTATTTTACGAGATATTTGAGGTAACTTTGTTTTTTCAAATGGGACTACACATATGTTTTCAGTCTATCATGACAAGCGTAAAAAGACAAATCCAAAGATATAAATATTGTCATATGTTAGATAAGCATTTTTTGAGTAATTGTGATTTTTTTGCGACTAGTGTTTAAGGTATATTTTCATTGTAACTGTCAGCCCCACAAGGTCACGCAGCGCTCCCCCAGCAAACGCGGGTCGGGAAAGGGAAGGGATTTTAGTATTTGAGGATACGAAAAATATTCACAAAACTGTTGCATTTTTTCCTGAACTCTCCTTTCCATCCTGATCCATTTTCAGATATTTTGTGTTTCTTAGGGATTGAAAATACGGATTTGAATTAAGTAGTATTTATTGAAATAAGATTATTTCTATCCCTAAGTTATTATTATATTCTTATTAACATTGAAATCGTTTGCTCAAAATACGCAATATTTTTTGTAGTTTTAATTATTTATTCTTATTGTGCTTTGTTTCAAGATCCCATTAATACGTATCTTATGAAACCCCATTAAATGGAGTTGAAGTTATAAACAATTTTATTACGATACAAACTTATGACAAATCCTTATTTTCCATCCTTTAATTCCTTCAATCACAGAAAGTCCAAAATCTGAAAATGCGGAAGGATGGAAAGCACAGTTCAGGAAAAAACTGCAATGGTTTTGTGAATATTTGGAATATGTTTCGTATCTTCAAATCTCCCTTCCCTTGCCCGGGCGCGCGTTGCTGGTGCAGCGCTGCGTGACCTTGTGTGGTGGATTATTCAAAATGTCCGTTAAACCTCAGTCAAAAAAATCAAAATTAATTTAAAAAATGCTTATCTAACATATGACAATATGTACATCATTGGATTCGTCTTTTTACGCTCGTCATGGTGGACTGAAAAAATATGTATAGTTCTATTTGAAAAAACAAAGTTACCTAAAAAATCTCGTAAAATACAAGTGATAAAATAGAAATTAATGCACCTATCTCTTAGCCCCTTCCCCTCATGCACTTCCGTGAAAACTGCATTGCAATAACCGTTCAAAAGTTACAGGAGGTGCTAAAGTTACGTGACTCAACCTGTATACATGTATGTATGTATATATATATACACACACACACATACAAAATTGCCAGGGTGTACTGCGTGCGAAAGGTAAGGAAAGAGAAGGTAAGAAAGTTAATGAAATTGAGGACATTATCATAAAGTTTATAAACTAAATCAAACTATGATAGCAAGAAAGTTCTTTCATATTTTGATATTCCACGTGAAAAAGAAACAATATTAACATAATGCACTGTTAATAAAATATATATATAAAATATAATATAAAATAATGTACTGTGGTGTGTGGGTCACCGCTGCCACCAGATGGTGACTTGCCGACACTCGCTGCCACCAGATGTGACGTACCACCCTCAGAGCTGACTGACTTCAGCGTATTCCTGAGGCGGCGCCTCACTTTGGAATGCTGTGGTTGGCTTGAAGGGGTTTAGTGAGATGGGCGAAAGGGAGGACAGTTCCCTCAAAAGAAGTCTTATTTCAGCCAACGCACCATTTATTACAGTTATATAAAGAGAGAGAGGTGGGGGGAACGATAGGCCAGATAAGGAAACGCACAGGGAGTCGAGCTCAGACGTGGTGGCCTCTTACCCCAACACTCCGTGGTCCAGGCGCGGCGGAGACGACAGCAGCGGCGGCGGCGGCGGAGGCGTCTCGTATTCGCTCCTGTTATTGCTCCTAGCTCCATCCCTGACACACTCTGCCATTGCTACTGCCTCTGCTTCCGCGGGGCCCGGTATATATTCGGCCCTCGCGTGCATGCGGCACCACGTGACATTCTATTACATTTTGCTGGTCCGTCGCATCTCGATACTACCCCACCTGTTCAGAGACGTGCAGAATCTGCAACTGTATGTTAAATGAAACCAATTATTTGATATTCTAGGCGATTAAATTGCACGGGTGTACCTCTCAGTTCGGTAATAAAGTTAAATAATATTACAGAGTATTTGGTTATGCTTGCCCGATTCTGTATTTCAGATTAATAATTTCGCATGAACAACTTTAAGTAGCTTTCTCCAGACTAAAAGGCTTTTGTAATATTTTTGTGACTGGTGACTGTCAAAGAACTATGTTATTTTCTTTTCGATTTTTTACAATTGCAGAAAACCTTGATAAAAGAATTACAATTCATTTAGTAAGGGGATAAAGAGTTTTGAGGACAAAGCGTCTCGAAAAGAGTTAAATTCTTCGGAATTTTTAACAGAGATATGGTTATTTTGTACAAAAACAGGTTGACTGCTGTCAACGAAAGGAACATCAGCTAGATAACAATGAATTTATTGGGACCGATGGCTTACCACGGTAAAGCAGTAGGTAGAGCTCAAATGTTTTACAAAAATTAGTCATTTCAAACAAAAGGTATTTTTCACACATAATTTTATTTCAAAAATAATAAATGATAAAATAAATTAAACATAAAAAAGATAAATTCAGAAACATAATAATAACCTTCAGTGAAATACTATAATAAACATCTCTACCGTTTTCTATGTATCTAAATGTTTACACTAAAGAAGGACCGATTACAATAATTTTCATCAAGTTACATTACATTTTGGTTACGGTAATTGGTTTCATTTCTATTAACCAATTTTTAAAGTCAATAATATAAGTTCTGATGTAAGTTATTGAACATATTTTCCTTCGTTTTGTAATAAGATAATTCAATTTTGGGGCTTCATGCATTTTCCAACAATCCTGCTCTAACAGTTTCCAGTATGTCCACTGTTTTCATCTTATTGCCTGAACGCTATATAATACACAGTTATGTTTCCACAGCGTAGACTAAGACGTTCTTTGTTTCTGCCTCCACATTCTAATTACTCCGTTTTTCGGCCACTCTTTCGGTATGGGATGGCGACGGCGTAATATCCATTTTGTCGATGCGAAGTATAACATTAAGTAATCCTTTAATAAACGGGAATTACTATTCATCTCCCGCGTCCCCTATCTCATGCTGGGCTGTTTCACTTAATACTTCATTCATCGATTCGTTTTACCCTCCTCCCAACATGCGCTACAAACACCGCCTCCTTCCAGTTTCTCGGTCCCAGACTCCACCTCGGTCACCCTGCGAAGGACGATCAGAGGAGATTCACCCTCGTCTCGGCCAACGACTCCGAGGCCATGAACTCACGCCACCCCCGCCCCCACCCTTCACACCCTCTCTTCCCCATTGGCACAGGACGCTCCGTCTTAATAGATTTATCCCTAGAGAGTTTCCTCCCTTGAAAGATATGATTTTCATAATTTTGCCGGAGCCGCTCGCTTCAGCTGGAACACTCAATATTCCGCGAGTTCAAAGCGATACGCCCCGAGCTATTGGTGGTGATTTTCTTTGAGCGAGAGACCGACAGAGGTGGAGAGGGGGAGAGGAAGCTCAGAGAGGCATTGACGAAGGGGCTACAGGCGAGGGAGTTGTTCAATCTCTTCAAAACTGGAAACTAAATTCATAAAATGTTCTTTCCCTCCTCCCCCTTTCCCGCCTTCTCGTTCCCCTCTCCCCCCTCCATTGCCTTTCGGCACCTCTTGGTCCTCCGGCCGCTTTTCTTCTTGCTTCACAGTGTCAGGAGGGGAAGGGGAGGTCCAAAAATAGCGTAGTGTCTCACGGGGAAAGGAAAAGCGCGGAGAGACAAAGGAAATCATATTCTCCGGCTTTAATAATGGCGGCGGGGCGGATGCGCCGCTGAGGCGGATGACGTTGCCTAGGATGAGGGCAAAGAAGTCGGCTGCGTCCATCCAGAGCTCAGACAACCAGCAGTGCTTCCTACAAAATCGAAGGCTTGGCATGACGGCCAAAGGCACCTTATCACGACAAAAGTAAACCTTTGCCCATGTTGTACCTCCTACGATCATATACTTCATGCTATGAGATTCACGTAACTACAGTTTTTGCCATTTTTTACTTACAACCATATTGAGAACATTTTTCTGCTTCTTCAGATTAAACAAACGTACGCTATTGTGATATATCAAATGCAGGACGGCATTTAATATCGAATGATTTAATAATTTAATGTTAATTTAAATTATAATCGGACACCATAGAAACGGGTGTAAATAAGTGACCAGGACGTTGCTAGGGAGAACACATATGGTATGATATGTCACGATATTTTAAAAGCGGGCACCTTCGCAACGAAGATAAACAATTTCATGAGCCCATTGTAATCGTGCAACGTCAGACGAAAATGCATGTATAAGATAGGGATTTCGGCCAAGAGTACACCATAGTTATGGAAATAAACAAGTAATAGGAATCCGTTGGTAGGGAACATCGAACAAAATTAGTACAATAATGGATACGAGTTTTCCCGGATCGAAAGATCGAGCAAAAAGTTGGGTCCCAGATTTCGTAGCGAGCGGATCGTACCCGAATCGAGGGGTGCGTGCGCGAGTTCGGACTTGGAAAATTTTGTGAACGAAAGTGGAACTTGTAAATATTTCGGAGAAACAATGCATTGACTTGAATCATTTTTCCGATAGGGAGGCACTTGTAAATATTCAGGAAAGCAATTTATCAACTTTAATTATTTCACCAGTGACGAAGGTGAAGTGCCAGGCTAGTGGACTTGTAAATATTTTTGCCTGAATAGGGCGTGGACTTTAATTATTCTTACAAAAGGATCGGGACTTGTAAATAGTTGTAAAACTGTTTATGAACTTTGATTATTTTCACCAGTGCTGATGGTGAGGTGGCAGGCTAGTTTGAGCAGCTTCGGATGCAAGAATAATCTAATAAAGCGTCCTGGTAAATTTAATATAATTAGTAAAAGGATTGACTGAAGTTATACACTGGTAGGCGTTTACATGGACTCATTTGACTGGTGCATTACGTGAATGGGAGTGACTTCGTGGCGTGTCGGCGGTGACGCAAGATCCATGACAGAAGACTTCAAGACTGGAACTGGTCGGTCGGAGATGCTGGTTTGGAGATATGCGGTGTCCGGGAGAAGCATCAAACAACACGACGTGAAAAGAGCTCAGGTCAATGTTCGTACGAACAGTTTATTTATTTTTGATGGTCATGACCAAAAATCAATTATTTCAATGAATGTTATTTAGAATTAAATTAAGTCTTTTGATTCAATAAATTCAAATTGTTCTAGTCCAGAAAGTAAAAACTTTGTTATTATTGTGCAATCCAACACGGCCTTAAATACCTATTCAAGTTTTGTCGTCTTCCATACGGAAGCGAGCCGAGGGGGCAGATTGTATTTGAATGAGGTAAGCGATTTGCCCTTGCATATCGAACCCATGATAGTAATAATAATAATAATAATAATAATAATAATTATAATAATAATAATAGCAGAGGTCATAATAATGGCATTGTTTCAAGGGCTGGTCCAACGTGTGGGCAAATAAGATAGTAATTGAGGAGGCTATAATATCGGTATTTGTTTCACTGTATTAGCAGCATAGAAGTTAGGGGTTTAAGTTCTGTAGATATAAAATAAAAAAAGTCAAATTGCACTTAAATCTAACAGCAACAGTGTGTAACAAATATGTTTACAATTAATATCTATTGATTTGAATTTCACCTATAGCAGAAATATCTACTAGATAAAATACAGGATGTCCAGGGAGGAAACGTCTAAAATTCGAAAATAAGCTCTTAAGACTTTTAAGCATATTTTGTCTAATAAACTACGTGGATATTTCGAATGGTAGAGCCGCAATTAGCATTCAAAAGTAGGTTTGAAAATAAGCTTTCTAGGCAAAAATATGCATTGCAGAAGATTATAAACACTTCAGAAACATGTAAATTGTTTATTATTTACAAAATGAATGAATATATTTGTTCAGAAACCAAAATTAAGCGAAAAATAAAAAAGCAGTCGAATTGTGTAAATTGGGTGCTTTCTTATTTCCGAGTTAACTTTTCTTTATATATTAGTTTCTTATATTATATTTTTCTTTATATTTTCTTATATTTCTATATCTTTTTCTTATATTTCTTTTCTTTATATATTAGTTTCTTTTGTAAATAATAAAGAATTTACATGTTTCTAAATTGTTTCTATGCTTCTGCAATGCAAATTTTTGCCTAGAAATCATTTTTCCAGACCAACTTAAGTGCATATTGCGGCTCACCTATTCGGAATATCCAAGTAGTTTATTATACAAAATATGCTTAAATTAAGAGTTTATTTTCGAACTTTCGACGTTTCCTCCCCGGACACTCTGTATACTGTGGTGTGAAGAGATGCCTGAAATACCATTTACTGGCTTTGAATTCGCAGACAAGTGCCATAAGAACATCTCAAGCTGAAGTGAAGAACGGGCCACTCTTCAAAGTTTTAATTGACCTGGTCAATATTTCCAAATTACTTTCAAAACAAATGAAATTTATTGCCTGCTACGGGGAAAGTATTACGCTAATGGTATGTTCAGAAGAGAAAGGAGACAAGAAACACCGCCAGGTTTTCTGGCTGATATTTGTAATGTTTATGACATGGGTTTAAATATGTTTTACAGAGCGATTGAAGGATGGCGAAGCAAGTTCCAAACTCCCAAGTTTTCCAGTATTGCGTCTCATCATTTTTCTATACTATAACACAAGATGAAAGAGACAATGAGCTCATTATATAACTTCTCACAAGACAATATTTATAAAACCAATTGAAATCTAATTGAGTTAAGTTGGGACAAGTGAAAATTGTGGTATCTAAAAAGAATACAGAGATCAAAATTAAATACTCATCTGCTTCAGAGGTTTCAGTTACAGCTTAAAATTGCAGACAGATGGTATACACGAAAGTAATTTAAATTTTTGCAATCCACAAAACATTTATTGAAAATTTACTCTATAGACGCTGCATACATTTTACAGATATATTTTATATAAAAAACATGGATTTTTAATTTCATTTCCTGAATCAATGCATGGACTAACAAATTTGCTTATGTAGATTTTTTTATGAGAAGACATATTTGCTTTAGACAGGTTTGCATGTAGATTAGAATAAAGGGTAGACGTTATTCCTTAGACCCTTTTATAGCAAACCAAGTGTCGTTAGATTTAAAATATAAGACATTCATTCTTAAACCTTTTTTATGTAGAACTCCTGATCGGTAATCAATTTAGAACAGAATTTTTCTTCAATATTTACCTTCTTTAACCTTTCTTATAAATCAAATTTAAGTGTGTCATAGATTTAAAAAAACTGTATTTTTATAATATATGATGTTTATTTAGATAATGTAAAACCAAATCAATATTTTTTTGTCTGTCTCCTGCTCCGGGGTAATCTCCGGAACGGCTGACCCGATTTCTTTGTGGTTTTCACTGAAAAATCGTTTTGATAGACTTAGGCTGTTTTTGAAATTATTATTTTCTCTTACATGAAGATTTGTTTGTTTAATTTTTCATTACTCTACAGATTCATTCCCATCTTACTGAAATTTTGTTAACGTGACTTTCAAAATAAGTGAAACGTTACTATCAGTATGCGTTTCCGTAAGAATTGCTTCTTCTTCCTTTCATACCCTTCAGAGAAGAATTTATGAGTGCATATTTCAGTTTTTTACAAATATCCTGAATCTATCATTGGTTAACAGCCGTATGGCTGGTTGGCTGTTCGGAAGCCCCTAGCACCTTCTAGTGAGACTGGTCCTGGGCAAGTGGAAGGAAAAAGAGAACACGTCATTTTTTGCAACATTGCAGGAGGAAGGAAACATTAAACAATATTGACACATGTTATATTCTCCTGTCCATTTTTTCTGTGTGAATTCACTATGATAGCCTAAATACTGTTATGACGTGATTTCTTTCTTCACAGTATAATATGCTAAAGAACAACTTTCAAAAATAAAAATAAAAAATGCATTTTTGACTCTTTCTTTCTCCTCATGCCGATTCAATTAAAGATCAACATTGTTACTGGTCGTTTGCCGTAAGTATGCAGCAATGCATTGGTCTACGGCTGCTGATAACAACAATGGTGATAGCAACTACGATCGTAGCAAACATGCTGGGCGGGAGGGTTGGGCGAGTCATGTGAGGCAGGGTGAAGCGAAGCCGAGCGTAGCATTTTATTCATAGAATTAATAAAGTTTCCTGTCTAATAGATTATTATGATTAATACAGGCTTGGGGAACACTAATATATTTTGCTAGAATCCTACATCGCTATGGTATTTCAGATAATCTATTTTGCGTCGAAGATACAGAAAGTTAATTACAAAGTGTATCAACTCAAAAATATCCGTTTATGTAGTTACGTTAGTTTGAGACTAAAATAGCCAATAATTCTTAAAAATTTATCTCGATATTATCGGATAGATTTGACGAAAATTTTCCGTTTAGATGTTTCCTATTTTATTAGCCATGTTTTCTAAAAAATAATTCCTTATTCAAAATGTTATTTGTATAATTTTATCATTTCTATGAAATTCATGAGTTATACAGGTCCTCTACTAAAAAGACTTTCTTCCAAATATATACGGAAGATTCATACAACAGTTTCAATTTTACTTCCAAGATCTTATAAAAATAGTTATAGCTAACATTTAAAAAATAAAAATTCACTTTAAAATCGCACTTTAAGTACATTGAGTCAATTTGGAATAACAATCATCCTGGGGTTAATTTCTCCGTCGCTCTCTGTTAGCAAACACAAATTTGAAGACGGACTTGAAGCCATTCACTCCATCAATGGTCATTCGAACCTAAAATATCGTATAATACAGTATCATATAATATCCACAGGTTTGGAGTCTTTCAGTTCTAGAACAAGTATTTTGACAAGTGTATTGTCACGACTGTGACAGTGTCGTGGTGCTAGCACATAAGCAGAACGAATTATTTCTATTTTCTGATTTTCCTCTGCGGGTTACAAAAAGTAAGTAATGTAAAACATTTATTTGGCATAATAATGCAGAAGTACAAAAGTATTAATATGATAGTTTTATAATTTTATTATTCAGTACTTCTGGATAAAGTACGTCAAATCAGGGTTAATTACATTTTGCCTCGAAAATGTTGCCTGCATATAATTACATCTAGAAATTATAACTATAACTATAAATTATAACTAGAAATTATCTGAGTTCTAATACGACAGTATAATTAAAGCATCTAATTAGTATTTGACTTCCGATTTTACTTTAACAAATTGCCTGTTTTCTCTGCACAATAACACGGATGGAATAGCTTTCAGTTCTCAGTGAGGGAAAACTACGACAAGATAGTTCTTAAATAGTAAATAGAGCGTTTAAACTCACGAACACCAGGATGGATCCGCGTAGCTCGCAGGATATGATCGCTCTTCGTCGCCAAAGTTCGTTTCAGGAATTTGTGTTTTTTATGTTACAACTCCATACCTTTAAATCACAAACTGCTAAGAACTGGCATTGAAACTGCCCAGGCAAAGGGATGAATCTCCACGAAGTCAGTTTTATCTTTGGAGAAGCGTCTGTAAGAGAAGCCACAACACAAAACGCTTTCTCTGGATTTAGAAACACAATGATATTCCCTGAAACATTTTATTAAGAACTGTCTGTGAAATCCGCAAAAGCTACAGTGGAAGCTACACCCATTATGTCACCGATGGAGGCAGAAACTCAGTCTCTCTTGAAGAAATTTTCCATGTGACAAAGGCAGGACCAATTTCAAGTCCTCCCGAGGAACTGGAAAAATGGTCATCAAAATAACATCACCTCATTTCAGAGATCTTAAAGATTCTTCCAAGGAACCTTTTTCAAAACACAAAACGGTAAAAAAGCTACGTACATAGAAAATAAATCTTATATCAGTTATCTCCAACCACTATTTTCTATCAGATCAGGTAATACGAGCGAATTATCTTTGCACGATAAGTAGGTGGATGTCACCTTTCTCTTCCTACAGCAGGTAGCCTGCTCCTATCATAATATAGGGGTTGGGTTCTTTTTACGATACCAAAAATAAGAAAAATCAGGTGCAAAACCATGAGAGTTTAACCATGAGAGTATGTTCTATATAAACAAAAATTACACTGAATTTAGCGAAATTAACAGAATTTGATGTTTCATCTGTTCAATGCATGACCTTTTCACTAACAAAAGTCCTATCACACACATACCATAAGAATAGAATGTAACAATAAAACGAAACAAATAATACACTTCCCGAAATAAAATTTACATATTCACAATAATAGTTTCACGTATGTACACTTTTCACACAAAAGAATACACAAAAATCTAGAATGTATCCTTGCTAGTCTTCAGAAATAACGTGAAATTGACATTTCATTTACTCTTTCCCACATGGCCATTTCATTCTATAGAATGTTTAACTTAGAAGCTTCCACTTAAGATTATAACTAGAAATTATCTGAGTTCTATTACGACAGTATAATTAAAGCATCTAATTAGTATTTGACTTCCGATTTTACTTTAACAAATTGCCTGTTTTCTCTGCACAATAACACGGATGGAATAGCTTTCAGTTCTCAGTGAGGGAAAACTACGACAAGATAGTTCTTAAATAGTAAATAGAGCGTTTAAACTCACGAACACCAGGATGGATCCGCGTAGCTCGCAGGATATGATCGCTCTTCGTCGCCAAAGTACGCGAACTGCGAACCCCTGCAACTGGCGCGCCGTGGCCTCGAAGAATCGCCGTCCGCTCCGTTTATCGTTGGACGAACAGTTCCTTCCGTTAATACGCGACGTATTAGTTTACCAGTAGAGATAAACCGAAAATTAAAAAAAAATACTGTTGGAAGACGTAATTATATTAGTTGAAATCCCATCACCACAAAATCGTGCCTCGTGGCATAAAAATCCGTCATGAAATCCTTTTCAATACTTTACATAGAATATATTCAACGTGTTACACCTTAGACTATTCTTTATTCACTCTTCAATAATTTCGTATAATATAATTTGTGCTGGTTACCTCTTAAAGAGTTTTTTGCAAAAAACGTGCTCTGTCGTTCTTTGTTCACCGTCCGTTCTTCGGCAGTACGTCTGTTACGGCGCTGGTCACTTACAAAATGGAGCGAGGTCTATCGTCTTCCCGTTAATTTGCAGTACCTTGCCATGTAAATTTCTCATTGGCTAGTGCATTCGGGCGAGGGGTTTATGAATCAGTGCCTCGCTTCTGCGCTTTCTAGGCCACGGGGAATACTTTTTGATATCTTGCACCGCGTTCTGCCAGAACATGTGGCCGATTTCGTTGTATACGCGGCTATCTACACTAGATAGCGGTTACACAGTATATGATATTTTTGTAATTTACATTTACCAATATTTTATTAAGCAGTAAACATTATTATCAAATTAGTTTTGTTTCACTTTGCCCCAGGGGTGGTAAAAATACGATATCGGTAAAATCGGTACCATTGGTAAAAATGCCGATTTCCGGAAAATGTAAAAGAATAAAAATCAGTTTTATTAAAAGCACCACAGGCTTTCTATAGATTATTGCAGAAAGTATTTGCAGTATCCCCTCGTTACGAACTCGCTTAACACGAATTTCGCCGTAGTAAGAACAAAACTTTGGTCCCGGCAAGAGATAACGATGATACGGACATTTATAATCCTCGGATAACATGCATTTTATAACACAAATTTTTATAACATTAATTTTTATAACACAAAATTTTATAACATGAATTTTTATAACACAAAATTTTATAACATGAATTTTTATAACTTGAACTTTTATAACGAGTTTTTATAACTTGATTATTTCGGTCCCTTGGAATTCGTGTTAATGATGGTTGACTGTAATACTTTTTTTAAGTAGGTATCATTGGTGTATGTTTTTGAATGTACACTATATTGTTGCTACAAGCTTAACAGTTTCACTTTGCCCCACTTTCCCCTACACATTTTTCGGTTTCTCCGACTGTCTTGGGGAAAAGCGCCTTGTCTTCCGTCGGTGCTCATTTCCTCTGCCAAGCCGCTCCCTCGAAGATCCGCACCACTGCACTGAATATTCGGAGTGGGGCTTATGAAAAGTGAATGACATTAATGATCCTATTCTGCGACCGTTTTCATTCAACCGAAACGGGAAAGGAGTCCCGTTTTGACGATATGAAAGAAAACGTTGGATGAATCGTTGGTATCTGCGACGATTTTAGAAAGAGAGGAAGAGAGATGTACAGGAAATGTTCTTCTGAAGTGTAATTTTGAAACTTAATTTAAGGGGAAATTTTTGTTTCAAAATGTTTCATTGAAAATTAAAATTCTATTTTTACTGAAACACTATCAAAGTTTTGCGTATAGAAAAGTTACTTAAAATTCAGGAATAAGGTTTATGGAATTCAGGAATATGTTTTACGTAATACTTATACGAAGATGTTATGATACATATATCGTACAAGATTTTACCCACTTTGTAAAAAAATCAAGTGTACTATAATTTTCGTTTGAATTCGTCTTTTTGTTCTGGAAAAAGTGGCAGACAGTGATGTTAGTAGTTCATAGAATGCCATAGAATGCCACTTTTGTTCTTACAACTCTATTACAAAAATTACTTCGTGAATTTTAATTTCAGATATGTAGATAAAAAAAATAATACCCTCGTCGGGTACATGTAAATATTTATATTAAGTACATAAATATTCTTATTAAGTACAGTTTTTTAGGGACCCGATGAAGACACGAGTATTACAGTGTTTATACAGCACACCAACTAAAGGTAGTCTTAGAAACCTCTATTCATAACTGGTCACGAGAGATTTGGAATAATGTGTTAAAAAAAGAGGCCACATTATTTTATTGTCATGATGTATAGGACACATATGCAGACAGTATCCAGGTTGTTGGCTAACCAAAACCACCAACTAATATAGAAACTCGAGGTCGAATACCAGTGTGGTTGAATATTTTGCAAGTAATATTATTTCGTAACAAGCAGTAATAAAATACCGGAAAGCATTCATAATGTATTTTGAAATACATCTACTGCAAGCCAAAACTTGACACCATATTTATCCGGATCCGATACCATAAATTGAGTAAATTTACACCTTGTTTTAGTGGGAAAGAGTTGCTCTACAACTGTAATGTAGTATACCCCTTATAACAAGACAGACAATTGTCAATAACTCAATTCCAAACGTCTGATATTAAAGCACATTTATTATTTTGCAAACGTACTCTCCGTGTTGATTTTTTGTCAAATCTTAAAATCGCATCATCTTAGACATCGTTTCTTTGAAAACAGTTCATCCCCACGTATCTGACAATAACGTATGAACATCGATATTCTTCGCACCACTTACACCTCGAACATAAAACAAGGCAATAATTGTTTCACGTTCAATTCGTGATAGAGACCATTGTCACCCAGAACTCTGCGACCTTCATTTTCCGTACAATCAACAATAAGTTGCAAAATGGAATTGTCTATAAAGAGCCACCATGCACTGCTTGCACTGTCTTCTAAAATGTGTCGCCTTACATATGCTGCTGGACCTGACGACTTTCGAATGATCTTTTATTTAGATCTGTCAAGGACACAATCACCTAGAATAATTATAATTTCTGTTCACTTTGTAGCACCAGGGGCCACAGGAATGACTGGTTTTTCATTGTCAACAACGTCTGAAGCTGTGTTACTGCTTTTGATCCTTCGTGCACACTTCTTACTGGGAACATAGTTGATCCACTTCTTACTGGGATCCATAGTTGATAATATTCTGTCACATTGAACACTATTTTTTTCGATTACAACATATTCTTCTTCACGGTCAATTTCTTGTTCGCATACTTCCTCACAAAGGTTCATATAAGGACTAGGTACATGTCTTCCACTCCTTTTCTCTGTTTCTTTAGAAATATCTCGGCAGTTTTTTCCACGACAAGAAGCTAGAAAATAATTTCATATATAATATTAGTAAAACCAACATACTTACTGTAAGAAATATAAAAAAATACACCAGAAAATAATGCATTGCAAGTAAATGACACCTCTGTGCGTTCTTGTGAAAAACGCCAGGACTACAAGCTGATCTAAATCTAATAATTAATATAACTAGAAAAGCACAAAAAAACTACGAAGACCAACAGTATGATAACTTTGTTCATTACTTAAAACTGACTCATAGAAAGATCATAGTCATTCGACGAGTCCGAATTGCTATTCAGAACATGAAATTTTTCTTCTGAACTTGAAAATTCCCCTCCATATGAATTATCATAAGCAATCTTTTCTAACAAGAGAGTTATACCTTCAGACGACAAAGATTTGCCGTCGCGAAACATTGAAACACTGAAACTTTTCGTACGAGAGCCAGAAAGAAACTGAGGAAGCAACCAGTTTGTTTAAATAAGCTAAGAAGATTATGAAACGACAAAAGTGAGTGAAAATCTCTGGAAATTTTCAAAAGGTGTTCCAGGTACTTTAGGCCTCATTCTAAATTTACATTATTAAAATACAAAGGACAAATGCTACAGCGCAGGCGAAGACCCAAGGAGTCAAAATGACACCCGGTGAGCTTTCTAGGTAAAAAATGTTATTATTTTTCAAGAAATATCATTTTTAGAAGCTTGAACTTTTATCACGATGTAAATAGAGAAAAATGATGAAAAGTCATGAAATCACATATTCCCATGAACAAAGAGCGCCAAGAGTCGAAATGACGCTTCTGGGAGTTATAGTGAAGAACGCCGGGGCTGAAAGCTGAACTAAATCTAATAATTAATGTAACTAGAATAGTACTAAAAAAAATATGAATATGCATTGTTCATACTCCCCTAAAGAGCTAGCAATTTTTATTTCAAATATTTCAAAATAAATAATTTCTAAAAGATTAATGTGTAAATGTATAATAAAATGTCGAATGTAAGAAACGAACAGAGAAAAATACAAAATTGCAAATTCTAATTTACACACATCTGCAAGTAGCTGTCTGAAGCGCAGTAAATTTGCAGCGGGCTATTATATTTGTCACGAAATAATAGAAAAACTACTCGTATTTAAAAAAAATAAGCATGACCTCATTTGAAGATATAGTTTTGATAAATACATTTCATTGGGAAAAAATTAAATTTTCACAAATGTAGTCGTAAGAAGACGCCGAAAACGAAGCGCAGTCAATTCCGTGCAGGCTATTATGTTCGTCAGGAAATTATAGAAAAACTACTCATATTTTCAAAAACTTTAACATGACCCTATTTGAAAATTGTTTTGATGAGCATATTTCATTAAGAAAAAAATTGTATGTTCACAACTGTAATTGTAGAAAAAGGCAGAACATTTTTTTAATTTTTTAAAAGTTTTGCAAAATCAGTTATTCTAACGAACATTAAACCTGCATCATTCTCTTTAGCTTCCATTATGCTTTCTCAGGTCCCAATTTAATCAAGAAACGTGTTTTAAAAAAAAGTGGTTTAAAGAAAATAAAAATTGTCTATTTTTAACACAAATTTTCGCAAAAAATACTTGTTTTTGAAAAATTGAACATGACCTTATTTGAAGACCTGTTTTATATGAACACATTTCATTTAGAAACAAAATTGTATCTTCATAATTGTAGTTGTAGAAAGGTGTCGAAAAAAATTTGAATTTTTTCAATTTTCGAAAAATCAGTTTTTAACCAACATGGGACCTACGCCATTCTTTTAAATGACCAGACTATCCAACAACAAAATTTAAGTCAAATATTTTTGGTCCATTTTTTAAAATTTTTAAAATGTCCCAGGGGTTTCATGTACCCCCTAAAATTAAAATATCGTTTTCAAATTCAAGGGACCACGAGATCAGTCAGATCGCTGGCGGAGTATTGATTTTGGAGAAAATCGGCTGAACGGTTTAGTCGCTAGCGTTGTTCACAGTCAGCTGGACGGACAGACAGACAGACATACCTTTTGCTTTCAATTGGTTTTTCGGTATCAAGGGCCCACAAAAGAGGGATTCTGGCTGCACCACGAGTTTTTAGAATTAAATGATTGGCATTAAATTTATAATAAGCCAACAATACAAATTTAGAGTGTGAACTGAACTTTGTACAACTGAAAATGTTTATAATAAAAAGGCGGTTATTTAGATTGTGCTCGTTTTTGCTGATAGCGTAGAAAGAATTCTATCCGATTCGATATTTGGTCGCCTCCTTGCGCACACCCCTTCGCCAAGTGCAACCGCAAGGTTGAACAACCGTCTACAGCAGTAGTGTCAAGGTCTTCTACTGGTGGCTGTAGCACGCGTCGTGGCACCGTGGCATGCCATGACCTTCTGTGCGCAACTAGCATCGGAGAAGGGAACTATTACGAGTAGTAGTAACCCCGCCGTTTTACAATGGTGATGACGAAAGACCGGATTCCCGTGTTATTGCATCTTTTCTTTGCTAACTTGAAATTGGATGAAATCTTGACAGAAATTTGAATCATGAAACGGACATTATTTTAGTACTTGTTGTATTTTGCACGAAATTGCACGTTTGGGTTTTACTGCACAATATTGCATAATTTACTGCTACCTGAAAACTGCACATTTTGGGATTTTACTGAACGAATTTGCAAGATTCATAGTTTTACTGCATAAAATATAATTATCATCTTGTTATAATTTATATTTTTTGAAGGTTTCATTTAAGAAAAAAGTTTGTATGACAACCCAGCAATGCATTCGGGTAATCTGTGAAATCCTAGTGCCATTTATTGTGTATCAATTCTCCATTTTGTTGCCCTATGAGCGTCTGCACCTTTCACGATGCCTATTGTCTAATAAAAATTTCTGAGGGATGTGCGGTGTTGCCATGAAATCGGACGGCGGCATTTGGTTGCGGCCGCTTAGCCAAACGCTATGTTCGGGGCTACATTCCCAATCGGATCACTTAACCGTTTTGTCAATCTTCGCCGAACTTACCAAAACGAGACTGCATACGCGTGTCACATTTGACCCTACGTCCGGGCGCGAAGCTTAGCGCAAGCTTCATTGCGTTTAAAATTCATGGAAATTCTCGGAACAGATTTCGGCCTGCGAATTACGAGAGAGAATGAAGACAGTTTTTAACCGCTTTTAGCTGCGTGCACACGTACATCAGAGTGAGGTTCGGGACATAGACAAGTGTAAAAGTAGAAGTATAGAAGTTTTTTGTCAGAAAGATATATTAGATGATAGAAGGTACAGTAATTTCTCACAAAATAATTTGACAATGGATAAATTGTAAATTATAATGAAAACGTTAAGAATATATGGTGTATAATACATTTTTTGGGTTTCTGAAGGTATTTTTGTACTTTACAATTTTTGTATTTTGTGCTAATTTAATTTTGTATGTAAATAATATTTAAAATGAGATATGATTTGTTTAAACTATAAATAGAAACTTAACTCTAATAAAAGCCGAAATTATAATATTTAATTTACCTTACATTTTGCCTCTGGTGGCGGGGTGATGAACTGCATGAAGGGGCGAATTCGTTGGCACTCGTGCCACGGACTCCCGCTCGTGGCATCGACCTTGACAAGACAAAAGTCTTGACTGTAATCCCTTTAAGAAATATTACTTTTTTTAGAGTAACACTGATGATTAGAAAGATACCAAATAAGATTTGAATGTAGTAAGAGTATTTTCACTCCGTTTGTAAATTTCAATTAGAAGCCGAGATGCTAATTGTATCCTGGCTGGAAAGAAAATCTGTTAATACTAGAAGGGACTACAGTTAAATAAAATACACATCGCATTATACTATTGACTGATCATTGTCATAAATGGATCATCTCTTCACAGTTATCCAAATTTAAATACAGTAAAACGAGCTCATTGCGGAACGTGTGTAATGCGGAAATCTGACAAATGTGAACAAAAATCGCGGTCAAGTCAAACATAAATTCTACAGTATTACATTGCATAACACGAAATCTTGTCTAAAACGGAAACACATATAGGTCATTTGAGATTCCACATTGAGCAAGTTTTACTGTAAGTTATTAAACTACAATAGGCGTACCAGTCCTCTCCCGGTAACAAAACATAGACTTCCACCTCCAAACGCTGCCCGTCAGCCACCTGTGGTGCTACGAGGCATTCGACGCCTGCAGGCGTCTCGGCAGCGCCGCAGACGCCGACGCCCTCGCCCTCGCCCTTGCCCTCGCCCCCGCTGCCGCCGCCGTCGTCGCCGTCGCCGTCGCCGTCGCAATATCTTCGGTGGCGGCAGGGGCGGGAGCAGCGCGCAGCTCGCGGCATAAGAAGGAAATTAATCTGCAACTTCATGCGTCCTCTGGGTTATGAAAGGAAATTTGGGCACTAAGAAGCCAATTAAAGTTTTCAAGAAACCCTTTAGGCTGCCGGCACCCGCGCGAGCGCGCACGCCTATATACACTTTTATGCTCGGCGCTGGCGGGGTGTTGAGGGAGGGGTTGATGAGGGGGAGGGCGAGAGGCGGGGAACGCACGGTGAGCCATGGGCCTCTTCTCAGCGGGACAAATTCAGGATGCCCATGCGTAAAATTCTTTGAGACGAAAATACTGTTAGAACGTCGCTTCCAATGTAATAATTGAGGGAAGGTTGTCAATTAATTGTGACTTTCGACGTAACAATATATTTTTCATCACGGTTTCCGTGGTTACGTACTCACATTACTGATAAACATAATTCTTTTTTTTCTTACAAAAATAATATTGGGAGTCTCTTGCCGTAGAGATGATGATATATCAATGAAACTAGTGGTGCCACAGAATGGCACAGACTTTCCCATATTAGTTTTCTATTTTCTTGGGTCTTCGCTAGCTATTCGGAATTGCCACAAACTCTTTCTTGCCAGCTACCATCTATCACCGCCAAAAGTACATGTTTTGTGTCATTTTCTTAATTTTTCGGTTTCCTATTGGTAGAACGAAAATATTAATTTTAGAATATTAAGGAACACAAAAACCTAGCCGTAAATGGCAATTTTCTTTTAAAAATTATGTGCCGTTTAAGAGAAAATGGCGTTTTAGCGCAACTAAAAATGCAAAATTTGAAGCTCATTTTCTCAGAAAATGATTGAGTTTTCAAAATACTTTATTTGAAGTTATTTGAAGCACATACACTCACAAATAAAATAATGTTTACAAATTGCTGGTAATATGCATATTAAAGATGTGAGAGATCTTTCAAAAAAATTACAATTATGAAATTTTCGAAAAAACAAAAAAATAACTCAAAATAAACTTTACACTGTACTAAAGAGTGTAATTAGCACTATCCGTTACAAAAGTTTCAAGAAAAAAATTGCAGCCATATACGAGAAAATGGCGTTTGAGCATTTCTGAAAATGCCGAAATTTGAGCTACTTTTCACAGAAAACGGTTGTGTTTTCGAGAAACTTTACTTGACATTATTTAAAGCATATATACTTGTAAATATAATAATGTGAAAAAATCGCCGATAATGTAAATATTAACGACGTGAGAGACAAGTAAAAAAATTTACATTTTTGTAATTTTTGAAAAAACCAACCGATAGACCAAAATGGCTTTTATGTCATTGATAGAGTACATTTACCACTATCCCTACCAAAAGTTTAAAGAAAAAATTTGGAGCCTTTTTTATGAAAATCTTGTTTTTGTAACTTTTTAAAATTCCACATATTGCACGCAATATTGCACGAAAACTACCAAAACTTTGAAAAACATTTACATGACCTTTATTAAAGAACTCCATATGCAGAACAAATTGTATTTGAAGAAAATATCTCTATCTTCAATTTTGTTGTTGGAGAAAGACGCCGAAAACAATTCAAACTTTCACAATTTTCAAAAATTCAGAGTTGTACGTGAAAATCGGACCTATGCCATGTTAAAAGGTGTATTTTACTCTATTCATACAAGAAATTTAAAGAAAAAAATTGGAGCCGTTTTTGAGAAAATTTTGAAAATCCCCGGGGGGCTTTATATAAAGTACCCCCAAATTTTGAAGAATCTTTTTCAAAATCTCAAAGCTTTGACTAGAATTAGATCGACTGGGGAATATCCATTTTGGAAGAAATCGTACGTATGGTTTAGGCGCTAGCAGTGTTCACAGACGGACAGACGGACGGACCGACTGACGGACGGACGGACGGACGTTTTCCTTTCAATTGGGTTTTCGATATCAAGGACCTATAAAACAGGGTTTCTGGCTACACCACGTGTTAGGGGATTTTTTTTCTTAATTTAGCAACTGGTTTTATCCACTTATTCGTTTTCACGGCCCGGCAATTAATTTGTTTCCGCCGAAAATTGGCAAATTTTTCGCGCAGCATTACATAACTTTCCCTATACTACGTATATCACTCCGTGTATACGTACGTATACGGGAAAGTAATAGTAAGTAAATATCATTCAATAATATATGAGGAATTATTAACACATAACATTTAATAACTTTAACTAAGCAAAATAAATAACATAAATGAGCCATTAAGTATTTTATTGTATGTCATCTACGTAATTAAACACGGTTTTTATCCAGTGATGGTCTGCCCACAAAAACTGATATAAGGATCTAATGCCTCGAAATTTAACTTGGTTTAGTTTTCAATAAATGACATGATTCGTTGAATTCGGAGTTTCAAGGTCGCAGTTTCACACCTCCGGAACTTATAACCACACTTTCAAGGGTCTTATGACTTCAAAATGTAAACGTACACAGAGAAATATATTTAAATTCTGTAATGTTGTTCTGTTGTAGGGGAAGGTGGTGTTCCTTGGGCCCATTTTGACGTTTGTATTTTTAATTTGGCTTTTTCGGGGCAAAAAATGACCGAAATATTTTTTTTCTGGATAGTCTTAAGAATTTCTTACACCACTTTTTTTCTCAAAGATGTAGTCTTACAACATCATTGATTTATTTGCATACTTTAAACAACGTAATTGGTGTTGTACCTTGGACCCAGGTATGTTGTACCTTGGACCGTTCATAATTATGTCGAGAAAGTGACAACTTACTAGGAAGGACAAAGTTATTTATTAACTTTTAAATAAACATTAATGTCTTAAGACGAAATAATGCGTACTTAACATTTTCATGTGAATACAGTCTATAGTAAATTTTCAAAAATAAGTTTTAACAAACACTGGATAAATCAATTTCAAGTGTTAACTTTTGAATCTGTCGAAGTGAACCTCCAGTGCCTGGGGATCTTCAAGTTTCATTAAACCATCATTCTTGTCGACTGCATATACGGTAGTATCGTCCTTTGTATATTTTTGAAAATTCGGATTCTTTTTCATAAATTTCATAAATTCGTTATCTGAAAATTATAATAAATAATATTATAATATTAAAAAATTATCACAAATTGTAATATGTTTTTTCAACACCATAGTTATAGCTTTTTCAATGTCCTCCTTGATTACAGGTTTTCTCTTGACACAAATTGAACTTCGAGGCATTTTGTTTTTTCTGAAAATAAAATTTTGAAAGCATCGGTATTTCACATTTAGTTACAAAGCTAAACGTAAGTAGATTAGATCAAATAGAATAGTACAATAATTTAGAAAGTATCGTACGTCGGACCTGTCCAGGGTACATTACCTTTGATAGCTGCAATGCACAACACGTCATCATATTGAAGTAGTGTCTTTTTGCCATTTTGAGGTAAGAACGATCTTTATTTCAAACAAGTTGTTCTGCTATTAAAGCTATACGGAATTAGAAATTGCTTTCATTTCAAACGTAATCTTACATTTTTTTGCTCTATAATTAAGAGAAACTAATGAAGAATATTTACTTTTGTCAGGTGATTTTACGTTTCTAATAATTTCTACTGCAGTTGAACTGCCAAATAAACAAATTCAACTGCACAGAGACCGTTATTTTCAGATGTATAAACTGCTTATTTATGTATATAGCTAGGCAGAGTTAGTATTAGACTAGGTGCAAGGGACATACATATCCATGTACAACATACCTTCCCCTAAACTCATCATAATACATTTCAATTCTACTGGGGAAATCAGTTGGGCTCTAGCGTGATTAATATTTGCCCCATTCCATCAATATGTGTACATTCATTACATCACATCATTGATTCACTCTGTAACAAGCGTGATATAGCAGTCCCTATTTCTTCTTCACGTCCCATGTTTTTACTTCCAAACAACTCTATTCACGTGTAGTATGATTTGTTCCTTACTTTTTCGATGTTATCGCAAATTTTGGAGGAACTCGTAAGTGCAAACTCATTCGTCCTAGTTTACGGCAGAAAATATAATTTCCCGCACAAACCTAAAAGTTTAGAAACAATGTTAGATGTCGATTATGTACTTCATATTGAAATAATCCTCTCCAAATGTTCTTGAACTATGTAGTTAAAGCAGACGAATAAAAGTAAACTATCAATGCAAACCTAAATATCTGGTGACCTTTTACATACGTCGCTTCACCTCAATTCTGATGAGTGTCTTATACATAGGCATACGAGTGCTACACGAAGTATTGAAATAATGTTAATTCCATACGCATTTATTTATTGTTTTCATTCATTCATTTCATTCATAACAAGGCCTGCGAAATTGAAGTTTTTGAAAATTACAAGCAACATTTTTGGTGATTTTAAAGTTATTTGGTGCCCCAATATCGAAAATAACTTTCATTTGTCCCATCACGTTCGGATTTATTTATAAAATCTATATTGATATTTTTGCTAAAAATCCTATTTGAAAAGGAATTCCTTCAAACAATTTTGTATGAACTATCTGGCAACGGAGATTTTTATCCAAGTAAATCTCTGTAAAATATAATAAACCCTCGTTGAAACTTCTTTGTGATATTCTTTTATATTCAATTTTAGGTCAACCCCCGTGTTCGGCGAGAAATTTTCTGGTGCCATCTTCCGTCATACTTGCACTCCATATTTTTCAAGTCGTGGTGTAACATCCCACTTTGTTCTTCGCTGACTGATCCTAAACTTTCGGGGACAAAGTCCACATGTGAGCGAAGGAAACGTATAATGACACTCGTGAAGCAACCCAACGCCTTAAATTTATCCAGCGTATATTCATAACATTTGCTAAGAAATCTTTCAAAAATATTTTTAAGTTGAAGTTATAGTGTAACTACTCACATGTCCTTTCGTTTTGGGAAACTTTTTACCATTTTATCCGGGAGTATCCTTTGCTCATCCAATTACTTATCAAATTCCTTTTCTCGATTTCTGTACCAATAAAAGAGGTCACTCAGAGGCGGAACGCGAGCAATCTGGCTATCTAGTCCGAAGCACAATCTCTCAGAAATCTATCAAAATAGAAAAGAAAATATTTTTAACGTTAGTGTGCACTTCAGCAATTTGCTTGACAACATGTAGTAACAGCAACACTGCTACAACTTCAACTAATAAGTCGTGATGTCTTTTGAAGTTAAATTAACATTAAGGTCCCACATTAAGAATCTACACAACCAAAGAGTTAAAATATTATTTATTGATATTTTTTCGTTTTAAAAAAATGAAAAACGTTTTTGAAATTATCAAAGTTTCCAAAACCTTCTTCGGGGAAGTCTGAAATGTCTTAATATTTTGGATAGTTTTAGAATATTGACTTCCTAGTACTATACAAATAAAAATCACAAAATGTTATTGTCTTTCAATACTAACGCAAAGCATTCAAAAAGAAAGTATGCTACTGACGAAAACGGAATGAAGCATCAATATTTTAAAACAAATAGGTCACCCAAATAATAAAATTAATAAAGCATTGTTCCATTACAGGGATGTTTGGGATACACGAGTATCTTAAAGAATTTCCCGCACCAGTAAATTATGCTACGGTTCTACGAAATGGTAAGATATTTACTTTTATAATATGTTACGTAAATCCAAATTGAAGAAAGAACCCCGAAAACATTGGTTAAAGTATTTTGTACGAAGTGACTTTTAATTAATTTCAGTACATAAAACGAGGTGATTCGGCTAAATGATTACCTTGATCAGGGTTGTCCAACTGGCGCCCGTGGGCTGCATGTGGCCCGCGCTGCCATTTGTATTGTGGTCCTCGAAAGCTTCTTAGTCAAAAGTGAAAGTTCCGTGCATCCAAATCGGGCGAAAACATTACGTAACCAGTGCATGTGCACGCCCTGTCGTGGTCAGCACCCCAATAACGTAAAACTGGTGGTGCTACAGAATGGCACAGACTTTCCCGTTTTAGTTTTCTATTTCCTTGGGTCTGAGTTTGGAGTATATTTGGAATTGCCACATACTCAACCCAGCTGCCATCTATCGCTGTCTAAACTACGTTTTTTTGACATTTTCTTAATTTTTCGGTTTCCTAATAGTAGAACGGAATTATTAACTTTAGAATATTAAAGAACGGTAAAACCTCGTCTTAAATGGCAAATTTCTTTGCAAAATATGAATCCGTTTCTGAGAAAATGACGTTTAAGCGCTACTACAAATGCGAAATTTCAAGCTCTTTTTCACAGAAAATTTTTGAGTTTTCGAAACACTTCTTTAGAAGTAATCTGAAGCACTTTAACTTATAACTACAATAGTGTTTACAAATTTCTGGTAATGTGAATATTAAAGGTTTGAGAGATCTTTCAAAAAGAGTACATTTCTGTAATTTTTGCAAAAACAAAAAGAATTTCCCAAATTGAACCTTATGTCATATTAAAGAGTGCAAGTAGCACTATCCGGTCGAAAAGTTTGATGAAAAACTTGGAGTCATTTATGAGAAAATAGCGTTTGAGCGTTTCTGAAAATGCGGAATTTTGAGCAAGTTTTCACAGAAAACGGCTGAGTTCCCGAGAAGTTTTGTATGGCATTATTTAAAGCACATGTACTCGTAAATATAATTATGTGAAAAAATCGCCACTAATGTAAATATTACCGACGTGAAAGACAAGGCAATTTTCGTCATTTTTGAAAAAACAAAAGAATAGATCAATATGGCGTTTATATCATATCATAGATATAGAAAACTATTAAAATTATCAAAACAATGTAATGACCTTAATGAAAGAACTCGTTTTGGAAAACAAATTTTATTTGGAGGAAAAATCTCTTATTTTCTAAAACTCTTTAATTTTGTAGTTGTAGGAAGAGCACGAAAAATACAAACTTTTGCAATTTTCGAAAATTCATAATTAACCATTAAAATCGGACCTATTCCACCTTTATACGTGTGGTTTTACAAGAAATTTCAAGAAAACATTTGGAGCCGTTTTTGAGAAAATTTTGAAACTGTCCTGGGGGCTTCATTTAAATACCCCCAAATTTTGAAGCGTTTTTCAAAATCGCGGCGCCTCGAGTGGAACCAGATCGACCGGGGAAAATTGATTTTGGAAGAAATTGTACTTATGGCTTATGCGCTATGGTTGTTCACAGACGGACGGACGGACGGACGAACGAACGTTTTGAAAGTAACCACTTTTTCTGAATCAGAGGACCCAAAACCAGTGATCGTTGAAATCTCGAAATCGATTTTCCGCAGCATTACATAACGTTCCCTATACTACATATATGTAGTATATATATATATATATACATATATATATGTATATATATATGCATATATATACATATATATGTATATATATGCATATATATACATATATATATGTATATATATATGCATATATATATGTATGTATATATATATATATGTATATGTATATATATACATATATGTAGTATACTACATATATGTAGTCCGTATGTGCGTACGTATACGAGAAAGTAATCAGATTAAGTTTAGAATTAAGGATTTTTTCTAGTAAATTCAAAAGTTTTAAATTATCTCAATGTATTTCTCTTTGTTATGCGTGGTTCAGCCTGATATCACTCATAGTTCCGTTCCTCCACCCACACTTTCAGAGCAGTACGGTACAGACTAATTGCCGATGTAAAGACTATGGAGAAGTCCGGGGTATATGGCCTGAAAACTGTAAATATGGCCCGCAAGGGTAATAAAGGTTTTAGTTGTGGCTCTTCAAGCCTTCCATGTTGGACATTCCTCACCTAGATGTATAATAAAGGTAAAGCAAAATCCTCTCAACATTAAACTTCGCTTTCAAATAAATAATGTCACTAGTGAGTCACTAGGGAAAGGTAAAAGCTAGTGGTGATACAACAGCAAAGACTCTCTCGCCTTATTTACAATTTTGCAATTTTTCACATAATTCATAATGTTAAACGAAAATGAGTTTTTCCCTGTTTTAAGCGTCTTTTGCTCAAAGGAATTTTTTTTTAATTTGAACAGTTTTTAAGAAAACAATCTGAATTCACTTAACTTAAATCAAAAACTACTCCTATTTTCGAAAACAGGTGTATGACATTATTTAGATATGTTATGTGACAGGTTTCATTAAATGAAAAAAAATATCACCAACATTGTAGTTTTCCTTTTTTCAAAATATAGTTAATCGAAAATGAGATGTGCGCCGTTTGTATAAGCTTTCTTTGTTCTTCTCGAAAAAAAGTTCAAAAATTTGAAGCAGTTTATAAGAAAATATTATTTTAAATTACCTATATTTCACGCAAAATTATGCAAGAACTATTTGTATTTTCGACAAATGTTATTTAAAGATGTCTTAGAAGAACACATTTAATTCAAGAAAAACACTGTGTATTCAAGAAGAAGACGCCGAAAAAAGTTTTAACTTTTTACAATTTTCAAAAATTCAGCTTTCGGTGAAATGTAACCAGCGCTATTTTTAAGCGTTCTTTGCTCTCTCCAAGAAAGAAAATTAATTAAGCATTTTGAGGCATTAAAAAAATGAAAATCGAAGTAATTTTCATGTAAAGTACCCCCACAAATCAAAACATCCATTTCAAATTCGCAGGGTTTCGAGTTCGGCCAGATCCAAGAAGAATATTAACTTTGGAGAAAATCACCTGCACGATTGAGGCGCGTGCGTTTACCACACCTGGACAGGGGAGTTTTGCCGTCAACCAATTTTTCGGTATCGAGAACCCCAAAACATAGATTCTGACTAAAGAGCGTGTCAGAGGAAGTAATTTACTACGTATATGTAGTACAAGATTTTCCTACTTTTTTCATTTCAGAGCCCCACAATACGAGTATTTTGCCACAGTATTACAGTATTTTCTCTACATTACGTAAGTATTTTGTTAGGGAGTAGAAATAACTAATGCTCCAGAAGCATATTTCTAAATGGAATGTTAACTGATATGGAATTGAGAGATTTTTCGCGGCGTGAAGATATCGTATACGTCAAACATCATTTCTAAACCTGTACACTAGCGCTAACTCTAACATTACGATAGTTATATCTGAAAACAATACCCAACACGTGATCACGATAGTGGAAGTAGTTCAGAGCTGTGGTAGCAGTGTGTTGCTAACGTTATATTCTCATCATGAGGAATCAAGTTGGTGGGCAGCTCTAATCAAATACAAAACAAGAGAACGAGGCGTTATGAGAATTTTGCCTTAGCAGCTCACAGCTTTCCATGATCGGAACTATTTCACACATACACAGAACACTTACCAATCCGAGTAAAGTATGAAGCAAAATAAAACGAAATGTTTTGCCAAACTCTCTCAAAGAGTAAATGGTGACGTGGATGACACTGAGGCAAGTCATATCGGTTTACTACAGACAGTGTAAACACTCGCATTCTCTTGTTTAAAAACCTACAATTTAATTCATGTGTCCTCTCGAACTGCGCTTCGAACCACTGTGCGACGACGGGCCGAGGGAGGAAGCACAGAGATGACGCCAGCGTCGCGCCAGGCAGTCAGCCAGAGGGCGTTAGAATGCAAATACGCGTGGGTCACCGGCGCGAGCGGGGCGGGGGCGGGGGCGTTGGGCGAGGGGGGAGGCGGAGGTTGGGGAAGGAGTGAGGACGCGGGCGGCGGGGGAGGCAAGCGCCCCGGGGAGGAAACGAGACGAGGAGCTACGGGCCCGCCAGCCCCGCCGCCGCCCTCCGCCCCGCCCCGCCCCGCTGCTGCCCTATCTCGTTGCCCCGCCACCCTCCGGGCAACTATGAGGCACCACAATAAGGCCGGCGGCCCCAAAAATAATTCTCAGGCAACAATGCACCGCAGAGGAATACCATTTCCACGGCAGCGTTGGAATGAGCTTTTCTGTTTTAAAAAGGAAATGTTTGACATAGTGTTCTTCCCTGCTAAGTCCACGCGTCCTTGTGCACGCTTGTTGATGCCAGCGAACAATTAACGGCAAGTACGAACTCAAATACTTCGTTAGTGAATAATATAATACAATGCGAATTAAACAACGATAATAACTCCGCTTAATCCATCATACTAACAAATAGTAATGACGTGTTAAGAATAAATTAATTACTTGCTTAGCATCTCCTAAGTACCAAAATGCAGAGATAAAGAAAAAAGTGGAAACTCAACATTCAAATGTAGTAATTTCTACTCCAATATTTCATGTCCAGACGTATATTAAAACTTTGTGGCATAGTAATCCAATATTACGAGGAAGGTATAATAAGATATGTTTGAAGCGTCAATTAGAGAACCGATTGTATCGATATTACCGTTTAAACATTAAAAGTTGTTTTAATTAAACATTTCTGCAAACGGTACGTCCAAACAAAAGAGTATTTAATTTACCTGAATAACAGCATCGCACAAAAAACCACAAATATATTTAAAAACGTTTATTTTGAAGCAGTTTTCAGTTACTCAAAAAGTATGTTATATATTATCTACGTCAAAATATAAAATATTACTTCTATCAAATATTTTATTTGACTTACTGATGAGCTAACTCTCGTGACAGTTTATTTCAACATTAGCTCGTAAATGTTTCAAGGAAAATTGTGAATGCTATTTAAGAATTTAATAAGCTCAACACAGACAATGTTTCTGGTTAGTTCTTAGATGTCAGTGAAGTGTAAACACGCAACATTAGACATAGATTTGTATATGTCACGTAACTTCTGTCAACACTGGCACTACATGAAGTCGGTCTTAATGATAATCAAGACCAACTATACCAAGCTAAAGATCGATATGCTTCTGAATGGCTCTTTAGGTGGCTATGGAATATCATAGCCCATAGTCACTGTTTTGCACTGACTCTACAACAGTACATTGGTATCAATTAGCTTCGAAATAAGTAAATGCATGTTGAATTGTTGACAAGCAACTTCAGTTTCTTCTGCGAATAAAGGAAGAATATCTGTACCTATTTTCAATATTTTAGAATTTATGTAATGCGATTGTCTGGCTTCTGCGTCTCCATTTTGGCACTACTCTTTGAAGGTGAAAACGAAGAAAGCGGTATGTAATTTCTAAGGCTTTTGTAAAATCACACTGTTTGTTATCTTTCTTAATTCAGCTTAGAATATTTACTGTATGCGTTTTCAGAGAAACAACGATTCATATTATTTTGCAAAACATTAACTTACTATCTAAAATTTTTAATGTTATTAAAATAATGAGAGAAAACGAACATTTATGGAGTATATATTAATATAATATGGACTCTATTATTTCGAAAATACAATGAATCTGAAGATAAAATGTTTTCTCAATTTTCCCGTTCTTTCAAAGTAAAGAAGTGTTCAAATAAATTGACATTTGTAAATGTACTTATCATGGGAAAAGGGAGAAAATAGTCCATTTTTTACTATATTTTTAAAAAAAATTAGGAATCCCACTGTAAGATTCAGTTAACTCAGTAGGTATAATAGTCCTCCAACAAGACTATAATATTCATACTTCTGAAATTTGAGTTTATGTTATTGATCCTATTTTTACTTTCCCGTATGCGTACGTATACACGGAGTGATATACATAGTATAGGGAAAGTTATGTAATGCTGCGGAAAATCGATCTCGATATTTTAACGGAAATACACATTTTGGGGTTCCCTGATACCGAAAAACTAGTTCTGTATTTATTACATTCTTACTAGTACAACTAAACGTAATCGTCGTCTTTAACCCCTCTGTATAAAAGTTCACTACGGTGAAATAAAATGCATGAAGATTTAGAACAATTTATAAGAATCATTGGCACAAATCTCTGTAAATTAATTAATGTTTGATAAATTATCACTCCCTAGGGGAGCATCAACTCACAAAGAGGGCGTCCGAAGACTATAAAATTCGGAGCCCCTTTCGGGCCAAAAACTTGTAGAATCTAGAAATATATGTAAAATTAAATTGATCATTTAAAATTACTAGTAGCTCAATTGGATGGCGTACAGTTTTCTTTCTGTTAATAATTGCTTGGCCTTTTTAAAAACGCACCGGTTTACCAGACTGAAACATGATTCTACAGCTCAGGAAAGGTCGTTCGCTGTTACGTCAAACTGTGAATCTACTTCAACATTAAAAAAATATTTTCAAAATTCGTTATATCCGTATGGTACTAACTAGTTGTTAAATGAATTCCTGATTATTCAATAACAATATAATTACTGTGACTCGTATTGAGAATAGAAAATTTCTTCAGGTTTCTAAAATAAGTTATTTTTTCAGAAAATATATTCCTATGTCACGATTGTTTTCTTATTTTTTTAGAATATTCATCAGTAAGAAATTTCTTCTCTTCCTGCTATGGAATTGTATTTGCTCTCCTGAAAAATAATTCTTCAATTCGAAGAATAGATAATGAAAGAAGCGTCCCTCGTATAAAATACTTCCCACCACCAATAAAAAATTTTCCTTTACCTATGTCTCTAAGCAGTAAAGACATTGGGCTATCCGAAGACCCATATCACAGTGTCACAATCAATTGGCTCGCCGATCAATGCATGTTACTTTGGAGAAAAATTGAGGTAATACATGCAGAAATCATTACAGTTTTTGTCTTAGCTCTGATACTATTTGGAATATTCCAAATGTTAAAAAGTTTGACACGGTACAAAAACCAAGAAGAGGAAATTATGTTGCATAATGTTGAAAAGAGTTTCTTAGAATTAAACAATTCTATGGTTAAGACATCAGAAAATTTAACAACTGTAACAAGAGCTTTTATTCGTGAAAAGATGAAGCAAAGTGACGAAAAATATTCTGAATTGTTAACTAAGTTATTAGAAGCTCTGCAAATACAAAATATGAGATCAGAGGAAAGAGAGGCAAAGAGCTGTTATTTAATAATGAAATTCAGATCTGCACGACTATTGCAGTATGGTCAACTGAACATGTATCTAGAGTCGTTATTAGAACATCTGATGAAGCAGCAGGCTGAATTAACTGCTTTTCATGACGGCGTCTTTGACATTAGATGCTTTGCAGATGGCATTAGCACACAGTTTTCAGAAAGCAGAGTTAATGCTCAACGTTTCATTAAGGAAATTCTACGTGCGATTCAGAATAACGCTTTGTATAGTCAAGATCAGGTAAGAAATGCAGATAATTTGATGAATATGATGCACATTTTAGAACCAATTGTTAAGAAAACATCAAACAACAATTTTAACTTAAGAAATTTTAATGGATTTAAATGAATATTTTCTGGGAAGAATTGCATATGAAAGTAACACATGTGTGATACTAAAGAATTTTAAAAATTAGTATGAAAATATATTTAAAAATATGATAAGACTCGTAAGAAAGATTATGAAATGCAATATTGTGTTAGTATTTATGGAAACTCAATTTGCTAAAATATTGTTTCAAATGGTATTTTTCATTTGTTTAAATTAACACAAAATCTATTTAGATTATACTAGTGTGCGACAGGTAATCCGCAATGTTGTTGATAATACAACTCTCTTAATTATAATTCTTCTCACAACGATATTTTCTGAGACGTAACATTTGGAATAAAACTAATACATTAATTCAATGAAATTTATGTAAAATTTGCATAACTATTGTTTACGTAATAAGTGCCATAATCATTCTCTTGGAACTGTTTGAAATGACTTATTTTATTTTATTGAGTATTTGAATATGAATATTATATAGATTTTCTATGATTGTTATATTATTTCTGCCAAACATGAGTTCTTGCTCATGTGCTTGTAACTATTTGAAACTATTATTGTAATGAATACTTGAATATGTATATTATATGAATTTTCTATGAGATATGGTTATTTTATTTGTGTATAACATGCGTTCAAGCTATATCAAGTTATTCCAGTGTAAAAACTGGATACTGATGATTTGATTCTAATTCTAATGGTTTATCAGGAAACCGTGTGTGCATACCACTTAAATACAGGACCCAAGAAATATTTTACACATTCAAATATCAAGATTTTTCTTGAAATGGTATTTATTACTGCTATATACTCAGAACACATTATCACTCCCTCATCAACTTTCTTATTATATACGGTATATTGGGCATTTACAGTCTCCGTGCAAATCATTATTTCATAAATTCCAAGTATTTCCCAGAAAAGTTTCAGATAATGCAATAACCCTTATTAATTAGTCTCTGATGGTTACAAATATGTTCATCCATTAGTATTCTATTCAGATGAAGGATTTTTACCTATCTATTTCTTTACAACAATAGTCGTACTCCTCAAGTAGAATGTAAAAGTTTGAATTTTTAAAGATAAAATTTTAACGATTGATTGATTGATTAGTGACCGCGCGGGAGGTGGCGGTGATATTCCCCCTCTGGTTGGCGACATCTGGCGCCGACCTGCCTTCGGCTTATAGAGTTTACCCACAACCAGGTATCTCCCACCAGCGAGGCACCGCCCCAACTGGGACAAGCTCTAAGCTCCCGACCGGTCTCCCGGCATGTGTGGTAGCGTAGTGCATGTAAGTGCAAATGTGTGTAAGGGGAGAGTATAGGACAAAGGGAAGGAAAGAGCGCGTGCGGTCCGTGGTCCTTTTGATAGGGTACTGCTCCGGCATTCGCCTGGCATTGATCGGAGAAACTACCCACCAGAGCAGCCGACCGCTAGAATTCTCCTCCTCACAGTGACTGAATTCGTTCCAGCAATCTAGCTAGTGTAGAAAATCTTGCCACTGTCGGGATTCGAAAATAGGACCACCCGGTCAAAGGCACTACAGTGATATCAGTTGATGCCCCCAAAAAGCTCTCCCTGTTGAACGCTGCTTCAAGAGATGTCAACGCACTTTAAGTAACTTACTCATTCGTTACTTCCTGTCGAAAAAGGAATAATTCTCGCTTGCCCCTCGCATTCTTCACACACATTTATTGATAAGTTTTAATAGAGTTTTATAATTCGTAAAATCTTTTTACTTTCCCGTATACATACATATACGGAGTAATATACGTAGTGTAGGGAAAGATATGTAATGCTGCACGAAAAATTGCAAAGTTTCGGCAGAAAAAATTCATTGTCGGGCCCCGATAACGAAAAAGTAGATAAAAGCAGTTGCTAAAACTACAAAAAAAATCCCTCAACACGTGGAGTAGCCAGAATCCCTGTTTTGTGGGACCTTGATAACGAAAAACTAATTGAAAGCAAAACAGCCCTCTGTCTATATCCGTCCGTCTGTGAACACCACTAGCGCCTAAACTATGCGAAGGATTTTTTTTTGCCTTGAGATTTGAAAAACTTTTTTCGAAATTTGGGGGTACTATACATCAAGCTCTCCTAATATTTTCACCATTTTCTCAAAAACTGATCCAAATTTTTTTTTGAAATTTCTTATAAAAACAGAAAAGAATACTCTTATTAAGATGGCATACGTCCAATTTGCACAGTTAACTCTACATTTTCGTGAATTATAAAAGTTTGAATTTTATTCGGCGAGTTCCTACAATTACAAAATTAAAGATGGATATTTTTCCTTCAAATAAAATTTGTTCTCCATAGTGAGTTTTTTATTAAGGTCGTGCACATTTTTCTGAAAATTTTAGTCGTTTTGGGCAATATTGCGTGCAATATGAGCAATTTGAAAAAATTACAAAAACAAGATTTTCTCAAAAACGGCACCAAATTTTTTTCTTAAAACTTTTGGTTATGATAGTACCTAATGTACAATATTAGATGACATAAACGTCATGTTGCTCTATTCTTTTGTTTTTACAAAAATTACAAAAATTTAATTTTTTGCCTTGTCTCTCGCGTTGTTAATATTTACATTAACGGCTATTTGTACTTATTATTACTTTCCCGTATACGTACGTATATACAGAGTAAAATACGCAGCATAGGGAAAGTTATGTAATGCTGCGCAAAATCGATTTCGAGATTTTAACGGAAATACATATTTTGGGGTCCCCTGATACCGAAAAAGTGTTTTTTTCAAAACGTCCGTCCTGTCCTTCTTTACATGAAGCCCCCGAACATTTTCAAAATTTTTTCAAAAATGACTCCAGATTTTTTAATTAAATTTGGTGTAAGAATAAAGTAAAATACACGAATAATGGTGGCATAGGTCTCATTTCCACGGTCAACTCTCAATTTTCAAAAATTTCAAAAGTTTGAATGTTTTTCGTTGTCTTTCTACAAGTATAAAATTGAAGATAGAGATTTTTCATCCATATGAAATTTGTTCACCAAAGTGAGTTCCATGATTAATTTCTTGTACTTTTATTTAAAAAATATAGTAGTTTTTGCGCAATATTGCGTGCAATATTTGCAATTTTAAAAAATTACAAAAACAAGATTTTCTCAAAAACGGCTCTAAATTTTTTGTAGGTAAAGTGCTAAATGTAGTCTATGAAATGACATATTTGCTGCATTGCTCTATTCTTTTGTTTGTTTGTTTTCAAAAATTACAAAAATGAAATTTTTTGACTGGTCTCCAACGTCGGTAATATTTACATAATGGCGATTTCTTCACATTATTATATTTACGACTACATGTGCTTTAAATAATGTGCAGTACAGTTTCTCGAGAACTCAACTATTTTCTGTGAAAAATAGCTCCAAATTCCGCATTTTCAGAAACGCTCAAACGCCATTTTCTCATAAATGACTCCAAATTTTTTTCTTCAAACTTTTGAAACCGATAGTGCTAATTGCACTCTTTAATTTGACGTAAGGTTCAATTTGGGGTATTTTTTGTTGTGTTTTTTCACAAATTACAAAAAAAGAATTTTTTACAAAAAAAGAATTTTTTGAAAGATATCTCACACCTTTAATATGCACATATCCAGCAATTTGTAAACACTATTGTATTTGTAAGTTAAAATCTTTTATATGACGTAAAGTTCAATTCGGGAAATTTTTTGTTTTTGTAAATATTATATAAATGTAATTTTTTGAAAGGTCTTTCACATCTTTAATGTGCACATTACCAGCAATTTGTAAGCATTATTATATTTGTGAATGCCTTAAATGACGTCAAGTGAAGGTTTTTAAGAACTCAAAAGTTTTCTGTGAAAGCTTTAAATTTCGTATTTTCAGTAGCGTTTAAACTTCATTTTCTTAAAAACGGCTAAAAGTTTTTCAAAGAAAATGTCCATTTAGGACAAGATTTTACTGTTCTTTAATATATTGTAAAATTAATATTTCTGTTCTAGTATTAGGAAACTGAAAAATTGAGAAAATGTCAAAAAAATGTACTTTGGGTGCCGATAGATGGCTGTTCGTTTTTTCAATGAAATGTATTTATCAGTACTACATCTTCAGATAAGATCATGCTTACTTTTTTTGAATACGAGTAGTAGTTCTATAATTTCGTTGCTAACATAATAGATCGCTGCAAATTTATTGCGCTTCAGACAGCCAGATACGTCGTAAATTAGATTTTGCAATTTTGTATTTTATTTGTTCGTTTCTTACTTTCCATCTTTTGTTATACATTTACACATTAATCTTTTATAAATTATTTATTTTGAAGTATTTGAAATAAAAATTGCTATCTCTTTCATGGAATATCGACAATGCAGGAAATGCAACAATAAAATTCCGTTTCGAGGTCGCGAATTTCTCTGTGAATTACGTGTCATTGTTGTGACTTGATATAGCTGTATGGTATCAAACTTCTTTTCAATACAAATTTACAAAACGTTTGTATTACATTTTTATGCATTTCTAGAATTCACATAGTCTTCACAAAACAGCGATGGAAACTAAGTTGTTCGCTTCTTGGTTGAAGTAGACGTTTTCAAATAACAGCTAAGCTGTTAGTTGCGCAGAAAGTGCAATATTTCAATCCTACGTAGCTATTTACAATAACATGCGAGTGGGCTCGCACAAAACATACGTGCGCTTGCTACGAGATCTGAGGCCCACCTGACGTGTGGCGTCGTCTCGAGAGTTCGATATAAATAAATATCATATATAAATAAATAAATAAACAAATAAATAGCTTAATTGTTCGAACACTCCTCTTATTTCCCTTCCCACATACCTAATAAACTAGAGTTGTGTAACGTATTGGCAAGCGAACCTCGAGGTAGCTATTTGCGAACGGGCAGGAAGGGATTAGAGAAAGCACCCAAAGACTGAACAAAGGGCCGTGGGCAGAGGAATAGCGGGGAAGGCGGCGTGACGTAGGAGGTCACGTAAGCTGCAAGTATTTAAGGGAGTAGACGAAGCGAATGGGCGGGTTCTAGAGACGGAGTGAGGATCTCGTGGTGATGCATACGTTTGCGCCAGGGCGGTGCAGCGGCGAGCAGGGCTCGCGAGGCAAGTCACGTGTTGACGCGCCTGCGGGGACTTGTGTGACTGCGGTCACGTAGGAGTGATGCTGTGTGCGAGCTCCGAGTGAGGTGTGCTTGAGATCCACCACTCACACATCAATCGGTTAAGATCGCTCCTGCGATCAAGGCACATCACGGATTGATGCACCTGTAAGAACTTTGTGTACGAGAGTGACATCCGGTCACGGAAGCTTGGCTTTTTGCGCGCTTCGAATTTAGGAGTGGCGAGTGCCACTAGTTAAACCGATTCTCAATCGGATTTGGGATCGCTCCCGCGATCAGGGGATAGTAGAAGGTCTATCAGAGCTATTGTATAAAATGTAACCATTTAAATGTACATGTTTGTTTTGTAAATATAATTGTATATATGCAAGCTCGTGTCTGTGTTCGCTGTGAGTACCCATGACGTCACACTTGTTTGAATCGTTTTGTGGTAATGTCACTTGTGATACATTCTTTCATTCTATAGTAATTGCAGCAGATTGGAGTTGTCTGTGTTCACAGCGAATTCCACATCACTTTTGCTTTCAGTAGCTTGTCCATGCGTAAGTATTTTTGGCTCTGTTGTTTTCACTTCAGCTTCCTTTTCTTCTTCTTCTGCTCCGTCCACTTCACTTTCTTCTTTCTCTGCATTCCGAATTGTCAATAAATCTGTAGCCGATTCAAAAAACAAAGTGTTACCAAATTTTCATCATTTACAACAAAATGCTCTGCAGTGACGCCTGGAAGGTTATTAGCCCCATACTGCTGCTATTGCCCTAATGCTTTTATGCGCTTCCTTCATTATGTCTGATTCATCATCTTTCCCAAAACCCAATTTTTGAAAGCATTTCAAAGCAGTCTCTTGGTTGATTCCCTTTTTTGACAGTTCTACCCAGTCTAAGGCAACCAAGACACACCTCGCCAAAGCATACGTGCTCTCAGCCAGAGATTGCATTAACATCCGTCTCTAGTGCGACATCAATGTGTAAATAAAGCCCATGTTCATGGGTTACAATAAACTCGTTGAATTGGGTGGAAACCAGGCGAGTTTTACGTTTGAAAGAGAGATCGAGCAGAACTATCAGTCTCTCATTAGAGTGTTTCCCATCTGCACACGATTCAACTTTTAACACTTCACTAGATTCTCTACAAATTTCATTCCACACAATACAATGTCTTTTCTTGCAGATATCCGATGAAGATGCCTTGAACTATTCGTTTATCAGAGTTTTCGCCATAGTTAGGCTTTATTTTGAAGCATTTGTCCATAAATATGCAGATTTTTTTATCTTGCACTCGTAAACCACTCCCACACTATTTCTTTTACTTCATTAACGGTTTTCTTCTCTGTTCTCTTCATTTCACTATTTCCTTCCATCCACTGTCTCATTATTCTCTCCTTGTGCTTCAGTGTCTCATAAATTTGCGTTTTGCTTCATTTGAACTTCGATATTATTTCCCGCACTGACAGTTTGTCCCTTTCTTTGCCTTCAATTATTTTAACTTTATTATTCAGCGAGAAAGATATACGATTTAGCCATCTTCACACTATGGCTCCTCAATTTCCAGGGACAAAATTTTTCCCTCTCTACTGTGACGATAAGCTTCCTAAGCTCTTCTCGACAAAATCCTGCAGATCATTATCTTTTTCATGGAACAGTCCAAAAACCAACGAAGAAAATTCCAGAAATCCCCCGTGACGCCTGGGCGAAATTCTTTCACCCTTACCTGAGCTCGCGCACCGGGCGCCTGCAAACAATAAACGAGAAAAATGCCAGAAATATGGATGCCTGTTTCCACTTTAAGAACTTACTTTCTGACAGAATACATAAGATATTTGTGTCCGTTTCCACGTTGGACAGATTCCGCATTGTACAATGAAACACTGTAGAATTTACTTATAAGTTCGCCAGGACCACGTTTTCTGTTCACATTGGATAGATTTCCGCATTATACACGTTCCGCTTTGAGCAAGTTTTACTGTAGATATGAACATTAAAAAAAATATAAACCATTGAATCTGAATATTTTTGTAGAGAACTATCCTTTCTAAAACAAAATAATACACTTTCGAATACTAAATTGCCACATGTCCTGAAAACGTTATAATTAATGTATAATAGAGTATGTTCGTATTTGAAAATCGATCATCTTGCTTCGACACCAGAGCTTGATGTATTATTCATATAATTATCGTAAGGCTCATGGAAGACATTACGTCCCATAACCTATGTTCGGTGTTTGTTGTACACATTCCGATTTGAAAACCACAACTCATCGACTTAACATACCCGGAACATTTGTTCAATGTAGTGAAACAGGAAACATCACTCGAACAAACGTTCTTCCAGTCTTCACACCTCACAAGTTTCAAGTCCCGTGCCAATGCGATACGTTTCTTTGCCATTGTAGGTGAAGTACTTTTGCTTTTCTTCTGAGCGTCGTGATTTTACGTCCACTTCACAACCACTTTATACCTTCTCATATTTCATGGAAGAACACGTCCTCCATTCACGACCTACAACTTTATTATCTTGCTTTTAACACGTCATTTTTAGAGTAGTACCCTTGCAAGCAATACAGCGTTCGCAGTCCTTGCCACTCCCGGAAAGGAAGTCCACCTCTTCAAACGTGTCGAGCACCCTCTGCGGTTCGCGCTAAATCTCTGCATTTGTGTCAAACCAGCGAACGTTAAGCTTATTTTCCACTGTGGGAAGAAAGCGAAGTTCATAGGAACCAATCGCGAAGTCCACAGAGGATAGCCCCTTGTTTTGCTTCTTGGTAGGTTCATTACGCGCACGTTTTGTTCAGCTCTTCTTTTCCTAGTAGTAGGAGCAGAACCGGGGATGGTTTACAACTTTGTTAGAAAGACTAAAAAATCAAATCTGTAGTTCTTTTACCGATGCAAAAATGTTTTCTACAATTCTGGAGCGAAAACACTCATTTTCAAATGTTCCTAACCTCACTTTGTAGTCACTTTCATTCATCATTCAACTATTTATGGTTAAAAGCCGGAGAAGATAATCTAGAGCTCAAAAAATCGTGCGCAGATTATACTACTCCCACATACGTCACATTTACTTTTTACTGTACTTTGACAAAATAAATCAAACTCCTACAGCGTGTGTGGAGAAGGGATCATGTTGTGCCTCGCGAGAAACTCGCGTGTCGGTGCGGAGAGGTCGGCGACAGGATGCATTGGCAATATGAAACAACCAGTTTTTGAAAATCTGGTCGCTTGTTCTCCCTCAGCTACGTTAAAACTTGGCAATACAACTCGCTATTGACAGTCTAACCTATGGGTCGAATTTTTGATGCCCAATGCCCCGAAAGACGGAAAATACGAAGATCAAGCACTTTTCTGAACTGTAGATTTGCCTCGCCTTTTTCGATCGTGGATGTGATGCGCTCTTCCACTGAGCCGTCACTATAAACTTGCTGCATCATGAGGCGTCTTGGTAGCAGATTTTCCGAGTTTCATGCAAAATTTCCCACTCGCTCTTTGTTCAAGCCTGTTCGTTTTGGAATTTCAAAAGGGGTAACATACGAAGGATAGTGTTTCCCGTGACAACGCGTGTGCCCTTGTGCTGCTATTTGTTGGCGTGTTATCTGCTGATCTTGAAACTATTGCGAAAGAAACAATTGAACATCTCAGCAATCGCTCGGAAACATGAAGAAAACCGTGATCGAGAAGGATATCCGGCATCGAAAACTAATATTCCATTATTAATAATTACATGTACAAATGGCTCTAAGGGTGAATAACATTACAAACAAAAAACAATGGATTTAGAAAAGAAACAAAATATACGGTAAAAATTCAAAATATAAAAGTAGAGTTGAAAGATATTTAACAAAAAGAAACGAAAAGAAAAGAAATTAAATAATTTTACATCCAAAGGGAAGTTACAAACTTAAAGATACTTTATTGTTAAGCAAATGATGTCGATACTGCTGGCAAATATTCAAAATCTTCTGAATTATGACAACAAATGTGAATAAACGACCATTCTTTAACCCACATTAGAGCAAAAACTCCACGTGCAGAATCTGCTCCTGCAAAGGTGGGCCCATCCTGCACAGTCGTCCGCAACTCCGACTTTGCAGCCGCGCGGCGTGCCACGGAAACGGCTGTATTGTAAGTTATGAGGGGGCGTCCGCACGGGGCGGGGTGGGTCGGAGCGTGGCGGGCCGGGGATGGGGCGGGGAGGAGAGAGTATAGGTGGCCGGCGAGGGCACGGGGCGAATGGAGGCTGGGTGTTGAGGGACGGGGCGGGGCCGGGCAGGGCAGAGCGGGTAGGGCCGGGCGGGGCGGGGCGGGACGAGACGGGGGCAGAGCGAACGGACCTGGCGCGGGCCACGGTTTTCATTGCGAGTTTGGAGTGTTTGTTCTGTCGGTCGCTAGGGAAATCTAACGTGTGGGTGGAGGGGAGAAGGGACCAGGGCGGCGGTGGCGATGCGGCGTGGCAGGGCGGCACGGGATGGGACCAGGAGAAAGGGAGGGGGACAAAGAGCGGGGAACTGAAAGTGCGGCTGGGTGTCGTGGCCCAGGCACGACTGCCGACCGACCGACCGGCCGGCCCGCCCCTCCCCCTACTCGCTCCGAGCACACCACCCTCCCCACGCAGGCCGACGCTTCGCTAATTTGATAGCGAGAGAGGATTTATTGATCATATTTGCTCGCGAGCACCTTCCCTCCGCCTCTTCCTCCTCCTCCTCTTCACCCCTTCCTCCTCTCTTCTCTGCCCCGACGCCGTCCCCCAGCTCAGTCCCACACCGCGCAGGCGGGATCGCCGTCCTCTTTTCGAAGCTCCCCTCCATTGCAGATTCATAGTTAACTTAATGGAACATTCGTTCTGGTTTCATTCTAAGCCTCGCCTATTGAGCCATAACTCAAAATATAAAATATGTTGAAAGCGCCGAGCCATCCGTTCTCGGTGGCTGATATATCGGCTCGGGCGCCTGTTGCCTCTCGCCTGCCGCCGCCGCCGCCGCGGCCGCCGCCGCCGCCCCCATCAGAAGAGCTTCCGGTTCGAAGGGGAGCGAGCGGCGGAAACGTCACGGACACAGAAGCACTTTCGAATCTATCTTCGTAAATAATAAGATTTCATTTGAATGTCTCGGAGAAAAAGATGGGAATAAATGAACTGTCGTTTCTTAAGCACAAAGAAATGCGTTACAGGGCCGAATGAGCCCTCTTCGCTTCATGCTTGGCATCAGTAGCGTACTTATTCAAGAGATAAACGATGTGCTTAATTTGTTTGAATAACTTGTTATAGAGATGTAGAGCTTGTGTTGGGTGACAGACGACTAATTTGTTTTGGATTTAGGAAAGGGGCTTCGCTGAATATGCCACTTTATGTTCTCCTTGGGAGAATTTGTTCTTTCTTTGGTACTTTCCAAACGGTTTGCCTAGAGCTCAACAATGTTGGTACAAGTTGATATTCTCGTCGTGATCGAAAAGCCCTTCCGTCGAGAGGGAAAAACGAGGGGGATGTAGTTATGTTAGCGCGATCGCGAGGCGTAAGACTTTTTCATTAGAACTGCGGATCATCACCGCCCTTAACAACTGAAATGAATCTCATGATGGAATCCCATTGCAGCATTGCGTAAAACCTATTCACCTTCAGATAAAAATCCCTTTGTGCAGATTTTCAGATTCCTCCCTCGTAACTAAGTATTCATTGTAATGAGCTTTCACCACTTTGCTTCAGTATGCCTGTTTGTTTTAACCTTCACATTTCTTGTGGGTGATAAATATGTGTGAATTAACAAGCATTTTTTCTTAAATCTAGCCAAACAAACATAGTTTTCGTTTAGAGAGTTTTGAGCTTTCTACTCTACAAAATTTCATTATATTATCTTTAAATGTAAGATAATTGGCCATATGCCGGTTATCGTAGTATATACGCTAAACAGTAATAATAATAGTTTAAAATAATGAATAAAAAAATATAATGATATCCTGAACCGTTTATATGTAATGGAGTGACCCATAGTTAGAGGGACACTCTGTATAAGGATGTGTTCACTCTGTATAAGGATGCGCGAATAATTTGTACGGGAGTGACTAGTTAAATATTACTTCAAATATTCACAAATCATGTAAGTTATAAACAGTAAGTATTATTGTATTATTAACTTTGCGTTCTGTTTAATTTGTTAATAACTTATATTCCTTAGAAACCTCCAAACGAATAAGCCTCCTTACTCCAAACGATGTCTGTAACATTACAAAACACCATCCTCTTCCTATCATTTCATCACAGACTCCCAAGCAATTAACTTCAACGGAAACTCCCCTTTTTAAGAGTACAGTAAGGAATAAAAACACTGGTGAAATTTAAGTTCCAAATTACAGTTTGAAACAATGTTATCTCTGTAATACCTTACATTTTACGCAAAATTTTAAAAACTGTAGCATCTGTCAGACTGGACTGTGGAAAGTAAAATATAATTACCGTCATAAAACGCAATTAAATCTTATTACACCATCCTAAATTTGTTTAAGCTGTTCATCGGTAGCTTCGCTTTTCATTATTTCGCCAAACAATTCGCCTTTTTAAAATGCCAAGCAACGTGGAGGAATCTCGTCCGCACATGCGCACACAATTTATCGCCAATTTAGAGCGGAACGTGTGATTCAAGGAAGCGTGAAACAAAATAACCTCCGCACCAAAGGAAAGCAAATGCATTTTAATGAGTCTCCGAGAACAGGTTTTTCGTAGCTGAGAGCCCATATGACAGTATTTAATGTATGAAGATTCTCCGTCAACAACAGTACTAGGAATTGTCGGAATGTTTAACCAACTCAACTATTATGGAATGATAGATGAGGTAGTTCAAAAAAAGGAAGTAAAAAGAAGAGCGAGCGTTTAGTAATTTCAATGAGCATTCAGGATTCATAAAACTTTTAGGAAAATCCAATATTTTTACATTCTTTAATATTTAGTGTAAGAGAGAATTATAATGCCGCAGCAATCAATTGATTTATTAGTGTCTCTGGGAGCATCAACTATTAAACTCATTACTGCCGGAAGTGTAGTGCTTTCGATTGCGCGAAGAGGCGGGTTCCTTCCCTGCTTCTTGGGGAGAGCCGGTGTTGACTTACAAGTCGGCTGGAAGGTTTTCTCCAGCCAAGTATCTCCCAACAAGCTAGGCATCGCACCAGTCGGGACAAGCTCTAAGCTCCCAACTGGCCTCTCGACATGTATGATAGTGTAGAGCATGTGCATGCGTGCCCATTTGTTTGGAAATCGCTCCGGTATTCGCCTGGTGTTGATCAGAGAAATCACCGAAAACTGCCGATCAGGGTGCCCGGAAGCTAAATTTCCTTCCAGTAAGCCGCTGAATTCGGCCTAGCAATTTCCCTGGTGTCGCAAATCCTGCGACTGTTGGGACTCGAAACTTAGGACCTCCCAGTCTGAGTCACTGCAGTTACATCAATTGATGCAGCAGAGAAAAGGACCAATATTTTGGCAGAAACACTAGTTTGTCGGTCCTTATTTCCGAAATAATTATTTTCGTATGAAGTGCTCAAAGTGGGTGTATTTATCGTGATTGTTTTTTTTACCACAACAGTGGATCGAGCCAAAAGTCAATAGGGACCGTGAAGAAAGACCCACTTTGCTCAAGAAATGTTAACATTCTTTTTACAACTGTTTAAAAATTATTAATTAAAAAAATATATTGGAGTTTGAAGTTTGTGTTGAAGCAATTTAATATTGAAATAAGAAATAAGAATTGAAATAAGAAGAATATCATGGGGAGAAGAAATCTATTAATATTACATGGAACCATGAATACGGGGGCTGTACTATAAGCGTCTGTTTAGGTACTACTTTTTGTTACCTCACGTAAATACTTGTTTTCACCGTATCCAAGACCGTCTTGGATATTAATAGTTATTTTCTGCTAATTCCTAATGGAAAACGTTTTGCAAATTAGCATTGTTGATACCATTGGCAAAAAAATGGATACAAAAATATAATAATTAAATATATTATTGATATATTTTCATTAAAACTACTCCTTTTTTACACTTCATTCCCACATCTTATGTAAAGCAAAATCATCTATTCGTTTTCTCACTTAACTCAGTTAAACTCTCACTTTATAATAGTTTTAAATACTTTATGAAAAGGTAATTTATACGAGTAAACGTATAACAAAAGCTCGAATGTAAGAAACACACAAAGAAATAATATACAAATTCTAACTTATGAATCATACTGCTGGAATTACCTGTATTACGTCGACGAAGCGCACTCAATTGGGAGTGAGCTACTAGGTTTGTTACGAAATTATAGAAAGACTAGGTATTCATATTTTCAAAAAAATCTACACATTTATTACACATTTCATTACTAAACATGTATCTTCACAATTGTAGTTGTAGGAAGAAGACTATTTTTTTTTAATTTTCGCAAAATCAGGCATTTCAACGAACATGAGAACTGCACCATTATCTTTAGCGTTCTTTATGTTATCCAAGATCCCAATGTAATAAAAAAAGTGCGGCTTTTAAGAAAAAATATTTTTAAAAAAATAAAAATTGCGCATGTTTGACACAAAATTTCGCAAAAAATATTCATATTTTTGAAAAATTGAACATAACTTTATTTGAAGATCTGTTTTCTATGAACATAAGATCTGCTCAATTTTTTAGACTATCCAACAACAAAATTTCATCAAAATTGATGGCACTATTTTTTTGATAATTTTGAAAATGCCTCAGGGGCTTCATGTACAGTACCCCCGAAAATAAAAATGTCGGTTTCAAATTCAAGGGGCCGCGACATCAGCCAGATGGATCAGAAAGTATCAATTTTGGAGAAAATCGGTTAAACGGTTTAGTCACTAGAGTTGTTCACAGAGACGGACAGACGTTTTGCCGTCAATCGGTTTTTCGGTTTCAAGGAGCCATAAAACATGGATTCTGGCAACACCACGTGTTAAAGGTGTTTTTTCTACATTTAGTAACTGGTTTTATCCACTTTTTCGTTACCAGAGCCCTTTAATAAGAGTTATACTGCCGAAAAATCGCCGTTTTTCGCAGAGCATTACATAATTTTCTCTTCTAGTTCCTATTTAAGCGCGAGAAAGTAAAAATGTGATAACCGGGGTTTTTCAACAATTGTCCTCTTCCTGCTAACTCATTAGCTCATTGGATAGAAAGTGAGAAATTTGTTAAATAGACGCTACAGAATGCTAAAAGACATGTGTCACATCACAGGCGAAGAAGGGTGACGGATCCGCCCGACCAGGAAGCTCGGAGGCGGAGTCCTTTAATTAGCAATTTCCCGTGTAAGCGGCGGGGCGCCGCGGGCGGAGGGGAGGGGGCGGCTGGTGATAGAGACGGACGCGGCGACCGCTTCCCTGCATCCAATCACTGGCCGATGCCACGGCCGCCGCAGCCGCAAATTCGTGGGCTCAAAACTAATTTTCAGAAAATTGCGGGACCGCGTCCGCAGCCGAGACTTCACGCGGCTTGCGCCCCCCCCTGGCCCCCCGCCCTCACACCGAACACACTGCAGCGTCACGATTTAACCACAGTCCCGCCCGCGCCTGCTCCCACACTAGCACCTCGCAATTGCCCCAACTATCACTTTCACTTTGCGGTCTTCTCAGATGTCGGCTTGCTTTAAACTCGCACTTCTGATCCCACTCTCCACCTGATCCCATTCATCCTCCCGCTATTCCCATATCCTCCATACGTCTGTATTTCTCTCTTTCATTTTCTTTCTGTTGGCCGTTGATCCCCTCTTGTCTCCACTCTTCTCATACTTTCTGGACACCTATATTTCTATCTTCCGTCGTTTCCCATCTGTTGCTTGTGTGCTCTTGTATCCAGATTCCCCTTTCACTTCTTCGCTTCTGGCGCTTCTTCAATTACGCACAAGTCGTTCATGGGTTGCAAGAAAAATGTCTTCCAAGTTTTGCTGCGGTTCGAAAAGATCATTTTACGCGCCGAATAAGTAATGGATTATGTAGTAAATACTATTGTGGCCTTCACAGGAATTTTGAAAATAATAATAATAATAATAATAATAATTACAATAAAATGATAAAATAATGATAAGATAAAAAATAATGAAAATAATAATAATTGTTATAAAATGTCATAAAATAACGGCCATTACTCAAAATGACAGTCTTAAAAACGTGGGTGCAGTCAGTGTAGCAGTCTTTAAACGGCTTATATAATAACCTTCGTTGCCTAATTTCTTCCCGTTCTAATTTCTTCTTCTTGCGATTCTACATTTTATTTCTATTTGCTTAGAAACTTATATTTAATAAAACATGAAGTATTCTAAGCTCTTTCTCTGACCGCATAGGTTCCCACACATAACCTTTGAACGGAATTACGTCAATTGAATGTATTGTTGAAGCCTGTCAAATTTAACATATTTTTTTAAGTACCGATAAAAGTAAAAGGAATGTCACGGACATAACAATTCCAGGATTGTTTCGAAGGAAACCGGGGAAACATGATATATTTCACAAAGTAAATGTAGCATGGGTCCATTGCCTCTAAACACTGAACTAGTTAAATATTTGTTCCATTATCATTTTACTACTACATTCATTTCAACGCACAGTTACAAAATCTTGAAACACTTCCCTGTTTTAAGATTATTACTTTATATAAAAAGAACTTCACTTTAAGAAAATTAACTTGTTTAAAATAAATTCCTAAGAAGGATAAAAAAGAACAGTGGTTTGTATCAAATTATATTAGTTATTTATGACCTTTAGGACCTGTCATTCATCTCCTCAATGCTGTGCGCCGCCTCATTGGTGTAACACTTCGCTGTTATCACAACTGACTTTGGCTTCAGCCGACGCGGTGATGCTGACATTTTTGGATAAATGTCTTTGAATCTTCTGAATGGATCCGAAAACAAACTATCAGTTCCCCACCAGAAGACCGAGACACGTCGAAAGATACTTCATTTGTCTCTCTAGGCGGACGGGGAGGGTTCAAACTCAAACCGCGAGTGACGAATGAAAAGGCGCAAGCACGGCGAACGCGGGTTACACGAATATTATAAGGATCTAAAGCGTTAAGAATTTTTGTCCCCGAGGGCTGTAGCCTGAGAGGTTGGAAGTCACCTTAGGATCAAAGATATCAAGTAACTTACAAAACATTATGGTTTACTTCTTCGATGCTGAATCAAACGAGAATTCGAAACATCTTTAAATTTGTCTTGCAACAAAAGTGAAGTTTTGTGTTTGTTCAGTTGTCAAGTTTTGTGTTTGACATTAGATAAACAAAGCGGAGTGGGTAACATTACTATTTATTACTCTTAGTTGGGAAGGTTCGTTCGTACAAGAATATGGTGAAGTTCCTGCAGAAATTGTCAAAAAAGCTGGCAAAACTATAGACAAGTTTGTCAAAATCCCAAGATTTATGTGTAAAGGAGTGTGATTCACTAGAGAGTTAGTTGCAATATAACAGTGAGAACTGAGTTAACGAAACTGTATATCTATAAAGTACTTCAATATAACTACGTTATTTTGAAGATGTGTCCAAATCATCTTCACCTAAGTTTCTGGGGTCCAAATATTCTATGCGTAATAAGGATTTATTTATAAATAAAAATGTGAATACTCCCCAGATTTGTAAGTTCTGATGTAATAAGTGACAGTGAAGTAGAAGTGATCAATGGTAATATTAAATTAACCGAAATATTTCACAATTGCAATTTTAATATTATTCAACAAAATAAGTTTTTTTTCGAGTTGATTTTTCTTATTTGCTCATTATGCTATTTATTTATTGTTGCTGAAGGGTATATGCGAGCATTGGGCTTGACATAATTTGCATACTACCTTTCCAGCATCCAACGGTAGCTCACCTATCAACTTACCTTTCAACTCGGAGGACCAATTATCTGATTAAAGGCAGATAATACCCGTTCCCTGGAATTAGGTTCTTCAGGAATCGTTACCATTAATTTGGAAATCAGACACACTTGATGAGCTTAATACATACAATTGGAAGATTGAATTAATATTACATAAGATTAAAATAAATGCAGCATTTCCCATTGAAAATTTAGTTTAAAGGTGCATATAAATGCTGTGAGCATGTTATAATGTTAAGGAATCAGGATTAAAGAATTCCTATTTATAGGAACAAGCAAATTTGTCATGGAATAGAATCTCTCTACATTACTTTCTCTCCGTAAAAATAGTTTCGGAGAATCATTAAAACGAATAAAATCGTATCGCAGCATGAGCAGCTAGCCTATGTCATTGATGATCTGAAACAACGCCAAAAATAATCAATAAAATACTCTTAAAATGTTTTTAAAATGCCCTAAAAGCAAAGAAAAATGACGTAATTTTTTTATCAAAACAACTTCAAATGCACAACTCAAGCTGTTGGATACGTTACTGATGTAATCGCGGAGTAGATGTTGTTACTGATGTAGTGGCGGATCAACCCCCTAAAGCGCCTAGAAAAAAAATTAAAATAGTAAAAGTGCAGGAAAAAATGAGAAACACAAGAAAAACATATAGAATCGTGTAAAATATATCCAAAAAATAACCGCGCGTTCTGTCCTTAGCCTTTTAGTTACGAATGGGAATCCTAATTCTCGCTGTATTGTAGCCCAATAGTACGTATGGAAAATGTCTTCGACTGTTTTCCAAAACCCTATGACAGCTCATATTCTTTCTTATTCCCCTTGACAAGCATTGCTACGGCGACTTCTACGTATTGGAGTGTGGCTGACGCAACCGGAGTGTTTGACGGCGTAAGGCCTCTTTCTAGGTGCCACGTGAGTGGTCGTGGGCCGCTGTGACATTTCGCACAATTACAGTGTACCCGAAAAAAAAAGAATAGGGCACGGATGGCTTACATGCGCCTGGAGACGGCGCGGTCTTAAAGGCATGATACCCCCTTAAACTATGGGGTGTGTAGTAAGTACTTGCTAAGAGAAAGAAAATATCTAAAAATAATATGAAGAGAAAGAAATCTAAGAAAAAGAAAAAGGAGAAGAGGCTCAAAACAAACTTGTGAAAACCTGTCAACTTTCTTCAGACCTGGAGAGAAATGTTTGTTTTGTAAGCGAATATTTAATTCGAAAATCGATATCATGCGTTTTTATTTAAATTCAATCTGTTCGCACCTCTGCTATAAAATGAAAAATATAATACCCTAATCGTTTAATAATATAATACCCTAAAATATAATACTTCATCGTTTATCAGCGCTCAATTCCATGATTTTAATTACATTATTACTATTTTTAATTTAAAACCATTAAGAAGTTAGGCGGAAGACCAGGCCTTACGGCCTGAGCCTCGCGAGAAATACATTATTATAAAGTATTCATTAAATATTAAACTTAATATTTTAATATTGTGGAAAGCATTTTATTATAAATAATTTGCCTTGTTTGTAATTGATATTATTTTTGTGCTTTTAGATATAGTATATATATACATATATATACATATATACATACATAGACATACACATATATACATATTCATATACATATATGTATATATGTTGTGACGGTACCCCCTATTATATTCATGGAGGGTAAGCACATTTATCTCTATAACCCTTGCGGCTTTGGGGTGTCCACCTAAGTAGTGGGGAGGGGGTCCTGAAGATTGCCGCAAACAACGTCTTGTCGGTGACAGTCTTCGCCGTGGAGGGCTTTGATAAAAAAATCCTTCCCCTTTTTAAGGGGATTCACAATCAAAGGGGAAAATAAACAAGCAAAGGTTTCGGTATTGTCAAGTGTTTACTTCTTGCACTCATAAATATACATGAACTGATTGCCCATTAATCTCATGCACAAAAACAAACAAACGATTGATATCAGACATGTGCCTTATCAAAGTTCGCAATTATGAGGATGGTAAATTACTGTAATTTAATTACAAATTCAAACCCAACCCAGTCCCTGAAGTTCGGGCACCAGTAATGTAACTGTACTTTACCTGCTTCCGTGATCGTCCAGGTATGGATAGCTACACACATAAATCTTTAACAATGATGAGGGTAACAGGGTTGGTTCTTGGGGGATCGCCTTGATAAGATGTGTGCTGGCACGTTCTCAAATGAAATCACTTGACACTTCTCAGATTCAACATTATTATTATTATTATTATTATTATTATTATTATTATTATTATTATTACGCATTAATCAGGTTTTTCATAAACAAATTACACTATCTGGATTCTTGTTAACAATTCCCATAAGATTTTAATTAGCCATACCTCCTAAACACTACTTACTGTTAACTAACTTAATGGAACAACTTACTTATCTATCTTAATTCACTTACATTTGACATTGTATTGTTTCTGAGCAGTCTTGCACCATTTCCCTGCCCATTACACCCATTACAATTGGTTCCTCCCGTTATAAAGAATGTTTTCATACTTAGGTCGTCCCTTTGCGTTGCCATAACCTTCGTCCGCTCTCGGCTTCGGTCGGGTTCCACTCGGCTCTACCGGCGAGCGGCGTCCCCTCGTGTCGCGCCGCCGACGTCGCCACCTGCCTCTAGCCGCGCCGCCACCGGAAAACTCTAATTGCCCGTCCCTGCTGTGATGTCTCCCTCGCCGAACTCACATCCACCGTATTTCTTCCGCGAGGGTACAAGTTCATTCCTCACGGCGCCTCATCGCATGCGCCACGCAACTGGAATTCGGAATACCGGGCTCTAACATGCACGCCCGCGAGATGCTGGACACTCTCTCTCCTGATCATCCGAGTTCTCGCCGAATATGTTAACACTCTGTTAGTTACTGTAACAGTCAGTTTCTGCAGTCGCATTCGTGTGTCTCAGCCACCACACCATCCATCACTCGCGTTCACGTTTTCACCTCGTCTCTCACACGTGTCCTCCTGTTGTCAATGTTTCCATCATGGTATCTGTCATGTCAATCCGTTTCCATCATGGTATCTTCCGTACCAACTACCCATTAACAAACATTGATCACTTTTCCGAAACACATTCTCCGTTTCTACACTTTCACTAAAGTCATTTCACGCCTTCTTACCGACTTTCCACTTTACAAAAACTTCAGCATTCGCGCATACAACCAATCGCCGCCATTTTCAAGGTCTCACTGCTGCCGCGTGCCCCCACTCTCGTTCACCCCCCGGGAACGAGTTGCACCGCGCTCTGCGAGACTCTCCACTTATTGCGCGGCCTTTTTGAATGTTCCATCCTTCCTATTTATCTTTTAGCGTTTGAAGGTCTGATAACCATTAGGTATTATATATATATATATATATATATATATATATAGACACACTCATCGTCATAAAAAAGCTGCATCCCGAAGGGCCAATTGATCCGCTGCAAATTCTGAGGGTATTTTGCACACCATTCGCTTATCCAATGATTTCGTTTTCACGGTCGGCCGCGGAGTGGGGGATAGGTGGAAGGTACGTGACGTCGCGCCTACCGGTCTAGATAAGAGGACTTAAAACGGCCACGCCGGCAATTGCGACTTCGGGTAGCGTCGCTAAAGCGTCATTTGCATATACACTGTCTCGGCAACGCTTTCGACAACCGGTCGTCCGGTTAGACGCTCTCAAAAAGAGCTGCATCGTGGGTGTGCGGGAGGCTGGTTGGTCCTGTCGCCGTATTTCGCACGACACCGGTCGTACAGACACCACCATCTCTCGCTGTTGGCGACAATCGATTGAGGAAGGCACGCACACACGAAATGCAGGATCTGGACGTCCACGACGCATCATGAGGACGGAGGACCGTCGGATTGCCCGCCACGCGCGAACAGGTCTAATGGCAACGGTTGGTGCTATTTACCGAGCTGTGCAGCCTGCACTGTCACATCCTGTGTGTGCCATTACCATTGACAGGCGGTTGCACAACGCAAGGCTCGCCTCACGCCGGCCATTACGACGCCTGCCACTCACACCCCAGCATCGTCGCTAGTCTCGCCTGGTGCCGGGAATAAAGGACCTGGGGCCATGCAGATTGGCAGTGGGTCATCTTCAGCGACGAGTCCCGCTTCTGCCTTGATGGCGACGACCACCGGGTCCGTGTCTGGAGGTGCAGTGGGGAGCGCCACGACGAGTGGTTTGTGATACCCCATCACATGTTCCGCCAGCCTGGTGTGAGGCGCGATATCCCATGGCGCTCGTCCACCATTAGTGTTAACTGGAGGTACCGTGACAGCCAGACGGTACATTCAGGAGATCCTGCGACTGGTAGCTCTGCCTTTCGTGAACGCCCACGTCCATGCCCTATTTTGACAGGATAACGCGCGTCCGCATACCGTAGCCATCTGCCGAGCATGCCTTGCAGCCGTGGATACTCTGCCATAGCCAGCAGCATTGCAAGACCTGTCCCCGATCGAGAAAGTTTGGGGTGCTGTGGAGTGTGCGATTATGATCCCATCCCTACCCACCAATCTGCAAGAACTGCGCGCTCAGGTGCAAGCTGCGTGGTATGGACTAGGGCAGGACATCATTCGAGAACTGCATAACAATTGTTAATTTATATTGTTGTTGTATACACCTGTTGACTTGTGCGGTTTACATAATAATGTTCATTTCTAGGGAGGTCCAGAGTGTAAAACATTTGAGTTATCATAATACCGCTCCGTCTGGTACGACAGTAATGCCAACTTCAATATGGGATTTGCAGTATGTTCAATAGAGAAACTGAAAAGAGTGTATATATTGCGACATACAAAACATGGCGGGTTAGATAGTTGACAGCGAACGTCAACAAAAATAGAAGTAGAGCTTGAACCTGTGCGGTTGTTAGGGCGTTACTATGGTACGCGCTCAGCTTGTGAATAACAATTGAGCGGACACTGGGAGCCGTAAATATCAGTTCGTGTTGCGAGAATTAATTTGTCATTTATTAGATGTCAAATTAGTGTCAGTAATTAAGTGCGCGGATGTTGAATAGTAATTCTTGCAGTCATATTTCAGAATAGGGAATTAAGGGAAATAATCGAAAGAAGAGAGAAGCAGATGACCCCGAGGATCGGCAAAAGAAGTCCTGAAGACGTCGCGGAAGCCTGGGTTTGGTTCTACGAGGCGCCATCCCACTATAACCAAGAGAGCTCTGGTATGGTCTAGAAAGAGCTAGCTATGAACTGAGTAAAGGTCATGACCGACTATTACGTTCAATTTTTAGAGGGCTAGTTTTGAATAGAAAGTTATTAAAAATATTGTTGTCAGAAAGTAACGAGGGAAATACAAAGGATCTCGAATAAATCTGTTATTCTGTTTACATGAACTCCAATGAATTATTATTGTGCAATCTAGCACGTTTTCTGTGCAAATAGATAAAAAAATACTTTCAGATTTCAAGCTTCTCCGTACGGAGGGCGGATCCAGTGGCAATTTTGCTGATCGCAGGAAAGCGAATTGTTACTGAGCAAGAACCCACAAATAGGCTGAGCTAGCACGGTAACGGGCTAACCAACAAATGATATTTGTTCCGTTAATTACTTGGAATCGTTTCCTGACGCCCAATTTTCATGTCAGTTTGTTAGTAAAATGTTTCAATATGGGTAAAAAATGAAATAAATAAATTGCCAAAGAGGAAGGTTTGAGGAACCCAAAGCTATAACAAGGTAAGGGGGATGGTACATTATGGTACAGACCAAGTATAAAGGGACATGAATTTATTAAATTACATTTATTATCTTATCGAAAATGTGATTTAGATTGGAGGAGTCTTTTTGGTCATTTAGAATGGAGTTTTGTTTTTTGATGAAAAACGTATCTGAAATTAGTATTTTTTCCGTTGGTTTCTTTATCAAGAATAACTGGATTTTCGCAAACCATTGTGTGACTAGAGCATTGGGTATGTCTAGATATCATATAACATCCCTCTTTTTTCACAGTTCCTGTGGTGTTCTTTCACTCTGGTGATTAAATGGCATTTTGTTTGGCCCACATATCTTATCGCAACCCTGTGTTTGACATTTAATTTTGTAAAACCACATTGGTTCTATTTTCTTTGTTGAGTTTGTCTTTGCCAGTTATAATGTGGTTACGTTTATTGAAGCTCCTAAACACAACTTCAAACCCATAGTTTTTTAGGACGTTATAAATTAATTATAAATTTTTAGGTTATTATAAATTATACCTGTAATTATTTATTGTTTGTTAATGTATTGTTTTAACTTTGTCTCTGTACAATACTGAAGAGGACCTTCGTCGAAACGACTGTAAAATACATATAATTTACAACATGAATGGAATCATCGTTTTTTATTATTTGATTGTTTGATTTATCCACTGTTCCTTGAACTATCATCTCATACAGTCACTCCAAAGGCCGAGGTGGTTAAAGCTTGCTGAGACTGAGCGCTTCACTTTGGAAGATGCCGGGTTCGAATTCCAGACAGGGATTTTAATTTGATGAATGCATTGTTGCAGAAAATACTATTGAAGAGTGTAGAAAAGGTTTTTGAAAATAATTTGAAGTACTTCTATTCACTAATAGAATCAATGAAGATCAATACACAGGACTTGTCTTTATTTTCCCAAAGTGTATCTTTTAAACATTTTTTCAACTCTGTTATTCGATTTCTGAAACGTATGACATGTCAAATCAATCATCTTGTATGCATCAGTATGAACCGATTTAAGTAAAATTATGAATATTTCAACATTAAATTGAAATACAACTTAACTAGAACCCATGCGATCAACTTGCATATCCCTAACGGTTCCGAAATTATTACTTTCTCGCTTTACGAATACTTCGTAAGAAGAGAAAGTTATGTAATTGTGGGCCGGAATAACTATCTTTCCAGTGCACTGCGCTTGTGTGGCGTAGTGGTATCAGCGCCAGCACGTTAACTCTGCGGAACTCTTTTGGGATGTTGGAATGAAGATAAATGGGATGTTGAAATGGAATTAAGTGGTTGAAAACACTTTTGCTGTTTTATGTAGGCGTATGGTATTGCGGAGCATTGTAAATAATTAAAAAATGTTTGTGCTTTGGTAGCACTCCGTGTTGACTTCGACGTTTTGAATATGAATTAGAAAGGAACAAATGTATCTACGGTGGAATTTTTATACTTTTCTCTGAATTATTTGTTTTTTTTACATCGACAATCAGATATTTACGTGTTTATGCCTTTGCCCGAATTCGGTCCATGCTCTTATGTGGCGTAGTGGAATGAATGCCGGCAAGTTAAATCAGAGGATTTGGTATTGCCGCTCGAAGAGAAAAAAAATCCTGGTTTATGTGGTAGTATAATATTGCGGAGCATTTAGGAACAATGCGAGAAAGTACGTGCTTTTGTAGCACCACTAGTTACAATATGCTAATCTGTATAATGTGTTGAATGTGTTATTGCAGCCAATTACTGCTAGTTTGTTTGTTCAGCATGAACATGTTACTTGATAAGTTCTCATATCATATCATTAACGGCAAGTGTTTGTTGCAATGCTCACTGCTTCCGTGCCATGTATCGCTACAATGTTTAAGTGTATATGAGTAGTGCTAACTTTAATTCAGACATTTCTCTGTGGTTTACTGACTTTAATGGTAGCTAGTCTCTTAATTATGAATAAGCTATATTCTGCAACAGCTGCCAAGCACACTTTTCGTGTTACGCGAATGCACTCAGTCGCCAGTGACGTAAGTTGTAACAACTGTATTGTTCGACATTAATTAAGTACTCGTGCATCAAAACTGAACAAGTGCTGCCAACTACACACCATGATACGGTGTCATCTCTCCACTCGCGTTGCGTGCACAATTCCTTGCAAGTGGTAACATTGCCAACCACATCTGTGAGCAATCGTCAGAGTGGTCGGACTTGCTCACGTGTCGTCGCCCGCCACCATCATCCGGGATGGAGCACATCATACCAATGTAACGAATTCTGTCTTTTGTATTCTCTTTCAGATTCATCCTAACAACTGTTGAACCAGGCGATCATGCCACAAGTGATTAGCTTCACAATATACTCTTTTCAATAATTGATTTGTACCACCCCTTGTATCTTATTCAGTGGTTTATTTATATTTATTAACTTCACACGTGTTTGCTAATTTCTGACTGATGGTAACAGAACCTGAATAATCAATTTTTAGGAAATTGCAAGACCAATAGTTTGCCCAATTGCATCTATTGGTGGTCCTTCGTGAAGGTAAGTGAGCTCGAAGGATGACGGAGTGGTTGATTTGTAAATGGGTCACGCCCATACTAATTCTCAGTCCACTGCTACAAATCACCCCCGCCAATTACATTAAATCATTTCTTATACATTACCGCATTTGCGAATTCAGTCGCTTGAAATAATTTCTTAAGAAGTTTCCAGAAAAATCGAAAGTTTTGGATAAGAATGAGTTTTAAAATGTACTTTTTTCATAAAGGGCTCCAAATTTTTCAATGAAAATGTGATTATATGACCCTCCTGTAATATTCTTTCATATTTTCATTCTACTATTAGGGACCCGAAAAACTGATAAAAGTGAAAAAAAAATGCTTTTAGGTGCGAAAAGATGGCAGCTTCAAACGGTGAGGCAAAACCGAAAAGGTAGTCCAGACCAAAGAGATTGTAATAGTATACTAGACCCACGCACAGCGCTAGTGTAGCGTTGCAAATTGAATGCAGCCATGTTGGGGGCAAGCATATGGACACCAAGTCGTATTGGTGGTGTATATAATTATTTGTGTGCCTTTTGCGGAAGGGGAAGATTCTATAAGAGGAAAAAGTAAAATGGTGAAGCAGCGCGCGGCTTACGACTGTACTAATCGTGCGACGAAAGCCTGCGTGGTGTAATTTCACAAGTGCATCCATTACTTATGTGATGTAACCTATTGAACGTGCTGGTTACTTTTACTAATTAATACGGTCTTCGTGAATAACAAAAAATTCAATGAATTTGTTATTGCACTTAAAGAAACATTAGTTTAACTCTGAAAGTAACCACTTTTTGTAGATAACTTGCCATTTCTCCAGGGTAGATATTCCCTAAATTCGAACCTAATACAGGAATATCGAGACTTGTATAGAGGTTGATGGAATCATTAAGAACACGTATATTTTAATACCAATTCACATGACCATTTAATCCAGGTATTTGCGTGCTTTGTACGGAACTTTCTTATGTATCGAAAATGCATAAAAATTACTTACGTTTATAACTTAGTAAAGAATTCTAACGCTTTAGCGTAATATGATTTACCTTTTTACTGAAAAAAATATGCAGAATTAGTCAATATATACAATTTTGAATAGAATTTGGATTAAGGGAGTACACTTTAAAAATGAGAACGAAAGTTTCCGAAAGTAATGTCCCGACATCTACTACAATATATTTTATGAGGAACAATATCCTATTAAAACTAAATACTTTCATAATAACCCCTTTAGTGTTTTCAATATAATATGAACTTATCACTGACTGAACAACCTCATGGAGTAAATACAAACCCATTTTTAGAGTAAAAGATTATAGGCTTATTTTTTGCTTTCAAAAGTGCGGTTACAAGTTCCAAAAACTTCAAGGGCGACGTGCTTTAAACGATAGTGTTATTTGTGCTTTCTAAAGCTCTAGGGTAAATATGTATGATAAAGACGTGTAATATTATGTCAGAGATACATAAACGTTTCGACTTTTTAATGTTAGTTTTGCATATATTACTTTAAACAATGAGTTATTATTTCAATATGTCTTCCATTCTATGTATTCAAAGCCTTGAAAATGCGGAAAAGTCTGAAACATTCCGAAGTATTTGAATTATGCGCGTAAATTTGCCCCCAACATGACAGCCAGCGCAAACTTCAAGTTCCAACGGAGAAGGACGGCCATTACCATAGGATTGTGGGGCCTTGGTCCAGACTCAAGAAATAAGGAAGCTAATTAGCACGACCCTTTCTGGAGCAGCACGTTTATTTCTCTGTACAGACGGGACGGACGGGAACAATATATTGCGGATTGGAAACATTTGCGGGCCCAACTAGCATCATATTATGTAAACGATCAAGATACGAGAAAGTGCATGCATTTTGAGCACTAATACTTATATTTCTATTTAATATCCAGTCTGATATTCAACAGTGACAATGTGGGGTCAAACTTCACTTTCCTCACAAACTTCACAACACTCAAATTTGACAAACTTCACTTTCAAAATCAATTTTACTTTTAACATTTTTTTAAACATACAGGAGAATGTTTTTGTTTTTATTGAATTCTTCAATGTAAGTCAAGAATATAATATCCAGTTCATAGATGGTCTTATTGTATTATTCATGAAGAGGAGTTTTTTTTTAAATCATTCATGTCTGAATATGTATTGTGTTTTAATTAGGGACTTAAACATATTTTAATGAATTTAAAACGTTAAAAGCGCAAATACTTTCTGAAGTAATTCTCTATACATCGAATGCACAAACGCAGCAAAACATGTAGTTCTTTGCTCTGGTTTAACGAAAAAGTATCAAGCATTGAGAGGCAAGTTGTTTTGCGATATCTTATGAAGTACCCCTTCTACTAGGAAAATACCAACAGAAAATGTTAATTTATGCAAAGATGAAGCGATATGCAAGTAATAACCTGAGATTACTTTGTCTGAGAAGCATACGTTTAATATTCAACTCCATCGATTCCAACTTATTCATTTGGAATCGACATTCAATAAGCTATTGTGTTTGTATTATACACTTGGCATTTTAAAGACGGATTAATCGGACTATTGCCAGCTAACGGTAATACCAGGTTGTTATGTCGCGCCTGGTCATGGCGCACATAACTTTGGATGTGGCGCGCTAGCGCCAAGGCAGCGCGCCATGGCGGGAGCCGGCGGCGGCAGCAACTGTCTGCAGCCACGGTTCGGCGGGCTCGAGCCAGGAGGCGAGTCTGGCCGCCGGACGCCGGCCCTTTAAAAGGAGCGGTCGGCACCCCGAGAGGCAGTCAGGCAGTCAGGCAGTAGCGGTCAGAGGAGCACCGCGGCACAACGGGGAAACAGCGCAGTGGAGTCGCTGGAGAGAGCCTGCAGCCAGGAGAGGAAGCACACGCGGAGAGGCCGCACCAGTGGCGTGCGGAATACGACGCGACTACCAGCCGGGATGGCGCCAGCTTGGTGATGCATGGCGAGATGCGCGCTGGATATGCGCACGGCGGGGTCGCGCAGTCAGACGTGTGTTACAGAACTGGTGCTAAGTGACGCACTGGTGGGACACGGACTTTGGCGCTAATGCCAACCGACAAAGAAATAGCTCCTGGTATACTTTGTGATATTATGTAAATATGTTGTTTAGAAGAATAAATAAATTGTTTGTTATGACGACGACGACTTTCGTTCATTTTGGGAACATAACACAGGTCAAGGCCTGTTTTTATTTGTTATCCACGCCTGGGGGTAATGGGGACATGTGGCGAGCATGACGTATTTCCATCATCGTATCTAGCATTTTTGTTCTGAGTTTTTCTTTCATCACGTAGCTATAGAAACTGAGATGACTTTATTAAAAGGCTAGAACTCTATAGCTCCCTGACGGGGAATCGAATTCGGCATGACACCTCGGAAAACTAGCACGCTGAACATGAGCCACCCGTGGAACACGTGTTTCTTTTTCAATCCATCTTCTCGCAATGTGTTTCTTTTTTCTCAATCTACAGATATACCGCCTCTAAAACGAACATGACGGCGTACCTTGTGCCTCGAGAACAACCACTTTCCGGATAGCCGCTCTCCGGACCCTATGAGTATGGGAAGGTCTTCGGGCGTGGCTTCTAGAGGCCCTGGAGTAGTAAATTGCATCAGGCGATCAACGCGCTCATATTGCATCAAATGTTATTGATATCGATCGTGTGGCGACATCATGTTGGTCGACGACAGGGAAGTTGCCGATGGTTATGGCGGGAGCATATCTGTCAATCAAAAGTTTAGCGTATGAAATATTAACGGAAAATGACAAAAGGGTTAAAAAGGCCAAACTATCACTGTTTATGATACACGAAAATTACATAAGTTTGGTCATTATTGATAAAATCATGCTTAACTTATATTTTTAATGGAAATTACACAAAGAAAAAACTAGGACATCATAAACATCCGGAATCTAATGATAAGTCCGGTTTCACAAATCCAAAATATAGTTTGTCGAAAAGAAACGTGATTGAAACAGTGTAGAAATGTGTTCATAGATTTAAATGAAGTTGAATTTTCGTCTGGTTTGCAAAAATTATAGAAATGGGGGCTATTGCTGTGTTTTGCAACCCCTGCAATTTGATGTCAGGACGATGATTTTACGTTTCGGCGTTGGAAGTGAAAGTGAGGCACTGCAAATATGAAATCATTCAAGTGTTCTTTCATATTGTTTCATTCATTTGATAATTACCCAAAATTATGTATTTTCTCGGCTATCAGGCATTTTCTTCGCGATGAAATCACGTTTAAATTAGCATTCACTTGCAGAAATATTCTTATAATTTATTTCCAAATTCAATTTCTCATGTAGATTTTAATACGTGTTATTGTGCTATTTTGGAATAGTTGTCTGTAAATGTGTTCAAATCGATTAAGTTTGCTTATAAAATTAATAGCTGAAGTGAAAATCGTAGATCTATAACATAGAAAAATACATGGAGGACATCACTTGTCTTTTGAGGCGAAGAAAATGAGTTACTCTCTCCTCTCACTCTACGCATGGGAAATCGTCCGGTGCTTGTTTCTTGGAGCAATACAACGGTTACTGTCAACTAATACGAAGCGATCGTGCGCGAAGAGCTTCACCTGTTACCGAACCGTAAGCGTGGCGACAACACACAGGGCGAGAAGTTGCCCGGCAACAGCTGATGGGTGCAGTGCCCAGATGGGGGCAGAAGAGACGTTTCCCGGCCACAGCTGATAGGTGCAGTGCAAGGTCAGGTGTCATTCACAATTTTTGCACATGCGTAGTGGCCATTTTTTCTACGCCACGCCGTCCACCTATATGAATCAACGGTAGACGCGTTCGGCCTTAAGAGCATCTCTGAATAATAGGAAAAACTTGCAAACGATTGAAACAAAAAGTGAATAATCAATTGACTTATATTTCCGGGTGCACCAACAGCTTTGATCATAATTCCCGTAAGTGTAGCGCATGTTTGAAGGGTGTGGTTTCTCCCCCGCGGATATTAGAGCGCCGACCTACATGCCAGCTTACCGGGCTACCTCCTCTACGTCTCCGCCTTCAGAGCACCGTCCCAAACGAAAAAGCTCTTAAGCTGCGTAGTCGTTCAACAAGTGTGATAGTGTGGTGCATGTGTGTGGAAGCAAGGGGTGAGAATAGGGCAAGAAAGGGGAAGAAAAGATCGCACGCCCTACGTGGCCGTTTGTCAAGGTACTGCTCCGACATTTGCTTAGTATTGATTTGAAAACTACCGATAAGAGCAAACTTCCCGTAGAATTCTCCTTCAGGTAATGGATGACCCAACTAGTTAGGATCGAAAATTTCACCATCGTAGAGACTCGAACCCTAGAACCTCCCGGTCAGAGTCGCTGCAGAGGCAACGGTCATGTTCCCTCTGAGCCAACTCATCCGGTCAAAAGTGGCTAAGGGGCGGGGACTTGCGAGGCAGCAGGTGCGTCCCGTCCTTCCCCTCCCTCCCCTCCCCATCCCTCCCTGTCGCTGCGGATTTGCGCGGGCTGCGTCGCCCCGGTGCGCGCGTGCGGTGGCAACGCCAATATCCTCGCGGCGACGTGACGTGCCTCGCAATGCCCCCGTCTCCCCATTAAACCTGGAGGATAGTTTTATCAAATTTGCGACACGCGATGTTAATAGATAGCATTCTCGCTCTAATGACTGCGCACCAAGCAGTGGTAAGGTGGAAGAGCACGAATCTAGGTATCTCCAATGTTATTTAAACTGTTCACGAACTGTAGGAGAACTGCGTAGAACTAAACATGCCACAGCACATATTATTGCTATATTTTCCATGAATTTTCGTACTTTTTGTCATATTTTCATTTTTTGATACCATTTTCACATGCTTGCAGTCGTCATAAAGAGATTTTTCACTTCTAATTGCTTTCTAATTTGTATATTGTGAATTGGGAGGATAAGCTACAAAGAACGAAAAAAAGAAAGTGTAGAAAGCACCAGACGCGAAGTGTTAGTTTTGTTTTGTTAGGTTTTGTGCCAAGGCCAACCTCTTCTATATATAACTTTAGCAGGTAAAATTGTCTTCAAAAGAAAAAGTGCTGAATTGTGTATATGCTATATTTTAAAAGTATGTTTTCAATATGATGGTTATTTATACAACGGTAAAATTTGGAAGGTTTCGCAAATGCATCCAAACAAATTTAAGCCATATTTATGTTCATATTTTCGTCATAAATGCTTGCATATTTCTAACATTTTTAATCATAAACAACCAGACCCTACTTATCATTTTATCTCCCCAAACCCTTGAATTTCATTGGAGAGATGTCCTCGTACAGGAGAAAGCACGTCAAACACATCGGCGAGCAAGGGGAGCAACAAGAGGCTGGGAGTTCTCGCTTCGGGCGATGTCTCCGCCGCAGGTGATGGAGCCCAGCAGCGGCGCCGCCCCCCTCCCGGAGCGACGCGGGGAGGGGGGAGGGGGAGGGCGAACACAGCGGCGGACGCGCGTGACTGCCCGCGAGATCTCAATTTTAAAACGCGCCGAGGGTTGCAATCTCGCGGCGGAAATTGGCGCGGCGCCGGCGCAGGAACCGGCGCGCAGATTGCGTCTGGGGCAGCACGCGCCCGGCCCCACGGCCTGCGCCCCACGGCCCCCGCCCCGCGCCCCGTGCCGCCGCTAACGGCGCACGCCCCCGGAAACACCACGGCCTCTGATCCACCGGGACCCCGCAGACCTCGTGACGTCACAGATCCTGTGCCTCCGCAACCGCAAAGACCCCCTGAACCCCACCCGACTCTCAAACATCTTGCGACATGCAGAGCCTCGCTACACTTTATGAACTCAAAGACACCGACAAATTCTCGCGCGACCCTCTTAGAGCTCCCGACACTTCACGACACCCCAAATCTCGCGATTTCAAGAAGCAATTCAAGAAGCGAACAACTCACTGTTTCCATCGCAGTACACTATGTGAATTCTACAATAGCACAAACATATACACAATATTTTTTTAAACTTGTATTGCAAAAATAAGTCTAATACTCCGGACAATATACAAATGCATTTCATAGGGCCATGATTAGAGAAAAGTATTCTAAAACCATGCAAAAAATGTTGTCTGTCTGTGAACAACGCTAGCGACTAAACCGTTCACCCGATTTTCTCCAAAATTGATACTCCCCGACCGATCTGACTGATCTCGTGACCCCTTGAATTTGAAACCGATACTTTCATTGTGGGGGTAGTTTACATAAAACCCCTGGGACATTTTCAAACATTTCAAAAAAATGGCACTAATAATTTTGACTAAATGTTGTTGTTGAATAGTCTGAAGGTCATTTAAGAGAATGGTGCAGGTCTCATGATGGTTGTAAACTGATTTTTCGAAAATTGAAAAAATTCAAAATTTTTTCGGCGTCTTCCTATAGCTACAATTATGAAGGTACAATTTTTTTCATAATGAAATCTGTTCTTAAAAAACAGGTCTTCAAATAAGATCCCGTTCAATTTTTCAAAAACAAGCGTTTTTTGCGAAAATGTGTCAGACAATTTTTTTATTTTATGTTAAACCATTTTTTCTTAAAAACCGCACAAAGTTTTTTATTAAATTGGGACCTGAGACAGCATAAACGAAGCTTAAGTGAATGGTGCAGGTTTCATGTCCGTTGAAACGCCTGATTTTGCAAACCATTTTAAAGATTAAAACGTCTTCGGTGCCTTTCTGCGACTACAGTTATGAAGATACAATTGTTTTTCTTAGTGAAATACGCTCATCAAAAACAGATTTTCAAATAAGGTCATGTTGAATTTTTTGAAAAAAATGAGTAGTTTTTTCTACAATTTCCTGACAAACATAATAGCTCGCTTGGAATACACTGCGCTTCATTTTTGGCTTCTTCTTACAACTACAATTATGAAATTACAATTTTTTCTCAATTAAATGTATTTATCAAAACTACATCTTCAAATAAGGTCACGCCTACCTTTTTGAAAATACGAGTAGTTTTTCTACAATTTCGTGACAAACATAATAGGCCGCTGCCAATTTACTGTGCTTGGGACAACTGGATGCGTCGTAAACTAGAATTTGCAATTTTGTATATTACTTCTTTGTTCGTTTGTTACATTCGACCCTTCGTTATACATTTACACATTTATTTTTTAGAAATTATGTATTTTACAATGCAGGGAATTCAACAATTGAATTCCATTTCGCTGTCGCGAATTTCTGAGAATTACGTGTCATTGTTGAGACTTGATATAGCAGTATGAAAAGGGGTTATAATTGTCAAATTTATGTTGATATTTGCATGAAAATATTTAGTTTTCGCACCAAATGCTGTACCATTTGTAGTAAATAGAGTATTTTGCATGGTTTTAGAATACTCTTCTCTAATCACGGCCCTATCAAATGTATTTCTCTATTGTCCGGGGTATCAGGCTTCTTTTGCCAATACAAGTTTATAAAACTTTTGTATTATATTTTTATGTAGTTGTAAAATTAACATAGTGAACTGCGATGGAATCAGTGGGTTCTTTGCTTTTTGGTTGAATTGAACGTTTTCAAATAATAGCTAAGATGTTAGTAGAACATCAAGTGCAATATTTCAATACTACGTACTTTCCAATAACGCGAGAACGTATGTGCTATTGTAGCACCACTAGTTTCATATTGCACATATTGCAAGCAATATTGGGCGAAAATTACTTAAATTTTCAAAAAATGGACGTGACCTAAATGGAAGAACTCATTATGGGCAACAAATTTCATTTGAAGGAAAAATCTCTATCTTCATTTAGTAGTTGTAAAAGACGCCGAAAAAATTCGAACTTTTGCAATTTTAGAAAATTCAGAGTTAACAGTGAAAAAGGACTTCTGCCTTTATATGTGCATTTCAGTCTCTTCTTAAGAGAAATTTTTAAAAAAAAATTTGAAGCCATTTTTGAGAAAATTTTGTAATTGTCCCAGAGGCTTCATGTAAAGTACCTCCAAAAATATTAATGAACGTTGTTCAAAATCGCTGCGCTTCGAGGCGAGCCAGATCGACCGGGAAATGTCCATTTGGAAAAAATCCTAGGTATGGTTTACTAGCGCCTAAACCATGTAGTAGTGTTAGCTAAACCGCTAGTAGTGTTATGGTTTAGTCGCTAGTAGTATAGACGGACAGACATACGGACGGACGTTTGAGAAAAAAACACGTTTTCATTATCAAGGACCCACAATTTCTAAAATCTGACTACATAACGTGTTAGAGGGTGTAATTTACATATTAGAACAGGATTTATCTAGATTTTTTTATCAGGGCGATTTCCTTTATCAATACAAGTTTTTGTGTCGAAAATTCGTCGTTTTGGCGCATTACATAACTTTCTCTATACTATTACTCCTTATATACGTACTACGTATATGAGAAAGTAGAAATATTTATCTTCAATATCAAAGTAATATTAAGACGCCCCAAAAATTACACTCATGCAATTTTTTAAAAATCAGGGGTTTCAACGAACATGAGACCTGCTCCATTCTCTTATTATGCTATTTGAAGACAGAATTTAATCAAAACATGTGTAGCCATTTTTCAGAAAATTTTGAAAATGTTTTGTGTACTTTACGTTAAGTACCCTCAAAGTCAAAATATTCGTTTGAAAGTCTTAAAGTCTAAAGTTCGTTTAAAACGATCGGGAAATATCAATTTTGGAGAAAATTGGCTTAGGTGCTAGCGTTGATCACAGACTGACGAACGGACAGACATTTTGCCTTCAATTGATTTTTTGGTACCAAGGAATCGCAAGCCTTGAATTCTAGCTACACCTCATGTTAGAATAAGTACTTACTATAGGAACATGATTTATCCATTTCTTCATCACACAATATGATTTTTTCTATTCAAAATTTTCTGATTTCTGGCGAACGATGACAATACTTTTTCTTACAAAATAAGGGCAAGAATTAAAAGGATAAATACATTTACGTATATACCATCGCACTAACGCGATATTATTGTTTTTTCTGAATTTTTAGTAGCCTTTCAAAAACCTTTTTCTTAAATTACATAGAGTTTTAGAGGATTTGTGTCTTTATTACATAGAGATTTTAAATTGTCATCGTAATAATATCGTTGCATTAATTACTCAGCTCCATGACATTCTTTGATTATATACTGTGAGCAAAACTTCTGCCGACTTGACAGCTGGGAGTGGGGGAGAGCGATGTCGCCACTTACTCGGGCGGCAGACACGTGTTCGTTCTTGCATCAGATCAGCTGTTGATGCATACACGTCCAACATATTTTAGGTAGAATTGTAATAATGACACTAGTTTATTTGATGCAATTCTGTTACACAATTTTTTCGCAGTCCCTTATACTAATCCTGCCAAAGCAAGAACTAACGAAACATTTTTGCATAAGCAGATGAAAGTAAGTACAGCGATACGCGTTAGGAAGATGCGTAGTATTCATTATGAAAGATTTATAAGAGAAGTATCTAAAAGCAAGACATCTTGGTTTGAATACATACCTTTCACCGAACGTTCAAAAAATGCAGGACTTTTCGAAGTTACTGACTTTGCCTGTTATTGACATGGTTTTCAAAGACGCGTCCTATTGAACGCATTGGCATAAAAATGAAAATTATAAATGTCCCGTAAGGTAGATGTACATATACATCGTGTCATAAGTACATCAGCCTTTAAGTAAGCCTTTAACACTAGATGTCACAACCACACACACGATGCATAACCTAACAAGTAATGGCGCTCCTCTTGGCGCTCAGCGCTCTTCAATTTTCAGTTGTTTCGCGCTATTACATTTCATTTGTTTTTTTGTAAACGTCGGCAACTGTGTAGTGACATCATCATAATTTGAAGCCTCTTATTGGATAACGGAACCCCCTCTCCCCTCTCAGCCTGGAGTTGTCAAGTCGGCAGAAGTTTTGTTCGCAGTATAGTGTTCATCTTTCCCTAGTAAGACAAATGTCATTGTGGTCTACCGTCTGCCCTACATATACTTGCACTTAACGACCATTTGTACACTAATTGATATTAAGGTAACACATAGATTTAAAACAACATTTTTCAAAACATTAGCGAACTCGTACAGCTTTTTTATTACTGGCCCGACATTTCCTCAGCTTAGTTATGGCATACCTCCGCGCTCTCAGAGGCCGAGGCCTATGCTAGATCCGCGCAATAGAAGATTAAATAGCAATGATGCTATGACCTTTGAGGGATCAACGGTGGCATGAGAGGCAGGGAAAACGAGTCGTTAATGACCACCAAGGGAGCTGCTCAGCGGTGCGCTCGGAGCCCCACGCGTGCAGCAACGCAAAGCCCCCCTCCCCCCGCCCCCTTGCGCTGAGCGCGGCCCTCGCGAAAGGGCGAGCGATGGCGCGACATAAAACTGCGGAACAGATCGATGCCCCGGGCGAGCGGGCGTGCGAGCGAGTGGGCGGGAGGGCGATCGCGGGCGACGGCGGCCGCGGCGAGCTGGCACGGTAATTTCCGGGCACTTCCGGGCGCCAAGGCACGCACGCGCCGTCGGAAGGCTTTATTAACATTTCCGGGACGTAAACACTTTAAAGGAGCCTTCGTTAAGACGGTGGTGGTGGTGGTGGTGGGTGAGGGGCAGCCCCAGACATTCCAATTTTAAATTGGGGGCGAACGCCGCTCGCCGCAGCCGACACCTCGCGCCAGCGCACGCCACCGCTCCCGCCCACGCTCCCCCCCCCGAGGTAGCCGTTCGATGCACACGCTAAATCCCCCGGCCCTCGTCCCTAACCCTGCCGCCACCAACCGGCTCCGAGGGTGAGCTTATCCACGGCCTACCGTTGCACTCAAGCTGACACTTGAGGAGAATCTCCCTCCCATGGACCGTCCGTAGCGGATTTGTGACACTGGCTGCATACTGGAATATTCCAGCTGCTATCTGGAAGAGTGTTCTAGCGGCACGCTGCTCTGATCGGTACTTCCGTGGTTTCTCCTTTCATTATGCGAATGCCAGAATCCAGAATGCCAGAACTTGCTGTTTCTCATTTCCCAGCGGAGAGAACCACCACCGAATAAATGTGATCAAAACCGAATAAATTTGAAATTAATTACATATTAAGAGTTAATGTTATTTCAATAGAAATATTACAGTAAGCGAAAATTTACGATGAAAGATTATAACTAATTATATATAATATATTTATTCAATGTCAAAGATTCAATTATTAAAAGTTTTCTGTGATTTAAATCGTGACCTTCTACTTTATTTAAATCCCTATTTAAATGATACTATTTAAATCAATGAAACTCTACTATAGTGCGATTTTCCTAACTCCGCTCTTCAAGCCCGTATGGCCACGACAGAATGTCACACGGCATTTCGCAACTCTCTCCGTTGTACCGCTAGAAGTGACATTACCGCAAGCACTGCTTGATTCGATCGCGATCATATGATGTCTGGCGGCACGAAGGCGGCAAAGTTAGAAGAATCGCACTATAATGTACTAATAACCATATCAGTTAAGTCCGAAAACATCAATTGAGATGAACCGTCGACAATGACATCCACACGTGCGACGAATGAATGAGGAAATGTGAACGACAAAAGGCAAGGAAAACTAGATGGAAGCTGAAAAGGCACTGAGAAAATTGTATTAAGACGGTTTAACAACATTGCCAAGGCAATGACTGTCAATACAAAGTGGAACCTGCGGTAAAATGAATGTCAATAATTATTTAAATTGCATTAAATACAAAAATATCTCACAGCTGAAAGGTGTACATCGAATGCCGATTATACGTTCGCAAGCATCTGTCCGTGCTTAAACAATACAAAACTAACTGTACCAAACCTAAATTGTTCACCACAGTTAACTGTATAGAAAATCGAATAGCAAATCATATAAGTTGCACATATTTTAAAACAATAAATGTTAAAAAAAATGACCTCGAAATGTTGCCATGTGTGTATCCTGCGTAGAGAAATCTTTCAATACTGAACCTATGATTTATGAAAATTCTATTCTACTCATCAATGTCATCCAATCCCTCTTCATGAAAATCTTGTATTTTTCTAATATTCTTTCACTAGCTAGCACCCGGTGCGTTGCTGCCGCTGAAGAAATAATTATGGAAATATTCCTCCCCCTCTCCTTTCTATCTTTTTCATGCTTTCTCCTCTGTCTCTCTCTTTCCCCTCTCTTTCCCTCTCTCCCATTTCCCCACTCTCTTTCCCCCTACTTTCTGTCTTTTCCCCCCACTCTCGGTCTCTTCACCCCTCTCTGTGTCTCTTTCTTCCCCATTCCGTCTCTTTTCCCCTCTCCCTTTTCCTCCTCCCTGTCTCTCTTTCCCCTCTCCCTGTCTCTCTTTTCCCATCTGTCTCTCTCTTTCCCCATTCTCTCATCTTCTCCATTCTCTGTCTCTCTTCTTCCCCCATCCTCTGTCTCTCTTCTTCCTTCTTTCACTATTTCCCCTCTCTTTTTTCTCTCTATTCTCCCCCTTCTCTCAAGCTTCGCCGCCCGCTCCTCCTGTCTTCCTCGACATCGTCCCACGGCAACGCCCAGCAACAATCGACCTCAGGTGGATTGGGAATTGCATTTAACTGAAGCGCCATCTAGTGGAGTTACAATAATTGTACTGTGTCTGTGTTCTTCCCGTAATTGCAACCAATACGTTGACAAAGTTTTATCGCAATCGGATGAACCGTACGGCAGCGGATTAAAAAACGAACCAACAAACATATTGATTTTTATACATTAGATTATCCAAGGACTCTCCAAATAAACTCAATGTTTATTGTTTACTGTAAAATTACTTAATGTTTAATGTGAATCAATCAGTTCACAAACTTAGTCACTTGAAACAATGACTAAGTTGTCGAATATTCTACAAGGAGATTTGTAACGTTTAATAAACTAGTTTAATAATTCGGAGATTAATATGAATTCATGTAGGCCATCGCGGCCCAGGTCGCCATCCGCAATCCAGGCGTTGGGATCCATCTGGGCAGCTACCGTGCGCGCCACCCAAACCTTGCCGTCATTGACTAGGCCTATTCAGGTTCAGTGAGTATTCCTCCTGCTCAATAAGCCTCTCAAGATTAATTTCGCAGTAGGAAACATTTTTCTTGCTGCTGTTACAAGATCATGAATGTCACTTGTTACATAGTCTACCTTCTTTTTCGTGTCATTGGTCCCCATGTGCAAAATAACTGCATCCAGCCGGTCCAGGTCCTGGTTCTCGATAACTCGGCGTATACTTCGATTTCTTTATAATGGCACCTTAAAGTCAAGTAACGCTGTGTTACCATACTCGCGCGGCGTGCACGTGGTAAGCACATGGCTGCGGCCACCACCTCCGTTGAGAAAGGCGTTCGCTTTGTCCACACTGGAGTGACGTTGAAGCTTCCTATTGGAGACTGCCTTCCCTCTCCCTTTTTTGTACTTGAGCTTGAGGTGCCATTATAAATAAACCGAAGTATAGTTGTGCCGTTCGTCCCAAGAGCAACGTTGGCAGTCCCAGCGTGCCGTACGATGCTGTCCCCTAAAAAAAACAACATTTTTATCAGCAGCCTTATCAGCATTTGTCGTAATTTCAGAAACACTGTTAGTCGTCGCCTGTAACTGTTCCTCCAGCTCCTTGTTCCTTTATATACATTATTCTAGCAATGGCATCATGGTCATCAGTTCTTGCTGCAGTTCCCACGTCCACTCCTCGGCCCTCCGCTTCCTACTGACGGTTTAATATGTGCAATAGCCTTTTGCATAAGTCTACAAAAAGATTTGAACCACTCTGATTATATGAATAAACGAAAGAGCATGCATATTGAAAATGTTTACTGAACATAGAATTACAATTGCAATTATCACTAAATGTATTACTGAATGTAATAGTTGTTTGCACATTTTTTCCGGCGCTCCCGATTAACATTAACTTTCGCCCAGCTGGGCGCTCTTTGAGGAATCTTCCCGCCAATTATGGGAGTTCCATGGAGATGCAGTGTGTTATGGGGGCGCGAATATGAATTTCGCGCGTCCCACATTAAAAATAATAATAATAATAATAATAATAATAATAATAATAATAATAATAATAATAATAATACATTCTCATCTAGCAATGGCTGTTAATAACATTTTAGAAAACTCCGCCTGCGGTGGGCGCTAGAGGGATCGAGTACCTCAGTAGCTACCGTTGCCGGTACCAAGCCCGGAAAAAGGAGGAAGGTTAGAGCAATTGGACCTGCAACCCATTCTCTGTAAAACTTTTGAAACCGCATTAAACCCTACACAGAATCCTCGGAAGATAAATGTGAACAGACGATGACTCTAGCTCAGAAAACGGACTATCTCTGTTGGTACGTGGAATATACAAGGTTTGAAACCAAAGAAGAGAGAAGTAATAGCAGAAATAGAAAAGATGAAGCAGGATATTGTGGGCTTGTCGGAAACCAAAAAGAAAGGTTGTGGAGAAGAGATGTTAGGAAATTATCACATCTGGAGTGGAGTACCGAAATCCGAGCGGGCAAAATCTGGAGTTTCAATACTTATAAGAAAAAATTGGATGAGACATGTTACCAATTTTGAACACATAAATGAAAGAATTATTACAGTTGATTTAAATTTTTATAACCAAAGAACAAATATTATAGGTGTTTATGCTGTGAAAGACAATGCTTCTACACAAGAAAAAGAGGTTTTTTCAGTACGCTGAATGATATAATGGATGATGTAAATAAACAAAAGAATTGATCATCATGGGCGATTTCAATAGTAGAGTTGGATGTTCTGAACAAGATGTAGTGGGTCGGTTTGGAGAAACGGTGCTAAATGATAATGGAGAAGAGCTAATCGAGTTATGCAAGGAACAAGAATGTATAGTAGCCAATACCATATTTCAACATAAGGACATCTACAAGTACACTTGGGAAGATCCCACAAGGAACCGTAAATCTGTAATAAATTTGATTGTGATGAGACGAACCAGAAAAACTTTATCACAAGACGAGCGAGTCTTTAGAAAGCCTGAATGTGCTAGTAATCATCATAAGTAGGAAAGGTAGTAGGAAAGATTTGTTTTAGAAAGAAAGGAGCAAGTGCAAAGAATATGGAAAAAGAAGTTGCGGAATATAAAGAACTAGTCCACAAAACCGACCTTCTGAAACAATATAGGATTAAAATTCTCTACCAAAATCGACTAGGAAATAAACTTGACTTAGAGAAAGAAGGAAGTCCTACACAAATTTATGAACACTTGAAAGAAAGTGTTTTTGAAGCAGAAAAGGAAGCTCTTGGAGAAGAGAATAGAAGAAAACCATACACTAAAAAATTCTCAGATTAACCAGGAAGTAAAACAGAAGAAAAGAAAAAGGCACACATAAAATGGCTGAATGACAAAACAGCAGAATCTAGAAATGAATATCTTCAGAAGCGACGAGAAGTAAAAGCAGCATTAAAATGGAAATGAACGAACACTTGGATAGAGTATGTAGAGACATCGATGGAACAATAGTACATAATAAATCATATGAAGCCTGGAAGATTATTAAGAAAATGAGACAAAATAATGTAAAAAAGATCGTCACACAAAGAATTCTTGCTCAGAAATGGATACATCATTACTCCGTACTTTTACAAGAAAGTAGATTTGCATTTGAAATAGAAGAAGTAAACAATTCTCAGGAATGTGAGGCAGAAATAACAGAAAAAGATGTGAAAATTGTGTTGCAAAAGGCCAAAACAAACAAAGTTTCAGGACCAGGAAATCTAAGAATGGAACTTCTCTAGTACGGTGGAGACAGGGTTATAAAATATTTAAAAGACTGTTCAATAAAATAGAATTAGGGGAAGACCCACCTACAGAGTCGAACATGTATTATATATCGCCTATTTATAAGACGGGCGATAAAAAGATGTGCACAAATTATAGAGGCATCAGTGTTATACCGTCTATAGCAAGATTGTTCTCTAGTATTTTGAGTAAAAGAATAGAAAAAGAAATATCTAGTTTGAGTGAGGAGCAAAGTGGTTTTAGATTGGGACGATCCTGCCTGGACAACATTTATTGTCTAAGACAAATTATTGAGAAATTGCAAAAGCAGGAATGGAGATCTTTACTTGACATTTAAAGATCTTGAAAAAGCCTATGATAGTGTTCCGCGAAGTAAGCTATGGGAGGCAATGAGAAGAGTAAATATAAAAGAAAAGAGGATCAACAATGTCAAGAAATTGTATAAGAACACTGAAGCGAAAATTAAAATTGGAAAAATGGTATTTAAAAAGTCAAAATGTTTTGGTAAACAAAGGTCTTAAGCAAGGATGTGGTTTATCGCCAATTTTGTTTAATATTTACCTTCAGCAAGCTCTGCATACATGGTACAAAAAGCGTTCGGGCGTAGGAATTGAAATTGGAGACGACAACTATGCGGATGATCAAATATTAATTACTCAAGTTGAAGAGGACAATGAATATATGCTAAGGAAATTTAAAGAAGAATATAACAGATGGAGTTTAGATATAAATTTTTAATCAAACCGAATGCATGTGTATTGGAAGAACTTTAACAGATGGCGATAAAATTAAATCCTGTAACAACTTTAAATATCTTGGCTCAGTAATAAGCAACACTGGCACATGCGATAAGGATATTAACTCCAGAATAATAATAGGGAAGAAAGCAACAAAAGCGCTACACTGCTATGGAATAGCAATATCCGACAAGAAATAAAGAAAAGAATATTTCATACCGTGGTAGAAAATAGTCCTATATGGAGGAGAAATGTGGCCCCAAACAAAAAAAATCAGAGGCAAAATACGAACGGTGGAAATGGACTATATGAGAAGATGTTTACATTTAACACGGTATGATAAAGTCCGAAATGAGGATATATGGAAGCAGATGGAGGTAATTTGTTCAGTTACTAAAAGATTAGAAAACAAAGCACTCAAATGGTATGGACATGTCCAGAGGATGCCAGAAGGAAGATGGCCTAAGAAAAGTTTGGTATGGCAACCATCAAGAAGAAGGAAAAGAGGAAGGCCAACTCTGGAATGGGGAAAATACATCAAAGAAGCCATGGAGGACAGAAGTTTAAGACCAGGTGATTGGGAAAACCGAGATCTGTGGAGGTCAAAAAGGCAAACTCCTGAAGCGAAAATGCCGAAAAAGAAGAGAAAGAAGAAGGAACTCCCGGAATGGCTCACACGCGGCATCACGTATTTGCTACCCAAAGAGGTAAACAGCTCATTGGCGAAGAACTACAGGCCAATCACTTGTCTGCCAGTACTGTACGAAGTTATAACTGCAGCCATAGCTGACAAAATGTATAAACATCTAGAGAAGAATTATCTGATGCCAGGTGAACAAAAAGGCTGTCGTAAAGGCTCTTATAGCTGTAAGGAAATTTTGCTACTGAATAAAGTCATCTTGAATGATGTAAAGAAACGAAAACGTAATTTAAGCATGGCTTTTATTGACTACCAAAAGGCCTTTGATCGTGTGCCACATGATTGGATTTTAAAGACCCTGGAGAGATATCGATTTCATCCCAGACTTATTGAATTTTGCAAGGCTACTATGAAGTCGTGGAGTACCAGGTAACTAATACACAGCGGAAAGGAAGCAGTAGAAACCAGAAGTATTCAGATTAACAGGGGTATTTTTCATGGAGATTCACTATCCCCTCTGCTGTTTTGCATTAGCTTGATCCCACTATCTAGACAGTTGTCGCAAGCTGACTTTGGTTACAAGCTCCATGGTGATGAAAGGCCAGTATCACATTTGTTGTACATGGATGATCTTAAAGTGTTGCTAAGAATAAAGCGATTCTCTCCCAAATGCTGTATGTCATCAATGATTTTAGCAATGACATCTGCATGAAGTTTGGTGTTGATAAGTGTGCAAAAATCAATTTAAAAAGAGACAAACTGACAACGTCAGAGAGCATTGAAGTTGATACGCACACTATGATTCAAGATCTTGAGCCAGGTCAAACTTACAAATATCTGGACATTGAAGAATGTGAGACCATCTCGAACGACACAATGAAAGAGAGAATTTGCTGGGAGTATTATAGAAGAGTGAGACTTGTCCTGCAGTCCGCTCTGAATTCCAGCAATAAAATATCAGCAATTGGTAGTTTGGCAGTGCGTGTAGCCGAATACAGTTTCGGTCTAGTGGACTGGACTGAGCAAGAAATTCCCATCATGAATCGAAAACCAGAAAACTGCTTACAATGCATCATGTTTCCCACCCTCGAGCTGATGTACGTAGACTTTATGTGTCACGTAAGGAAGGAGGAAGAGGCCTCAGACACATTGTGGCACAACACAATAGTCGGGGTGGGAAGGTATGTAGTCAGCCATCAAGATGAGGTACTAATGAAGCAGATCATCAAATCTGACCGAAGAATGGGAAACAGAGGCATTGTAAATGTAGCAAGAAGCATTGCGAACAAGACTATGAAAGACATGCAGATTTACAGACACTGAATTTCTAATGCTACTTAACATGAAATGTGAGAGACAAAGAATATTAAAAAAATCGTGGAGAGACAAACCACTCCACGGACAATATTTGAAACGAATGGACAGAGCACAGATCAATAAAGATCAATCATTTATGTGGCTTAAAAGAGGAAGAATGAAGCCAGAATCGGAAGCTCTTGCAATCGCTGCCCACGATCAGGCCATGCAAACACGGCATTATGATAAAGCGGTTCTCAAAATGTCCCAAGATGATAAATGCCGCATATGCCAGGAACACGTAGAAACCATTGATCATATTGTCTCAGCTTGTCCAATCCTAGCAAAGACAGAATACTTGAAAAGACACGACAGGGTGTGTAGCTACCTCCACTGGCAGATCTGTACCGCCCTCGAAGTTTCGAACACATGCTCCAAGTGGTACGAACACTCACCAAAGCCAATGACATCTGTTGGATTGTGTACGATATTATACAAGCAACAATTTCAAACTGATCGCACGATAGCGGCAAACAAACCGGATATAGTTATTCGGGATTTGGAGAACAAATCGTGTTTACTTGTCGATGTTGCTGTACCTTGCGATGAAAACGTCGTTACCAAGGAGGTAGAGAAACGTCTTAAATTCAAGAGTTTGGAAATCGAGATCAGCGGAATGTCCGGCGTAAAAGCACAGGTTGTACCGATAGTTATCGGAGCTCTGGGATTTGTTCCGCAAAATTTGTGTAAGAACTTGTCTGTACTCCCAAGTAATTCAAAAGACTAGAAAATCCAAGAAATCGCTTTATTTGGAACAGCCCACATTTTGCGCAAAGTATTGTAGAGGCACCAACAGTCTCTAGATATGCTTCTTAGGTAGCTGGTTGCAACCTGGAGTAGATTTTATATTCAGCCGACTCATAACATCTTTAGTCGTGATGTGTGGAAAAATAATAATAATAATAATAATAATAATAATAATAATAATAATAATAAGTTAAAAATTCACTCTTTTTCATTCGTATCCGTCGTCAGGGGCGTAGCTCGGCTGGTCCTGCCCACCGGGCAACCGGTCCACCGCATAGATTCCCTGAAATAAGGGGTCTTTAATAAGAACCCTCGCATACGATATCAGCAAAGAACAAAACTAATCGCACACCATGTTTTTTTTTCATTGCATCAGCCAAAATCTTATACCGATTAGATTTAAACTCTGAATTTCACATTTTTTGTAGTTAGGGTCGTTTGGATTTTATGCGCCGGGGTATCCGAGAACCTAGCTATGTAACCGCTCACCCAATTAAAGACATGTATTCACAACGAAACTCTATTGCAGAAGAAAATACTTTCTGCAATACGTACTGGCGAAAAGTTAAGGCGAGTTAAAGAACGCGCAACATTGTGTAGGAGTAGATTTTGTTTTGAGCTCACTCATAACATGTTTAGTCGTAATGTAGTGGAATAATAATAATAATAATAAATAAATAAATAAATAAATTTTGATTTTCCCGCTATCTGCGTTTGGCGCGTCTACGTCGCCGCCAGAGGCCTGTCTGACGGAGCGGCTTACTGCACTTCCCTCCACCGGCTGAAGAGGAAGCCGCCGCCTCCAACACCGCCTCCCCCTCCAACCCTGCCACCCCGCCCGCCCTCCCGGCTGCCACTGCCCGGCCCGGAGAGGTCATTCCACGGGGCGGGGTGGCAACGGGAGGTTAGCGGGGCATTTTTTGGCTGGACTTTCGGCGGTGGGAACTGGAGAGCGTGTGTAGTGTTGGTGCAAGAAAACTGCAGTGGTGGGACTTGACTGTGCTCCCCATGTCCACGGGCAAAGGAGATCAAGGCGAGATAACCATCTCGCGAGAATTTGTTTCGGCGATTCCAGTGCGTTTTAGACCCCTACTATGTAACTATGGCTGCAGACGAGAATTCTATTAGGAGTGTAACCTTGCGCTGTAAAATCACGAAATGTGATTAGATTAACTATTCATTTTTTTTCCTTGAAAGTTCTAGAATACTTTGTAATGCTTTAAAACGAGTGCAGCCTTAATTTGTGTATTGTGTCAATCATGCCTTGCCCAGTTGCCTTGCCCAGTGAATGCGCTAGTCACTAAAAGTTCTCCCTTACATTGTAAGAGTTTTGAAAATTGTTAAAAGTTTTTTTTTCTTTTCTTTGACAATAGTGCAAATCTACTGCTCGTTGCCATAGAAAGTTAAATGCTCGATGGTACACGAAAAGATGAGGAAATCATGAATATAATACTTACTGTACCTTGTATAAATTCCACTTTATGCACTCTTAATTTTGAATACACCTGAACCTGTTGCTGATGCATAATTTTGCATTACTGTGGGGAACATGACTTCACCATGTGGAGAACTCTTGAATTGATGCTCGCCCGGCACCACAAAATGTCCGTGCAAAACGAAGAGAACCACACGTGTTCAAGCTGTAGGTGCTTGCTTACATATTTTTTAATTTCTTTGTGTCATTATTGCGTCTCCTAAGTCCCTTACCGAGCATTGAGCGCTTAGGGAGTAATCGTCCATTAATCACAGTTATCTCATCAGTCACAGTCAGTTGTCAAGAGGACCGCCAGGTAGCGTCTCCGCGTACGCGCCTCTTACACTTCACGGGCTCCTGCATCACTAGCCAGCGGCCAGAATGGAAAACGAATTGGGACAAGGGTAGGGTTTAGGAGGCTTCACAGGGGTTGGACTAGCGAACGTTGCCTAACTTATTCCAGGTTTGCCGCCTTTGCATCGCAGGCAGCTTAGTTTGTAACACCGGTCAAAAAATTAAGAATTTGGAGCGTTGGATGGATGCGAACAAATAATAAACAAGTTCAAGCCAATCACAGTACTCTTCTTGACGTTGGTACTGTCGAGAAATTCATCACTGTATGTTATACGTTGATGTAATTTGGCCACCTTTTATTAGCAGTCTGTGGTGCTTCAATAGAAAATAAAGTTCAGAAAACAAGATTTTGAAAACCTCATTATCATTTCTAATAACATATTTAAAATGGAATAGTTTCTAAAAACCCATCAAGAATCGTACTATTCATTTTACGTGACTTTCTATAAGCCGTGGTCCTTTCATCAACGTACGAAATTTTTTGATGATTTCATCAATTTGAAATTTGTCTGCTGTATTGTTACATTTTACTGGAAAATTGTCTTGTTTTATTGGACGAAATCAGAATTAATATAGCTAAATTTGGGAAAAAACTGTCAACCAACTTCTCCAAAAGGCTGTCTTTTGCTAGGTATCTAGTAAAGTAGCGCCACTCTGGAGCAATTTCTACAGCCATTACTTTTAAATATCCCAGTAGTTTACTCTGGACGCTGTGCACGCGAACTCTAGTAAGCTTGGCCTCGACTTTGACATGCCGGCAAAAGAGGTTTAATTAGTACCTGAGATTACCCTTCATTGCGAGGCTAATACTGCATTGGCGATGTTTTTCTGCTGTTGCACACTATTCATTTGGAGGCGTCACTGTAATCTTCATTTGTGCAAGGAAATAATGAGCAAAAGATATAAACACAATTTACCTTCTATTACATTTGTTTTAATTTAAATGCACAACTTTCTTTAGAAAGAGAAATCCAGAAGTACGGTTTTATACCCTTCTAGAATTTTCTACGAGTATTTATGTACGCTGTAGTTTTTTGCTATAATTATCTTTTTAAAATAAATTCGCATTGACGTTTTTTCGTGAACATTCACTGAGGAAAATTAGTTCAAATCTACTTAATTGCATTGACTGGAAAGAAAAACTACACTTATCTTCACTGCAAAATAGAACATTCTATTTCATCTCAAGAAACAGAATTATTGGTATTTCTTATAAACGTTTCTTCTAACATGTTTTATTTGCTATTGCTAGCTACATTAAAAATAATTACATCCTTTAAGGACAAGCTATTCTATGGGGATAGTATATGCAATAAATATATATATATATATATATATATATATATATATATATATATATATATATCCGGTCTAAATAAATTTGCATCTATGCACTTCAGATAAGTTAAAGTAACATAGTCTTTAGAACAAGTCCTATAGTTTACAGCACAGCGAAGCACGAAAGAACATGAATCGTTACAGATCATGAATCGTTACTAATACACAGACACACGATACGACGCCGATCTTCACGTTGCTAGCGGGTAATTTTCCCCCTTTATCTCCTCCCAGCCGGGCACCGCCCCCGCCAGGACGAACTGTCACTTAGCGACTGTCTTTTCGACTTGTGTGGTAGTACAATACATGTGTGTGTGTGTGTGTGTGTGCGCGCGTGTGTGTGTGTAAGGGGAGAGAATGTAGTACAGTACTTGTAAGTGTGTAAGGAAAAGGAAAGGAAGATTCCGCACGATCCGTGGCCTATTTCTTACGCTACTGCTCCGGCATTCACCTGGTTTGATCAATGGAACCACGGGAAACTACCAATCAGAACATCCGACCACTACCATAGCAGTTGACGTGCCCGCAAATATTTAATCAATCAATTATTCAATCGAGGGGAGGGAGAACTAAAGTTTGTGGCCGCCATAAATTTTATTTTATTATATTTTAGCGCCATTGTTTCTTGTTTCCCAGTTTTGTCTCCATGCTGCATATTCATAGGTCCCTCCAGCCCCCGCCGCGGTGGGAGCGCTGGCGTGGGCGCGGGCGCGGGCGTGGGCGCGCGGGCGCCTCCTCGCCCTTGACCTCCGTCAGGCGCAGGCGCGCGTTGCGTGTATTGCCCGCGGGCGAGAAGGGCCCCTCCGCGTCAGCGGCCACCGGCGGCGGGGCGTGGGAGGGGCTGAGGGCGACCGGCTTCCGCCTCGGGCCGCCCGCACGCCCGCCCGCCCGACCACCGCTCCCATCGGGATGCGAAGCGCGCGCCTCCAGCTCCGCAGCCTCCTCCCCCTCCTCCTCCTCTACCGCCACCCTGACCTCTGGCGCCGCATTCTAATTGATCGCGCGCGAGGGGGCGAAAGTCATAAGGCTCTAGAGGGGCACCGCCACCGCCGCTCAAGTCCCGACGCTGTGCCAGGATTTTCGACACTAGCTAGACAACTAGGACCAATTCAGTCGCTGTCTGGAGGAGAATTCTAGAGGCCGGCTGCCTTGATCGGTACTTTTCCGTTTTTTTCTACCATCAGCGCCAAGCGAATGTCTGCGCATTTGCCGAGAGTTTAGAGCTTGTCCCGGCTGGGTCGCTGCCCTACTAGTGGGAGATACCTTGGCAAAAACCCTCGCAAGCTGACGTAGGTTGGCGCCAGATCTCGCCAGTTAGTGGGGAAAGGTCACCGCCCGCGGTGAAACCTTCCGCGGTGAAAACATATACTACATTTACGAGGCTAATGACCTTAGCAGTTGACGCGCCCGGATTCACTGATCAATCAGCCACCGCCGCTCAACATTCAGACCGATTTATTACCCGAAAGCGCCAAAAAAAGAGGGTTATGTTTTCACCCGACTTCCCGAAGGGGAGAGGGTAAAAGTCTGACCTGTCCCCGTAACGATAAGAAAGTTTTTTTTTCGACTTTCCGAATGAGAGTATTTTTTTTTGACCCGGCACTTGAGGGAAAAAGGGTTATAGTGTCATTCGCTTTTTACCCTACCTCACAGATATAAGTTGATAATGCTTTTCCTCACTCTTAAAGGAAAGTCGGTTGTGCTTTTACCAGACTACGCAAACCTGGCGATGCTGCTCCCAGATCTTCCAAGTGAATGAGGATTATGTTCTTAACCGTTTCCTCATGGAAAGTACATGATGGAACGAGAGGTATGTTTTCCTGACCGAAAACAAATATGGCTAAATTTCAGCAATCACTACAAATGTTCCGTGCTTTTCCTCACCTAATTTTTGAGTTCAGATTTCGCACTTCTCCGTATGGAGGTGACAATTGACAAATGGTGATCCGGTGAAAATTGGCAAATGCAGGTAAGCGAATTGTCATTGAGCCGAACCCAGCGACTGAGCCGGCAAGGCAGCGGGCTAATATAAGTTAAATTTAAATACTTGGAATCGTTTCCTGGCACCCAAACCTAATCAATTATAGGAGCAATTATTAGAGAATTTTTAATAAAATAAGCAAAGAAAAAAATAAGCCTGTGTTAGAAAACCCCGTTTCAGTACAGACATCGGATTCAATGATATAGTGGCAACTTTGCCGTTACTTCTGGAACGTTGCTGAGCGGAAGGTCCTAGATTTCAAGTCTCGACACTCGGGTATTATTGACTCGCTCATGAGCTAGGTCCGAATCAACCACTGCCTGGAAGAGGACTCGCGCTCTTGGCACCGACGTTGACAACACTGGATTAGAGTTTGTCAGAGCGAGGGCAATTCCTTCTGGAAGGACATATATAAAGGAGAAACCTTCGCAAACTGACGTGAAGGTCTGCGTCGGATCTCTCGTTCCAGAGAAGGAAGCTCTCCGCCTCCTCTCCGGATATAAGAGTACTGGTACTTAATGAATAACATTCGTAAATAAAGCTTCCGCAAATATTTAATCCATCATTAGTTGTAGAAACATCATAACGCAAAATTCATAACGCAATTGTTAAATATTCACATGAGGTAAAAATAGTTTCCATAACAAGATATGAGATATAATAGAAATTGAAATCGGGTATTTTCGATGGTTCTAGAATAATACTCATAGTCTTGAATAATTCATATTTCTTGGAATACGTGCGTCAAGTTGAATCAAGTGCTAGACTTCTTTGATCTAGTTATGAATAACTTTCTAGAATATTTGTAAGGCAAAAAACGTTTTTCAATTAGTGAAATACATGCTTCCCAATTTTATGTGCTTGGGTAGAATATGTAGATTGAGGTCTATTACTAAACATGGTCACTTGGATAGCTTTACAGATAAGTTTCACGATTTAATAGAAGAGCAAGAAGGAAAAGATTTCCCCGTAATATTCAACGGTGTAAGAGAGATATCAAAGAGATGGGATTCACACATGATGGAAGATTACTGTTGAAATCTGTAGTGAGACTGTTATGGCAATTTTAACTCCAAAAGGGCGTGTACAACCCTCTTTTGGTGTGAAATAAATGGTTGATTTTCTGAAAAAATTAAAATTTCGATGAGAAATAACTAAATTTACAGCGTTAAGAAATAATGCAACTTAATGAGTTTTATTTATAAGAACAAATGAATTTAAATTTCAATAAATTAATACTTGTAAAGTGAAGATTTAATGCCATATGCCATTGACATTTCCACATTTGTGCACTTTGTGTGAGAAGGGTATATGATGATTAATTTAAGGGTAAATGCTTTATTTACCAAACTGGAGCTAACAGGGCAAACAAATTTTGGTTAACAATTAACATTGATACCGAAGAGGCATCAAAATTTGTGTTAACCCGTGTAATTCGTGTTGGTTTCAATTGGTAGTCATTTCTGGTTAATAAAATGAATTTTCCAAAATTATACACATATTATTCATAAGATGAAAAATATTAAATAGTTTGCATAATGAGCTTTTGAAACCTAATTGGAAATTGACCAAATTTATGATATTTGAAAAGTGTTTTTCTAGAGAGAATGATTACTGTGGGAAGCAAATACATAGGCTATAAGGTTGTAATGAAATTTAATATCAAAAACAAAACTATTTGAAAAATACTAAAAGAAAATTACTCGTAATTATCTGAATTTATGAAGAGCATCTGTTCTAATCATTTTTATGAAAAACTATTTTCTAATTAAATGATTGTCAAATAATATCTCGAGGAAAACAGTTAATAGATAAAATAAGATCAACTATAGTATATTCTGATGACGTAGTGGCAAATTGCAGGCAAAAGAGGTACGAGTTCGCTCTCTTCACAATTAACCAGGCGTAATGTCACAGATGGTTTTCAGTGCCATTCACCAAAATTCTAATATTTAATAGTTATTATTTTTTGCTAGTTCTTTTTTATTCGAAGTAATTTTGGAACTGACGGTTCATTTGTTTTATTGTGTGAATATTTGTGTAAATACATTACACATATTTTGGTATTAATTTAAATGTAATATAACACACAGAAGTTGACATTTTTGTGTCAAATGAATTTGCTCATAATTATAATTTAACATCTTTCGATATAATCAACTTTTTAATTTTAATCGAATAAAGTTATTTATTACGTGTTAGAAAAATTAAACTTGAAATTCAATGTTCAAGGTTGATCATCCTTTGATATATACGCCTCCCTAGTTCACAGAGAAAATGTTAGGAGGTGCTGTTGTTACTAAGCTGCTTGGTGAAGTATTAGTTCACTGCAGACATTCGTACAGTCTTTGAGGCAAAACTGATCTCTGCGGAACAAATGATCTGCCTTTCTTGAAACTGACACTTGACGGATATAAACTACTTTTGAAGTTTTCGACTTAAGATGAACTTGTACGTTGAAGTTTGTCATCGGTAAGTTAACTACATGTTATTTCAAATTAATAATGAATAATATGTATTTTGTAAATATAAAAACCCCAAAACCTCAGAAAAATATGATTTTTCGGGTTATAAATGCCGACCTTTTTTCCTCCTAGTGACCTAAATTAATCTTACATTTTGGGTAGAGTTTCATATTTTTTCCGAAGTTGTTGGGTTTTCGTGTTTATTCGCCCGTAAAAATGTATATTTAAGCTGCAAATATAGCTTGAGCTGTTTGGGAGAGCTTGTGAAGATATCATGCAGAAGAAACTGCATCACGTCTTTTAATCCTTTGATACAAGGAAAAGTTCTGTAAACAACAAGTATTTAAGGGCTGTTAATATACCTCCGCGTAAGGATCATTACGTATTGAAGAATTGTCAGTATTACTTTGTCTGGGCGAAAGGAAAACGTTTCCTCCTTATTTGTATTCGTTATTTGTGGCTCATATGCGTAGCCGCTGGTCTTGGCGCTTTACAAGCCGCTGGTGCACGGAAAATGTAGTTTCGAAAACGCTACCAACCTTAAAAAGCAATACAAACTTCACTGCACTTGATGCGCGCGTATTACTAGCTTCATACTGACGATGCTATACTTTGTGAGACTGCTCTGCTGCTCTGATTCTTTTCAACAATTATTCTGCCGCACCTTAAAAAACTCTGATTTCTGGGAATCTGGCGACAGTGGCTGCAATTATTTTGGGTTCGTCACTGTGGAAAATTGTCACTTTATGCCACTCAAAATATTTCTCAACACTTCCCGCTCTCCATGCAATGTAGCGATCAACGTTTGGTATAACTTTTCAAATGAAGTGTCCATGTTGTGGTCACGTAGTTCGTGACGCAAACTGGTGCTAGGCAGAACGAACGAAAATCGATGCACCGGAGGAGCCTACCAATCTCTTTCCAGAATGGGAGGTGTAACCATTAAAAACTCCCATATCGAGAGTGAAACAATATTATTTTGAACGTGCGAACGGAAGTTGCACTCTGGAATGCTGCTCGTACATAGCTGCAATCATTTATTTGGTACATGCTCCTTACTCGGCAAAAATTGGTAACCTGTCAGAAATTTTGAGTAGACCGAACTTGTGATTCCAGTTAATGAATAAGACTGACAATGAATGCCTATGATTGTCTAATTGCCAATGATTAATAAACGTACGTCTGTGTAATTTGATATACATGATAAACAGTAATTTGATTTATTGTAGAAACAATACATAAACCTAAAAACAAAAGGGTTTTATGATTTCATTTCGCGCGATAATACAATATTTCCATACAAAAAAAACAAACATGTCAGCAAAAATTGGAAAATCATATTGGTAAGCAAGAGCTTTTAATAATTTAAATATAAATTGTTGACACATTTTTGAATATTTTTGTCAATCACATTTTGGCGCGAACTTCAAATGTTTGTACTAGTATTTATTATTTTTCACTATCGTCCACATTCTTTAAAAATCCGAAACAAATATGTCAAAGAATGTTTTGAGACACATTCTAGGGAAAAAACTGAGATGTAATCCAATGTTACCACGTCAAAAATCAATTTCAAAAATGTATTTATTTTTTCTATTTAAATTTAACGCTAAAATTGATTGACAAAAATACCTTCAAATTCAACTATTTTTACTTTCCCGTATACGTACGTATATACGGAGTGATATGGCCAATTTTCGCCAGAGAAAAATTCGTTGCCGAGCGCTGATAACGAAAAAGTGGATAAAACTAGTTTCTAAATTTAAAAAAATCCCTAACACGTGGTGTATTCAGAACCCCTTTTTTGTGGGTCCTTGATACCGAAAAACCAATTGAAAGGAAAACGTCCGTCTGTTCGTCTGTCCGTCGGTCTGTGAAACCTGCTAGCGCCTAAACCATACGTACGATTTCTTCCAAAATGGATTGTCCCCAGTCGATCTAGTTCCAGTCGAAGATTTGAAACTTTGAAAAAGATTTTGTAAAATTTGGGGGTACTTTACATGAAGTTCCCCGGATATTTTCAAAATTTCCTCAAAAATGGCTCCAATTTATTCTTTAAATTTCTTGTTAGAATAGAGTAAAATGCATTTATTAAGGTGGCATAGATGCGATTTTCACGGTTAACTCTGAATTTTCGAAAATTGTGAAAGTTTAAATTTTTTTCGGCGTCTTTCTGGAACTACAAAATTCAAGATAAAGATTTTTCTTTTAAATAAAATTTGTTGTCCAAAGTGAGTTCTTTCATTAAGGTCATGCGCATTTTTTTAAAAATGTTAGTAGTTTTCCCGCAATATTGCGTGCAATCAGTGCAATTTTAAAAAATTACAAAATCTAGATTTTCTCACAAACGGCTCCAATTTTTTCTTTAAACTTTTGGTAGGTATAGTGCCTAATGTATTTTATGAGATGACAAAAACGCCACATTGCTCTATTATTTTGTTCTTTCAAAAATTGGAAAAATGTAATTTTTTTGACTTGTCTCACACGTCGTTAATATTTACTTTAGCGGCGATTTTTTCACATTATTATATTTACGAGTACATGTGCTTTAAATAATGTCAAGTAAAGTTTCTCGAAAACACAACCGTTTTCTGTGAAAAGTAGCTCAAAATTCCGTATTTCCAGAAACGCTCAAACGCCATTTTCTCATATACATCTGCAAATTTTGTCTTCAAACTTTTGTAACTGATCGTGCTAATTACACTCTTTAATATGACGTGAAGTTTATTTTGAGTTATTTTTTTTTGTTTTTTCAAAAATTACATAAATGTAATTTTTTTGAAAGATCTCACATCTTTAACATAAACATTACCAGCAGTTTGTAAAGATTATTATATTTATGAGTGTAAGTGCTTCAAATAACTTCAAATAAAGTACTTTGAAAACTCAAAAATTGTCAGTGAAAATGAGCTTCAAATTTCGCATTTTTAGTAGCGCTAAAACGCAATTTTCCTTTAAAACGGCACATAATTTTTAAAAGAAAATTTCCACTTAGGACTAGGTTTTTGTGTTCTTTAATATTCTAAAATTAATATTTTCGTCCTACCAATAGAAACCGAAAAATTAAGAAAATGACAAAAAAATGTACTTTTGGCGGTGATGGCAGCTGGCAAAAAAAGAGTATGTGGCAATTCCGAATAGCTAGCGAAGACCCAAGGAAATAGAAAACTAATACGGGAAACTGTGCCATTCTGTAGCACCAATAGTTTTCTTTCATATGAGTATCGCAATTATCGATTTGGTTTGGGGGCACTCATCACCACCTTATTCGGCTATACTCTTTGACTTCAAAATGGTTTCCAGAGGCTAATGAATTTTCCGTCACTACATAGAAATGACGATGAATGCACTCAGCTCATACGTCTTGCAGCGCCTTATCCTACTGGAATTGAAATGCTGAAGTGCCTCTGTGCATTGTAGTTGGATTTAATCCTGACAAGAACGACCGTACCTCACTGTTACTATTTTGTGAAGTTTACTTTATAATCACATAAATAAGCGACTAAAAACTATGTATTTAATCACGATAAATTACCTGGAGCCACAAGGAACGTACGTGACAATCGTATCAATTCTTGAAGGTCTGATGTATTGGAAATTGTCTTGACGCGGTAGCAAAGAGTCTGCACACTCGACTTACAAATCACAACCATCCAGGTCTGCTCGTCACTACATTACGTTAATCACTTCTCGATTTCATTTCCTTGGAGACATTTTCCATACATTATTAAGCATGCGTTGTTTATTCTCAATTGTTACAAATGTAACTGTTTACATTTCCAAATAAAAATGACAGCACACCGCTGTGAATTTAAACAAAATTTGTCGATATATAACACCTAACGAATATCTAATTGTCACCACAGACTTTCATTGAATAATTATAATAATTAACAAATTCCATTTAGTTGCATGAATTTTTGAATTTCTCATTTTCATTATTGTGTGACATTAATTTGTAAATATTTTACTATCTTTCAGTCAGATTTGGCACTCTTTAATATTTAATTAGTGTAAAAATAATAGGGTATTTTTGAGTCATTGCTTGTACATTGATGTTTTACCTTAGAAGAGCGAAATAATAATAGTACTAATTTGTAACAAAAGTATTTTACAATAAAAGAAGAAAAATTTGTGTAAATTGTAATAATTGTGCGAATTATATTAATACGCTTATAATAATTATTATACGACATGATTCATAAACAACGATAAACTTTGTTTTCGCGAGATCTCAAAACCGCCTTGGTGGCGCTTACCATTGCCTTCCTCCAAGGCACAGAATGGATACTATATAGAAAGGAAAGCTACCCACAAACCGTGCAACGATATGATGCGCATAGACGTCATAGTGAAAGTGTGTAAACTGCTAAATGACCCGGCATTTGTTTTATGGTGAACGGTGGTGAAGGTTATTACTTCCGTTTTACTCGTGTTTGGTTTGTGTATAACTTGCAAAAACGTACGTAAGCCGAGGGGACATTTGCTTAGAATAGGCAAATATTACATTAAGAAATAGAGATAAAAAACGAAAAGAATCATAAAAGTAACCCACCTGTTTTCTTATTTTATTTTATTTTTGCATTTAAGCCTCCACTTTTTGTCAATTTTCCATGGAAACTTTTATCACAGTTTCACAATAGTACAACTGTGTGTTGTACATTACCTTTCCTTTGTCAGTTGTGAAGATGACTGGAGGATCTGCATACTTTTTTTTAAATTTTGCTACATGTCATTGTATTAACATATTTTAGTATTTTTTTGTAAGCTGTATCCAAAACATTTTTTTAAAATTTAAACTGTTTTCAAAAATTTTGTTTCATTTGATGTAGTAGACTAGTATTTTATTTTTTTGTTGGACACAAAATATATGAAACAAACTTGAAAGGAGTATTGTATTAATTCAACCTTCTTTAAGCCACTTATCCTGTCAGAGACTCATAGTAGTAATTCACTTCAGGTACGTACAACGTGAACATATGTTTCTTTATTTTGTACATTTATTAGTGTCAGTCAAAAATATTCCTCGGCACCACCTTGGCCTCTGACGCTGATGCTTGCGGTTCCTTTACAAAGTTTCAAGATGGCTTTCAGCGCTGCGCGGTGGCTCACTGAAGACTAAAGGAGCCGCCCTCTTCTTTCCTTTCAGTGGAGTATCTATTCTGCGTCGAAGGCACAGAATTGCCTCAATCGAGAGGAGGGCTACTGTATAAGGGACTGCCCACCAGCTAGCTGAAGCCCTGCATGAACGCAGATGAAGGTCAAACCCGGCTCGAACCTTGAAGAACGATCATCGAAAAAGAGTGATGCCGTGGCCTTCCTCACCCCACCCCACCTGAGGGAACCACGTGCCAGGCGTAGGTGAAGGCCGAATCGGAGAAGCGCCGCCGCGCCGGCCGCACGTACCTTCCTTGTCCCACCGCGGCCGCCAGCGAGCCCCCGTGACGAGCGTTCGCAGTGCGAAACCATGTCGGCCTCAGATCGGTCGACGTTGGACGCTCTCCTCTGGAACTCATAACCGTTTACGGTAACTAGAAAGATGATTATTCAAAGATTTTTTATGGTTTACAAGTACATTGCTGTGTGTTTACAGACCTGAAACAAAACACGTAATGGTATACTTAATACCCTTGCGGGCCTTTCTGGTTCTTTATTCCCTAGGACCTTTTGAATACTTTACGGCCCGCTGTAATACCAACACAACACATAGAACTTAGTTATGAATTCGATTTTTTAAAAGTTAAGATGCAAGCAAATACAATAATAAATGGCATAAGGATCAAATAAATTGTTATAAACCTTATTTTGCTAATTTGATACGAAATTGAAATTTTGGAATGTTTTCGTGAATTTATAATTGGCATCATTCACTCTCATTTCAGTTATGTATCACCTTTTTTAGTGACATAATTATATTCTTCTTCAGTAGCGGTACTCGTAATAGTAATAAGATACATAAGGCACATCGGCTAACATCCTCGAAATGATATTTTTTGGTGTTATGACATATTCTAAATAACGTTTGACAACAGAATAACCTAAAAGTACCGTTTCATCAGCGCAATTTACACTGTTATTCACGCTGGTAATTGTCAAATACACCATAAAGAGTTTCATATATTTCTCAAGATTTTAATGGAAACCACTGTCCTCAGTTTTGTTAGCTTTTGCAAGAATTTCCGCAGGAACTTCAACAATATTCTTTCATTTTGTACGAACAAATCAGTCCAATAACGATTATGCAACAGAAATTAGATATACACTCTGTTTTGTTTATCTGACGCCATATTGATACATGACTGTTACAATGCGTCTTTTCACTTTAGACGCAAGAAATATTATAAAATGTTTCGAATTCTCGTTTTATTCAGCAACGAACTAGTAAACCATAAAGTTTTGTATGCACTACGGGCGTTACTAGATGTTTTTGCCCCTCAGGCGACTTCCAACCCCTCGGACCAGAGGCCCTCGGGTTTGGAAGTCGCCCTCGAGGCAAAAACCTCTACTTAACGCCCTTGATACATAAATAACTATTTTGTCTTTTTCGTACCTTTCTTTATTGGTACTTACTGTATCTCGCGAAGTTAACAATAACTTTAATAAGTACTGTAAATATTTAATATGGAATTAAATAATTCAAATATTTTAACAACTTAATTTAATGAAACTGGCTTGCTTAATTGTGTAGGTCTAATATAGTGTCGAATGTTTACAGTAATTTAGTGAACTAATGGTTCAATATTCTAATTTAATTAACTTTTTTTACGTAATGTAGAAATAATTTTATTCATATATTGGTTTGTCATTTTATCAATTTAATTCACTCTTTCACGACACTATCTCCACAATGCTGTTTTAATATAGAATCTAAATTTTAAGCATGATTTCTGTTACTACTACACCAAGGGGAAAACGTCGCCCCAGACCTCCCTCAACTTGTTTAATTTATGTAAATATACAGAAGTTCCACCAACTATATGCCACCCCCATAACCTCTCAACGATCCACGATATCGATATTCAGTTTTGGCTCAGCAATGCGGAATCGTGGGGCAAGTAATATGCTGTAGATATAGTGTTTGAAATATTTTTAGTTTTCAAGAAATTTAATCATCTTTGTTTTTTTAATGAAACCTTGTATTTTCTCACTAGCAATAGATAGAACATAAAGAGAGGAATGCAAAGATGTAACATATGTTAATATTTTGATAGTATGCTGTATATAATATTATACTTTCCATCATGATGTTTTAAATTAAATGTGCAATATTTCCTGTAGCAGCCCTCGCAATTGTAGCTTTTGGCAAAGGTGACCTTTGCCGCCTCTCCCCTCTCCTCGCAAAAGTGTCACCCTGGGAAGGCAATCTTCCAAAAAGGCGACACTTGCAAGGGCTGCTACGAGAAATTTTGTACATTTAATTAAAAAACATATCATAAAGTATAATTTTATTCTCAAAATAGTATGAAAATATTAACATACGTTACATCATTTTATTCTTCTTTGTATGATCTACGTTCTATTTAAAAAGTCAAAGAAGATTGAATTTAATGAAAACTAAAAATAGTTCAAACAATACCTCTTTGGCATGTTACTTGTCCCATTATTCCGCACTGTTGAGCGAAAACTGTACTTCGATATCGTGAACCGTTTAGAAGTTATGGCCCATAGTCGTGGCCCATAGTCGATGGGATTCTCTGTATGATAATTTTATTCTGGAATATTTTTTATGAAAATATCAATATTTTGTGTGTATTTAATATTCACACCGCTACAATTTTCAGCAGTTTCCTAATACCCAATCAGGAACCACGATCTCGAGGGAAATAATGTCTCACGCAGTATCTTTGTGTGAATATTCTCAGGCGGAGATGCTGACCTTGTCCACGGAGAGGGGGCATTAGGAACCGTTCCCGCCATGTTAAACCGGTCCCACGAGCTGAAGATGTGGAACAGGAAAAGCAGGCAGCCTACACATGGAAGTATGATAGAAGTCGTGCATTCCTAGGATTTGTTGGGTAATGAAGATCATAAACCGGAATCCAAGTCAGAAAATTGCTGCTCTTAGATAAAAGGTATTGAAGGTGTTTCGTAAATTCGACATGCGTGTTTTTGACAACTAAACATGAGCCAAGCAAGGCTAGGCCAAATGAATATTCCAATATACATTAGTAATGCTACCACCATGGCAAAATATTGTTTCATTTGCGCCAAGATATGTTGCTCAATTACATTATGTAAGCATTATCAGAAATAAATTGTTATTTAAATGCACTAACATCTTTACATAATATATACGTGCCATTACAACTCGTAATGTTGTTTGGCTGAGTTTTGGAAATTTTAATTTCCTTACAGAAATAATGAAGTATTCATATTCCTTAGATGTCTAATACATTTATAACATACGATTATTTGTGTGAATAAATGTGATGCGGAGCTTGAATATACTGTATATAAACCCAGCGGCGTGCAATAAATATATACTATTTCTATTCATGAAGACAAGTGATTCCTCTTTTGCAAAGAAAGTAACTTTTAAAACCTTCCACAGGTAAAATATTCATTGCAAACCCTTAAAATGAACAAATGTAGAGATAGAATGCGTACATTACAGATGTTAGAGCCAACTGTGTCAAATGATCGTTACACAACACTAAACAATCTATTTCGTACAAGGATACATTGGTGGGTAATACTAGTAATACTGATGCTGATCACGATTGTGAAATCGGAAGGCACTCATATTTGGAAATGCTGCTTCAAAGGAGAAGAATTACATACAAACGGACGAGATTGTGTGTCTCGAACCGGAAAACGCGTAGATCCCTTTTCCAATATTCACAACGAAAGCACTCTAGAACTGGCAGCAACTATACCACACGATCTTTATTGGCTTCCGCCCGAACTGATGGATCGAGACCTGTCAGTGCACTATGCAGGGACTTTGTCTTGCGACAGGTTTCTTGTCCTGCAAGCCAACGACACATCGCAAATATCGTTTGGCGAAGGAATGAATGTCACATTGAGAGTGAATGATTCTACAATACCAAATGTGGAAACAATTATTGAACCAGCTGACTATTGTTTAGAAGCAACAAGTGGACCGATGGGACCCTGGGCCATTCGAATGTGTACTTATGGGATGTTGCCTCAAATATTTAAATGCTGTCCACAAAGTCAATTTATAGTTGAGGAAGCTGATACAGCCCGCTGCGTGGAAAACTTAAAGGTGGCAATGAACGGATCGAATGAGATCAGAAACTTAAACACGAATCCACTGTTTGCATACAACAGCTACTTGCTCTGTAGTCCTGGCCAATTCCGAACTCTCGACGTGTCGAATATGACGAGGCAGACCAGGTTAAGATTCCTGTTGGGACGTGGAAGCTTTGAGAACAACTACCTGAGACGGTACCCGTGCCTGGACGGACGCATGGTTGCTGACAACGGCGACTTGCAGTGGAGCATAGGTAAGTTGCCTTCATTGTCCTTGATCAAAGCCTAAGTGTTTTACTCGACTTACCAGTTGCCTTGTGAACTACAATTATGGAATGTTTTCTAGTCAAAATAACCTACTTTCTAAGCATATTTTTAACTTAAAATTACAGTTTTTGAGTTATGTCCCGGACGTATCATTTTTTTCTATCCGCAAATCATAAAAATTAACTTTTGAGTACACAAATTAACTTACTTTAAAGTACACATTAAATTACTTTTGAGTACACAAATCAACCTTACAGTTCATTTGGTGGAGACATTAGCAACCGTGTGACACAGGTTTTCTGAGTTGTCGAAATCAATATGTTTTTTAAAACTTTTCAGTCTAACATATAAACTATTTCCTAATACCAACTCCACGACTTCCGTATTCTACCCGGTTACTGAGCATATCTTTAGTTTTAAACTTTGAATGTGTTAAACCTATTTTAAATGGTCCAGAATTTAATAAATTGGTAGCTCGAACATCTCGAAAAAATCGTATTTAGTACATAAATTTCCCTACGTTTTAGCTGTTCAAAAACATCTTTAACTTTTGTTTATTGTACTTGGTTTGTAAATGGCGGCCATTTTTATTTCACGCCTTGCTCCATTTTTCGCGTTTGCAGACATTTACTCTTTTCTAAATTACTTAGCTCTAGGTTGTTCTAGCATTCTAGCATAAAAAGCATTACATTCAGTACACTCTGGCCTGCAAATTGAAATATTATTTATCTATCTTCTATGTTTTTATTTGGGAAATATTTGCAACCAAATCTATGGAACGCGAATGATGGAAAACCGATCTTCAGAGTTATTTCTCAAAGAAGGAATAGAATCACAACCTTAATTTTTTTGTGCTTTTACACATAAGATTATAGTTACTTTTTATAAAATATCAATGGTATATAACGTACCACTTGAAAATAACATCCTCTTGAAAATTGAAATTTTGGATATTTCCAAATTTTGAACTGTAATATCTCTGTTGGGGGACCAGATAAAAATCTGAAAACTTTACACATGCTATACCACTATCATACCAAACTTCAGAAAAAATTTCAACTTTTAGATTAACTCGAAGTATTTTTTTAAAAATTGAAAACTTACGTAAGTTCTGCTAAGTGTTTTAGGAAGCTTTTACTGAGAAGGCCTTCCGCCAGTATCACGAGTGAGTATGTTTTGGTAACATTCAATTTCAAAATATCTTGGTTCATAAGAGAAGTTTTCATATTTCGATTTTTTTCTTCTATTTCTTTCTGTTTGATGATGTGGGATAATGGTACTTGGATGTCTATTATTACTCATTCTTCTTCTTAATAATAATAATAATAATAGTAATAATAATAGTAATAGTAATAATAATAGTAATAGTAATAATAATAATAATAATAATAATAATAATAATAATAATAATAATAATAATAATAATAAACATTTTGTTCATAATCTTAACATTAATTCTTTCATCTGAAATCCAATCAATAGTTTCTCGAAATTTTCAAAATATCGGCGTTTGCTAATAAAGAGCTTCCCTGACCATAGGCTTTTGCGGCTACGCGCTGCCGCGCTTCGTGGCGCTGCAAGGACCCGCGTATCTGAGCGTGCCGGCGGCGGTGCTGCTGGCGGCAGCGGTGGCGGCCACCCTGGCGCATGCGCAGTCGCGCGCCTCCACGCACGGGCGCGCGCTCGCCTGCCATGCCGGCGCGCTGCTCGCGGCCAACGCCTGCAACGCCGCCTACACCTTTCAGATAGAGCTCTGCCAACCGCTAGGTGAGCGTTCGCAGGTAAACTAACCAGCGGGATGCTCCTCCGGGGACGGCAATTTTCTTCGGGAAGGGGAAATAGAAGACTGCGAGAAAAAGAGGAGAGGAGAGAAAATTGACGAGTGGAATAAAGACCATACTTATGCACCCCTGGTCTAAATAAATGCTAAGATCCGTTTTACATGCTTCATTTTCACGAAAGATTTCGTGAGTTTTTAGCACGGTGGCTCTCCCGCCCGAGAAACCTTTGTGCGAACGCGTGCGTTTGATAAAAGTCGCGAAATTGTTGTTTTTTTAAAGCAAGCGTGTAAACCGGGTCTAAAATGCACTTAACATAATTATGTTCTCAAATTTCCTTCATTTGAACCTCCTAAAGTGTGGACAGCATGAATGAGGCACATAGAGATGGATGAACTGTGTCTGTGGCAGAGAAAAATTAGTATTTTCCAGCATGGACAACTCCATTGGTAGACAGTCCCTTGCACTCCCCCATCAATTCACGTTCTTCTATTTAGCTTTCACCAGCAGCGAGAAGTCATTGGCGTATGACGGCGGGGGTTTTCTTGGGCACGAACAGCCAGGCGACGTATCCGTGGCTACGGCAGGTGCTGAAGAATCGGGTATAGGTAGTCTCGCGGTGTTTGCGATGAAGGGCAGTATGAAAGAGATGGGAAATACTTCCCAGCGCGAATACCCGTCGGTCGTGTATGGCAAATTGAGAATCTCGCGAGGCCTTTAAGTCACTGTCGTTGATGTAATGTTTCTGCAAAACCCCGGAAACAAAGTGATGAAATTATTAAAATAAATGCAATTTACTTTTAAGACGAACTTGCTCGGCACATACATTTTAAGTAACACGCAAAAGCACAGTTTTGGTTTACTGAGAATGCAAGCACAAAACATTATCGAAATGGATTACGGACCAGACACATTACAAGTGTCTAGTAGTTGAGATTGTCATAGTTTACTGTATTCTGTGCCTGGTGGCAAGAGAAAACTATTGGTGGATAAGCGCAAACCAAATATCAAATACCGTGCAAGTTATGTCAGCTCTCGCAGACCTGTGTTGCCAATGGTATGTAAATACGGACCCCGTACTCCATCGAAGAACGATTGATTTTTGAGTGTAGGCAAGAGAGTGGATGGTCACGCTCATGGTGCTTTGGCTTCAAATGAAGCATAAGCACTTACTACTAGACCACAAGCGATTAATATTTTGCGATGATCAAAATTTCGCTACAATTTCCCAGATAGAGTCCCTGCAGAGACTGTAACAATGCTGTCTCTGAGCTTTAGAAAGTTTCAATGTATATGTACGAAGATATTGATTAATGAATTGCCTATTGCATTAAATATATTTCAGGAATGAAACTACTCCGTAATGAATGGTAGATATTCTTATTTAAAATTTGTAATATAAGAAGAGAAAATATTATAATCTTGCACCGGAAACGGCAAATTCTCGACAGGAAAACTTTTATTATCAGTCCCTGGTATCGAAAACTTGGATATATCATGTTCCTATATATAGAAAATTTCTTTGTCTAACAAGTGGCATAGTCAGAAACCGTCTTTTGTGGATTCTTGATACCGAAAAATCGATTGACGGCAAATCCTGTATCTCCGCCAATGTATGGTCAACGCCTGTGGTGAACACTAGCACAGATGAAAGTTTGTCCTCAAATAACGTGAACGTTTAAAAGAATGGTGCAGGTTACATGTTCGTTGAAATTCCAGATTTTTCGAAAATTGAAAAAGTGATCTATAGAGAGGGCATCATCTTACTCTACAATAGACATTTTTACAATACAATAGTTTACAATATACATTTTCCTCCTTAATGAAATATGTTTTTTAAAGAAATTTTGAAATAAGGTCATGCTCAATTTTTTGAAAGTGTAGCTTTCATGTAATATGGCGCGAAATAAAGGTTTAAAAATTATTTTTTAAACAATTTTTTCTCAATTTTTTTCTTTAAACTTTCTCCTCGTAGGAATCAAAGGGTGGTAAAAAATATGGTGCTTGTTCCATATCCTGAGAACTCTCCGTGTTTTCGAAAATACAAAAAGTTAACTTTTCAAAACTACAAAATCGTAGATATATGTTTTCCTTAGACAAAATCTGTTGTAAAATCTGTTACTCTTTAAAACAGGTAATGCACAGTTTGTAGAAGCAACGAGTAGTTTTCATGTAATTTGTGCTTGACATTTATACAATTTATAAAAAAACTTTTTCACAAAAACCTCTCCAATTTTTTTCTTCAATTCTTTTACCGCGGGTAGAAGAACGGAAATGTTGTCGAACAAATTTGTTAATTTCTTTTGTAAATAATAAACAATTTACATGTTTTTGGAGAGTTTCTATGCTTTTATTATGCAAATTGTTGCCTAGAAATCAATTTTTCAAACCAACTTTTGAGTGCTTATTGCGGCTTAACCATTCGGAATATCCACGTAGTTTATTAGACAAAATATGTTCAGAATTGTCTTAAGAGCGTATTTTCGAAGTTTCGACGTTTCCTCCTCTGACACCCTGTATGTATACAGGAAAGTAAAACGATAGTATATGGTACCTAATTACGAGTATAAAATAACTATTCAGAGAAAACATGAGTTCGGATATTTGATGCTCGGATAGTTCACGTCCCACTGTAAGTATTATTCTTGTTTTATTAGGAAGAGAAAATTTAGTTTTCAAATGTTTCCAATCACACTTTGTGTCGATGCTTCATTCTCATTCAACTACGTATAGTAAAAGGGTGAGATAGGGTTTGTGGAGCTCATGAAAACGTGCGCAGATAAAATTTGTATACCATACGTAACATTCCGATTTTTAAAGTTTTTCATTTTGTTGAATTGAACCAATTCAAAGAAACATTTCTATTTCAGCCATTGCTATAAACTTCTTTTTGCTGGCGGCAGCGTTTTGGCTACAAGTCATTTGCATCAATATGGCCCGAGGATTCAGGTAACGTCAATCAAGAAAAATAGCAAGTTTTACTAATAACCGTGCAAAAATAAACTATTAAATCAAACACTCGAAATATACTATTCAAAAAAATTACACTTTTTGTTTTCAAATACATTGGGAAAGATTTTACGTCAAATACCAAAGAAAAATTGGGCTTAATTTTATAATGTGTGCCAATTATGCTAAATTTTCCATTTGAATTACCATTTCGTCCTTGTTTCAGTCAAATGCTACAAAATAAAAGCGCAGTTGGCGGCAAGAGGAGCGGCTTGAGAACTTTCTGCCTTTACAGCCTGTATGCATGGGGATTGCCAGTTATTGCGACGATAGTCATTGTCAGTACCCTCTCAGATTACGAATTCTCAGGTCCTCTGTACCACACCAAGACATGTTTCTTTGAAGAAGGTTAGTATTTACAACTCGTCCTGTTTTCAATACTTCCTGAACTCTACAATATCTGCAACAAAATATAGATACTAAAAAAAAATAGCTATTCAAAAATTTTAAAAAGTACCTTTACACACGCTTTCTCTCCTACTTCTTACACATTGTTATGCGAATATTAAAGACGCAAGAGTTTTGCTTCGTAAATTGAATTTAAGTAGTAATATCTTTTAGTGAGATCAATTAATGTTTATTTCATTATTAATTATAAAATATAATAAAGTATTTTCTCCATATATATCCACAAATATCAAGTGAGACATGTCAAAGTTTTTCAACGCGTGTGACACAATGTATCCGATAGTTAAATAAAGAATCGAGACATTAATTCAGGCTAATGAAGGCACAGTACCTAGTTATAACTTTAAAATTCAATGTTAAACTAAATTAACGTTTCTTGAAAGAAATATTTTTTTTACTTTCTAGATAATATTTTGTTGGAGAATAATATTTAATAATATTATTGCTTTCATATTGCAGAATACCCAGCTTCGCGAAAGAATGTGACTCAATACGAAGTATATTCTCTCTTGCAGGGCCCATCTCCAGGACAAGGAAAACTAATACGCTTTTCTATTACTATGCTCCAATGTGCATTATTCTCCTAATGAACATTTTCATGTTTGCATTCACTGCGTTGAAAATACGAGCTATGAGGAAGGATGTTGGCATACTTCATCGGAAGGAAGATGGCCAACCTTCAGGCACTCGTCAAAGGTGAGACTGACTAGAATGTCTGAAATGTGAGTGACTTTTGATTTATTGGTTAAAGCTGCCGAGCACGTCAACGGCTAAGGCCATTAGTCCCATAAGTGTAATGTAGGTTTTATCGCGGAAGCTGGTGGCGATTCTCCCCTGCTGACTGGCGTGATCTGGCGCCGACCTACGTCACCTTGCAGAGATTTTCCCCAACCACATACCTTCTAAAATCATGGCATCGCACCAGACGGAACAAGCTCCAAGCTTCCTACTAGTCTCCTGACAATGTGTTAGTGCAGTGCATGAAAGTATGTAGTTTGTGTGAGTAAGGGGTGAGGAAAGGACAGGGCAGGAAAGATCGCGCACGGTCTATGGCCCGTTTGTTAGGGTATTGCTCCGGCATTCACCTAGTGTTGTTCAGAAAAAAAACGAAAAACTAGTGATCAGAGCAGCCGGCCGCTAGAATTCTCCTTCAGGAAGCGTATAGCGGCTGAATTCGACCTAGCTATGTGGCTAGTGTCGAAATTCCTGCCACCGTCTGGAGTTGTGCGTGATTCGAGAATTATTAGAAAGAGGGGTACATTTCGCCAGTTGCATAGTAATGGAGGGAGAAGGAAGTGGTCCATCCCGGTTGACATTATTTTAAGGGTTGTATCATCTGAAAATTTTCAGACAAAATTGTATAATTTGAGTTTTATATAAAAATGAAATGAGTTAATACGAAGCATGTCCAGAAAGTAAGTACCATTTTGTTCTACTACCCCCGCAGCGATAGTGTCGCAGTTTCGAGCTCACTCGTGTCTCTGTTTCATTGTCTTTCCATGATACCATTACAGCCGGATTGTATTGGGTTTGTATGTGTTGGTGAATGTTCAAAATGTTTAAGATAATTTCAGAACCCGTCGACTGTGAAGTTCGTTCTGTAATATGGTTTTTGAAAGCAAAGAATGTTAAGCTAGCTGAAATTCTTCGTCAAGTTATAAAGATTTATGGTGAAAATGTAATGAGTGTTGGAATGATGAAAAAGAGGGTTAGACAATTCAATGACGAACCAATGTTCATGACAAAGCAAGGAGAGGGCGGTCTTCTGATGCCAATGATGGTTTGGTCCAAAATGTGAATGAGAAAATTCGTATAAACAGACACAAGAAGAATGCTTTGTGATGACTAGGTAAAGGATTTTAAGTTGCGACACCTTTAAAAAAATGTAGCTGTTTACATTCAGACAGTTTATTATATGTATTTGGGAGGATAACATGAAGCGGAATAAACACAATTTGCTGCAACGTTTTGCAGCTTTTCGTGAAATTACTACATTTTGTTACCTTTTACCTATTTTTTATGCTTCAGTACCTTTCTCTCCATTCTTTTCTGCGTTTTTATACGATTGGGCAGAAAAAGGGTACTTTTCCTCTTCCTGAACAGATTTTTAAAATCTCATTTAATCATAAGTCAACAATATTAAAGATTAATTTATATTTTACTTATACCACCAATAGTTTATATCCCAGCAACAATCTTCAGCTGTAAAGTCAAATTTAAATTTTAACAGAGTTGCTGCAACAGTTTAACCCTTTCCCGCTGGATATACAGTGGTGTCTCAGGGAAACCGGGGCATTTAAATGGGTGTGCAGAAATTCACTTGTCTGTGATCTGAGGAAAATGTTTGCACTTGCCATCCAGTCACCGGCAATAATAAAAAAGCTCTGGCAGCGCCTGTGGATTTGGAGGGGAAAGGACAGTGGAGTCTAGGGAAGTTGCCTGTGCCCGCAAGAGCACCGAGGATCCCTCGCGGCCAAGTGCTTGTGCTGGCGCAGTGTGACGCGCCTGCAAAGTACGTTCTACTACGCGATTCGCGGGAAAAATAAGTTCAGGTAGTGCTGGCAATTGTTCAACAGCTTTCTACCTACTACCGTGTAGGATAAAGTACAATGATTCACCTCTTACGGACTAAAGATGAAAAATTTGGTTCAAAACGATATGAATATATTAGAATCTGAGTTCACGTAACCGGTTGAAACCTTAATACAGTTGTTTCAGCAACACCTTTTCTTATACCTTTTACTTTCCCGTATACGTACGTATACACGGAGTGATATACGTAGTATAGGGAAAGTTATGTGATGCTGCGCGAAAAAATGGTCAATTTACGGCGGAAAAAAAATTATTGCCGGGCCGTGAAAACGAATAAGTGGATAAAACCAGTTGCTAAATTAAGAAAAAAAATCCCCTAACACGTGGTGTAGCCAGAAACCCTGTTTTCTAGGTCCTTGATACCGAAAACCCAATTGAAAGGAAAACGTCCGTCTGTCCGTCCGTCCGTCCGTCTGTCTGTCCGTCTGTGAACACTGCTAGCGGCTAAACCATACGTACGATTTCTTCCAAAATGAATATTCCCCGGTCGATCTGATTCTAGTAGAAGCTTTGAGATTTTGAAAAAGATTCTTCAAAATTTGGGGGTACTTTATATGAAGCCCCCAGGAGATTTTCAAAATTTTCTCAAAAACGGCTCCAAATTGTTTCTTTAAATTTCTTGTATGAATAGAGTAAAATACACTTTTTAGCATGGCATAGGTCCGATTTTCACGTACAGCTCTGAATTTTCGAAAATTGTGAAAGTTTGAATTTTTTTCGACGTCTTTCTCCAGCTACAAAATTGAAGATAGAGATTTTTTCTTCAACCAAAATTTGTTCTGCATATTGAGTTCTTTAATAAAGGTCAGGTAAATGTTTTTCAAAATTTTGGTAGTTTTCGTACAATACTGTGTGCAATATGTGCAATTTTAAAAAATTACAAAAACAAGATTTTCCCAAAAACGGCTCTAAATTTTTTCTTTAAACTTTTGGTAGGGATAGTGGTAAATGTACTCTCTATCAATGACATAAAAGCCATTTTAGTCTATCGGTTGTTTTTTTCAAAAATTACCAAAATGTAAATTTTTTTAGTTGTCTCTCACGTCGTTAATATTTACATTATCGGCGATTTTTTTACATTATTATATTTACGAGTACATGTGCTTTAAATAATGTCAAGTAAAGTTTCTCCAAAACACAACCGTTTTCTGTGAAAAGTAGCTCAAAATTTCTCATTTTCAGAAACGCTCAAACGCCATTTTCTCATGTATGGCTGCAATTTTTTTCTTGAAACTTTTGTAACGGATAGTGCTAATTACACTCTTTAATATGACGTAAAGTTTATTTTGAGTTATTTTTTTTGTTTTTTCAAAAATTACATAATTGTAATTTTTGAAAGATCTCTCACATCTTAAATATGCACATTACTAGCAATTTGTAAAAATTATTATATTTGTGAGTGTAAGTGCTTCATATAACTTCAAATAAAGTATTTTAAAAACTCAAACATTTTCTGTGAAAATGAGCTTCAAATTTTGCATTTTTAGTAGCGCTAAAACGCCATTTTCTCTTAAACGCCATCTTCTCTTAAACGGCACATAATTTTTAAAAGAAAATTGCCATTTATGACTAGGTTTTTGTGTTCTTTAATATTCTAAAATTAATGTTTCCGTTCTACCAATAGGAAACCGAAAAATTAAGAAAATGACAAAAGAAATGTACTTTTGGCGGTGATAGATGACAGCTGGCAAGAAAGAGTTTGTGGCAATTCCGAATAGCTAGCGTAGACCCAAGGAAATAGAAAACTAATACGGGAAAGTCTGTGCCATTCTGTAGCCCCACTAGTTTGCATGTATTTTCAGAACCTATTTTCCACCTTGTACGGCTATAATTTGCACCTCAAAATCCTTTCCTTCGTGATGACTGATGAATTTCCACAAATCGCAGCATCGTTTTCGCAAAAATCGCTGTCTTCACTGACGGCATCCTTCTATGGAGAAGGCATACGACAAATATTTGAAGAATGGTGGCAACTATGCAGAAAATAGTTTAAGAAATGCTATTAAATAAAATTTTGTTTCGAAAAGCAATATATGAGTATTTTTTAACTGCTCTTACTTTACTTACTTTACAATATAAGTGATAAAAATGTATTTTATGAAAATTTACCCTAATCATTTCAAATTATTTTCACGAAAAATAAAGCGACTTCATTCATTGAAATATATTTTGATTAGTATTAGTTAGCCAAAGTTAGTCAAAATGCCCAATAATTATGACCTCAACGATAATGGTGTTGGAGGTGGTGGTTATATTATTAGTGGTGGCAGTGATAGTGGCACTAATGGGGTGGTGATCGTGATGAAGAAATGGCGAGAATGGGGTGGTGATGGTGGTGGTACTGTTAGAGGTAGTGGCAGTGGTGGTTGTAGAGGAAGGGGTGGTGGTAAGAGTGGTGGTGGTGGTGGCAGTATTGATGGAGTGGTGGAAATAGACGTAGAACTATACGTGGTAGTGTCGGTGGTAATGCCCGTAGTGGTAGTGGTACAGGTAGTGAAGATGATGGCGGTGGTAGTACTGTTGGTAAATAGTGATGGGGTAATGCTATCGGAGGTACTGATATCGATGGTGGTGATGATCGTAGAGTAGTCGTGCCAGAAGTCACAGTGTTTGTAGCGGTACAAGAAAGTTTTAAAATGTCGGCAGCGCGGTGCTGTACGTGAAGCTGCTGCTACTGATGGGGGTGTTGGAGACGGCAGCGGACGTGACGGCGTGGGCAACAAAGGACTCGAACGTGCTATTGGCCGACGGCTCGCGCCTCACCGACAAGGTGCTGGTGTACAGCGAGTTCATGCGGCGCGAGCTCACTTACCGCTGCGTGGCCTACGCGCTCGACTTCCTGCGGGCCGCCTCCATCTTCGGCGTGTGCTGTTGCGGGCGCCAGGCGCGGGCCAGAGTGCGCGCCGCGTGGACAAGATGGCTGCCCTTGACAAGATGGCTGCCCTCCGGCGCGCAAGGAGCGACGGTGACGACAGGTAGGGCAAGGGGGGCGCGAACTCCAGACACGAAAGGCTTGGAAGGAACATCGAAGGTTGGAACAGCAGGAGCAGCACTAGCGGCAGGAAAAGCTCCCGCGGAGAGGACAGCCGAAGCAGAACCGGTGGAGGCATTGGCGGGAATTAGATCGGCGACGACGGCGACAGGAACAACATTGGAGGCGACAGCGAGAACTGCGTCACCGGTGGTGGCGGCAGAGGATGAACCGACTGCAGAGAGGACTGTGAGGTCGGAGCAGACGCCTGCATCTACGCGTGTATTCGCCTCAGCGCAACTTGTGTCAATTATGCGCCGCTTCCCTGCGAGGATGGTAAGTGTTTCTGTGCATATTTTAAATGTAGTATTGGACGGGATCAGTCAACTGCGAACGCGCCCTTCTATCATCATCTAGGAATGTTTATGCTTGACTTGTGAGAGACAATAAAATATTTATAATAATTTGAAACTGACCAATTGGAACAGGCCGAATGTGGAAAACCGATGCTGATTTATAACGTTTCAAGTCTTCATTGGAGTTTTTAAGGTACCTAAAGAGACAATCTTAAAAATAGAAGAAGTTTTTGAATATGTGATTAAATAAATTCTAATTATTACCTTCATTAAAGTTATAAAAATAAGGGCGCATCGACAATAGTTTGCGTCTTATCCATCAGTCTGTATTCATCCATTACACCTACTTCTCCCACTCATGGATATATTGACAATGTTATTATCTTAGTAATGCTAATTTACGGAATAATGAAAATGAATTTTTCTACTCCCAATGTCCTGTTACTCGTATATGGCTGTAGCTATTTTCATAATGATACTCTAAGAATAAATATATCTACTATTCATTTCTAATGAGTAAGATTTTTTTGTTAAATTTTCCAATTGTCTTGCTTTTTTAACCCTTCCTAAGAAACTTTTTAAATTGAATTTTTGATTAATTCGATTTTTTAATTCCAGATATCAATTATGTACTAGTCTCGAAATTTCTAAATACAGTAGGGATTCTTTCGAATCTGTATTTATTTATTTATTTATTTATTTAAATTCGTTGCTTCTTTTACGCAACATCGTCTCTTTAGCCCTTTTGGTGCACTGAGCGTGTAGACATTGGAGTAATCCTCTGTAAGTCATTCGTCGTTTGTCTCGTAGTGTCGCAGTTAGTCGATGCGTTTTATACCTTCGGACACAGGCTTGGTGCCGTTACTAATCGAGGTTTCCCTACGGCTATCCAGTTGGGAATCTGTGATGTCTAAAATTGCTTAACTCCAGTGTCTACACGGAGAGTAGATAAGCAATTCGGCTAACGACGACGTCTGGAAGGACTTCTGAAGAGTAAAACCAAAAATCGGTTTATTATAAACTTTAACACATCGAGGTTAATGATTGATCATTATGTATTTATTCGAGTGACCGAGGAAGTGAAGTAATTCGAGTTACTGAGGTTCCCCTGCATTATGTTAAGATTAGTATTGAAATATACCATTCTCAACGTCTCATCAAAAGCGTGGCTGTAATCATGTCCTGTTCCAAATTTATTAAGATTTGGGCGCCAGAAACAGGTTACATGAATTACTACCAAAGTTTTTCTATCTGGTTCTAACAAAATTATCTAAACATCCAGCTAGCTTGGGTCGATGGGTCCGGATACAAATACTCGCTATCGCCTCGATAGCCGATTACCTGATCTGCCAACTATACAGTATGGCGTGGAATCTGAAATGTAATAATTATGCTACCAACTAATTGAAAATTATGATTGACAAATGAAAAACTCTTTTCTTTTCCAAAGAACAAAATTCAACAATTTATTTAACTTTAAATTAAACAATTAATCTGATGGTCATGACCCTTTTTTGAATAAATTGTCTCTTTTATACTGCAGTATTTTTTTTTACCGTTTGTGCATGCCAACGCTTCTTGGTCGCTTCTCACTTGGCCGTTGTTAATTCCAAGTTCCGCTTCTTTCTTCAGTCTTGCGCCGCTGCTGACACGTCCAGTCCACACTGCCTAAACTATTTGTTAGTTCTTATCCGACGCTCCCCGGTTCCTAGTCTCTCCCACTGGTTATGTAAACTATTGAAGTCCAACTGCAATGTCCGAAAATCGGAACAAGTCCGCCGCGAAATCACTTCTGGTAAATTATTTTCAAAGTCCGGAAACAAACTATCACTTCTCTCACAAGAAAACTATACAAGTCTCACTTTCCCACTATATTGTCTACAACGATCTTTACGCTACGGCACCCAGAGAGAGAATGTACGATCTTCACTCCACGACACCCAGAGACGGAATGTCCGATCTTCACTCCACGACACCCAAAGTCAGAATGTTCTGTTTAATGCATTTTTAAACCCTTTATGTCTCGGTAGGCGTCCATCCTTCTATTATTTCAAAACACGGCGGCAACATTAGACTATCTGATCTTTTATAGCCAACCCGTGCGTCTCTTACAAATCCGAGTAGCCGCGACCTCAGACAGTCATTCGTTTTTGCACCAATTACATCTTATGTTCTTCAGCCATCTAGCCGGCGTCCTGACGTCATCAAAGCCCGTGAATAGTTTGTTGACCTTGCCAACCTCTGCGCTGACGTTGCTAAGACCGCATATACCGCCATATTGTATACCCATTTATAGCTAACATCATTAAATAAAATCTATCATATTCTGGTATATCACAGTATGGTCTCTCAGATGAAATCCAGCAACGTGATTGTGTTACAGCTGCGGACATTTCGACGACGCGTGCAATCCAACGATACTTCTGTGAGCCCCAGGCTTTCTATGGACACAGTGGTCACCAACCTGGAAGAAGAGCCTCGAAGTTTGAATGACAGCCAAGCTAGCAGCTGATTCGCCAGTGGATATTTTTACTCCTAAACCACATTACAATGTAGGAGGTTATGTTAATAAAATTAAGAACGGATAACCACTTCTGTATAATTGTACTTTGTTTGAACTAATAGTTTAAGAAACCCTACCTTTTGCCCAAGTACTCATTTAAAACAATTGATCACAAAAGAAAAGGAATAAATTCAGTCAATAGTGTAAAATTTAAGTAATTGTCTAGATGCATTGCGGATTCCTTTTTAACAAAATAACAACTCTCTCTTATTTTTTCTTTGAAATATTTGGATATGTATTTAAGAAAATGGCGTTTAAGCGCTACTGTAAACTTGAAATTTGAAGCACTTTTTCACAAAAAACTGTCGAGTTTTTATTAGAAGTCATTTGAAGCACAATAACTCATAAATCCAATAGTGTTTACAATTTGCTGGAAATGTGCATATTAAGGGGGTGTGAGAGATCCTTCATTTGTGTAATTTTTTTAAAAACAAAAAAATACCCCAAAATGTCATATTAAAGAGTACAAATAGCTCTATTCGTTTGGAAAGTTGAAGAACAATTTTGGAGAAATTTATGAGAAAATGGAGTTTGATCGTTTCCGAAAATGGGGAATTTTGCACTACTTTTCACAGAAAGCGTTTGAGTTTTTGAGTTACTTGACATTATTTAAAGCACATGTACTCATAAATATAATAATGTAAACAAATCGAATGCTTTTTTGTATTCTTTGAAAAATCATAACAATAGAGAAAAATTATGTTTTTGTCATCTCAGAGTTCATTTAGCACTATCCTTATCAAAAGCATAATAAAAAATTTGGAGCGGTTTTTGAGAAAATCTTGTAATTTTTGGAAACTGCAAATATTGCACGCAATATTAAGCGAAAACCATTGAAATTTTCAAAAAAATTTACAAGACCTTAATGAAAGCACTCACTTTGGAGAACAAATTTTATTTAAAGGAAAAATTTCTATCATCAATTTTTTAGGAAGACGCCGAAGAAAATTCAAAATTTTGCAATTTTAGAAAATTCAGAGTTTACTCTGAAAACTGGACCTATGCCACTTTTATTTGTGTATTTTACTCTATTCTTGCAAGAAATTTAAAGAAAAAATGTGCCTTTTTGAGAAAATATTTGAAATGTACGGGGAGCTTCATATAAAGTGTTTCATGTAATGTCAAATTTCGAAGAAACTTTTTGAAAATCGCGGCGCGTTTAGTGGAACCAGATCGACCAGGGAATGTCCATTTGAAGGAAATCGTACTTTTACGCGCTAGAGGTGTTCACAAACTGACAGACAGACAGACAGATGGACGGGCAGACGGACTTTTGGAAAAAACACTTTTGGTATCAGGGTACATGTATTTCCGTTAAAATCTTGAAATTGATTTTCCGCAGCATTACTTAGCTTTCCCTGTACTACGTATATTACTCCGTATATACGTATGTATACGGGAAAGTAAAAAACGTACAACAAAATATTCATAATTTTAATGTTTGTTCATACTTCTGAGTTCAAAATTGGATATTGGTCTATTCTATTACCATTTATTTTAACCACGTTGACCGTGGAATCCTAGCGACCTATCTTGGCGTTGTGCATTTTTGAGATTACGAGCTATGTAGTTCAGTCATTGTTCTAGAGGACAATGTTTAAATGCTACCTTCCGAGCATTTCTAGCGGTCAGTTACTCTGATTGGAAGGTGAGTTCTCCGACATTATCACACATGTCTGAAGGCAAGTGGGGAGTTTAGAGCTTGCTCCATTGGAACTATGTGTAAACCAGATCTAACGTTCCGCCGGAGGTAAACACTGACACCTCCAGGGATGTAACATTCAGTGCACTTCCAGGAATAAAGACAAATGAGACAGTATTTCTCCCTGAGGAAGGTCGCAGTAACGTTGGAAGCTAACAGTGCCTAGAATGACTCGTCTCTCAGACAGAAAAAATTCTTTAGACATCACTGGTTGACATGCCCAATATTATAGTACTCATCCTCCTACTTACAACCCCTAGTACAGATAATGCAACCGCCACCCTATTTTGGAAACCTATAGCATCTACTTCTCGGTTGGCCCTTAGGGTGTGCACATCCATCACCTGACTCCCCTTACCTTGAGGAATGATTATTGGCAGACAACCTGCTTTGTCTCGCCAGAATCGACCTCTAGTCCCCTCTATCAGCTTAAAAGAATTCAGGATTTTCTCTATTTGGATCTCAAGGCAATAGAAAACTTACTATGATTACGAAAATTGAACATGTCAAGAATTCCTCAATCAAAATACTCATATTTTCAAAATCAAAAAACACAAATACAAAACATCAAAATTTAAAAATACCCTACAAAATAGAATACACAAAAATGTACTTAATGTACTCAAAATATACACAAAATGTACTCAAATAATTCTTAGGAAAAACTTTCAGTATATAATAAATCACTTCTTGGATTTTCATAATACTTTTATAACGTTGGTATTTAAAAATTAGCAATCCCCCATTTGACATTTACACTTTTCAATTATGCCAAAATTATCTTTCATTTATTTAAATGACTGATAATTGGATTGATTCTCAAATAAAATGCATCTCTAAAATATTAGTTAGCAATTTAACTAAAACTTGAAAAATTATTCAAGATACAAGATAATCTACCTCAATTGCAATTCTTTCAATTCCGTTTGAAAGAAATTACATACACAAATGCCGTTCCTTTCAATTACTCAAGGTTCTTTTTGCTTAATGAAGATCAGAGACAATTCATAAGCAGTTAATGACTGCATTATAAACTATTCAACTACTGGAAATGTTAAACTATGCACTATATAAAAAACACATGGGTTTCTGAATCAGTCCTGATCTAGTTTCCTTCATAAATTGTAAAATGAAATCATCGACTTTACTTGGATGAACTGGATTCTCTGAATAACCTCTAAAGATTGCAATGTTACAATGGACCCAAACTGATGGATTCGACCTGCCTTGAAGCACGCCTCAGGATACTGTAGTTTTCAATTTACCCGCAGTGTGGCAAATAATTCAGTGCCAGGTTGCCAGGAAAAGCCCACAATATAAATCGGAATCTCACCCAAGATTAAGATTCAAATCAAGTACAATTCCAAAATTAAAAAGCTGAAATATAAACGTTGCGCATTAGCACAATCTAGTTACAAAATTACACACGTTTCTACCCTCTTAAATTTGGATTTATAAACTAATTTACATTTACCTCTAAAGAACTTTTGCGATCTTTCTTACGAGCTGTGGTTTCTTCCAAATTCCAAATACCCGTTTGCATAGAACAACTCCAATACTGTTAAGTGTTCCTTCACGCAGCTGTGCAGTCGAAATAAGAACGGCTGAGGCGTTGCGTTGAGCGACCTGCGTTCATCACCCCTCCATTCCCCTTGCTAACCCACTGCTTACCCCTCACGGCCCAAGGTCGCCGCCGCCGTCTACTCCCCTCTTTGCGCCTATGTCGCGCCATGCAAACTGTAGGGCTTCTTATTGTTCTTAGGAAATGCGTTCATGTATTTCACGCACGTGAATGTGTCTCACCCCCTACCCAGGTTGCTGGGCAGTCACAATATACGAGGCAGTGATCTGAGAACAAAAGACGAGACGCTCTCACGAAGTAAGAAAAGGACGGCTAGTGCCTTACGAGAAGTTTTCGGGATTTTATTTGGAGAGACTCCCACACGGTTGGAAAATGCGTCTGTTTGTCAGAATCATCATGAAATGTACAATTCTCTTTCTAAAAATAGCGATATATTTTATAAAGAAATAATTTCATTCATGATCTGTTACTCAACGCAATTCAAAAACTGTCTTTCCTAGAGCGAGAATAAAGATCAGAATTTTAAACATTAATAATATTTAAGGGTTTTCGTTTACTTAGAAATAATTTTGAGGTTTACACTAAATCAAATTTTGTAAAGAGTTTTTGTAAATGAAAGGGTATTGAGCCACGTATGTTTTATAGTTTGCTAGTTTCATCGGTTTTATAGTATAAACGCTAATTTTAACAAAATGGTAAAATTAATTAAAAGAACGCTTATCTGCGGTCATTTGTGTATTATTCTGTTCTACGAGTTGCCATCGATCGTACGTTTCATCACATGGTGCGAGGACATGGACCACGGTGCGGACAAGTCTGAGAGTGAGGTTAGTAATGTTTACAAAGGCCATTACTGTGCATTTGAAAATGTATACTTTATTGTCGAAGAGGTCTCTACATACCATGTATGCAAGCTTTTTTACAGAATTTACCTCCGCAATATCTTGAAGAATCATGCCGTGTGATCCGCTCACGATTCAGTTGTCGAAAGTGTATTTTACAGAAGACAATTCTTCTGAGACATTGCTTCAAGAGCAATTAAACTGCACACAACCCAATGTTTTGTTTAATTTAAATTTGTATCAAAGGCATTTCCATTTATCCCAAAATACCTGTTTATAATGTTTGGGACAAAAGCAATTGAGGATGGAGGATAAGAAAAATATTTAATTTTTTGGGTTTACAAAACAGTCTCTCCTATGAATTTCTTTGCAGTTATCGTCAAATTTTAGCGGGTTTCAACTAGTCAGCTTGGAAAGACAAAATACAATTAATTTGAATTGTATTTGCAGAAATCACCGACAGCTTTCTGCACCACGCTGAGTGTTCTCGTGTTCCCCCCGTGCCCGTTCGATCTATTTATTTTCGCCGTTTTCCCCCGAAGTCCATGTTTTTATATTTCTATTATATGCACGTAGTATTTTTGCTTTCCTTCAATTGTTATCAACAATCAGTCATGCAAATTTATCATTAATTGCAATACCACGAATCTTTTGAAATTCGCTTATACATTAACGAATCGCCTAGTATGGATTATCTTAAAATTTCCAAATCATGAATCGTGCATAATGAGAATATTCCACAGCTGAAAACAAAACTACTGGTACTACAGAATGGCACAGACTTGCCCGTAATAGTTTTCTGTTTCGTTTGGTCTCGGCTAGCTATTCGGACTTGCCAACACTCTTGACAACTGCCATCTATCGCCGCCCAAACAACATTTTCTTGACATTTTATTTATTTTTCAGTTTCCTAATAGTAGAACAAAAATATTATTTTAAGAATATTAAAAAAAGAGTTAAACCTTGTCCTAAATGGCAATTTTCGTTGAAAAAATTGAGCCGTTTTAGAGAAAATGGCGTTTATTCGCCACTGTAAATGCGAAATTTGAAGCTCTTTTTCACAGAAAATGTTTGAGTTTTCGAAAAACTTCATTTGAAGTCGTTTCAAGCACTTACACTTACAGATTCATTAGTGTTTACAAATTGCTGGAAATGTGCATTTTAACAGTATGAGAGAACTTTCAAAATTTACATTTATATAATTTTTGAAAAAACAAAAAAAATCCAAAAAATGAACTTTACACCATGTTAAAGAGTGTAATTAGCACTACCCATTCGAAAACTTTGAACAAAAAATTTGAGGCCATTTTTGAGAAAATGACGTTTGAGTGTTTCTGAAAATACGGAATTTTGAGCTAGTTTTCACAGAAAACTATTCAATTTTCGAGGAACTTTATCTGACATTATTCAAAGCAAATGTACTTATTAATATAATAATGTGAACGAATCGCCGCTAATGTATATATTGACGACGTGAGAGATAAGTAAAAAAATTACATTTTTGTAATTTTTGAAAGAACAAAAGAATAGAGGAATAAGGCGTTAATGTCATCTCATACAGCACAGTTAGCACTATCCCTACAAAAAGTTTAAAGAAAAAAATTGGCTGAGCCGTTTTGAGAAAATCTGGTTTTTGTATTTTTTTAATTCCAAATATTGCGTGCAATATTGCGCAAAACTACTAAATTAAAAAAAAATGTACATCACCTTACTGAAAGAACTCACTTTGGACAACAAATTTTATTTGGAGGAAAAATCTCTATCTTCAATTTTGTAGTTCTAAGAAGTCACCGAAAAAATCTCAAACTTTTGCAACTTTCGAAAATTCAGAGTTAACCGTGAAAATGGGACCTCTGCTGCCTTTATAAGTGTATTTTACTCTATTCTTACAAGAAATTTAACGAAAGAATTTGGAGCCGTTTTTGAGAAAAGTTCGAAAATGTCCTTGGGGCTTCATGTAAAGTACCCTCAAATTTTGAAGAAAGTTTTTCAAAATCGAGGCGCCTCGAGTGGACGCAGACCGACTGGGGAATATCCATTTTGGAAAAAATTGCACGTATGGTTTACGCGCTAGTGTTGTTCACAGACTGACAGGCGGGCGGATGGACGTTTTGATAAGACCCACTTATTCGGTATCAGGGGACCCCAAAACGTGTATTTCCGTTGAAATCTCGAAATCGATTTTCCGCAGCATTACATAACTTTCCCTCGACTACGTATATTACTCCGTATATACGTACGTATACGGGAAAGTAATACGCTTTTATCAATAAAATATAATTAATTCAATATAATTATATATGATTTGAATATTATATTAATACAATAAAATTACTATGAAATTACTTAATACTAAATCATACGAGAATATATTCAGTCGAAGACACGAAATCTGCAAAATCCCCAAAATCCCCCAACTAATTATTGTATATTATCTAATGGTGTTTTTAACGGATTTTTCGCTGAGATAATGCCTACTATATCCCACAACAATTTCCTGAACTGAAATTGTTTTTGACTTTTTGCCGAGAACACACCATAGTCATCTCTCAAAAGGCCGGAGGTTACACAGTTTTCTTTCATTTTCCGCGAGCATTGGTAGAGATTTCTGGAGAAGTTGCAGAAGATTAAAATAAGTAGGGGGCATATTTTAATGAAATGTAATTTTTTCGATTTAGAACAATGCCGTATATAATATACATTCATTTCATGTTATGACAAAAATAAATTACCCACTTTATATGTTTTTTGCATTTTTGCGTCTATTTCGTCTATAAAGTCATTTTTTCCCTTTTTCAGACATTTTAACGCATTTTTCGCTGATTTCATCAATTTTAATATCATTTTAATGGTACTTACTTCAGATAATATTTACCAGATCCATCAAATGTCCTCCATAGAATTCCTGAGTAGCCTATTCGATTTCCTCGCTCATATATTGTAATGTCAGCTGTTGTGAGTACCTCGTAATCAAAGGTTCATGTGTCGCCTATCAGAGCCAATGTCAGTTTGGCCGATTCCGTGTTAAATGAAGACAGAAAAGATGCCCCAGATAAGATAGTAAAAAGTTTTCCTCAACCAAATGACATATGAGTAGTCACATTATACTTCTGACATAAAAATAATACTTTTGAAAGGTTTCTTAGCCCTCCGTCCCACCACCCACACCCCTCCACAGCCAAAGACGTGTTTTTTTCAATTTTTTCGTCAACTTAACACTATTTTATGACTGAAAAAACATGATATATAAGAAAACAATTTGTACTATCAGAAAATCATTTTTGTTATTTTCTCACGCCCAAATTCAAACGCAAAAAATATTTTTTTTAAAATAACAAAAAATCATTTTTACTGAGCCTTTATTGTGGCATTATTATCTTAGAACTATAGGGTAACTACTCGCGTATCATTTGGTGAACAACGTTTTACAATCTTATCCGGGGACACCCTTTCCTGGTGAAGTATAATCCAAACCAAACATTTGCAACTTGAACGAAACGAAGAAGCCTCTATTACGTCCGTAACATATCCAACAACTTAAGTTATTCATCCAAACTGGTTTTGATAATATTTTAATGTCATTTTGCTTTGATTTCAGGGCATTTTAAAAACATTTTAAGAGAATTTTATTGATCATTTTTGGTTATGTAGTAAGTCATCAGAATCGTTTCCCTAATGATAAATTTCGAGTTGTGTTAATTTTCTTATGGACCAACGAAACAGAATTGTGTTCTTGCTTTCAAAGGAAAACACACATAATATATCAATGTAGAGAATGCAAAGAATATGTAAACTGGCTGTCACTTGTTAAGACTTCCTGAACCATTATTTCTCATTCTTACCGGAAACCACTGTTCCTGGAGGCCGCGGTCAACAGCGATAAGCCGTCACATGTGGGAGCTCATCCGGATCCTGAATCCCTAAATCCTTGAATCGAACGTACAACTCAAAATTGCTGCAGTTCGAAGGCAATAAAATTAGTACAAAAAACTCTCGTTGTTTAAGGATTTATTTATATTTTACGGAAGCTGTACACTTCGTTCCATAAGACAACCTTTGTGCTGAATATTTTCAAACTAGTAGTGCTACTAAATGGCGCACACTTATGATTACGTATTGTAACGATTACGTAAAATTTCAAACATTATATTGCAATTTATGTAATACTAATATTTCACCCATCTCTTTTAAAATTCTTTTCACCAAACGCCAAGAATTTATTTCTAAGGACCAAGTTTGTAAGTACATTTTATGTAATTTTCATCACGTACGAACAACTTAAAGCCCTAGTACATCTTTTTTACTTTCTCGTATACATACGTATATTTTTTTAAAAAAATTGAAGTACATCAATTCACAAATACAATAGTGTTTACAAATTGCTGGTAATGTGAATATTAACAGTTTGAGAGATATTTCAAAAACATTACGTTTGTGTAATTTTTGGAAAAAAAACAAAAAATTCCCCAAATTGAACTTTACGTCATATTCAAGAGTGAAATTAGCACTATCCGTTCGAAACGTTTGAAGAAACAATAAGGGGCCATTTTTGAGAAAATCTTGTTTTTGTATTTTTTTAATTGTACATATTGCAGGCAATGTTGCACGAAAACTACTAATATTTTTAAAACAATGTGCCTACCTTTAATGAAAGAATTCACTATGAAGAACAAATTCTATTTGAAGAAAAAATCTTTATCTTCAATTTTGTAGTTATTAGAAGAGGCCGAAAAAACTTTTGCAATTTTCGAAAATCCAGAGCTAAGTGTGAAATAAGAACATATCCCACCTTTATAAGTAAATTTTCTTCTATTCTAACAAGACATTTGAAGAAAAAAATTGGAGACGTTTTTGAGAAAATTTTGAAAATGTTCGGGGGACTTCATCTAAAGTACCCTCCAATTTTACAGAATATTTTTCAAAATCTCAAAGCTTCGTCTCGAGCCAGATCAATAGGGGCTTTCTTTAATTTGAAAAATATTCTAGGTATGGTTTAGGCGCTAGTAGTGTTCACAGATGGATGGACGGACGGACGGACGGACGGACGGACAGACAGACGGACGTTTTGCTTTCAATTGGTTTTTCGGTATCAAGGACCCACAAAAGGATTCTGATTACACTACGTGTTAGGGGATTTTTTTTTCATAATTTAGAAACTGAATTTATCCACTTTTTCGTTATCAGGGCTCGGCAATGAATTTTTTTCTGCCGAAAATCCCCATTTTTTGCGCAGCATTATATAACTTTCCCTGTACTACGTATATTACTCCGTAAATACGTACATATACGGGAAAGTAAATAGTGGATAAATCCAGTTGCTAAATTAAGAAAAACTAGTCGTGCTGCAGAATGGCACAGACTTTCCCGTAATATCTTGAATATGCACATTACATGCAATTTGTAAACATTATATTTGTGACAGTGCATCAAATGACTTCAAATGAAGTTTTTTTAAACTCAAAATTTTTCTGTGAAAAAGAGCTTCAAATTTTGCATTTTTAGTTGGGCTTAAACGCCGCTTTCTTAAAAACGGCTTCGAATTTTTAAAAGAAAATTGCCATTTAGAACAAGGTTTTAGTGTTCTTAATAGCCTTCAAATAATATTTCCGTTCTACCATTAGGAAACCTTAAAATTAACAAAATGTCAACAAAACGTACTTTGGGCGGCGATAGATAGCAGCTGGCAAAAGTATGTGGCAATTCCAAATAGATAGCCCAGATCCAAGGAAATATAAAACTAATATGGCAAAGTCTGTGCCATTTTGTAGCACCACTAATTTGGATCCTGATTTGGAGGGTACCTTGCGATATGGCATATACTCCGAAAGTTTCTTTAAAAAGAATTAATAATTTTTCACTTTTGGTTTAGATTAGATGTTCATTGCAAACAAAGAAAATAATCAATAGCACGTACATTCTCGCATTGCTTTTAATGGAATTTTTTTCGCAGTTCAATGAAGATGAGACCCCGCCAATTTGCAAGGGTTCCTTGTTCTATCCATTGACAAATTGTCTTTAAAAAATTAGAAAGGTTTTTAGAAAATGTTTATTTTTATAATTTTCATTACCTTCAAGCAGAAATTACCCGAATACTAATAGTTTTTCTCAAAAAATTTTTAAAACGTTTTTAGAGAGTTTTTAGTACAGATTTTGTTGAAAACAAAAATCTCTACTTTCATACTTGCTAGTTTTGCAATTATAACTTTTTTGAACTTTTTAAAATGCAAAGTGTTCGACAAACATGGGACCAATACAACTATTTTTACAGTTCTTTGATATATACGAGGGAAAAAATGTAAAGAAAATATTTGGAACCGTTTCGAGAGAAAATAATTGTTTAAAATATGCCTAAATTTTACGCAAAATTACTCTACCGTTTTCGAAAAATTGTACATAGCGTGGTGTCAATATCTGACTTTAAAGAGCGAGGAAAAATGTTTCAATATTGAAGTTGTAGGAAGACTTCTAGAGAACTTTTGAACTGTTGTAATTGCCAAAATCTCAGAAATTTCAACGAAAATGAAATCTTCGCCATACTTTGAAGTGTCTTTTACTCTATCCGAATAAAATTGGAGCCATTTCTGAGAAAATTTTCAAAATGTAATTAAGGCTTCATTTAACCCTCAAAATCAAAATATCCGTTTTATAACCACAAATTTCTTTAAATCGATTCAGGCGTATGAATTTTTCGAGAAAATAGGCTGAACGGAACCACGATTTGACGGACGGACAAACAGATGTTTTGCTGTCAGTCGATTACTCAGTATTAAAAATTGGCAATAAGGGTATTACTGTCGAAAATTGCCATTTTCCAGCGCACGATTACAATCCGTCTTCTTACGAAGTAGGGTGAGAAAATAAAATGATCATGTGAATACGAAAGTTTGTTTTTTTGTTTTTTTTCCTGTTTAAATTTGATTTATTTTTATGTTTTGTTTCCTGTTTAAATTTGATTTATTTTTATGCATTCGATTAAATATTTAATGAAAACATGGCGATATAAAGGAAATTGCGCAAGCTTTTGAGGAGGAAATATGCTTTTCCGAAGTGTTATCGCAAGAGCCGACCACATGAAGCAAACGATATGGCTGGTACAGTTGTCGAGCGTCGTCATATTAGTTAACGCCAGTTCGTCCAGTTTCGCGGTCGCTAGCAGATGTCTTTTCATGTAGAACATAACGACAGTGGTCTTGACAGATCTCAGGCAGAGAACGTGTTCAGATTGCAATATACTGTCATTTACGGTGCTAGTGTGTGAAGTTCGCTTGTAAGCTTGAGAAGAAAAAGATATATCTGTTTTCCTGGATCGTGCAATGAGGTGTATTGAGGTGATTTGTACGGAAGGAGGGTAGAAACTATTTATGAAAGCAATATACTAACATATCTTCATAAGCATATCTTCTACATTCATACTTCATATACATTTCCTCATATTTCAAAGGCATAAGCCAGTGAAAGAATTCTCGTCGTTTTGCATCACAATGGAATTATTTGGGTTCATTTTATTGGGGGCTTTGCAGGTAGTATCAGGAAGCAACAATGTAATTCAAAAGTGTTGTTTGAAGCACGAAGAGCTCCATCCCAACGGCCGAGACTGCGTCTTGAGATCTGCTGATCGTTCGCCACTGGCGAACATCGAGACGGCATCAACGAACGAATTGGATATTGTGAGTTCACTACCAGAACCTTTCAACTTGACAGATTTAAGAATAAAGTACGAGGAAGTTTCACAATGCCAATTTAATAATTTTCTTTTACTGAATTTGAACGAAACTTCTCGTTACACACTAAGGGGCCTGAAACTTTACGTAAGCTTCACGAGTATTTCTGGTGATACATTTAAAAAAGACTTCCATGAAGCCCAGTACTGTTTGGATACCATCCAGAATAAAAATGATACCCGTCTCATAAGAGTATGCACTTCAAGCTTGAGTCATGCTAAAAAGTGCTGCTCTGAAGGCAAGAAACTGCATAGGAATCGTAATAATAGACTTGAATGTATAAAAGATCGGCGTCCTTGGTCTCTACAAGATTCGCCGTTGCGAAACCATACATCTGGAAATACAGCAAAAGACGTTCTTGCAAATGTAACATCACTCTGCCCACCAGAAATCTTTAACGTCACTTCACCCGATTACTTGAATGAAAATAGGTCATTACACCCAAATCTTTTCCTGAATTCTAATGTCTCTACCTTTTTAATGTTTGAATTCGTCTGCGTGGATCATTTCAATGAATATGGGAAACATTACGATTCTAAAGAAATAGTGGGCGTGTGTCGTCGCTCGGATGCCTATCTGAAGCCGTTCTTCGCTGTGCATCACCTGTGCCCGGTGGCTGCGCTCTTGCTGCTGCTGTCCATTGGGTGCATAACGATCCGCGCGGAGCTTCGCAAGTCCCTGCATGGTCAGGCACTCGCCTGTCACGCGGTGGCGCTGCTCATGGCCAGCACCCTTCGCGCCATTTGGTGGTACTCCAGCTGGTTCAAGCCAGACTACATTTCTCAGTGCAACACTTTAGGCAAGTTACGTATTAGATTAGATTTTAGAGTAGTACTATGTAACAAATCTATATATTTAAAACATTACACAAAACGCTATAAGTGTTTTTGTTCAGAAATAAGTTTGAGTTTTCTATTATATCAAATTTCGTGTTTGTTTGTTTTTAAGGAAAGGTAGTGAGCCCTAGATTTTTTTGGCACTTATTTATCAATTTTGTAGTATTAACACTAAATTTCAAAAATTCGTTAAAATTAAAGGAATGAATGCTTACCTACCGTCATTTGTTCATTAAGTCGGTTTATTGTGCGAGTTGTTATTCAAGCAGTCGACGTTTCGTCGTATAGTGCGAGCGCGTGAGCGTGAGGGTGAGGTTATAACTAGAAATGATAGTTTTATTAGTTAGAAAACCGAGGGTTTTTAAATACAAATATTAGCAAGTATATATAAACGCAGTGATCAGCATTTCTTTGGTACATGTGATCCTTTACAAAAAAAAAGAGATTACAATTAAATGTGATGCATTATGTTTTTATGTAAAGGTGCATCTCAGGATTTCCACAACATCGTACATGTACAGATTTTGGTAAATAAAAAACATTTCAATTACTTTTCAGAAACTTGTTTAAATCATAGGCTCACAATGAATAATGATTGTATTGTTCCAGAATTTGTAAATCATCCTCATTTCATCTTGGAGAATAAGTATTGAACCATATGAAACAATATTTATCGGGTTCTCGCTTTTCCGTATAGTGCATTCGTTTTACATACCTGCTGTAACTTTTCTACGTTTTTTGCGCGATGTAATAGTAAGGATTCAGCTCGTACAGTGCATTAAATAGCTTAAGTAACGTGGAGTTTTCCAGATATTTACTTACCATTATCAATTATCAGAAGAATACAGTAATGAATTCTATCAGAAGTGTACAATGGAACTTCTTCTTGTCCTGTACGTCACAATTTCTTCTCTTTAAACGTCAATTAAATAAATTATTTTCAGAGATAATTCCATAATCGTAAATATAAATATTTAAATACACTTATAAATATAAATTAAACTATTTTATATTGAAATGTACCAACAATGTCTCGTCAAAAACTATTACGAGATCGTTGACATCATTCACCTTAGGACGGTTATAATCGTGACCCGTTCCGAATTTATAGTAAAATTTTGGGCGCCAGGAACAGGTTACGTTAATTAAAACCAATGCTTCCACAGCTAATCTTAACAAATTGATAAATGTCCGGCTAGCTGGGTCAATGGGTCCCGTAATGGATAATCGCTATCGCCTAGATAGCCGATTACTTGATCTGCCAACTATACAGTATGGCGAGGAATCTGAAAGTAAATAATTATATATCTCTAACTACTTAACAATTGTGATTGACCAAATGAAAATCTTTTCATTTCCAAAAGAAAAATTCAACAATTTATTTAACAATTTTGACAATTGTTCTAGGTCATGACCTTTTTAAATAAAACTTTTGTACTGCAGTACTTATCTAACGTCTTGATCTACGACGCCTCGCAGTATCTTCCCACTTGAATGCAGATGAACCCAAGTCCAGCTTCTTTCTTCGGATCTTGCGACACTGCCGACGAATCCAGTCCTCACTGCCTAGAATATCTATTGGTTCTTACGTGATATTTAGTGTTCCTAGTCCTCCCCTACTAGTGGTAAAACATTAAAGTCCAACACCGCAATATACAAGAAACTTTCCAAGTCCTACGCGAATTCACTTCTGCACATTAACTTTCAGAGTCCGAAAAACTATTGAGTCTCACTCAAAACTTACAAGTCCTACTCCCCTTATGTTAATCTCGTGAGCGATCTGTACTACTCGACGACCTCTATCAGAATGTCCTGTTCTCCACCGTTTTCCGGCCTCAACGCTTCGGTATCCGTCCTTCGTTCCTCTTTTTTAAAACAAAACGACAAAATTCGACTGTCTATTCTCCCTTAGCCAATCCATTCATCTCTTATCAAACCAAGTAGCCACGCCTTCGACAGTCATTCCTTTTCAGACCAATCCCACGTTATTTTATCTGTCTATCTAGCCAGCGCCCCCCACCTATTCAACGCCTGAATGCAGTTTATTGACCTTGCCAACCACTACGCCGGCGTTGCTAAGGCTGTATATCGCCATTTGCAGACCCTTTTATCCAACCCATTTACAGCAAATGTTATTGAATAAAAATATATAATATTTTGGTATATCACAATATTCATTATACATCATTTTGATATTTACAAATTATTTTAGATATTCTTTATAAGTGTCGTAATTATTTTATTTACCAAGAAATTCAAATTTAACCGTCAGATTTTTTTCTTATAGCTTACTTTCTCAGTTACTTCATGGTGGCATCTTCAATATGGCTAAATATAATATGTATAAACACAGTTATAGAAATAAGGTAAGTACTGAATTTCGAGAAATTGCTACTCGAATGACACGGAATGTTTACAACAAAATTGAGCCAAATGTTTTAACTAGTAGACATACACATTTCAAACTTCCAAAACGTCTTTTTCAGGCATGCGGAATCTGGAGGGAAAATGCCGCAACTGCGCAATATTTTATGGTATTCTGTGTATGGCTGGGTTATTCCCATCCTTCACACATTATTGGTAGTTCTTCAGCCATGGCAAGAGAGTGAAAGCTCGAAGCCCAAAGCTCACGTATTCCACACAAGAACATGCTTCTTTAAAGACGGTAAGTAGAACCCAAGAACTTCGAAAGTATACTAAAATCCATTAATAACTGTACGTAGCAAAATACGTTTTAATAGCTTAGCAAAAAAAGTACAGTGTAAGCAAACAAAATAAAAGAAAGGATACTTATCATACTAAAACTTTTCGTCTTAAGTGTTGTGAAAAAAACAGAATTGGAATGTTATAATGACTGGAAGAAATTTAAGAATTTAGGAATTCCTTATTTGAAATTATGTATTAAAAATGTCAGTTATAAAAAAAGATAATTAATGTAATAGGATATTCATTAACTGTTGTGTTGCCTTTTGAATTGTGATTACTATTCATAAACAGTTAATAATAATAGTAATAATAATAATAATAATAGTAATAGTAACAGTGATTATTATTCATGAAAAGTGGATAGATAAAAGTGAAAAAATTTTAAAATGTTACATCTATTTCCCTACCTACTGCAAACACGTTAAGAAATAATATGGACTTAGTGATGAATCTGGGAACGAGGATAGAGGTATCGACTTGACGAACATATCGGCCTGTCGGCGGTGAAAATGACGTAAACGATTTTTCAAAATGATATCAACAATATAAATATTCCAGAAAAGAAAACTAAGCCTTTGGGTTCTTTGAAGTCGGCGGTGAATATGACAGAGGTAAAATATTATTTTCGTTAAAACCATTGAATGTTCAATAACTGCAAAATTTCTACGGTTTTCAAGGGTATTTCACTTCTTTATTGAATCTCTTTCTTAATGCAGGCTATTCACCGATGTTATAGCTTCAAATCATTTCATATAGTGTTTTCTCAAAATATTAGTTGTTTTCTTGTAATTTTGAGTCAAATACTGATAATTTTCTAGAAATACATAAACAGGATTTTCTCAAAATTGTATTCAATATTTTTAAGGAAAAAATAACCATTAACATAAGTACACTGAGCTGACAAAAGTCATAGGATTCCTCGTAATATCGTGTCGGACCTCCTTTTTGCCCGGCGAAGTACAGTAATTCGGCGTGTCGTGTCGTGGATTCAACAAGTCGTTGGAAGTCTTCTGCAGAAATATGCTGCCTCTATAGCCGCCCATAATTGCGAAAGCGTTGCTGGAGCAGGATTTTGTGCACGATCTGATTTCTCCATCATGTCCCATAAATTTTCGCTAGGATTCATGTTGGGCGATTTGGGTGGCCAAATTATTCACTGGGATTGTCCAGAATGTTCTTGAAACCCATCGCGAACAAGTGTGGCCCGATGACATGGTGCATTGTCATCCATAAAAATTCCATCGTTTGGAAGCATGAAGTCCTGTTCAGTTTGGTCGGCTATTAGCAAAAACACTCAAGGCGTTCGATGTTCTGCTGTCAGAGCCCATCCCAACAAAATTTCGTGTCACTGTCTTAACGGATACGTTCGTCGTACGTCGCAAATTGATTTCAGGCAGTGTTGTTTGTCTGTTAGCATGACAACTCTACGCAAACGCCGCTGCTCTCAATCATTAAGTGAAGGCCGTCGGCCGCTTAGTTGTTTGTGGTGAGAGATCATGCCTGAAATTAGAAATTGTCGGCACACTCTTGGTCCTGTGGATCTCGAAATATTGATTTCCGAAATGGAATGTCCCATGCGTCTAGCTCCAACTAACATCCGCGTTCAAAGTATGTTAATTGCCGTCGTGCGGCCGTAATCACCTCGGCCTCTTCACATGAATCACATGAGTACAAATGAAAGCTGCCCTTTTATCCCTTTTGTGCACGATAACACTTCCATCTATATTTGTGTATTGCTATCTCATGACTTTTGTCACTTCAGTTTTTGTATGTCCAATTGCATGTTACATTTAAACTTTGAATTAAAAATTACACATACGTCACACTTGGAATATCTCTCACGTCGTTACTATTTGCATTACAAGTGTACTTTATTGCTTAATCCGTTTGGGGACATGCGTGATTTAAATTACCTCTGATGACATTCCTCAAAAGTTTAAATGTAAATATGTAGAAAACGGAGAGTTTTCAAAAACACCAAACGATATTTCCTCAAAAACTACTTTAATCCCACCCCCTGAAAATTTCAAGATAAAGAGAAATAACACTCTTTCATGATACGGCTGAAAGCCTTTCTCCAAAGAAACTATTAGGAGATCACTATTTGAGATGACGTAAATAAACGATTTTTCAAAATAATGTCTACAATATAAATATTCCAGAAAAGAAAACTAAACCATTGGGTTCTTTGAAATATCTAAATATTATTTTCTACAAGAAGTTTCATAGTATTAGTTAATATTCAGAATAAAGAAAATAACGAGCATTTTTGCTGTAGCAAAGAACACATGCATACCCGATTCAGGTGTTCTTAAACCTTGCTAAGCTATTATTCTTGAATATTCTTTTATTTTACTAATATTTGTGAATACAATTAAAGAGAAACGTTTCAAAATTGATATTTATCCTCCAAATTATTACAATATCCACATTCCGCCTTTTACTTGACTTTGAGTACAAAAACGTTTTTTGTGCCACATATTTTACATTTCTGGTTTACTCACTTTTACCTCAGATTTACCTTTCACTGATTTTCGGTTTGTGTGGTCAAAGTATCTTTTAAAGTCCCTTCTTTCAGTGCAAGAAAGACCGAAGTCAAAAGTTGATTATGTCTCCTGATTTCACTATCGATCTTTACATTAGCCTACGATTGTTGTCATTTTGCTGATGTAAGAAGGCCCAATGTGGACTTAGGCCCGTGGCTAGGAGCAAATAATGGAATAGGTCCTTGGGTAGAAATATCTTATTCATGGCTGAATGATCTACCATTCATTCATCCAAAAAACAGGATATAATGCGAAGCATTTCTAAACAACATTCATGACAAAATACAAAGACAGAATACAAAGAAAGGAACTGGTATTAAAGTCAGATGTCGGATGTCGAAATCAGATGTCGAACATTAATATTAGTCATTAATAATTTCTTTGCTATTTTTACTTTCCCGCGTACGTACGTATACATGGAGTGATATACGTAGTGTAGGGAAAGTTATGTAATGCTGCGCGAAAAAAATGGCCAATTTTCGTCGGAAAAAAATTAATTGCCGGGCCGTGAAAACAAAGAAGTGGATAAAACCAGTTGCTAAATTAAGAAAAAAATCCCCTAACACGTGCTGTAGCCAGAAACCCTATTTTCTAGGTCCTTGATACCGAAAAACCAATTGAAAGGAAAACGTCCGTCTGTCTGTCCGTCCGTCCGTCCGTCCGTCCGTCCATCCATCTGTGAACACTACTAGTGCCAAAACCATGCGTACGATTTCTTCCAAAATGGATATTCCTCGGCCGATCTGGTTCTAGTCGAAGCTTTGAGATTTTGAAAAAGATTCTTCCAAATTTGGAGGTACTTTATATGAAGCCCCCCGGGGATTTTCAAAATTTTCGTAAAAACGGCTCAAAATTTTTTCTTTAAATTTCTTATATGAATAGAGTAAAATACACTTATTAACATGGCATAGACTCGCTTTTCACAAATAACTGAATTTTCGAAAATTGTGAAAGTTTTATTCTTTTTTCGGCGTCTTTTTCCAACTACAAAATTGAAGTTAGAGATTTTTTCTTCAAATAAAATGTGTTCTCCAAAGTGAGTTCTTTGTTTAAGGTCATGTACATTCTTTGAAAATTTTAGTAGTTTTCGTGTAATATTGCGTGGAATATGTGCAATTTTAAAAAATTACAAAAACAAGATTTTCTAAAAAACGGCTCCAAATTCTTTCTTTAAACTTTTGGTAGTGATAGTGGTAAATGTACTCTATCAGATGACATAAAATCCATATTGCTCTATAGGTTGGGTTTTTCAAAAATACAAAAATGTAAATTTTTTGACATGTTTCTCACGTCGATAATATTTACATTAGCGGTGATTTTTTTACATTATTATGTTTACGAATACATGTGCTTTAAATATTGTCAAGTAAAGCTTATCAAAAACACAACCATTTACTGTGAAAAGTAGCTCAAATTTCGGCATTTTCAGAAATGCTCAAACGCCATTTTCTCATATATGGCTGCAATTGTTTTCTTGAAACTTTTGTAACGGATAGTGCTAATTACACTCTTTAGTATAGCATTAAGTTTATTTGAGTTTTTTTTTGTTTTTTCAAAAATTATATAAATGTAAATTTTTTGAAAGATCTCTCACATCTTTAATATGCACATTATCCGCAATTTGTAAAGATGATTATATTTGTGAGTGTAAGTGCTTCAAATAACTTCAAATAAAGTATTTTGAAAATTCAAAAATTTTCTGTGAAAATGAGCTTCAAATTTCACATTTTTAGTAGTGCTAAAACTCCATTTTCTCTTAAACGGAACATAATTTTTAAAAGAAAATTGCCATTTATGACTAGTTTTTGTGTTCTTTAATATTCTAAAATTAATGTTTTCGTGCTACCAATAGGAAAACGAAAAATTAAGAAAATGACAAAAAGAATGTACTGCTTTTGGCGGTAATAGATCACAGCTGGCAAGAAAGAGTTTATGGCAATTCCGAATAGCTAAGACCCAAGGAAATAGAAAACTAATATGGGAAAGTCTGTGCCATTCTGCAGCACCACTAGTTATAGTTCTGCTCCTAAGTGTCATGTAGTCTTTGTTATTAAGACATATTTTACTCTAAATTATGAGCTATTTTTATATGTAAACATATTTGAAAGTATTGAAATGACTGTATCACACAACACAACAGTAATTTTTTTGAATATTGGTATTGGCCCTTCTTGCACCAAGGTACAGATGTATATATTTTACCAAAACGTCCTATTTATATTCTGAATCCTATACAAAATATGATCATTCTTAAAAAATACAGTGAAATCCATATCTTTGATATCACACGTGTCGCAAAATTGTCTTTGGAGACAACTATCTTGACAAATTGTAATACATCAGCTTTTTGTCATAATAGTTACTGGTCGATTATGGATCGTTTCAGATGTATCAAACCATCTCAAATTGGAAAAATTCTTATATTATTATGGACCGATGACCGCAATCTTGCTGGTGAATATTGGGCTGCTGATTTATTCTATGACGAAATGCCAGGATTTGCAAAGCAGTGTCACCGCAATGCGTGGAGGAGAAAGGAAAGTTCGTCCACTATCCTCCAAAACTGTGCCAGAGTAAGTGTAATAAATGCATGCGAATTTCAAAGTAGTTGACTATAATTTTCATTAATTAAATTATTTCACTACCATCTCTTCGTCGACATTGCTGCATCAAAAAATATCCGGTCACGTCAAATATCACACAAAATTATTATAATAACGACATCTACATTCTATCTCGCATTAGTGCGTTCCTTCAGTAACATGCTGTATATTCTTTTACGGACAAGCAAGCGCTAAAGTGTACGAAATTATTATTAGTGGTTTGTAGCATCAAAGTGTCACATGAAAAATACTAATAAAATATTTTCTTCATTCTTCGGTCTCTTGTTGCTTGCCCTTTTGTTCTCTTTTCTATTATCTTTCTTTTTCTCCTCTTTCCTCTTCTCGTCCTCTATTTCTTGTTCTCCTTCGTGTTCTTTTTCATATTCTTCTCATTCTTCCTTTTCTGCTTCTACACATAACTGAATTCCAAATTAGAATCTATGGATTGCGGAATCGACGACATTCTTTAAGTTGGTATACACCAGCAATACATACGTTATTAATAGTCGTAGAAAAATATATTAATCGCTTAAATTAGTTGCTTAAATTTTCAAGCAATGAGGATTTCTATATCAAATTACAAACCAATCAGAGCACTGGAACGGTGTCACAGCTCACAAGTGCATAGAGATTTTAATGTGGCGTGACAATTGTAGGGTTCGCTGCAAAATCTAAAGCCTGTAAAACAAACGTCAAGCGGATTGTTTAATTTGGCAATTGACAATCGACTGCTATTCGCGAGTCAACCAGAGTGCAGGAACAGTGTTCCATCTCATTTTAACACTGATATTTTGTAGAGTACGTTTATTTAACGAAGGCTGGCGCTTATGTAATCACGATTTTCAGTAGAGTGTCATCCTCATTTTACTGCTGTATGTAATTATTTAAAAACAGACTGTACGTGCTCTGTAATTCGAAGAACTTCAATCTTACTTGTTTATTGTAGGTAATCAGAGAAACGCTTATGCACACAATATTTTTAGTAAAATAGTATTTGACTTCTGCCTCACTTTGACATGTTATTTCAGAAACTTTCTGTTTAACGCGTAGTATTTCTATAATTCGTATATTATTTCTGTAATATTTTGTATTTTAACGCGGGTAAGCGCTGATGCACACAAAATTATCAATACAAAGGTGTATGTTTTCATCTCGCTTTGAAAAATTATTTCACAACCAGGCTGTTCGTTAAATTGCGCAGGAAAGTGCTGCTGTACACCAAATTGTTTATCAGTGCAATAACACCTATTCTGTCTTGCTTTGAGGCATTATTTCAGTAACATTCTGAATATTCTTTAAACTCGAGTAAGCGCTCATGCACACAAAATTATCAATAGAATAATCATTTCATTCGTCTCATTTTAGGACAATATTTCAAGTTCTGTGACTTCTTTTTCGCAGAAAAGAGTACATTCTTCACGCAGGAACGTGCTAACATACACAAAATTTTCAGTGGAATACTCTCTCAGTCTGAATCAGTGATAAACTACTGATTGACAGTGACTATTCACTCATGGTGTCAGTTATAACCCTGCCACTGACAATCAGTGAGTTGAACTGAACAAATCAGTGAATATGGGGTCCACCTTTTTGAATCAGTGAAACTTCACTGTTTGAATCAGTAAAATCGGTGACAACGTATTGAACGTGAACGACTGAACGATCAGTGAATGATGGTGGCGCGGCACTTTTACCACTGACGACCAGTGAAATGATGGGGGTTATTCTGAAAAGGTTCGCATATTCGCTGATTGTCAGCGAAACTACCCATTTCGACTGAAGATATCAGTGACTTCGGCTCTCACTGATTGAATCAGCGACAATTTCACTGATTCAGATTCAGAGAGTAGCATCTGCATTGCGACTCGCTTCAGTTCATATTTCGTGACATTTCTCGCAGGCAAGCGCTGATGTACGCGCGCCTGCTCATCAGCGCGGGCGTGGGCGAGATGAGCGCGGAGATCATCGCGTGGGCGCTCAACGACCCGGAGCGGCACGGGCCCGACGGCTCGCGCCTCGCCGAGCGCCACCTGCTGCAGCTGGAGGTGAGCGAGAAGGAGTTCACCTTCTGGATCCTCGCCACGGCCTTCGACTTCCTGCGCGCGCTCTCCGTCTTCATCCTGTGCTGCCTGAGCCGCCGCACCGTGCGCGCCGTCAAGCACATGTGCCAGGGCTACGTGCGCCTCGACCGCACGCCCTCCGTTCGCCTGTCGTGGCCCTTCCGGCGCGCGCAGGCCGGCGGCCGCGCGCGCGACAACATGCTCGTCATGGAGCCCTTGACGCCGCCGCGCTGACGGGGCGACGCCCTCAGGACGAGCTGCCTCCGTTGCCCCGAAATCCCTATTGTCCAGTGAAATGTATTTTAACTGCCTTCGCAGAAGCCGAATGCTTCAAATACTGGCCAGGAGTCGTATCTCAGTTGTCTCTGAATTGTGTTCCGTTGAAGAATGACATGTTTTAATAACACGCTATACGAACAAAAATTGGTATACTTTGGTCTTCTGAAATAACAATTTCTATGATTTGGTAATCCATCAGTCTTTATTAACATTGTAGTATAAATGAAAATTTCCTGATGTGCCCCATAGCATGTTTTATTCTTAATTACAGGGAGATGAAGCGTAAGAGTTCGCTGTAACGTCTCAGAGTTTTAAGTAATCTTTTTTTCGTGGCTTTAATAATATTTAATTATCAATCCATTGTAAAATTTTTAAAGTACTTTTATGTTCCAGCTTGTGTTTTGTGGCTATAGATATATCTTTATCAATAACATAATATGACAGTAGTAAACTAAAATATTTTTAAGTTAATTGTTGTATAGAAGCAACGAAAAACCTAAACTTAGTGTTACTATACAACGTTCTTGTAAGCAGGGCAACTGAAAGATATTAACTTCAGTGTGTTCGATAGAATTCAAACATGTATTTGTAAATTCCTAATAAAACAGCATCCATTTGCTTTTTTTAAAAACGTTTTAATAATTATATAAAATGGAGAAACGCTACTTCTGAACATCTTCAAAAAGTTTTTTCTTTGTTTATGCCAGTGTATCAAGTAGCCTTTATAAAATTAAACTAGTGGTTACAATTCTACTAGGAGCCGGAAGTGCTACAAAATTTCGAACATGCTCTTGTAATAAACCTTCATGATACCTTAAAAGCGCTCTTGTTTGGTTGCAAAAGTGAACCAAATTTCGTAATTTTATCATACAATCATATATTTCTAATAGATTTTTAAAATAGTGGTGCTACTCCACCACAAACATTCTCGCATTATTTCTATATTTACAATTTTCGGGAATTCAGAGAGTTCAACGAAAATGAGACCTGCGCCATTCTTTTAAGCCTACCTTTTTCTCTTCGTGGAAAGAAAAAATTTGGAGCGGTTTTTGAGAAAATGTTATTTTCATTGCATTAATTACGCGAGCACAAATTACGCGAAAACTCCTCGTTTCTTCAAAAAATGTACAGGATCGTTTTTAAGAGCTGACTTTTTGACAGCAGACTTTGTCTAAGGCAAAAAATCTGTCTTTAATTTTAGTTTTGAAAGGTTAATTTTTGCAATTTTGGAAAAAAACGGTGAGTTTGACGGGGGACTAGTACCCTACTTTTTACCGTCTCTTGATACATACGAGGAGAAAATTTAAAGAAATAATTTTGAGTGCTTTTTGAGAAAAAAGTCTACAAAATTAAAAATTACCTATTTACTCAAAAGTATACGAAAATTTTTATTTTTTCGATATATTGAACATGACCTTATTTCAAGATCAGAATTTTAAAAACAGATTTCATTGAGTAAACAATTTCTACCCCAATATTGTCCAGTAGTAAGATGTCCAGTAGGAAGATTCACCCCCCCCCCAAAAAAATTGCACTTTTGCAACTTTTGAAAGATCAGGAATCTCAACCCACATGAGACTTGCACCATTTTTTAAGAGTTATTTACGCTATTCGAGGACAAAGTTTAATATAAAAATTTGGTGCCATTTTTGAGAAAATATTGAAAATGTTTTTGAGGTTTGATCTATTGTATTCTTAAAAATCAAAACATCTACGTGAAACACTCAAAGCCTCGAGTTCGTTTAGATCGATCGGGGAATATCAATATTGGAGAAAATCGGCCCAATGCTTTAGGCGCTAGCGTTTGCCACGGACGGACGGAGAGACATCAATCGATTTTTCGGTATTAAGGACCCACAAAATGTGGATTCTGGCTTCACCACATATTAGACGAAGTAATTTTCTATATACAGGAACATGATTTAACCACTTTTTCATTATCAGTGCCCGACAAAGAGTTTTCTGTCGAAAATTTGCCGTTTTCCGGAGCACGTTAACAAAGCTCTCTTCTTACATTCGTAAGAGAGAGAAAGTAAAAATATGTTAATCAAAAAATGATTGAATTTGATTAGTAAATTTCATAATATATATTATCTTAATACTGATTTATAATCAAGAAAGGAATTGGAAGGAAAGCGTTGCAGCATAATAATTTACACTAGAGGTGAATAGTTTTACGATATTACCAATATTAAATAAATATTATTTTTTACACTCTTTCAACAATAAACTGATTTGCACAAAATTGCACATTCTTCTCCAAAGAATGAAATGGTTTTAGTGCTGGTATTGTGATAAAATTATCGGAAACTCTGTTCGGACAATATCGATTATTTTAGTGGGAATAAATAAAAATATTCTCCAGCTAGATCAGCACAATTTTAGTACAATTTATTAAATTATTAACATAAATAATTTATTCTAATAAAATATTAATATTTCTCGCAAATAATGTCGATAACGTATTCTAAGTGCTAAAAAGGTGAAGAACATCATAAAGAGGTAAACAAAATCACTGTTTTACAATAGAAGCAAAAACCAGAACATTTGTTAGTAATAGCAACTGTTTAGTATAAGATGCTCTGCTTTTGTGTATGCTGTCATAGTGATTAATCAGCTTGATTTATATTTAAGAAGTTTAGTGGATTTGGTATGTAGACAGTGAACTGTTTCAGGCAATGACCTGTAATACCAATTCCATCACCTTTCCTTTAATAGCTTTAATTGCTTCGAAGGACCATGATGTTTTCAGATACACATATAACCTTGAATCGTGAATTTGAATGATGGCAGGAAATGTTGCCTTAGTAGGGAAATCAGTAAGTCCATGGTGAAATTTAAGACGTAAAATTATAAAATAAATAAAACTAAACATTACAAATGACGATGAAATGAATCAAATGTATTCTCTAGTGAGAATGTAATAGATTGCAGCTACACCGTAATTGTTTTTAATTAAAATTAGTTGAATCAAAAGAAAAGGAGACGTACATTTAAATTGTAGTTGACAATGGCACAACACTCAATACAGTTCCCGGTGTTCATAATCTCAAATAAAAGAAATACAAGGGGAAAACAAAATTTGACGTAGTCTATGGTGACATGCAGATGACGTCACAGGCCGAGCGTCGCGTAGACCAGCCGTAAGGTAACAGTTCAAGCCTTGACCCAGAGATGACGCTGAGAGTGCCTGGTGTCGTAACAACATTGCGTCATAAATATCCGTCGCCCACGTACAGGATGCAAGAAATACGAAGCACTTGTCACCTACACATGAATGCAATTGGTATTGTAATATACTGGTGCTATAGGGTTGACCGTTTGAATGCACACTGATACTGTGAGAAGATGGTAACACAGGAACACTGTTCAAAAATCGAAAAGGCATGAGGTTGAGAGATCGTTCTTGCCAGTGATTACGTAAAGAATACATCACAATAAAGATATTTAGCGCTGATTAAGTGATTACAGTCAGTCTGAAACATTTGGCATCAAGTACACACGTTTATGAGAATGCCAACACATGCGTGCGTATGCATCCATTAGGAATAAAACAGTTTATAACTTACAGTTGTCGACAGCATGTTACATAACGGATCTTGTGCAACACATCATGGTATAATGAACTCACAAACAATTAGCACACGACAAAAGGGATGCACATTGTGAGAAATTACGGAACGATGAGACATCACGTCTGCGCGCTCTGGAGTGCGTTTGGCGACTTCTGATCGGTTGCGGGGAGCGCAGCGGCAAAGGCAGCGTGCGCGCAACTACAGTGCGATTTTTCTAACTCTGCTCCTCAAGCCCCAATGGCTACGATGGAATATCACACGGCATTTCGCGTCTTTCTCCGTCATACCGCTAGACGTCGCATGATCGCAAGCACTGCTGGATAGGTCACGATCATGCTACACCTGGCGGCACGACTGAGAACGTCGCGAAATACCGCGACATATTCCATCGTGAAGACAGGCCTTGAGGGGCAAAGTTAGAAAAATCGCAGTATAGGTCGTTTTTAATTAATAGAATTCACGTCTTCATCTCTATTTCATTACGATATTAAGTAATTAGTATTAAGATTACTATATTAAGTAATTAGTAGGCTGCATATGATTTTAAATTTTATAAAATATTATGTATTTTGTAAGATTAACAAATCGATTAATCTTAATGATGTAATCAACGTCTTTGTTCGGGTGAATTGAGGCGGTTGAAACACGTTAGAGGAATTCTAGGAATTTCCCAGGCGCGCACGCGCTGCCGACGAGAAGTAGCGAATTCCGAACAGAGAGTGGGGCTGTGCACATCTGCGTGATTGAATATGACCCCATCCCGATATCCAGTGGTTGAGAAAGAGCTGGATGAATATAGAACACACAGGTTTTTTACACTTAGATTATAATAACATTGTTCGAAACTTGTAGTCATGTTTACCAAGATGTGCATGTAATTATAATGCGTCAAGCATTCAAAATATGTTACTTGTTCTAACAAAGTTGTTTAACATTTTATCTTGAAAATAACGACAAAGTTCCAAACACTTATTCCCTATTCCATCTTAAGTTAAACAGCATCCCTGGTTTTACTGAAAAGTTTTCAAAACACACTGAACGTGAGCAATAATTACGGGTTTTCTAAAAATTCTACATTGTAAGATATATTCTGCAACATTAAAATTCGGGTTGATTCGGGAGGGATTTTATCCGGGAGCGGATTTGTAAATCCAGAAACTTTTGCCGGGACATGGGAACGCCCGGCAGCCTTCGTCATAGGAGGCTTAATCCACGAGAGGAGCGCAGGCGAAAAGAGCCCATGAGTGCGCAGCGCCTCCGTGCCTGTCCCGTCCCCTTCGCCCATCCTCTCCGCACCACACCCCCGGCGCAAGGTGCCCTCCGAGGGTGAGGGCGCGCGCCGGAAGTTCCCAAGCGACTTAATTTAGCCGCCTCCGGCAACGCCTCGCGCGCTCATAATCGCATCCGAGCCGGAAGGGGTGCCATTGGCCCCGCCCCCGCCTTTCACGTTGTTCCCCGTCTACCACCCCAAACCTTATCATTTCACTATGCGTCGCACATCCCCGGTCCCTCACGCACGGGGCCCATCCCGCCTCATACCGCCCCGCCCACCTCACACCGCTCCGCACCGGTCTACCTTGCCTTTATATCTACACCACTAACCGTCTCAATTCATCTCTTGTCGCGCACCAATACTGCTCGCGCTGGGTTCCCTCCCGCTTCGCACCGCACCGCTCCGTCCCGCAACACCCGCTCCTCTTTTGTCGATATGCCCTAAGGGTCTCATTTCAGCCCGTGTCACACATCTCGCGCTGAGCCCCATCCCACATCGCATCGCAACGCCCATCTCGCTGTGCCCCGTACCGGGTGCCCGGCACCCTCCACGCTCTGTCTCATTTCATCCCGCGTCGCACATTCCCGCTGCCTTGTATTCGGCCCTAACCCGCTCAGTCCACCTTAATCCACCTTGCTATACTCCGCATCAACTCGACTTCGACCCTCTGCGCAGTGCTTCTCGTCGCCTGCTCTCCTGTCCCGTCTAAATCACCACTTCACTCCGTCTCCGGCCACATCGCAACAAGGCCTTATGTACACTGTGGACCCTTCATCTTTTCTCGCAAAACTTCCTTTCTAATTCCATATGCCAAATGGGGGGCCAAACCAACCCAGGTAAGGAGAAGGACTGATTGAGAGGGTAAGCACGTTAAAAGGGCCGCCTCCGCCGCCGCTGCTGTCCAGCTCTTCCTTTTGCCTTATTGAAAATATTCCATACTCACTCCTTTATCAAAATGAAAAGCAATAGAATTATGTTCAAATTTCAGTATCATCGTTGTAGAATATTTGCAGAATGTCTTGCAAAAATGGCAAGACAAGCAGGATTCATTCAATTAACATATGATTCAACTGAATGAAAATCAACTTTAACTAAACTATATTTTGAAAGAAATATGTCCGGCCTAAGTCTGGAAAATTTGGAATTTGTGTTTTAAAAATAATGGCTATAAAATGTTCTTCGTAAGTAAAGGGTCACCTTTCACTGTTACCTGGAAGGGGATGAGGTGGTCGGCCTCCCAATTTATGTATGCCATACTTTGAGCCGGTCCCAAATTTATTTATGGGTTTGACTCTTTATTTTTCATCTGGCCCTTAATTTATATACGCCGCGTAATTGTCCACCTTCTCTGTGAGGCAACGCTTCGTCGCGATTTGCTTAATAATTAGATTTTACTTTGCTTAATCTTTATACCTTCTCCATTGTCATTCCCCGTACGCATTTAATGCCTAAACTATATCGTTCTTCTCATACACATTTACGTAACAAGATAAGGACCCCTCCCATATGTGTCTACTTCTTGTTAGATTTTACATTTTATTTTTTAATCATCCATACACATTCACAAAGTTTTATCATTTCTCATATCTTCCAAGCATAGGCCTAGAAAGAATTTATGGTAAATAGGGAACGAGAGTTAGAAAGAGGGCAAGTGTTAATGAAATAAAGTGTTCCAATGCAAAGCTAAAGATAAGTGAGAAGACAATTTTAAATCTTCCACAGTACAACGAAATCTTCTGTGTTTTAGCAATATTTACATTTCCGTTTAATGTGCATGTGGTCGAAAGTTTTCATTGCCAATTTTATTTCATATATCAGTTTCGTTTGTGATTAGTTGTTTTTTGTATTTCGTCCCTTACCTTCTAGGCGGAAAGGGGAATACAAATTGTCCTGCGCTTTCTAACGCTGTCAATCTACTCTAAACGTGACAAAAATATAATTAATTCCTTGTCACCTCTTTTTCGCTTCGTCTCAGGTATATATTTCGATGTATATCGATATTTTAAATGTATATCGAAAGTACTCGTGTATAGATAAATGTATGTTGTTTAATTGTTGTACCTACTACCCACCTTTCTGGGGTAGAGGAGACATACTCTATGCGGCCTGGTGCGATCAATCTACTCTCTACTTGACCTCATATCTTCAAACCTTCGTCACTGCGTTTTCCCTTCGTGTCGACCCCTCCGACGGCACATCGCACGCTCCCCATTTCACCTCCTCTCGGCAGAGCCTCCCCGCCCCTCCCCCATCCCTTCCGCCGTCGATAAAATCTCGAAGCGCTCGCGGCTGCGGATTCGGAGCACCCGGCGCAAGTATGCGCATCGCATATCTATAATTATTATTACCGCGGCGGAGTAGGGGTGCTGGGGAAGAACGAAGGTGGCGGCGGTGAGGGTGGCGGCGGGGACGAGGGCGGCGGTGAGGGTGCGGCCCCGAGGGCGGGTGCCAGAGCAGAAAGTTAAATATTAATTAAACTAAGGCCGCAAACATGCCCAGCATTTAGAGCCCCCGGCAACGGGCGACGCGTCGGCGACGCCAAACTTTGGAAACCGCCGCTGCGGAAAATGAGGGTGCGGCGCGTGCTCCGGCTGTTGTGTGTCACCTGACGCTGTCACGGAGGCTCGTGCCCCATGCCAGCCCCCGTTATGCACGGTCTCTGGCTGCCCCTGGCCCGCCCAGTCCCTGGCTTACCTAAGAGAGCTACCTGCTTCCTAGAACCTGGTTACCTAGCTACAGCGGAAGTTCTGTCGTTTCCGCTTCCGACACTTCATTTCTGAGATTTAACGTATTAAACAACTGTGCATGTCGCTTTAATTGTTTGATATTCTTGCATCATCGTTATCCTCGCTCCTCTTTACATCATCGTCCACGTTTCCTACTGCCATGCCGCCTTAACTGTCATCGTCGTCCTCACCTATCTCGAATTATCCTTTGTTGCCATAGTTCCACTCGCCACACTCATGCCCGTCTCGCTTTGCCCCCGCATCGTCCCCATAGGTCTCGTCGTTCTAGTCACCCTCATTGCCCTTTTTGTCTTCGTCACTCTTGTCGCTGTGTTCGTCGTTGTGACTTTCCGCAATCTCTACCATGCACGGAGAGAAATGTTTAGTTCATACAATTAATCACGTAATAGATTCAACTAAACAGTATAGTAGATTTTCGTAGAACAAAGTGCTTAGTCAAGTTCACGAAACTGCTGTTTAGTTAAACACACTAACGTAACTAAACAGGTCGTACCCGGGACGAATGGCATCTAGTGGAGAAAACTATACGAATCGTTGCGTTGACTAATACATTGAGTACTATTTACTAAACAGTGCGGTGAAAATAACTAAAGGAAACGTGAAAGGGAATACTTTCTTTCGGTCCCTCCAAGCAGGTAGCAACTGGGGTTCCGCAGCGGTCACCCATCCTCCGACCCGCAGACTTGCACTTCCTTAACTTCGGTTACCTGATTAGACCCTAGCCTAGCAGAGCAGCTATGGACACAACCTGCTGACAATGGACTGTCGACGTTATTTCTACCATTAATTTAGAATATAACATAATTATTGAAAACCAGTAAAATAGTAAACTCGCCATTTATATAGCATATAATGCTATATGCAGTGTTGAATTCTCACACTTCAGACGGGTTCTATAGCCATTTCAATTGGGCAGGTTGCTGAGAACGCGCGCTTACTAAACAGTATTTAGTAAACAGTGCTTACTAAACAGAGTTTAGTAAGTGTGACGACATGAAACGTAGATCTCACCAAATGATTTTATCTACGAAACAAGAATAGTACCCCTGACAATTCTCTTTGTTCATTCACTCACGATTATGAGTTGTATGTTGTATGTTGTTGTTGGTATTATGTACTAAACCAAACTAAATCATGTTTAGTGAATCTTACTACACGAATAATTGTATTTACAATATGATCGCTTACTAAACTTATTTAGTACATTCCACTACAGCATTTCTCTCAGTGTGTTATTCCTCTCCTTTCTTCTGTTTACTTACACTGTAAGAATTTGCTTTTGTTAGTCCCAAAGCTACTTCATCTTCCACCTTTGGAGTTTTATTGCTGGGCCGCCACTTTCCGGATAGATAAAAGTGTGTTCATGTACAACGAAAACATTTCCTAGTTTACTTATTGTTCGTTCTACGATAAATGAGAGAATTATTGAGTAAAGCTCTCTAACGGTCAAAATTGTTGCAGAATCTAATATACTGTCTCATTCCTGTGTTCACATTTTTAATACAGTAGCTTTAAACATTTCTCGGTAGAAACATTTACTAGTGTAATATTAACTAGATGCACATTACATTGGGATTTAAAAAAGCTCATTTCAAATCATATAGATAACTGGGGATGATAACCAATGGATATCAGGTTTGTTAGAGTAATAATAATGTATCAGAAATAAATAATTTCAGGAGTACTAATAAATACATATTAAATTTATATGAGCTTCCCATCAAATATAATGTTTTCGATATAAAGTTTAAGGTTTTAATAATTCCTAAATCTAAAGTAAATGAAATTAGAGAGACTAATATTTTTTCCCTCAGTCAAATCGCAAAACTTACTCCGGTATAACTTAATTACATCTTGATAATACCATACACTCATATGTTCAAAGCAAAATGATAAATCGTCAATTATAAAATTTTAATTATGTGATACTCTAGACGGATGAATTTTAAATGTTTTTTTAATATTATTGTAACTCATAGTCTGAGCTTTACACACACTTTAGGGCGTAAACCTGTTACAAATATTTGCTTTCAGTCATATAATCTGAATCTGGAGTCCTGGGAAAACCTTGCGAGAGATAAACAGGTATGGAAATGGAAAAGGAACAGTAATACCAATAATTTCACGACATGTAATCTAAGTACATTACAATTACTTCTTAAACAAATGCAAAGAATGAGCTATATATTCAGCCACAATTAGGGTACCATTAAGGTAATTAATTATTCGCTTTGTAAAACGTCCAGAATATTCGAATGAAAAAGACATATATATGTAATCCTATTCAATCGGCCACAGAGGCTAAATGACCGCGTTCAAGAAACGCGTTTGCGCTACAAAGTAGGTGGTTAACTTGTTCATTATGAAGTTATAGGAAGGAGATGGGAGTCATTTAAGAGCATACGAACATCACCAAATTATATTAGAGGATATGTTAGTGAAGTAGACATGAAAGTGCCTAAAATCACAATGTCCGAGACAAAACACGTGAAGTAGGTTAATTATTTCATTTCCTTACTCATCTTTGAGATATTTATTAAACTATTGATATTTCATTTCTGTAATTGTTGTTTTTAAGCACAAGGTAGTCATTCCATTTCTCTAATTTTGTCATTTTTTATGAGAAGAGTTGTTACGAAAATATATGGAGATTTTTGTTACGAAAATGTATGGAGGAAGGAAGAGGTCAAATTTATGAGTTTTGTATACGTATTTGTTGTATGACCCTGATGAACAACAGTTTGCGTTTCCCATTAAGACAGTTCTCTGATTTCGTTTTCGGTCGCTTCGAGATTTGGAAATCGACTGCACGTTCGATTCCCGTTCGATTCTCAGGCGTCGGCTTCTCAGAGCGCCCTCGCCGAGAGGTGCGCGGCGAAGCATGACGAATTGGAGACATCGTTCACGCCGCCCCCGCGGAGCCCTCCGCCGAGCACGTCTCGCCGCCCCCGCCTTCGCAGCGCAGGCAGCCATTGACGCCGCCCCTGCCCCCCCTCCGCACGCCATCCTCGCAGCCCACGACTGACGCACTTGCTACTCACTCCGCCCACTCCCCACGCCACCCACGCTCGCAGGCACCCACTCCTTCATGCTTCCACGCCTCCAACATCCCCAACCTTGCTACTCAATCTCGACGCCGACCACGCCCCCACATGGATCTTGCCTCCACCCCACTCACATTCACATGCCGCCCCCCACCATATTCACGCACTCACGTTTCCCATGCCTTCATTCCAACCACCCCTCACGCCATCCACGCTCGCAGGCACCCACTCCTCCATGCTTCCACGCCTCCAACATCCCCAAGTCATGCCCCTTGCGCACCCCTGTCACTTACATCTCGACGCCGATCACGCCCTCACAAGGACCTTGCCTCAACCCCGCTCACATTCTCATGCCCCCCACCCCACTCACGCACTCACGTTTTCCATGCCTTCATTTCGACCACGCCCTCATGTGGAACCTGCCTGTATGGTATACGCGGACCTCCTTTACACCAACTCACCCACGCCATCGCAGTTCCACTCTCCACCCGCTCCTCTGACACCGGTCACGCACCCTCTCTGCTCACGCCATCACGTCACCTATTTGCCAACGCTCCCACACCGCTCAGGTACCCACATTCCCACGTCCCCATGCCGCTCACCCACCCTCGCTCCCCAGGCCTTCACATCACCCCTCTTTCCCTCACCACGCACGCGCCCATGCTACTCACGCCGACCCCGCTCCCGCGCCGACGACGCTTGAAGTCACCATCATTTCTACCCCCACTCGCTTTCGCAGTTTCTCTCTCCCCACGCCTCTACGAAACCCACACTCTAACACAGCTCACACGCCCAAGTTCACACACCTACTATGCCCTCTCTCGTACAACTCACCCTCCAACTCCAACCACATACCCAACATCACGCCGCTCACACCGCTCCACACGTGCCGACCAGACCGCTCCTTGCTCCTAGCCCCACCCCCACCCCCGCGATGTCCTCGCAATGACTGACACCGCCTCTCCTTCCCAATTGCCCAGTACCAGCATCCTTTCAAAATTGTTGTCCGGTGTTTTCCGATGCATCACTTAGGAATAAGATTCACAAAGGATCACATCCATCATGTCGGACTACTGTTCCGACCCATCTTGCAACGCATTTTACCCTCAGAACTTAAAACTGTCCACCATACTCAGAGGCTTACCCCTTCCTACCCCATTCCCAACAACACTGTGTTCAACGGTTCGGAAGGAGGCATAGCTTCCCTCACATCCCTTACTCCGTTCCCTTACGGTACAACATTCGTAGGCACTTCTCCGTTTCCTTTATCATTCAGATTTACTGATCTCACTCCGCTCTTTCTGTCTTCGCTGACCAAATCCTTGACGTCGCGCTTTCTCTTCTCATTGCTTCTTCTCAGATCTTCCCACTGACGTTTTCACGACACCTCAACAACCCATCACCCTTTGTAGACCTTCCCTCTTCCCACCACACTTTCTAGCTGCTCGCCGACTCCAAACTTTTCAAGAACATGGCCTCTGACCCTTCCCTCAGCCCGTTCTCTCGCAATTTTTGTACGCCGTTCCCTGTTTCGTTCTGCTACATACAATCCCCTCGCCGTGCACTTCTCCCTTTGCTGTTCACATCTTCCATACTCCCCTGGCTGCTATTGCCCTTTCAGCTCTGGCTTGGTTACCCTAGTCATATTCTCTTTGGTTCTGTCGCTACTGTCACGTCCGTAACTTTAAGCCTCACACTCTAACTGCCATTCCCACACTCACTTCCCGCTTCCCTCCCTGTTCAGTATCTATCTACGCCATGTGACATGCCTCCCTAACTGCCTTCAATAATGTCCTTCCTTCGTTAGCATTTCCCCTTGACCTTCTTCACCACGACCTCAGATCGTTGCCGCTGATAAAATGGGTTAGGGAGACATCTTACTGTATTTCTCGCGAGGATTTACTTGCTTCCCAGTAATTGAGTTGCATTTCAATAATTCTGACCCCTCAAAAATCCAAAGTTCTTTATACTGAACATCTGAAGTTCTTAACACACGTTAATCAAATCAATACCGAACCTCAGGTTCAGTATTGAGTTGAAGAGGGGAAAATGCTCAAGTTTCAATATTATAAATTGTTTTAAAAATCATAGTAATAGGTCACAGTTATAGTCATAGTAATCATAATAATAAATCATGGTTTCAGTACACAATAATTATTTTACATGTATTAATATTTTTGATGTTCGTGTGCAGGGTCCTTAGCGATATTTTTTGCAGTTTTCGCGCAGCGCTTCTGATTTCCATGGGGTTGGTCTTTTGTTCGAAATATTTTTTTTATTTAGGAGATATTTAATAATAATTGACTTGAAATGTAATTTTATATTTTAATTGACAAAGGACAGATCGTAGAAACAGAAATATAACAGTAAAACTTGTTAATGTTTTAAAAGTAATATTAATGTGGTCACGGTGTGAAAGTTCTTAAGTCAAATTTTTTGCGAAACTGGGTTAAGTACTGAAACTACAAGTTAAATATCCACATTTTATTTTAGTAAAACGACCGAATTCATTATGCCTCCTTAACGACAAAAAACCGTTGGGAAATATAGCTGTATGGGCTTAATGTAGCTTACAGCTCAATATCTAACCTTTGTTTTCTCCAAACTAAGATTATTGATTTGAGGACTTTTACCTCGTGACCACAGATTTGATAATAGCCTATTTCTTTCCCGCTATTTGATGAAAAATGCAACATAGCCTGTTTCCTCTGTTATCTTTGCAGCGGCGCGGGAGGGGGCAAAATTTACTGTCAATATGTGTGTGGACTTCTTTCCCTGGTCGTTGCTGCGTTGATTGATGTGACCATTTTCAGAAGGGTACTCTGCCAGAAATGTTCCTATTTGCTTCAATATTTCCTTAATGCTTTATAGACCAAGTGGCTAAATTTGACTTTTTTCTTTTACGCCAAATTACTTTACGAACATTAATATATAGGATGTAACGTTATACCCGCACATGGTAGGTAGCATTGTATACACCATAAGTAGAGGGGCCAACGTAGATGTTCTTATCAGAGACAGACGCCAAAAGCACGATTTAATTGTCTGCTGCAGTAAACGTATACTTGATATCAGTCAGTACTAGGATTGAACGTGCAACGCGGCGGATTACCATGTTATCGCAATTATGAAATTTAAGCACTTCGAATGCACCTTGATGCAGTCAGAATCAGTGTTGCACTGGGTAACATAGGAGGAGTATCAATGCCAAGCAGGCAACCACGCGAAGTGTCATAAATTCAAACTTTACCACAGTGGAGTACTCCGATACGGGGGAATGCTGCAACAATGCCAGCATTGCAGTGTGTACGCCACGCGATATTCCTCAGATTGGCTGCAGAGGCTCCGAATCCTCGTCGTCACGCTTTTCCCCTGCCCCCCCCCCCACCGCTGAATTCTGAAGCTACGTCAAGGATAATGTCTATTCGACCCCACCGGATACTTAAGACCTCACCGCACGGGTACACGCGGCCGTGGCCGCCCTGACAGCCAAAACGTTGGGGTATTGCAGTGGAGAATTCCGACCTATTATGGTATCATAAATACGGGTGACATTTGAGTATGTTCTCTAACAATTGTATTTGAGGCGGCAATAAAGGCGATGGTGGTATACACTGAGTTTTGTTACTTCATTGGCATTGAATATCCTTCAGAGCAGACATTTCCTGGCAGACATTGCACTATTTGGCGAGTATTGTTTTTCGCTAACTACCCTTACACAAGTTCGCTCGGAACATCGCGAAGCGTGCAATTTCCATTTTGTGTTACACGGAAGCGTGCCTAAATGTGCAATATTGGTTGTCACGCTTCTCGAAATTCCGATTACTGCGGTATTCTCCGTACGTGGGTTTTAATGTACACCTGTACATTCAATCAAATTTTCCTTGCGCCAATATGTATGCAGGTGAAAATATGAAATGGTTACCAATGAAAAATGAACGTTCGTATCAATTATATTCGTGAATAAAAGTATTACTAATCATTGACTCATGACTTGTTCCTTAATTCATTAATGAAGAGCAAATATACTTTATATCATGTTATACTTAAACATTATTAGAGGTGTTATATAGTTGGTGGGACGACCTTGTAAAAACGACATTAATGCGAATATCAGGTAATATGACAATTCATTTGTTATTTAAAAAAATACATTTCCATCAGCAGTTCTCCGGAGAAGTGATATACTTGAGGGAATAGAGAACTACGTCTGCCTACATTATACAGTATTAATTAACAGCCGTTATGTGACGTTTCACGTGTAAAAGAATAAAATAATATTCTACAACACTGTATATTTCAGCTTATCACACTGATTGGATACGTAGTCTTTTCAAAATAGTTGATAAAATTGAGAATTAGGAGATAAAAAAGTAGGCAGTTCAAATATTAGTAACATTTCTGTTAATTCTAGAAATATATAATAAGAATGTATTAATCATCTCACCAGGCATTCCCAGCAAGTCGTAACAAAACGATGGACATTGCGTGCGCAAATGCAAATGCAAGTGATGACCATTTCCTCAAGCCAATCATCTTGTGGGCCAGAATTAGAATCGCAACTTAATTCCAGGCTGAAATGACACCCCTTTTCTTCCCAACATTCGGGTTGCGCTTCGGCGCCGGCAGCTGTCCCTCAATGCAAATCGGTATCGGCTTTCAATCTCACCTGGGGGAGCGCAATGTATGGGAGTTGATGCTAAGCAACATGATTCATTGTTAAATTGAAAACTACATTATTGGACGAATCCGGAACAACATTTGGTATTCGAGCATTTTTTTATTGAATAATTACATGCCTTTGGTCAGTTAGGCCTTTGGCAGCAGAAGATGAACTGATTATTACACAAACAGAAATGAGAATCTACAAAAAAAAGCTCACGCATCAAGAACAATCTGTTTTATGTGTTAAAATCAAATTTCAAAGGAGATTATGGGGAGTCGAAGAATTGTGTGGGCAATTTACGTTTTAGTCAGTTACGATGGGGATTGTGTTTATCAAGTTCAAAATGAAGTGCAGATGGAATTTTATTAATTTTGCCGTAGAATTTTGCTGAAATTTGTAGAAAAAAGTGTTTAATTGGATATATACCTAACTCAGAATGAATTTGTATTTTTGAAATAAACCAAGGGGCTTTAACAATAGTTCTTAGGAAGGTATTCTGAAAAATTTGTATTTTATTAATGTTCATTTTAGATGCTGATTCCCAAATTGGACACGCGTAGGCCGAATCATTGATTTATAAACGTGCAATTTAGTCAGTGTACTTAACGATGAAGAGTATTTAATCAGAGGATGAAGTTGATGCCATCGCTTATTAGCTAAAGAAATTCTGTGGACGATATTATTTCGCCAATGGAGTCTTCTGTTCATTAGTACTCCTAAATATTTTACTGGCTTTGTGGGGGAAAGCCATTTTATTGGTTCGTTTTGATATGTAAGAAGAGGTAGTTCATTGTATCTACGTAAGAAAAAAATTTTTGCATTGCATTTTGATGTATTTAATTTTATATGCCACTTTTTTGCTCATGAATCGACATTATTTAAACGATTTTAGAGTAAAGTAAAGTATTCGAGCATTTGAAATAGTATTAAACTAAACCTTTTGACTTTTAAATAATATTTCTTGGCAAATATGACAATCACGAGGTAATAACACCAATTATTTGTCATTCATTTTGTTTTATAATTGGTCACAGATATTTGTACCATCTGTTGTAACATTTAAACTTTTCCATTCAAGTGTTGTTGGGAATGAAAGATACAAGTATTATTTCCCGTATATTTGCTGGGAATTCAAGATAATAATCTGCTTTCGACATGTAAATTTTGATAGAAAAAAGGAATTAAAATCAAATGTGTTCTCATCCCCCGTTTCCTCTCTCGCCCCACATCCCATCGGAGCCGCCCCTCACCGCGCCTCGCACCCCCGCACTGGCAACCCTCGCCCGCGACCAGCGCCAGCGGAGGCCCACTCGCGAGGTCGCGCCCCGCCCCGCCCCGCCCCGCCACGCCCCTCGGCGCCACATGGGAAGGCGCGCAAGGCGAGACAAATTGGAGCCATCAGTCATGCGGTCCCAAGGAGACACGGAGACAAAGGCATTGTCTTTCCGTTCCAGCGGGACAGGCGCCCGTTTAAAGGCGCATCTGCAGATTCCCTTTGAAGTCATTATACAGCAAATAGGAACGGGCGCGGGCCCCGTGTGGTGGTTCGCCTTCTTCCACTGGGGAATCGATGAGGCTGGCATTAATCTCGTGGACGATGGCGTTAGGGATTAAGCGTTTTGCTTGAGTTGTCGCCACTGCCAGCTCTACGATGTACTGCAACGCGCAAAGAATTCACACGAAAGTATGTTTTTAAAAATTGTTAAATATACAAAAAGTACACACAATAATTTCATATCAAGCAGGACTTCCTTTAGTAATAATGTCTCTGACAAGGTCGTACTCACTCAGAGAGCTATATCAAAATGTTCATTCTATAAGAGGATGCGGTTCTAATACAAAGAAGACAAAGAGGATGCGGTTCTAATACAAAGAAGACAAAGAGGATGCGGTCTTTACAAAGAAATGTGGTTTCTGAGGGGGAAACCAACTTTATTAAATCCTATTTGTAGAAAATATCACTGGAGCTTAGCTACGGGATGTCGTCCCAATGGGAGCCAGTGCGATAGGTTGCCGTTCTAGAAAAACTAGTCAACAATTTAATGTCGTCGGCTTCCACACGAAAATAATGTTGCATTTTTTGCCAACATGAAGTGGGTTAACCATATAATCAGGAATATCGAAAGGCTCAAACGCACCGCTTATCAGAGGTGGAAAGCATTGCAATCAATCTCGTCCCTGGAATAATTGGTATAAAATGCAGCAATGGGTGGTAGAATGCGAGAACATCGTTTGAGTCTTTCTCAGTGAGGTGAATCCTGACTTATCTTGGGAGGGTTAAATACCACGGTTTATTTCAAATGAAAGCAATTGTAATTTCTCAGTTCACATTTGAGTTGCAAAGAAAACATTTTAATCTTCACAGTCATGCAAGATCATGAGTATATTATTACGTTTTGGTCGTCAGTATACCTGAATTAAGTGTTTTCTCTTTCTGCGTCGGCACATAAATAGGTCCCTGGAATCCTGGATAACTAAGTTACTTTAGTTCCTCGGTACAAAATCATAATAAACCTCATTTGGTGATGGTACAGTTTTGTCATAGTAGAAAACATATTTTAATAATAAAAAGATCCATATTTTATACCTTTTGTGATGTGTTTTTGTTTAAATAAAAATCTAATATCTGTGCATGGCTCATCAATAAACGTTTAAATAATAAACGCTTATAGTCTTGTACTAAACACTATCAATTTCCTTCACAAATTAAAATATTTGCATCTTATAGAACTATTTTTATTTTAAAGTTAGCAATCTACACACATAAAATAGTTTGTGGTTTACAAATAGATAATTAGGGAGTATAACAATCAAATGAGAGTTTCAAGAACTAATTGAAATGTCAGAATGGCCATAACACAATGGCCAGAAAAAATAAAATGATCTTGTGACTATTATTAAGGACATGTCATTAAACAAAAACATGTAAATTAATTAATGGTACCTTGTCATTAATGTAAAATAAAAAAAATGCATATTTATTCATCGTAGAAAAAATTATTCCTGAACTTGAAAAAGGAAAAGTCAAAGGGTTTTTTTTGCGTACTACTTATTTTCTCACGGCACACAAAATTGAAATCACTTGAACAGACATGTAAAATGTGTTAGTAATTATAAGCGTATATTGTCAACAACATTATTTCATACTCAACATACATTTATAAATTATTTTTTATAATCGTCTCCTGTATTATTTCAGTAGTATACCTTTGTGTTCCGGCTCTCACACGCAACCAATCTTTATAAATGAGGGCTCTAAAGAAAGAGAATTTTACGGAGACTTGACGAATTCTACTTTGACTTTAAAAATATGGATGATTTCTTTAAAAAAACGCATCGAAACATTCATGTAAAATGCAACTCGCATCACATGTCAATCTATATAGGCAAATAACTCATAAACAAAGCGTTTTATAGCCTAAAAGTAAGATTTGGGACCAAAGGCCTTAAAGAAACGTTTTTTACACCATAGTCTACAAGATGAGACATTTCCCGATCCATTCAATTAACTTTTCAGTTCCACGCTTCAATACTATCAAGGCCACCTCAATATTTCAGCCCTTCCTGCTGGTGGCAGTTTTTGTGGCGACACACTTAGAAGGCTTAGATTCGACAATATTTACACTTTCTGTTAACACCGTAGTTAGTACAGTCTGACGAGGTTTATTTGCATAAACATTAATTCAAGATTTGCTCTCCAGCAACAACTAGAAGTACTACATAGTTGCTTGATACCTATGAAGGATGTTTCTTTGCGTGTAGTGAAACCAATCAATTAATGTTTTACCGGTGTCTGTAAGTGCTGTGTACCTAATTTAGGAGGGATGTGGGTGCACAGAGAAGAGTGAAGACTGTGTTTTACCTGTACCAGTATTTTCGTTATCATTCGATGAAATTTTAAAGTCAGCGGGTTCAGACACGTAGCTTTCTCAAAAGTAAAAAGCTTTTCTAATATTTTTGTGACTCACGAGAAGCTAAAAGCTAGCTGTCAAAGAACACTGAATAATTACTACAAATGTTGTCTTTAAGGAAGTGCTGTGAATTGTTCCAAGAAAACTCTCCATGATACTGAATAAATATTTATTGGAAATTTATTTTAAACATCAATTGCATTGTTTTTTATTTTTATTTGATATTTTGTTAGTACATTGTAAGTTATCTTTATGGAAATATAATGGTAGGGATGTAACATAGGGTCTAACATGTGAGTTCTCGCATGGGTACGCGGCGGAGGTAGTACACTTGCACAAAATACACTTGTGAGGCATGATTGCCTCACAATATAAAGAAACACGCAGTTGAGTGACGTGGAGTTGTCGCGTGCACTTCACATGTTAACTCGAAGACGATCGCTGCACAACTATAACTTGAAGTGAATTCGCTCGCAGAGCAGAGAGCGACTGTTGGCGCGCATACTGGCGCTGCCCAATGAGAATTAACGTAACAAAAATGATATATTTGTAATTATTGTAAAAGTGAAAGGAAATTTAATATAGAATATATAAAACAGGCATGAATTTTGATTATAATAATTGTGCTATCAAATGTAACTGACAGTGGAGTCTTAAAATGTTTTTATATTTTATAACAGAGTGTGCCTGGCAGTTTGAGGCGCGCATACTGGCGCTGCCCAATGAGAATTAACGTAACAAAATGATATTTGTAATTATTGTAAAGTAAAAGGGAATTTAAAATAGAATATAAAACAGGAATGAATTTTGATTATAATAATTATGCCATCAAATGTGACTGACAGTGGAGTCTTAAAATGTTTTTATATTATATAACGGACATAACCGGCTTGCGCCTGGCAGTTCGAGGCGCGGTTCGTAGAATTTCAGCGTTGCCTTGCGTTGCGCTGAGAGAAACATTGTTGTGACATGTTCTTCCGTTGAACAGAAATTGCAACACAAGTATTGGAGAGAGGTTGCGAGGTGCGAGATGCTTCAATGAATATAATAAAGGAATAAAATAAAATATGCATATGGTAACTTGTTCGAACAATGACAATACTACACTTTTGGAGCTAATTGAAGGCCAACTGGAATTTTCAAGTTTACTTCTTAGTTAATTATTAACGAAATGAGCATTTCAATAATTTGGTACATAATTTGGTCAATAATTTGGCCTTACAAATAACAATTTTGTCTAAGAACTAGTGTTTTTTTAACTGTCTAAGAACTTACTTTTTTCTCTGACGATGAAAATTTGAAAAAGCAATAAACATAACCTTTTTGCACCAAAGTACAAAGCAAAACAAATCAAAACAAACAAAGTTGGTCATGGTCACTGGCTGGTTCACCAGGGTCCAGTATGGCCAACCAACTCTCGGATGCAAATACTATAGAGACAATACAGGACACTTCGCGATATATCGAGAAACACTGATGCACGCTCCATCTGGTGGCAGAACCTGGTACACCCTAAGCTCAGGGCTCTGTTGGTGTTTGTTGTCTCCTTGATTTCTTTTCATTTTATTGTCTTTCTGGAAAACATATTTTACAACATTATTCTTTACGTATTTCTACGTATGGCAGGAAAAAATTCTGTAGTTTTTGGCTTTATTATAAAATACAGCAGAACTCGCGTTCGTTCTTCACATTTCCTCGTGATAAAAACAGGTAAAAATTGAAAGAATCTTGAACATGAATGAAGCTAGTTTAATACAATTTGACTTATCTTTGTAATAAAATGCATTAAAAACTATAACATAACTTAATTGGGAGACTACTTGCACATTGCCATTCCCAATTGAATCATGTGTAACGAACATTGCAGAAATGGATAACACTGAAGATATTCCTTCAAGTTTGGTATAGAAAAATGCTGAGTCCTATGTATGTGGCTGGTTGTGTAGTACCGTGCCATATGATGGTTGTAGAAATGCTTAACAGAATTTGGATGAAAAGTATACATTAAGAAACTCGCATATTCTGATTAAACAGTGAGTGAATGCTACGCTTTTCTACCCAAATGAACTCGCTATTAGTTTTCTAAGACTGAATATGTTTTCAATAAACACTTTTTAAATTATTTATGTCAAAGTAAACTTGACGTAATAATCTGTATGGAAGCAGAGGTATCAATGTATTGATACAGTTCCTTTTAAAGGAAGTAAGTGGAAAAAAGGTCAAATGTATCAGTGGAAGTGTTATGGCAAGAAAAATCTTGCATTTGTAACAACTTTAATCGTGAAAATAATGTTCATTAAATGTTCAATGTTCTCATGTCCATTATAACACATTGTACATTATAATTTTCCGTAATTTGAGATTCAATATAATTAAATTACAGCGAGAGTAGGTAAAAATAAGTATTATTTCATTAGGTAGATTTAAAAATATTTGTTTCTTGGAAGAAACGTACGAAACCGTAAGAATCACATTGACATTTCTATTTGGCGCTACATTACCATGTTCTGACACCAAAGCGTGCAAGTGTATTTTCTATCTTGTGAGGTAACTTGTACCTTGAAGAGCTGCAACTTGCTCGTATACTTAACAGCCACGCTGCATATGTGTTGCCACTTCAACATCGTACCAACTGTATTAGTACCAGTGCGAACAGTATTACTATTTTGTGTTCTGGTCAACCATGAGCCACGCTCATTTTGATAGCAGCTACACTGCATAAGTGCTCTGCTAATTTTACCTACCTACAGTTCCAGTGATGCTGTGGTCTACATCATCAGATACCAGTGACGTTTTCCAACGACCACCAGTCCTCCAGCTACTGGTGCCTTCTTTCAAGATGATATGATTTGTATTTGTTTTATTTTCTTTTCAGTGCATACATTAATGTGTTCTGTGCAAATGCAGCCAATGCATACTTCTCCATGCTTTCATGTAGCATTCTTGTAAGGCATTCAGGTTAATTATATCTTTGTTAAATTCATGTGTTGTGTTTTACTAAAGCATTTGGTGACATCTCACAAACCCAGGCAACCTTCCTGCCTTGACAAATCTAAATTGGAAGGTGGTCCTTCACGAGCTATTGCAGGTTTTGTTTGAAGAGAGGAAATTCCATCACGGTCCACTTGCTCACCCTCCTTCTTACAGTCATCTTTGATAGGCAAAATTGGGTGCCAAAATCTCATTCATTAAACTCTTCAAAATATTGGGACCATTCCTATATCCACCTCTGCCTTCGAGAAGGCTTCTCAAAGCTTTCGTTTTCACAAATCACTATCAAAAGCAACACTCGACAATCTGCTCTCTATTCGGACTGCTTTTGCGCCGTAAAGCACGACTTAAAATGTATAAGTGCTGCTGAGAGATGTGCTTAAATTTAAGTCGAGCTTATTGTTTAAGTTCGTCTTAAAGTGTGTGGTGAAACGGAAGCGTCTCCTAAGTCTTCCTTAAATTCTTAAGACGAACTTAAAATTTTAAATAATGGTGGTGATACCCGCCGTTGAAATGTAACCTCCTAGTGCGTCTCCTCTTCCTTTGCTGTAACCCGAACCAAGGTTGGTTGTTGGAAGTAATCGCTGAGAAGACGTTTTGCCTGGTGTTAAGAAATTGTTATTCGTCATACAAATCAGTGCATTTAAAAAAAATCCGGGCCGCGTCTGTTTGGCTGCCACGCGATAAAAGCTGCAAAATCAGCTGATTGTGTCTCCACGCGGCAATTGAAGAAAGTGTGGAAATAAACAAGCAGGTGACATTTAATACTGTTCCTGACGTAATCTTGTTTGTAACAAGATTCTATCGCTTATATGTGTTGACAACGTAATTGTTATATTCCAGGGCCGAATCATTGCTATACGAGATGTTGCATTGCTTCAACTCGCGGCTGCACACATTTCTATTTGCTCACCCGCCACAATGCTTTCTCCAAACTGCTAAAAAACTATTTCGTAGACTTAACATATTAGCAACATTGTTATTATAGACACGATATTCTTTATAAATTATTTTTTAGAATCTCCAGGGATTATTACATTTTACCACGAAAGGAAAAAGCCATTTGGCAGCGTCAACATTAAATAAAATGTAAACACATTTGCGCGATGCAGTATTTAGGTAGAGCCCCTGCAGCAGTGAGAAATGACACCGTTTAGCCACAACAGTGGTTTTCGTGCATAATGATTCTGACAACCCTCTGGCTCATTAATCAGCAACTTGGACATGAGTGTGGAACAATAATGCTCATTCAACCAGCCACATTCTAACCGCAAAACAGATGCGAGGTTAGCATGTGCAGTTTCCAAATTCAAATTATCCTTCTGTTTTCGTGTGAAGTGTTATTAGTGTTAAGTGAATATTATACGTTTTGCCGTAAAGTATTACACAACAGAACTACTGTTATATTCGTCATATATAACCGTGACAATTTCAGTCAAATTTGTAAATTTTATTCAGCAAAACAAATATACTTTCTTCTCTTTAACGTCCAACGCTATTCTCATGTTTCATTGAATTCTGAAGTGTAAGTGGTATTATCAAGGGTTATTTATTTAACCAAATTTGTCATTCTTTTTTAAAGACTGTAATGCAGAATCTTAAGCAATTGTGTATATTACATAATTGTAGTGTGAAGAGTGCTCTATCAATTAATATTTTAAAAACTGCAAAACTGTCTTCCGTCGATCCCTGTAATTACGTGATTCCATTGAAAATTATATTAAGAGTCAAGTTCCAATTCACACTATTAAACTACATTCCTACCGTCATTTTAATCATTCATACGGTACCAGTTAATAAGCACATACAAGAAATATCCTCGGAACTGTATTGCAAGTACTGATTAGAGCGGCCAATTCAGTCAATGCAATTAGTTTTAAATCACAAATTTCCGAGAACGATACACAGAACTGTGATGTAAGTTATTATTTTCTTAGTATCGGTAAATATGGTAATATGAATATTTTGATCACGAAATTTCTGAATGTACATCAATTAATGCAATTAAGCTCCTACATCATAACTTGCTTAATTCCCCTACTTGGATTACTTTTTTTAGCAAAATTATAACCAGTATTCTGTTCGTAAACTCAACCTTTTGTCAACGGCGTATATTTTTGATAAAATAGTTTAACGTACAAATGAATGTTTCATTCTGCAGGTCCCTCACGAAATAAAATGTTTCAAAAATTTATAAAAATATGCCTATCTATTAATAAAATTGCATGCAGTTAGGTGTGAGTTACAGAAGTTAGCAATTTTTATTCAAAATTTTTGAATTAATAAATGATTAAAAATTTATTTTCAAAATTTTATTTCAAATGCAATGCAAGTCATTTTAGTCAAGAAGTTTCCTGAAGATTATCATCCCTCTCTGGTTGATTAATACAATCAATCGCTAAGACATCAAGTTTAAACGCCGCTTATTTTCTGAGAACATCGTTTATCCTAAAGGAACAATAATTCATTTCGCGAGTCCGTTACGAAATGAGCGAAAGAGCGCGTTTTTGCGCGGAAGATGAATGCGCGGCGGAGGGGGCGGGGCATTTGGAAACCTGCTCATGCTCCAGTACGTGCGCGAGGACGCCCAAGCGCGATGAGAGGCGCCTGGGATGCGTTCAAGAGGAAAACCGCAGTCTCCGCCTGGGAAAATATTAGCCCTGGGAGCCACTGCGCCCCGCGCATATATACACACAGCGCGGCGGAGGCGGCGGAGGCGGCGGAGGCGGAAGAGGAGGAGGTGGCATCGGTGAGGAGAGGGTGAGAGAAATGTGGCGAGTGGTTGAGCGGTAGAGATGCGTGTAAAGGCGATTTCGGCACAGGAGGATGTTGCAACTGCAGAAAAGGGATGAGAGAAATGGGGTTTGGGGGTGGAGATGGGTGTAAAGGCGATGGCGAGAAAGGGGTGAGAAAAATGTATTAATTGCCGATGGGGTGGGTGTTAAAGTAGAGACGAAGAAGGTAGTAACACCGAGAAAGGGGTGATAGTGATGGGAGAGGGTTTGAGGGGTGAAAATGGGTGTAAATGAGGCGATTGAAGAAGTTACAGGGTGGAAGGTGGATATGACAGATGGAAAGATGCGGAAACAGCGTTCTCGAGAAAAGGATAAGTAAAGGAGGAAAAATATTTAAGGATTGGATAATAGCTGTGAGAGAGATGTTTGAAGTGGCTGCTGAAAAGTGATGAAAAAACTAATGGAAAGAAGATGAAGCGGCATTCGTGAGAATTACGTAAGTTAAGAATGGGAGAGACGATGTGAGAAAAGACGATTGGAAATATACTTGGGAGATCATTATGGAGCTAGTATTGGTAGAGGCTTGCGGTGGCAATATTTGAGTATTTAACAGTGGAGTGATAGCAGTGCCTTTTGTGATAAATGGTTCGCGAAACTGGAAACATTAGAGCTGGTAGTAAGAAAGAGATTAATCTGGATGAAGAATTATAGCTCAGGTGTCAGTGCTAGTGTGGGAGAGGGTAATTTTTTCAAGAAGAATATTTTATTATCGAGAAGATTTGATCACAGGACTGAGAAAAGTGATAGTTGTTTAGAAGTCTTGATAGGAAACGATATACTTGAACTTGAAAACTGGATAGGAAACGACAGTGGAAATTATGGATGATGAGGTGAAGTCGGCGGTTACGGCGGCAGAAGTAGGTGCATCATTCATAAAAACGGGTGAAGAGAGCCTAGAGCACGGGGAGCAGTGCGACTAGAGACTAAGGATCAGAGAGAGCGGAAAATAAGGCACTTTAGGAAGTTTGTGGGAAGAGGCGGCGATAGGCTGGGAAATGATACATAAGCCTACAACAGCGAAGGTTAAGGGGTAGTGATACAACCAACAGTGACGGTAAATGATGGCCACGAAACTGGGAGAGTATATACTGTGGTCATGGAGATGAAGGGGGTATGAAATGACTGTAGTCATGGAGAGTGTATGAAGGCGGATAGCGTTGTAACATATTCAGACTGGGGGTGGGATTGAGAACCTTTTGATATGAATGACATTGATATGAGCACATCAATGTGATGAAAGGAATAAATTTTGAATTGTTGAGTTGTTAGAGTAATGATGGGCAAATGTGGACGAGAGGAGATGGAAGTGGCGGAGAGCTCTGTGGTGCCGAAGGCAACGTTCAAGGCGGCGGCGCGACGGCGGGATATCGGCGAGCGCAGCCGCAGAAAGAAACTCTCCCGCCGGAGTTGGCCGCATGCGGGCCTTAAATCTTCGATCATGGAGCCCGGTCGGAAGGGGATATGAAGTACTGTTCTAAATATACAGAGGAGATAGCGGTTGCGGTCGGGCCGCCGTTCCTCACGGCCCGACGTCCGCTCCAAGTGCATGCGATTGTCATTTTTCTTGGCCCGCCGCGCCGCCACGCCGCGCCACGCCGCGCCACGCCGCGCCACGCCGCGCCACGCCGCCCCCGGGCCACCGCCGCCGCCACCGCCCCCGCCGCCGCCGCCAGGGCCCGGCGCAGGCCATTAGAGGCGCAGCGGGCCGCGAGTGGGTTGGCGTGGGTCGGGTGGTGGAGGGGGAGGGGGCTTTGGCCGCTGCAAGGCAGGACGCCGGGGGCCTTGGCGGAATTCACACCAAGCGCCTTACCCCTGGAGGCGAAGCTCATGTTTGAACTAGTGGCCAACTGACCGAATTATTGGGCGATTGTGATCTGGATGAACTGTAACATGCGTCGAAACAAAAAAGCAGATGGAAGACATAATGCAGACGGTTGATACAATTAGGAATTGTGTCTTCGAATACACACTGGCTTCACTTTGTGACTTAGGGGAAAAGCAAAGACGAACCATTCTGCAACAGCACTAAATTTAATAATCGTACAAGAAGAAACAAAAATGTTTCCTGGTCCCTATTTCATCAAGGGGCTGTTGGTTTAAAACCCTGTATAGCGGAGGAGGGTTTTTAATTCGTGTGTTTTGAAATTCATTACGTAGTTTAACGAAATTTTTAGAATTAACCGTACGTTATATTTCACAATCATCACGTCGTCATTGTAACAAAATTATATCATCCCTACCAGGTACTGAATTACCTAATGTCTGAACCCGACTACCCCAACTTGCCCAAGACTCTCTGAAGTAAATTAAAGTTTCCTTGTAATTCTGTTCCCAGGGACGCAGCGTATTGGGAGCGGCAGGGGCGGCCCGCTAAGGGCGGTACTTTTAGGGAGCGGCAAAATTTCACAATAAATAATTATAATACTTTGTAAAAATTTGGATTATTTCATTTCATATTTTTGTCTACCTTTGATTAGGTTCGATTGAAACGAGTGCGGAATCTTTCATTTCTTATTCTGTGACAACTTCTGTAAAATAATGTATAATAATGTCATATTACTTATTGTAGCTGCTGGCTACAACGTCTGCACAGACTTGTAGGGATTCCGCGAATTTAATTTTGTTCTTGGACTGTTTATAACAAATATTCAGCGAGAATGACTTCTAACATATAAAGAGATTGTAAAATAACTCAGAATTGTAAAATAACTTCAGCAAATTAGATTACAGTGCGAATAAGTTCCTTCGGAGAATTCCGTGAGTGATCCTTTGACAATTCAAAGAAAGTTTCATTGATGCATTGTCATTAGTCCAATTCTCATTAACTTAATTGTATATAAATAGGCATTTCCAAAAGTTGATTTTAGTGCTCATAAGTAAGTGTAGTGATTGTTAAATTATTGACCTTTATTGAAAAATTGCATTTCTCGTGTATGTATACATTCAACTATGTGCGTATTAAATATTTTATTTTCGTTTTTTATTTATGTAATTGTATGTTTGACTTGTTACATTACTTGCTACGTTGTTCAAGCTTTAATTTATTAAAATAAAAAAAATCAGAACAAATAAATTTAAGTAAAGTCGGTTATATTTTTAAAAATTATTAGTTATTATTTTGAAACGTTCTACGATACTTTCGTTTGTGGATTCAGCAATAAATGTGATTATCATATTGTAAATCATATGTACATTACTTTTTTATTTGTAACCTGCACAATACACAATAAAGATCATTGTTCTTGGCGAAAAATTCTTTATAGTTACTGAATATTATAGTGTTTTTAATTGAAATACCTAAATAATGGGGCGGTGAAATTTTCCTCGTCCCCGGGCGGCTGACACCCACTCTACGCCGCTGTCAGTACATCTGAGTTAAAGGACCCTTTGACCATCCATTTTAAATAAAATGGGATGTTTTAACACTTCTTTCAGTTTCATTGCTCTCTCTGAAGATATTGCGCATTGTTCCCAGAAGACATTGATAATAAAGTTAGAAGCAGTCAAAACATCATTTTTCACGTCCATTTTCATTTATAATTAGGTAAATATGAAGTTTTGCCTTTTATCTCCGAGGTAAGAAATGTCAGTAGTAATAATGTGCAGTTTTGTAGACGCGAGTAACCGAGATTGCTGATTCAAGAGCCCAATAGCTTTTCTGGGCCAAAAGTCGCGTTTCTAGCTCGCCTCGGGCATAGATAATTGCATTTTTGTGGCATGGTGGGACTTCCCCAATCCTTTTTGTATCATCCTTGAACCCTCTTCCTTCCCGTTCCCCTAATATGACCCTTCTCCGTTACTGGCTACTAGAAGAGCTGAGATGATCCTGTAGTGTATCTTGGTACTCGAAGGAAAAAAACAAAATTGGCCGAGACGGCCCTACGAGCTAACTCAAACCACCGAGGCGCGTACGATTCTAATTTGGGGATTGACTACGGAACAGAAGTATCCACGATGGGTAATTTGATTTTAGGAAAGGCGCCTGATGTCTTTTGAAGGCGTGGAGAAGGGAGTTATAGCCGGGATGGAGTTAAACAGTAGTTACATGAAAAATAATGAAAATAAAAAATATATTTTCACGGCATGATTTCTTACAATATAGATTTAAAACACATTAATTATCTAAAGATATTAAAATTTAATATCACATTTAAATTGATATTAATTCTAATTTGGAAAGAAATAAACAAATCAAGCACACATAGAACATTTTGGAAGTTTATTTCTGCATAGCGACCTCACACTTTCCATCACTCTAAAAACTGAAAATACCAGAAAATGTTCGACCTCACTCATGCGTAAGTTTCCAACTTCACCATGAACCATCGCACTCTGCATCAGTTCATAACGTGCTCCGCAAAGACAGTGCACGACCTATGGCTCCGTGCACTTTCACCCTCGGACGGGTGGGTGAGCCCTTATCAGCTGCCCCAAGACCCACCCGCTCTGTGTAAACACCGCGGCGACAAAACTCGGCGGCGAACCTCGCTGCTGCCACAGCACTCCGCGCAGATTTAACGCAACTTCTGTTGTGGACATGGGCTGAAATGTCCGTCCAGCCTGCCATAGGCACGAAAGCGAGACTCCTGAACTCTTCTTTAATTATTGATTCCGAGAAAATGCAGTTTTGTAATATGATCGGTGAAACTGAACAGTGTGACATTCTATCGGTATTTTAATTACATATTTTCAAACTTTTGCCTCGTACACCACCTGGATTAATATTAGTAAGATAATGTAAATGCGTTTTTAATATATTTATGTTATTAAAAGTTAATTTCATTATTTATGATAATTAAAACGCATTTTAAACTTTGAGAAAACAGACTTTTTTTCATTCTTGTCAAACTTCAAGCATAAAATTTTATTTGTGGAATGCATTTATTATATTGATATTAACACATCCTTGTTGAACATCAAGATAATAAATAATACATTATTCACCGAGCAAAATGACTCAGTGCGTAACGCGCTGGATTCGCAATTGGGAGGTCCGGGTTCGATCCCCGGGTCGCCCATCCTGACCGGGGTTTTCGTGGTTTCCCTTGATAATAAGGCGAATGCTGGGATGGTTCCAAAAATCCACGAGTACCACCTAACACCTCCCACCATCAACCATCATCCTAGTTCTTTCACCGCACATCATCATCCTATCCAATAATAAAAATAATAATAATAACAAAAATAACAACATCATCCAATCACCTCATAATTGACCATTCAAGGCTAACAACATTAACCAAGGGATACGGCCAAAACGCTGATCCACATACTTCCACACGTTAACCTTTCCAGGATAGAATACGACTGGGCCTTGGAAGAGACAAACGTGTTGCGTGGTCAGTAGCGATCCACACGCTAATAATAATAATAATAATAATAATAATAATAATAATAATAATAATAATAATAATAATAACTCCACCTAGGGAGTACACGACCTTGGAGTTGATGGTGGAGCTTGAGTACCCCCATGAGCCTGAGAGCTATGTCAGTGGTAGCCTAGTTACTGGTAGGGCCTCCATTACTTAATAGGTTGAAGGTGAGGGGTCCGACGAAGAAGTACTCCATTTTGAGGAGAGTGGGAAGTAAGTAGAGAGGGAAGGGTCATGAAACTTTGGACTTCCTGTTGTCGGCCCATAGAGGGTACAGGAGAGAAACTGGGTTGGCACACCAGGCCACTGATTAGAGTGGAGGCCCGAACCTTGCATTAGCCAGCGAAGGAGGTTGCCTTCAGCAGTCAGTGAAAATCCCGTAGGGTTTAGTAATGCCGACTGGCGATCGGAGGGACCCCTTGCTGGGCCCTGCGGGGGGATGCCCCGAGGCCACTGTGGGTCGCAGTAACGGATGGCAGGAAACAATCCGAGGGTTAACTGTGATCTGTGAACTCGAACTTGCGTCCTGCGAATCTTCAATTCAAACCAATGAGCAAAATGGATAGAACAAGAAATGTAATGAATCTTAACGTGCCTTGTTCTACCAATGTCTCATACCTGCTCAGAAACCGAGCTAATGTCACCTTGTGGACGTCTGGCCATCCCACGGATGTTAGTCCCAGGGACCTAGAGCCGGCAGTAGCTCGAAGCCATCGGCAGAGATGGACCCTGTGGTGCAGAATCGGTTGTTTGAAACAGACGCGAAGAGATTCTATCGCAATCTGACTCAGAAACCGAATGGCAATGCTGTCACTCCTTCAAAAGATGATGTCGAGACATTTTGGTCAGGAATCTGGGAGGAAACCAAATCCTACAACAAAGACGCATCCTGGCTTTAATCTGAAGTTGATGCTGCAAATGAACTTGTCGAAACAGTGGAAAATGTTCACGAATCCTTGGAAGAGGACCTCTTCTAAGCAATTAAGAACATGGGAAACTGGAAATCCCCCGGGATTGATAAGATCCAGATTTATTGGATTAAGGGACTAACAGCACTACATCCGCATCTGGCAAAGGCTATTAATAATATTTTAGAAAATCCAAAGGAACTCCCGGAATGGCTCACACGCTGAATCACGTATCTGCTACCCAAAGAGGGAGACAGCTCTTTGGCGAAGAACTACTGGCCAATTACTTGTCTGCCAGTACTGTACAAAGTTATAACTACAGCCATAGCTGACAAAATGTACAGACATCTAGAGAAGAATCATCTAATGCATGCTGAACAAAAAGGATGTCGTAAAGGCTCTTATGGCTGTAAGGAAATTTTTCTACTGAATAAAGTCATCTTGAATGATGTAAAGAAACGAAAACGTAATTTGAGCATGGCTTGGATTGACTACCAAAAAGCCTTTGATAGTGTACCACAGGATTGGATTTTAAAGACCCTGGAGATCTATCGATTTCATCCTAGACTTATTGAATTTTGCAAGGCTAGCATGATGTCGTGGAGTACCAGGTTACTAATACAGAGCAGAAAGGAAGCAGTAGAAACCAGAAATATTCAGATTAACAGGGGTATTTTTCAAGGAGATTCACTATCCCCTCTGCTGTTTTGCATTAGTTTGATCCCACTATCGAGACAGTTGTCGCAAGCTGACTTTGGGTTTAAGCTCCATGGTGATGAAAGGCCAGTATCACATTTTTTTACATGGATGATCTGAAAGTGTTTGCTAAGAATGAAGCGATTCTCTCCCAAATGCTGTCTGTCGTGAATGACTTTAGCAATGACATCTGCATGAAATTTGGTCTACACAAATGTGCAAAAATCAATTTAAAAAGAGGCAAACTGACAACGTCAGAGAGCATTGAAGTTGATATGCACACTGTGATACAAGGTCTTGAGCCAGGTAAAACTTACAAATATCTGGGCATTGAAGAATGTGAGACCATCTCGAACAACACAATGAAAGAGAGAATTCGCAAGGAGTATTACAGAAGAGTGAGACTTGCCCTGCAGTCTGCTCTGAACTCCAGGAATAAAATATCTGCAATTGGTAGTCTGGCGGTGCCTGTAGTTGAGTATAGTTCCGGACTAGTGGACTGGACTGAGCAAGAAATCCGCATCATGGATCGAAAAACCAGAAAACTGCTAACAATGCATCATGTTGCCCACCCTCGAGCTGACGTACATAGACTTTATGTGTCACGTAAGGAAGGAGGAAGAGGCCTCAGACAAATTGAGGCCTCCTGACACAACGCAATAGTCGGGATATGAAAGTATGTAGTCAGCCATCAAGATGACCCTCCAATGAGCCAGGTCATGAAATCTGACCGAAAAATCGGAAACAGAGGCATGTTAGTGTAACAAGAAGCATTGCGAAGAAAACTAGGCAAGACACGTCAAATAACACTGACACTGAACTTCTGGTACAACTAAACATGAAATGTGAGACACAAAAAATGTTAAAGAAGTCGTGGAGGGACAAACCCCTCCATGGGCATTATCTAAAAAGAATGAACAAGGTGCAGATCAATAAAGATCAATCATTTATGTGGCTTAAAAGGGGAAGAATGAAGCCAGAATCGGAAGCACTTGTAATAGCTGCCCAAGATCAGGCCTTGAGAACACGACATTATGATAAAGCGGTTCTCAAAATTTCCCAAGATGATAAATGCCGCATTTGCCAGGAGCAAGTAGAAACCATTGATCATATTGTCTCAGCTTGTCCAATCCTAGCAAAGACCGAATACCTGAAAAGTCATGACAGGGTGTGTAGCTACCTCCACTGGCAGATCTGTACCGCCCTCGAAGTTCCGAACACATGCCCCAAGTGGTACGAACACTCACCGAAACCGGTGACGTCTGTTGGATTGTGTACGATATTGTACGACCAACAAATTCAAACTGATCGCACGATAGCAGCAAACAAACCGGATATAGTCATCCGGGATATGTAGAAAAAATCATGTTTACTAATCGATGTTGCTGTACCTTGCGATCAAAACGTCGTTACCAAGGAGGCAGAGAAACGTCTTAAATACAAGAGTTTGGAAATCGAGATCAGCCGAATGTGGGGCGTAAAAGCACAGGTCGTACCGATAGTTATCGGAGCTCTGGGATTTGTTCCGCAAAATTTGTGTAAGAACTTGTCTAAACCCCCAGGTAATCCAAAAGACTGGGAAGTGCAAGAAATCGCTTTATTTGGAACATCCCACATTTTGCGCAAAGTATTGTAGAGGCACCGACAGTCCCTAGATCTACCCCTTAGGTAGCTGGTTGCAACCTGGAGTAGATTTTATATTCAGCCGACACATAACATCTTTAGTCGTGATTTAGAGGTATAATAATAATAATAATAATGTTTAATAAGAATGAAGCGATTCTCTCCCAAATGCCGTCTGCCATCAATGATTTTAGCAATGACATCTGCTTGAAGTTTGGTCTTGACAAGTGTGCAAAAGCCAACTTAAAAAGAGGCAAAATGACCACGTCAGAGAACATTGAAGTTGATAGACACACTGTGATTCAAGATCTTGAGCCAGATAAAACTTACAAATATCTGGGCATTGAAGAATGTGAGACCATCTCGAACGACATAATGAAAGAGAGAATTCGCAGGGAGTATTATAGAAGACTGAGACTTGTCCTGCAGTCCGCTCTAAACTCAAGGAATAAAATATCAGCAATAGGTAGTTTGGCGGTGCCTGCAGCCGAATACAGTTTCGGACTAGTAGACTGGACTGAACAGGAAATTTGCATCATGGATCGAAAAAACAGAAAACTGCTTACGATACATCATGTCGCTCACCCTCGAGCTGATGTACATAGACTTTATGTGTCACGTAAGGAAAGAGGAAGAGGCCTGAGACAAATTGAAGCCTCCTGGCACAACGCAATAACAGGGATGGGAAAGTATGTAGTCAGCCAACAAGATGACCCACTAATGAGGCAGGTCATGAAATCTGAACGAAGGATGGGAAACAGAGGCATTGTAAGTGTTGCAAGAAGCATTGCGAACAAGACTATGCAAGACACCCAGAATGACAGTGACACTGAACTTCTGATACTACTTAACATGAAATTTGAGACACAAAAAATGTTAAAGAAATCGTGGAGAGACAAACCACTCCACCGACAATATATGAAACAAATGGACATGGTGCAGATCAATAAAGATCATTTATGTGGCTTAAAAGGGGAAGAATGAAGCCAGAATCAGAAGCGCTTGTAATAGCTGCCAAAGATCATCCCTTGAGAACACGACATTATGATAAAGCGGTTCTCAAAATTTCCCAAGATGATATGTGCCGCATTTGTCAAGAACACGTAGAAACCATTGATCATATTGTCTCAGCTTGTCCAATCCTAACAAAGACCGAATAATTGAAAAGACACGACAGGGTGTGTAGCTACCTCCACTGGCAGATCAGTACCGCCCTCGAAGTTCCGAACACATGCCCCAAGTGGTACGAACACTCTCCGTAAGACGTCTGTTGGATTGTGTACGATATTGTACGACCAACAAATTCAAACTGATCGCACGATAGCGGCAAACAAACCGGATATAGTCATCCAGGATTTAGAGAACAAATCGTGTTTACTTGTCGATGTTGCTGTACCTTGCGATCAAAACGTCGTTACCAAGGAGGCAGAGAAACGTTTTAAATACAAGAGTTTGGAAATCGAGATCAGCCGAATGTCCGGCGTAAAAGCACAGGTCGTCCCGATAGTTATCGGAGCTCTGGGATTTGTTCCGCAAGAACTTGTCTAAACTCCCAGGTAATTCAAAAGACTGGGAAGTGCAAGAAATTGCTTTATTTGGAACAGCCCACATTTTGCGCAAAGTATTGTAGAGGCACCGACAGTCCCTAGTGTAATAGTACCTACCGGCGAGTGAGATGGGTTCTCGCCGCAAACAGATAATGTCCGCGACATTATTGTTTTATTTTAGCAAAAGATTCAGGCTGCCGAGACACCCCCGTACGGGATCTATGTGTGAATGCCCGTTCCTACACGCCGGCACCACCATCGGGGTTATCACGCCCACCTGTTCATTTCTAACAACCGCCACTCACGTTCCTCCCCCTCCCTCTCTCTCTCTACAAAGTTGGGAGCACCTGTGGGTTGTTCTACACTTGCAGATCTTTCAACACATAACCATACACACACAAGGAAAACAAAAACACACTGAAAGAAAAAAGCACTATGTTCTAAACAAAGAAAACATACAAACAAATAAACCTGATGGCAATCATGTTCTGTCAGAGAACAACAACATGAACTCAATTTGACCCTTCTGCAGGTAGCTGGTACTATTTTAAACAATTGCATTACTGAAATTTTACAATAAAAAATACCATTTACTTCCCATTAGGGTATCATATTTGGCTGTTCCCATACAAATGTAGCTACGGTATGCAATCTACGCCCACCTCAGACGTCTCAGTGAAATAAACTGTTTAGGCCTTTATGTACTCAAACGATTACTTTCCCCCCTGTTCACTTAGCTGGCTGCAGCGTTGTTGCAGTTACTTCTCGGCTGTCTTCTCCCAGGGTCCGCCAACCGCCTTCGATATGACTTCGTCCTCGCAGCTTCCTCGGACGCCAATTCCAAACCGCTCCGTCCCTTTCCACACACTCAACACACAGTTCATATGTCTACTAACTCACTTCTCTCGACCGCTCTCTCTCAAACGTCCGAACTCTCTGGCGTCTGCTTACCGTCTCATCGCTTCTCTCTGACGAAGCTCGCCAACCCCTCGGCTTAGCACTGCCCCCCCTCTCTCGCTCCTATGACCAGCGCGTGTTCCCACAACTCAGCCACCTCCCGTCCGTCCATTCGCTCGAAACACACTACAGCTCTGATCGAGTACATTGTTTTTATCTGTGGTATACCCCGTATACCACACTAGATCTTCTCCTTAGGTAGCTGGTTGCAACCTGGAGTAGATATTATTTTGAGCCGACTCATAACATCTTCAGTTGTGATGTAGTGGAAAAAAATAAATAATAATAATAATAATAATAATAATAATAATTTATTCATTATGTTTGGGCTAGTAGCCGTGAGTTTTTAAAGTGAATTCTTTAACCTCTTTGATTTCTTTTTTCCAATATCCACATTTATTCATTTAGAATGTCGCGGTGCAGCATCTCCCTGAATTTCATGTGGATATTTCGCAAAGCTTTGCATTCTATCTGGATTTTATCTCGATATCGCAGGGACGTATGGTATAACGAAGCAGCGGCAACCTTTCACGTTTTTCGTTCGCTGAACAACGTAACACATGGCACGCAGCCGCTTTCGGATCGTTTTCCCTCGCACGCCGCGCCGCTGGGGCAAAATTTCGGTTGAAACCAACGACCACTAGGCCGTAAAGCGGATGGCCACGGAGGGACAAAGCGAGTGGTGCTCTGGCACTGAAATCAGCGATAGGGATGACGAAGTATTTATTGTCTCCGGGTGTGTCGAGAACTGAAATCTGTATACTCATAAGAGTAGTGCATGTTACATCCCGATAGATGGCTGTATTCTTTCCCTAGGACGTGGGATATTGCGCCGACCAACACGTGGAGTTACGGGATTTTTTTTCTCTCCTTAAGTATTCTCTCCCCCCGCGCGAGTGGCAAAGGTGGCTCATGGTATTAACTGTTGTCACAGCAGTGCCTCTAAACGAGAGGTTCGATTCCTGAGGGTGGCAGGATTTTCAACACTAGCTTGTCAACTAGGCCGAATTCATTCGCTCTCTGGAAGATAATTCTTGCGGCCGACTACTCTGATCAGTATTTTTCCGTGATTTCTCCGATCAACACCAGGCGAATGCCGAAGAAGTGTCGTATCAAAGAGGCCATCTTTTCTTCTTCCTTGCCCTTTCCTTGCCTCTTACACTCACAAACACTCACATTAGTACACTACCATACATGTTTGGAGTCCAGGCGGGAGCTTAGAACTTGTCCCGTCTGGGGCCGTGCCACGCTGCTGCTGGGAGACACCTGGTTTGGGAAAATTCCCCCAAGCCGACGCAGATAGGCGTGGGATTTCGCCAACCAGCAGGGGAATATAACCGCCAGCAACCGCGATAAAAACGTGCACTGCACTTACGGGACTAAAGACCTCAGCAGTTGCCGAGTAAGGAATCACCAATCAATCATTATCCCCTCCCCGCGGGGCAACCCCCAGCCGGGAAAAGCTCGACGTGCCCGTCTCCCAACATGTGTCGTAGGAAAGTGCGTGAACTGTACGTGTAAGGGGTGAGGAGGGGGGTAAGAAAGAAGCAGAAAGATCGCGGCAACTTGTGACCTGTTTGTCAGGGTACATTGGCCTGGTAGTGAGCGGAAAATCCACGGAATACTACGTAACAGAATAACAGACGCTAAAATTGATTCCCAAATACTGTTTGAATTCGTCTCAACCGCCGAAAATCCACCACCACTCGAATCCTGGGGTCTCTCAACCAACTGACAGGGAGGCTATCGGTTGTCGAAACTGAAGAAATGTATGATGTTCATAAACTCTTTTCATAAAGTAATGAAGAACCTACTTACTACTAAATTCACATGCCTTATACTATCCACTTTAAGAGGCCACAGTGGAAGATGCCTTTCAATGATATATCTTCGTAAGGGATCATTTTAATCTACAGTCGCCATGCTGAATACAATGTTCAGTTTTTTCAAACGCTTAAGGCGAATAAAAGGAGAATCTTTCTCATGAAAGTAAGTTCAGTGTAGTATAATATATATGGTTGTAATGGAAATATATTCAAGGAATTATTATTATTATTATTAATCATTGTAAATTAATTAATTGTATGTACTTAGAAAGTGGTTTGAAATATTTTTGTGTGAACAATATACGTATAATGCAATGAATAGAATGCCTCGGAATAAACATTTTTCAATTAATATTAGTGGGAAACTTCATATAACGGAGTTACACATAAGAAATGTTCCCCTTATGTCTAGGAAACTCATTCACAGAGGTTGTCTGGTGAAGTTCCGACGCAGCTAAGAAGATTTCATGAATCTGCCGAACATTTTTATACAGGGGATCCTCTAACATTCGGAGGCAAAGTCAGAGGTATAAATGCGTACAATTTCATTAAATGCTATTCCCACTAGATGTTTATTGGTAAAAAGTGATTTTTTACCCCTCTAAATGCCCTAGAAATTCCGAACATTTTTTTCTGAGACACCTACATGCAAGGCAACTTTCATTAAATATCTATTAGGGCATGTTCGCGGGCAGATGATACCTTTCTTTCAATGAACATATGGTGCAAAATGTAGTACATCGAAGTTGCCCATATGATATTTGCCCCTGGTCGGTCGATAGGCAATTCATCACACCCTGGTGTGTAGCAGGTAGCACTCTGGCGCAAGGAGATTGCGTGTACCAGCCGAATACAAGTAGGAAGAGTTGCCGACCAAGCAAACGCCAATGTCGTACGTGTGCCTACCTCATTAGAGATTTCTCACTTATTAATTATATGGCAGGGAATCGATTGTATTTATTCGCATCCCGAAATAATTGATTCATATTAATTAGCCAAGAATAGCGAAATTGTTGTCATCAATTCGTTCATAATCTTTACGAAAACTGCTCACCTTATTTAAATGAATTCAACAATTTACTATTAACCAAATACTATAATTCTCGCATAAAGACTGAAATTGTATTACTTTCTCTGTATGAGAATCTTGCAATAGGAATTATACTGGCTTGGAATAACTTTTCAAGGAGCGTCACGTTCGTTTCCACTTGCTGTTTCACCCCTTCCAGAAAAAATATTTTCTGCCGTAAACAGCTTGTCAAACTGCCTGCATCGCTTCACCTACATGAATTCGAAGGTCTACAATTTAAGTCTCGTATTACCAGAGCAATATACAGAAAAGTATTCAATTACAATTCAAATAACTCTGTTTTAAACAAACTGAAAATTACAATTAGTATTCCCCCTATGACTTTTTATTGGACGCGCTTTTGATTTATTTTTACGGTTTAGGGATATTTTTTCGGGGGAATATCTACATACACTTTTATAATCTTGTGGTCGTGTGGTCGTAATTATCTTTCAATAAAATTTTGATATTTAACCATATAGTTTTACTCGTATTACATTTTATAGAATAATGAGAATAATAATTATGCAGTAAATTCAGTAAGCAAAATACACATTTACATATTCTGCGCGTTATTTTCATGCATATATACTTCTGTGATCGGAATGAGATGACCCATTTGGTTCTTTCTAGCTCGCTAACAAATGTCGTAATACAGTATGTAATCGCCATCAAAAGTTCCTCCCGGAAACAATTGTACTTGTCAATTGAAAGTATTTAAGCATTATAAATTCAAACACCTTGCATTATTCAAATGTTTGCGTTGCACTAAACAAAAATAATTACATTTCGAACCTAACCTTTAAGCTGCAGAATATGTGATATTTTCATCACATACATTCTTCGATATAATAATTCTAGGAAAGAAGGGAAAACTTCTTACCACATTAAAAAACCTGCGTTTGAACATTACGTTTCCCATTTATTGTATTTTGTCAATTTCATAAAACGCTTTCACTTAAGGTATTTGTAAATCAAATTCCCCACGACTATTTGTCAATAACTTTCCCAAATACTTATTTTCTAAATGGCCCTCACTGAAGAGTCTCGTAGTTTAAGAAGCCCCGTGGAAGCACGAGGGTGCTGTGACGCCGGCGGCGGCCGCCAGCTGTGGCGCTCGTCGGGCGCTATCAGGAAACGATCGAGGCCGGCGCTCATCAGACGGCGGGGGCGGGGCGGCGGCGTGAGCCTCCGATGCCCGTCTCCCCGCCCCGCCCCGCCTCGCCCTGCCCCGCTACGCCCCGCCCCTCCCCGCGCCGCCACGCCCCGCCCCTCCCCGCGCCGCCACGCCCCGCCCCTCCCCGCGCCGCCACGCTTCTCCCCGCGCCGCCCCGCTCCTCCCCGCGCCGCCCCGCCCCTCCCCGCTCCGCCTCGTACACCCTCGCCTCGCTCTGCCTCGCCTCAATCCGCTCTCTTACCCGCCTCGCCCATATCCGCCACGCTCCGCCTCGCCTCGCCCACCTCGCCACTCCCCGCCCCTCTGTACCACTCACAGCGATCCACACACCCCTCCACGCACCACCCTTCCCCGTCCCTCGCCGCATGCCACATCCGCCCCTATCACCCCTCCCTGCCCCGCCTCTCTTCGTCCCGTTACGCCCTCCCCGGCTCGTACCGTCCTCATCCCGCCTGGCGCCCCGCCCAGCATGACCCTGCACCACACACCACCCCGCTCCGCCCTTCCCCGCCCCTCCTGAATCTCCGCGTCTCCCCACCTCGCCTTGCCCCGCCCTGCGCCGCAACCGGAGCGGCATCAAACTCCCAACGAGCACATCCGACCCGAGTTTGACATAATGAAGCTGCAGGCGGGCCGTCGTTTCTTCGCTGCCAGGAGGACATCGCTCGCAATGGCTGCCGCTGCGTCTTAGGCTGGATGCATGCTTGAGCCTGAGCACCGAACTAGCAAACCTCCACCCGGCCCAGGAGTGCGCGTTCGAGCTTATGGCTTTTTTCCAGCCTGCGGTGTCCCGCTGGGAGGAGGTATCAGGTGGAAACCCCTCAAGCCGACTGGTAGGTCGAAGCCGGATCTCATGTTCCATCGGGGGAGGCACACTGTCACCTTCCGGTTATAACACGCACCACAATCTCGGAATTCACCAAAGAACTTCTCGCGCCCTGAAATACTCGTGCTCAACGTTCGCGGATCAGCGCTAACTGAGCGCGCCAGCAGCGGAGGTTCGGAGACTTCACAGGGCGCGTGCTCGCTTGTCGCTTGCCGACGGGTCGGCCCACGCGACCGCACAGCGGACGGCAGCGCGCTCATTTCGCGATATTCAGCGCGTCCAACAATGGGGAAGACAGCTCGGTAATTAGAAATGCAGCTTCATGAGTTTCCATGCGCACGTTTCAACCGAAGGCTGGTGGATTTCTAATGCGCTGAATGCGCTGGTGGATTTCTAATGCCCGGCCTTCGCACCGCGCGAAGATGAGATATTGTGGGGGGCAGGAGAGGCTGACCAAGTTTTGCAAGTAGTTCACAAGTGGTTTGGTTTGTTTTAATGCAAGGAATAGACAATATGTACATGTAGATTTATATTATAATAGATATACTTATTTCCTTAAAAGGTACCGCTGAGAACAGTATGTTTACCTTCTCATAAAATAAATTGCTAGAGTTATTTTCATTGAACCAAATTTTACAGTCATCAGAGACATTTTATTCTTCGTTTTGTTTCGTTGTCAATTTATTATTAAGTTATACAAACATTTTCTAATGCATTAAATAAGCGTTGGAAATGTACTTTTGTGTCAACTATATGGATTAAATTTACCCTTCTACGTATTCTGCGAATAGTATAAAGCGTTGGTAATTCGATCAAGTATTATTCGTCAGTTTAATTTAATGGGTGCTATGTCTCGTTAAAAATATATTTTGGAATTCATATTACAAAGTTAGTTAATAGTTCCAAAATTACATTCTACAAACACACTTGATGAAAAAATAATGCCAGTTTTCAGATCTAAGTTATCTACATAGCATTCTTTTTTTCACAAAATTGCCTGTGCTGAAAAATACAATGTGAGCTGATGTCGCTCTCTTGGACGATAATTATGGAAGATCTACGCTGAAGACGGACCCTACTATTTTGTAACAGATTTTGGCACGTTGGTTTCGTGGAAAAGAAATTTATTATAAATGTAACGATCTCTTCTAAAAGATATTTGAACACAAATACCGTTTAATAGTTATTATTCTTAGTCTCTCTTGGAGAGAAAGAGATAGACACATAATGTCCTATAACTCTAAAAATAAATTAAAGACAGTTTGAACATGTAATCATATCTAATTTTGGAGTAGTTCTAAATTACATAATTAGTTTGTTTCATTTTTACACTTGCATCTAGCAGACAATGAATGAGATCTGCTTTCGACGCCTTCACACCGTCCTCGACAGCTCATTATTGCTTCTCTAAGCCCCTTCTCCAAAAAGAAGGCGTACTCCGATGCCATGCGTCGACTAGATTGAAATGATTGTAGAAGGCAGCTGTGGAGTTTGATCTTCTACATAGACTCATCAAATCAAGAGAATTCCAATTAATCTCGTTACAATTCTCACAAACGCTTAATACTTTTAAGATTACGCGAAGACTTTTACCCAGTGAGACATAAATTTCCTCATTCTTGTTGTGCGTGGGCGTCGTTTCGGAGCACTAGCATCGTTGGCCGGGAGGTTCTAGAGTCCGAGTCCGACAGAATTTTACCGGTCGGCTAATAAAATAAGTAGTTTTCTGTAATTCCTCCGATCAATATCAGGGAAATGTCGAGGCAAACCCCTAACAAACTGAAGACGAACCGCGCGCTATGTTTCCTTCATTAACCTTGCCTGTCCTCTTCCCCTTGCACATATACTTACTCTTGTAAACACTACGCTTCTAAATAAGTTAAGAGACCAGTCGGGAGCTTAGAGCTTTTCCTAAATGAGATGTTGTCCCTCCGGGAGGAGATATCTGGAGGAGGAAGCCGAAGTATAGGTTGGCGATGGATATCACGTTCTGCACTCCCCTCCCTGGATATAACATGCATCACACTTATGGGACTAACGACCTCAATAGTTGTTGTGAACGGAATCAATACTCATTCACTCGAAGCACCTGTCGCACAGTCGCCACGGGAGCGTTCGATAGCCTTTGTCCAACCACCACCGCTGCGCCTCATTCTTATCAGAGAGATTGTATCAAAAGACGATTCGACACGACAGCGTCATCACCAGCTTTCCAACTCGTTTGCCGTCGAGCATCCCTCGCTACTTTTCTGGAATAACGTTGAAACGAAAAACTAGTGGTGATACAACTCGACTTATTTCTAAATTTGCAATTTTCGAAAAATACTAAGATTTCAAAAAAATAAGACCCGCGTCATTCTTTTAAGAGTTCGTGGAAAAACATTTCCATCCGCGCCACTCTTCTATCCATGGAAAAAAATTAAAGAAATTTTAGAAATTGTATAAATGCCAAGCGCAAATTACGCAAAAACTACTCATTTTTCAGGAAAAATTGTTCAAGACCTTTTTCAAAGAGGTGGATTTTTTCAACAGCCTTTTCTGAAGCAAAGGTCTTCAATTCTGTAGTTCTGAAATGTTAACTTTTTGCAATTTAAAAAAAACGAACCACAACCGAGAATGGGACTCGTACCATAGTTTTTATCGTCCCTTTTTACATATAAAGAGAAGATTTTAAGGTAGATTTGGAGCGGTTTTTGAGAAAAAAAATGTTTAAAAATTAAAATTACCTGTATTTCGCGCAGAATCACACGAAACGACTCATATTTTTGAAAAATTGAACATAGCATTATTTCAAGATTTGTCTTTAAAGAACAGATATCATTAAGGAAAAATCTCAATTTCAATATTATAGTTGTAGAAAGACGCTGAAAACAATGCAATTTTGCAATCTTCAAAAGATTTGGGGTTTCAACGAACATGAGTCCTGCACCATTACCTTAATCATCCTTTACGCTATCCAGAAGAGAATTGAATCAAAAAAATTCGGTGCCGTTGTGAGAAAATTTTGAAAAAACCTTTTGAGGCTTCATGTAATGTACTCTCAAAAATAAAAATATCCGTTTCAAACTCCCAAACTTTCAAAGACCTCGGGTGCACTTAGATCAATCGGGAATATCAATTTGGAAGGAAATCGACTGAACGATTTAGGCGCTTGCGTTGGCCATAGACGGACAGAGGAGAAACGGACATACAAACGTTTTGCCGTCAATAGATTTTTTGATGTCCAGGACCCATAAAGCACGGTTTCTGGCTACACCACGTGTTAGAAGAAATAATTTACTATTTATAATTACATGATTTATCTACTTTTTCACTTCCAGAGCCCAGAAATAAGATTTTTTCTGCCAAAAATTCGCCGTTTCAGGCGCACGATTACATAACTTTCTCTTCTTACCCCTACAAAGTACATTCGTAAGGGCGAGAAAGTAGCAAGCGAAAATGGAGATTTTAGGGTGAAATGGGAAAGAAATTACTTTTTATGTAGAATTCGTCTGTATCTGTGAAAACTATGCTAAATGTTGCTAGACAGCAGGTATATTGTTATTTCATTAACTAATTTTGGAAATACAAAGTCATCAACTAACCGTGAAAGTGATAAATCGCGATTTTCTGTAGTGTTTTGTTTGTTTTTTAATGTTACTATTATTTTTTTATAAGCACTTTTGTATTTCGAATTGAGTTCCCCAAATTACTATCACTCTTGCCAAATTACTAGGATAATTTGCAGACTAGGACAATGTTGCAACTAAAAAAGTCCTAATATTTTATTAGGACTTTTTTAGTAATATTACTTTTTTTGTAATATTACTTTGTAAACCATGTCCTCTTAAATGTAAGATTTTCAGGACATGTGGCTTTATGTTTGTAGCCAGCTTATTTCTTTGTCAAATTATAGCGTTCGCTTTGGTTTTTTAGCATTCTAACTCCTCGTTATTCTCTTCCGAAACAAATTTTCGTATTACATAAGACTTCATTTTCATTATCATTTCCATTCTATTGTCGCCTCATGTACAGACTATTACCGTGTGAGAACATAATTTCTATTACGCACCGCGTCAGCTAAGGCATCATTTCGTGCTCCCGGCTCTTCCATCATCCAAGAAATCAACGCCTTCGTAAACAGTTCTTACTTCAAAGTTCATCTATCGTTACCCTTCCCTTTCCGCCACCCCCGTATTTCTTCTTCGTCGTCTCCACCCCCACCCTCTCTGCCGCCATCTCAATCCTCCCTCTCTCCTCCTCCAAAGCGCCACCCCCCCCCGCGACCGGCTGCGCGGGGGATGTTGATCTGAGACATTAAAATGACAAACGCGCACGGCGGGAGCGCGTCAACGGTGAAATATTCCTCCGCGGGCGGAAATGTGCCTGGCTGGCTGAACCCGCCATAATAGGGCAATTGTGCGCGCGCGGTGCGGGGCGGTGCGGGGCGGGGCGTGGTGAGGCGGGGTGAAGCGGCGCGGCTGCGAAGCCACAGCGCTCGCGACGCACGGCCCGCGCGCGCGTACGCGAAACGGAGCGGGGCGGGGGGAGAGGGGGCGGAGTCAATGCCAGTGCACTTGCGACGCACGGGCCGATTGCGTAAGCAGGCGAGGGTGGGTGTGAGGAGAGACCGAGGAGAGGGAGGTCCCGTAGAGGTGGTTGGGATGGTGATAGCGACGGGGCCGGTGAGCAGGGGGGCAAGGCAGGAAGCAGGGGTGGAAGGCAGGAGCAGCGGGGTCAGTGGGGCGGTGCAGTGGAGGGAGCGACGCGACTACGAAGCTCGAGCGCTCACGACGCAAGAATCTCGTGCGCGTAAGCTGTAGAGTGGGTGGGAGGATCGAAAATAGAGGGGATATGGGGAAGGTGGGAGCGGCGTGTCCCGCTGGGTGGTGCGGTGGGTATGGCGTAGCGGGGCCGGCGGGAATGGTGAGGGGCACTGGGGGCTGCGGGGGCGGCGCAGCTACGATGGCAGTGCGCTCGCAACGCACGGGCCTCGTGCGTGGAAGCCAGAGGGAAGACAGGAGGGAGGGGTGGAGGGCTGCGACAGAGGTGGCGCCCGCGGCGGTGCCGCCAGGAACCCCTCCCCGCGCCGCCCTCTCCCGTGCCGCCGCCCCGTAATCGAAAATCGATGCGTCGCCCGCGCGCTCTATCGGCAGAAGTCCGCAGCGTCGCCGCCGCCGTCCCCGCGCATCGGACGCGGACAGTGGGTCGCCGGGGCCAATTAGAGTAGGGATGGCGCAACGCTTGCTCGAGTCTACCATGCACGCTGTAGAAAAGCCGGAAGTTATTTTCTTTGGACAGTGCAAGATATCGCAAAAAGAATACATGTAACGTTGTACATTAGGTTGAAAATATCGATGGATAAATATATTTATTTCCCTGTATTCATGTTTTGAAAATGACATTTAATGTAAAAATTTCTTTTTCAGACAATGTTCTAAGTCACTTTACATTTTACTCCAATGTTCTGCGATCTTTCTCAAGCTTTTAAAGAAATCAATTCACTAACTTGCCAAGAAAAATGTGAAAATGAAATAATTAAGTAAATAAATAAAATTAACGAACCAGAACGGTGAGGAGAAAATCATACTTACAAATAAAGAATAGTTTTTAAGCTGACCATTACGAAAGTGATGTTATGAGACATATTTACAAAAACTTCACCAGAATGCAATTTTGTCACGAAGCGATCTCCTATTTCTCTTCCTATTTCACTTCACCATGCCAAAACTGTACTCATCCGTCGAATGATTCTTTGTCTTCATTTGTTTCTCTTGTTTCATGGGAATCATCCCCTGATCAAAGGTAAGTTGTGGTGATGATTGCAATGAACGATTGAGAACTGATGACACCACGGAACATATGGTGGACAAGGTCCTTTGATTTCTACGATACAATCAAGAGGAGAGTCACAAATGCCTTATGTGAGAACGCACAGCCCCTGAAGAACATTCTGTACCACCGGAACAATGATCATCCTAGCGTTCAAGTAAGTTCCTGAAAATTACTACTATTATTTGTTTTATACTTTTTGTCATTGTCGCGCCGAGAAAACATAAACAAACGATGTGTCAAAATAGACAGTTTTACGTAAAGCTGATGAACTGCATTTCCGTTTTAAAAAAATATAATTAAAATTTCTAGAAAAATCGCATCTAAATTAGGCAATAGTAAATGCAACCCCGAAACACATGGTCTACCTACATGTTTCTTGACATCGATCAAAAGTAACTCAAAAACTATGCAACCTAGGGCCCTAAAAATCGTTTTCGAGGGTCAAGTCATTGAGCTTTGTTTTCGCATAATCAGCAAAGTTAATTCTATCGTTCTCATGAATTTTAGGGATTTGGTTCATGTAGGTATACCCACTCCACGGTAATAGTGGGATATGGAGTATTTTGAATTCAAAAATGCGGAGTATTTCCAAATCTATTAACACACATTTCATTAACATACGTTTCCTTTTACGTTGATGAGGAGGGAAGTTGTGTCGGTTTTTCTCGCACTAGAGTTCACCATGTGTACACATGTCAGTCATGATTCCTCCTTACGCTACAGTGTAGGGAGGAAAAGCAAAAAAATGGTGTATAGTGCATTGTAGCAAGCAAAGAACGAAGTCATTACGGTCTTCCATACACATGGATTAACTCTAGGGAGGAAAATCAATACCATTTCCCTCGTCTTCCAAATATGTTGGAATCGCCTCAAACATAAGATATCGAATTTTTGGTTGTAAAGTCCATGCTTAAAATTCTTTTGAGCTGCAACCTCTCACGTACATTAGGATTATGGTCTATTAGCGCTCTTGAAAATATGGTTAAAATTGGTGCAGGTAGTGAAGAGATACAACAAATTTTGAACCTGAAAATCGGGTTGGCGATATGCATGGATGTACGGACGTACCATGCAAAACTATTCGATTAGAAGCTTTTGAGTTGTAACTTAGTAAAGGAGTAATAAATAGCTGCGCTGTCATTATAATATTTTAATTTTGGGGTACTTTACATTAAGCCCCTCTGACCACAGTTTCAAATTTTTTTGAAAAATGTCTGTTTTTGATTTTTTTTCTTGAATAAAATAAAGTGCTTTTAAAATATTGTACAGTTTCAATTTTTAATTTTAAAAAATCTGAAATGTTCAAAACTGCACAAGTTAAAACTTATTATCGCACCTGCCCTGCATCTCCAAAATTTAAAACAAGTATTTCTTTCTCCATCCAATTTTTCCCCTGATTTTGATCTACCAATAATGCCAGTACTCAATTAAACAAATATGCGTAGTTGTTGAGTAATAACTCTAAGATGTGGAAAAGTTTCGGTACGTGCGCATGCCCCCAGGGGTTTTTGGCCGTGGCTGGCGCCGGCGGCGGCCCCGTGTGCGGCGCGGCACGGTGCGGCGCGGCGGCCGGCGCGAGCCCTCCGCGCGACCATCTGAGCAGCGCCTCCGCGCCACCATTAATTACCCCGCGCCGCCCGACCCCGCCCTCTTTTTATCGGGCGCTGCTAATTATTGCCGTCTGGGCGCGGATATAATGCGCCGCCGTGACAGGGGGCCGTGTCTTATTGACAAAGCGGCCACTGCCGAACCGCCCACGCCGCTCCTGCCACCCCTGCCGTCTCTCCACTCCCGAAGCCCCTTCCTCTCCAGCCACCCTGACGCTATCACCATCCGCCGTCCCCCACGCCCCCGTCAACCGAATGCCCCCGACGTCCCCGTCGCCTCCGTCAGGGTCTCCCCCGACGCCCTCCACGCTCCCCAACTCCCCCCACACCCTCACGCCCCCTAGGCCCCCGCCACCCTCGCCGTCCCCGACACCCCCCACGCCCTCCACGCCCCCGACGCCCCCGACGCCCCCACCGCCCCCCACGCTCCCCACGCTCCCCAACGCCTCCCACGCCCCCGACGCCCCCGACTCTCTCAACTCCCCCGATGCTCCCGACGTCCTTGATGCCCCCGACGCCCCAATGCCCCCGACGCCCCCCACGCCACCCCACACCCCTCAAGCCCCCGACGCCCCCGACTCTCTCGACTCCCCCCACGCCCCCGACTTCCTTGATGCCCCCGACGCTCCTTATCCTCGCTGTCCTCTCTGCCCCCAAACATTCTGCGCCACTCTCTCCTCCCCAATCACCCTCGCCATCCTGGCGATCCTCGCCGCCCCGCCCCCGCCTCTGCCCTTTGCCAACATCCGCTCCACCTCGTCGCCATTGCAGAAACCGTGGGTGTATGGGTGTGGCACGGAGGCCAAGAGGAAGGGTCTTGACACGGCTGGCAGGAGCAATGCAGAGGCAATGTGAAGGCGGGGGTGGCTGGGAACGTAGGTCTGCATTTTATGCCCGTCCGCTCATTCCCGCTTCCCCAACTCAAGCTTCAGTTCCATCTGACGCACGAATGTGCGAACGGAAAGAAGGTGATGGATTCTTGGCTGAAACCACTGACATTTTACCTCAACAGGATTGAAATATAACTGCTATTTAATACATCGGTTTTCTTGCTTTCAAATAAAATTCGGTTAAACTTTGTGGTGAAGTGACTTGGAGTAATTTTAGTTTAGAAGATAAGGCCATTGATTCCGAACGTTTTAGTTTTTAAAGAACGAGCTCTAGAAGTAAAGGTATTATAAATGTCTTATGTATGAAGAAATGAGTAGAAATAATGAAGTCGTATAAAGAAACCGTGTACGAGTCATGCGGGGTAAGGTAGGGTGTGGAAAATTAGCAATAATTCAATAGTTTATTAATACATCCAATTCAATTCGTACCATCTTTCAATTCGCTAGACCGAATCGAAAAATTACAACCACAATTAAAAGCAAGAATTTCGAGAACCAACGTTGATAAGACGAAATGAAATTAATTCATTTCTACGTTCTCCAGGAACAAATGCATGACGAACGCACAATAGTTATTATCATAAGTAATATCACGAAAAGTGCTGTGCTAGCCGGTAAATTCACGACTCGCGTAGCGAGGAGTGAATTTACCGGCTAGCACAGCACTTCTCGTGATATTTAGTGTGACTATTTCACGAATAAACACATTACATGATTTGAAAGGATAGTTTAAATCACAGGAATTACGAAAAAGGGAAATATTACTCAAAATTACAACCGAAAAAATGAAAACCTTTCATTCAGTTCCGACGTATCACTGCCTCCTGGAATAACTTATAATCAAGTAACATTTGAATAACAGCATTGAAGGCTTTCACGGCCGGAGTCAATATTCTTGATGTCTTCCGGGCTGATGGGCCGTGGTCCAATTGGCTTGGAACTGCCAAACGTTTCGCCCACGACTGCGGTGGGCATCTTCAGTGGCGAGGTCTCGGGCGAAGTGTCCGGGACAGCGGCTTACTGGCGACTGACGTCGTGCTGGTCTCGTCCGCGGTATTAATAGGCCGCGGGTGGTGGTAGCGGAGGGGGTGGTTTCGCGCGCTGGCTTCTGATTGGCTGTCGCTTCGCGGGCTGGCTTGCGATTGGGCATCGACTGAGATGGGAGTGGCGCTGGGAATTTTGTTACTGTAAGGTTTTGTCTTGGTGTTACGGAGTACGGGATGCCAGACGGAACTGATTTTGACTCCTCTTGGCTTTGGCTCAGAGCCTGTAGAATCTGCAACTGTACGTGAAATTAATAAGCACTTGATATTCTATGCGATGGAATTACACAGCTGTACCTCTTTGCTCTATAATAAAGTTAAATAAGAATAGTTTGTACTGACAAAGGTGTATTACATTATTATCGATTACAAGGTGACATATACAACTAATGGTGCTACGGAATAGCACAGACTTTTTCGTATTAGTTTTCTATTTCCTTTGGTTTCGGCTAGCTATTCGGACTTGCCACATTCTCTTGCCAGCTATCGCGCCCAAAAAACATACAAGGAAATAGAAAACTAATACGGGAAGGTCTGTACCATTCTCTAGCACCATTAGTTTTTCTTAATTTAGCAACTGGTCTTATCCACTTTAGCAGGGACTTATCCACGTTATCAGGGCCCGGCAATGAAATTTTTCTGCCGAAAATCCGCCGTTTTCTCGCGCAACATTACATAACTTTCCCTATAATACGCATATTACTTCATATACATGTACGTATACGGGAAAGTAACAAGTGACGGAGGATAAGAGGTTCTTGAAGAAAAATATATATTACAGGCTTATTATGGAAATGGAAAAAGAAGGAAGAGGGTGGGGAATAGAATGCGACAGTTTGCGCAGGTTTGCTGGTTTTATAAGTTTCTCAAAGTCAGGGTGTTTACGATTTTTTATTAGTAATGAAAATATCTCTGTTTTACGTGAACGTATTGAAAAAACAATCGCTGTGGTATTAATGGGATAGTGGCTTAGGAATATTAATGAAAGATGTATTTTTACGACAATAATTGTTCTTTTCTCGTGTAAGATGAACTTGTAATTGATGTATTCCTGCATCTTTAGATGTGTTGAAATTGCGTACTTGCATGGGCATCGTAGAACTGCGGTGTCTGATTCATTGCGTGAAAGGCGGAGAACAAAGCCTTTGTATAGTGCTTGTTTTGTGTAGATGCAGTGGAGAATTACACGGAATACATACATGAAGGTGGAGCATTGCCAGTGCTTATTAGATAGCTCACTTCAATGGACTTACCGAACGCCATGCATATTACTACTTAAAGCTGTAGTTCTTGATAAGGCCAATTTTTCATTAAAAATGGCAATGGAATTTGATTTACTATCATGAGAAAAGGAACATAATGGTGAAAGAATGGTTTCTTGTAATTTTATTCAATTTAAGAATAGTTTATTATAGTTAGAATATTAGTTAGAATATTTACCGTAGTTTCCTTACTTGTTTGCAAAGATATCATACTGCTACGACGTGTAATACACTGCTTCGTAGAGGAAGTTTTAAGTGTACGCAAATGATCTAGTGATTATGATTATGATGATGATTGAAGTATATTAAGCGGAAAAAACAGTATGTTACTAGAAGAGTATGACTGTGTAGATTTTATAACTAAAGTTCTTCATGAATCTTGTGAAGCGATAGCAGACCCGATTAAATGTTTCACAACTTAATCGTGGAGAACTTTTGTTTCTGGGAGGTTTGGAGCCCAATTTGCCTTCAAAGTACTTTCTTTGACCTTCAACATACTAACCTCACACATCCTGTCTCTGGTGGACATTTGGAAGTACTAGCCTTTGGATACGAGCTGCAGATTGCCGTACACAAATCCTGTTACATTATCTCTAGTATATGTTTCTTAATGCCGGGCAAACCAATACGACCAACACAATAGGCAAAGCCCATTGACTATCTCATGAACACTGGCGCTTAGCAAAAGCTTAAATATTCGCGGATGCTCATGAATGTTTATTCTACGGCCCTAGAAAATGACACTGCCTTATCGTCATTATTTTGCGCGGGGAAATTCAAGGTTTCTTTCTTATCAGGCACTCTTGTAAGAAATAAATGAAAAGAGTATAGATGATTGGAAAGTAAGCTGCAGTAAACGTGGGCGAAATAGTGCACTTCCATTCCCGTATGTTTTCTTCAACATTCACTCAACAGGGAAGGGACAGGTAGACAAAACGGTCCCAGGAGAGAAGGAAGGGGGGCAGGGGCTTTCTTGCTAGTCGACGCTCGATTCCTAATCCAAGTTGGAGCACAGGAGACGCATTTTCATTAATTGACTCTTGGCCGTTTCCTCCTGGCCGCTAATTGAGATTGAGTAAGGCCGCCACTGAAAGCACACAGCGCGCGTTCTGTTTACAAGAGCGATGGGACGCCCCATTTCTCAGGGGAGCCCTTCGGCCGGAACCTGCCCCCCCCCGCGCCCCCAGAGTTTTAGTGGTCCCGCGAGCGATTGCATGTACACTCGCCACCATGTAAGTCGGCTACTAAATTCGCAAGAAGGCGACATCAACAGCCGCTTGCGTGTGTTGTGTCAGCATCGAACGAATGACCCTTCGGGCCCTACGTTTCATGCTTTATGTTTTTGTAGAATTTAGGATTGTTGACCAATTCTCGTATTGGAGTCAGTATTGATTTCGTGTCAACTACTGAGATCATTAGTCCTGTAACTGCAGTGAGATCATTAGTCTCGTAAGAGATGGTATTACCTCCCTGATGAAAACTGAGAAGCCGAACTACATATACTCGTAGTAGGCAGGCGGGTTTTCCCTTAAATTCTTTACAATTCTTAAAAAATTCCGAAACTTCAGTAGAAAGATTAACCGGTAGAAGAAGATATGGATATTTAGAATTACTCTTGTTCTCACAGGATCTTCCTTTCTCAATGGTCAATTAAGCAAAAAATCTTTGAATGCAGGTTTGGGAAGCAAATTCTTCATTCTTTCAATGTAACACACGAGCCAACACATTTTCCGATGAACAAACGACAAAGTATGACTTTTAGGGTAATTTATAGGCGCATTTCTTGAGACGTGCTGGATATTTTCTTGGAGACCGTGTGTTATGGGGAGCCTCTGACACAACTTCTAAGCGGGAAAGCACTTCGCTGTCCGTTTGTCCTTTTATCGCTTCGTCTAATCGCTACTGTCGTGTCGCTGAGAGAAAATCGAAGAGAACCTGCCATTTTTACTTGTTTTGTTCTTTCTGGAGTGCTAGTCGAATTGCGAACGTATCATGATGTCACGTTTGTAAATGATCAAGAAAAGAGGATGATTAATGGGTCTGTGCAAGAAATGTTCCTCAAATGAGAAATTGTCCATCCAGATATTTTATTGAAATTGTAGGATGAAGGAATTAATATAAATTTGCACAATTATTTACTGTGCCACTATCATAAAATGTAACTCGCGATTTTTTCAATGAGTCAGCATTGTTATTGAATGCTCTTGATCTTTTTGTCAGTGATTTATCAGGAAAAGACACTGGATAACGTGACTTTGAAGGGAAAGTGCGTTCTTTAAGAAATAATAACTGTTCAAAAAATGATTAACGTATCTAATTGCGTTAATAGTTACATACAATTTGCATTGGATAGCAATAATTGCTTGATATTATAATGAAGTAGTTTCAACGACAATTATGTATTCAAAATAGGCTATTTCACTGATTGTATTTAAATATGTCTCGCGTCCGCCGATCACAATTGTGTTTCTCTTGTATAATAGTAGCATTTATCTACCCCCTCTTGGTTGAAAAGGCATAGCAATCGAATGTTGCTGCTACGACGACTATTTGCTCAATAGTCGATGTGGTTTATTCCTTCACAGCGCTTCAATAATCATTAATCATGTAGATTAACAGAAAAATCCTATTATGAAGTTGCAGTGACTTTGACGCATAAGTCAACAAGTTATTTAATGATATTTTCATAATTTACTTTAATCCTGTACAATTTTTACTTAGTCCTCACTTGTTCGTGAATATTCTTCGTAAGTAACACTCAAGGTTCTGAATTTCCCAGATAAATTCACTTGCTGCTGCATGGCTCTTAAATTTATCGTTCTACTTCGAACGTCGCCGTAGTATTGCCCATGATAATAAATTATATCCATATACTTCAGCAACTACTCATCGATAGACCAGATGTACTGAGGTTACGTGAGCTCAAAAGGTCGAATATAATCGTAACAATGCTGTTTTGTGTTCGTCTATGAGGGGAAATTAGTCTACAACAACATAAACACTGATATAATTAATTGAGGTTTACGCGTGTACCTCTTAATCCGAATTTGATCTTAATCCTGTTCAGTAAAAACGAGTTACAAAACTGAAAAAAATGCCTAAAATGTCGAATAGATTTCAATATTGTATGTAGAACGCGTCGGGTTAATAGTAACATTTCTAAGCATGTGAACGAGGCATGGAATTACTGAAAGAGACACTGGTAAATTGAGACCAGCAAAAGTGAGAATCGATGTGAGAAATTTCTTTGAGGTATGAAAAAGTTTAGTTTTTAAGGCCCTAGAACGCTTTGTTTAGGAGTTAGTAAACGATATTGATTGACGTGGGTTGTGGGTTGCATTTTACATGAATATGTAAATGTTTTTTTAAACAAATACTTCATATTTTTTAAGTCAAAATACAACTTGTCACGTCTTCGTTAAATTCTCTTCCTTTAGAGACGTTAGTTATAAAGATTGGTTGTGTGTGAGAGCCGCAAAGGGAAGGTATACTAGTGAAATAATATAGGATACGATATTTTAATCCTGTCATAAATTCCAAGCCTGTCATATAATTGTACACTTATTAAATCTATCTGGACACTGCTAAGACATCGCACAAAAGGAAGACCCGTAGAGAAGTTACAACAGAAAAGCATTGTACATGCCCTATACGCAAAATCGAAAACCCTTAAAAATATTGTTTCATGTTTCTTCGGAGATGTATACGTACAGGGGGCTTTGGCGAGGGGGTAGCTACTTTCCCGACATACCACACTATGTTCTGATCTAAAACTGTATACCCACTATCCTCCGAAATCTTAAAAACATTATGCATTAATACGAGAATCACTGAACATTTTTTGTAAAGACACGTCAGACGATTGCTGAACATTGTGTTTTAATCCACTCAATAATCTTAGCATTTAATCATGCTCATTAATCTTTGAGTTTAAAAAATCACTATGAAACGTTGATCTGCTTTCGATAGATCTAGCAAAACAAAACTACCAAGACCACACATTACATGGAATGTAGTAGGTATTGAAAACTACGAGTATTAACCATGCGGTTGGCATGGTTGCTTGCTTACGACACCATTACTTGAGTCGACATCTCCAGTAGCTGACTCAAATAATGCTAAAACTTGAAGAATCAGGAATATATATTTAATTATTTTAAGTATTATGTATTAAGATTTATATTTTGGTTACTTGTTTTTGCAATGTTTTTAATTTCTTTCCTCGTCATGAACTCTATTTCCATAATTAAGGATTAGAATAAGACAAATCCATGCGCAACATTTTGATCAAATACACCTCAAAACAAGCTTCACTTACGAAACTTACAAAATAATTTGGTAAGTTAACTTCCACGTCCTGTAAGAGAAGCTAAAGAACGCAGAGTTCAGATTGTTGTTTTCTTCCATATTCTGTCATTTAACAAATCGTTTTTAATTGTTTAAATTTTGTATTCATTACATAAAATTATATATATATATATATATATATATATATATATATATATATATATATATATATGTAATTTCATACTCAATACATAAATGACCTTAGAGCAACACACAATTGCCTTATAGTGTATCCTCGCTTTTAAATAGGGGGAGTGAGCTGAAGTACTTTTTCAAGCTTCGAATTCGATTTTTTAATTGTATTTTCGTTGAATCTCCAATTTGTGAAGATCTGCGCATCTACGTCGACTCTACTGTCAAAGACCGAAATTGATTGTCGCCACAAAGACCGTACTACTGTAGAATATCTTGCAAGTCAATACACGAATGAAGAGGAGAAATTATAAATTTCTAAAATGAAGACATAACCTGAATCAATAGTGAACAAAATTAACACAACAGTAATCGTCCTCCCCTTTTAACCCACTTATCCTTCACCTGCCAGTTTCCCATTTTTTCTCAAAGAAATAACGAAAAATAACGAAACGAAAATTTGTCTTCTCCCAAACATTCGTTTTGAAAATCATACATCGATGGGAACTATTACTCCCGGTCGGTGCGGTGTAAAAGACCGACAAGACCGCGCATCCACCTCAATCATGTATTCGCTTCAGTCATGAGCAAACGCCACCATTGCACTGTCAACTAATTTTCAAATGACGAATCGAATGTTTCAATATTTGCGTGTATGTCTGCCTTGTATTCTCTATACTCCGCACACAAGCAATCCTCTTATTACTGAAAACAATAAAAGTCTGAGTATCGGAAATACACTCAACACAGAGAATTTTAAACTGCTACTATGTACTGAAAAATTCGAAGCAAAAATATACTGAAATGTGATACGCACCAAAAAGTCAAATAAGTGTTTGAATCTTTTTTATGTGAAATATCTTTAAAATTTGTCTAAAAGTCGGGGTCTTTCTGCACATAACGAAAATGTAATATTATTGTTCTTTATATCTTGACAACCGTTCTATCCACGGTCCTTATGTGTTGTTCTGTAAATGAAAGATTTTGATGTTCTGTAAATGAAAGAAATACTGCTCAATTTCGCATATGTTGCGAGAATAGCTGGCGTTCCATACAATCCGCAATAGGACACCCACTTAATCCCACGCACGACTTTCAAAGGGGAGTATTTCGGCAGTGCGATTGTAGATTCGAGAATCTGTGGTTTATTTTCAGAGAAGTCTTTCTGCCGTAGTAAGTAATCCATCTCACTAAAAAAGACGTTCATCAGGAGTTAGAATGCTTAAAAATGTGATTTGTTTGCATACTTTTTATGCTCGCTCGACTTTGGCTCTTTCCATACTTTGGGGTACGGAGAGGCCGTGAATAGATTTGGAAAGCAAGACCCAGTGATGCCAACTCTGCATCACTTTCTTTGACGTGAAACTCCGTCAGGAGAGAGTCGAACGCCACGTAAAACCACTTAACTTATATTTCTACAAGAGTACAAGATGTGCGATTAACTTTAATACCTTTTTTGTAGAGGAAAGGAAATATTGTTCGATTGTATATCACGCATGTGCCCATACATGGCGCATTTTAAATGAATTTACTCTCTAGCGAGGTCTCCACAGAGATGTAGCTAAAAAAACCTTTTATCAATCCGTGTAGACGTGTCACACTTGTTTGAGGGACATCACTCTGCCATTGTACTACGTATAATAAATACAAATTAATAACGTACTATTTGGAGTTATAATATTGAAAAGTGTGTACTTTTTTGCATAAATTAAACGTTTTTTTTTGTGTATGGCGCCTCCGCATCCGACAACCGAGTGGCAATTCATCATCTGCAGCACTCACAAGAAGTGTCAAGTATTATGCTACGGCCGCATTCACGATGCATCCTACTAGACAATTTTCGAATCGAAGCCAATTACTTACCACCTCTCCATGAGATGTATCTGTAAAGTATGCACTAACACATTTGGGGGCGAGCAGAACGTGACAATAAACACACGAGAGACAAGAGATTAAACATCCATTCCCATGGTGATAGAATCCGCGGCCTTGTGCTTCGAGATTTTGTGTCAATACGTACACTAATATCCACGATAAACCTTATTGGTTGGATGTTAGTTAATGCATCCTTTACGGAACTATATTACGCTCTTTCTGTTTACAACGTTTACCCGTAGCCTCTCGGAAGACAAGCTTCACATTGTTTCCTGCCATTCGCGTAATGAATTACTCGTAGATACCTGTGCGCTAGGCGGCGGTACCTATAGAAGCGATCGCGGAGAGCGTCCGTCGCTCGTGAACACACCGCTGGCGCTGGTGGCGCCGCCTACTTTGTATCTGGCGGTGCATTGTACTACGCGCTCGGGTCGTTACTCGCGATAGCGTTCGGGCATCGAATGCACACAGAGCAGCTCCCGTAGGTCGCGATGCCCTCGTCGTAGCTTCCTCCTGGCCCACGGCGATGCGCACGCTTCCGGCATCGACGTTGGCCCTGCCGACACCGTCACCCCGACGACGTGTATATCGCCGTAACCGTCGCAAACCACGCTGCCGCCATCCTGCCTGCCACCCTGCCGCCATCACGCCTGCCGCCATCCCTGGCAAAGCTGATTCGTCTGCTAACGTCGTACCCCTGCCGTAACACAGGCTTCGCAGTTGCCGAACCCACAACCAGCGTGGACGGCATCATCACGACTCTCTTCATAGCCGCCCTCCTTTCTATCGCAACCCCCCCGTCACAGACTCCCTCCCTGCCATCACTGCCCTCCCCAGTTCGCTCTGCTATGACCGTATTATCCCTAGAGCAGACTTCCCTCCCCCCCCGCACCATACCTACCCTACCGTCTATTGCTGCACCAACATCCGTCAGCCTATGCCGCCACCCCCGCCATCACCGGCATTCTCCCAATCTCCGCCCACTGCCATCGTCCTCGCCATCGTCGCCGTCCCGCCATCGCCAGGAACGTTCGCCGCCGTCTCAGGCATCGCTTCCCATCTTACCACTACCACTCTACCTCAGCTTTCTCATTCAATATCATCACTCCACTTTTATTTATTTAGCAAAGGCATGTGCATTTAGCATGTGCGTAGGTATGATTAAACAAATATAAATAATTATAAGAAGTACATTTAGAATACTCTAAAAACATTTATAGGTATTAGGAAACAAAAATGTAAAATTGAACGTTTAGGAAAATGCAAGGAAATTGAATTGCAGTGTTCAAAGATATCCACTATCATGCATTGTAGTATGTCATTCTAAGCGAGATCTCGTGATGGTTAATATGGCATCTACAAAGCATTTTGTTGGTAAGTGAAACACCTGAGCCAAAACCTTTACGCATGTTAAGAGGAACTGACGTAACGAACACATTTAACATTATTCTAAAATCGTCATTTTCGAAAAAAACTCATGATAAATAAGAGACTTATTATAGCCGCAGATCAAGCATATGTTAATATTCTATGTAGCTATGTTATCCATCAATGTAAAACCTCGTAGAACATGATTAAAATGCCAACGTAAACCATTTAAAGTGCGTGAAAACTCAATACCTAACCAAGACTTTAGTGACCTCTCAGATTCGCAACGACTTTATCCACCTTAATTTGAGTTCACTGGTGTGGGTCGCCAATATTCATATGTTACATTTTCTAGAAACCTGTTCATTACCTCGGTAATTTTTTTCAGCGGCGGAGAGTGGAATTCGTTGAATTCATTTTATTTAAATTTAAGAAGTTTTTGCTGGCTTAATAATTCCACCAATTATGTGTAATTGTATAACAACGATTTTCAATTCTCTTGCATCGCCATTATTACACGAGTCGACTCAAATATCATGTGCGTAATCTCAAAGCGTATAAAACTATCTGTGTAGGTTTGATTACGTATTGTACTGAATACTATAACAAGCTCACAATTTGAAAGACGCGCAGAAAAACGTGCTTTTACACAGAGAAGTGTATCACAAGTAAAAAATCAGCGAAGAAATAATTTCTAGAAAGTTCAAAAAGACAATTTGCTAAAATGTCACTGCGCATTGCACAGTTCACTAATCAAAACGGTTTATCTAATCCTCCCACTCCCCATTTACAAGAAATAACACTGTCGTTTTTCGCCTTTGCAAATGATTCACGACCTCGTCTTCCGCAGCGTGAATATTACTCCCTCGCTGAGCGCGACATTTCTGCCCACGTGCTTTTTCTATCAGCGGCCGGGCTGCCGCCCTTTTGCACCGCTCTGACCCCCACCCGCTCACGACAGTCGACAGGGATACCCACTCCCCCTGTTCCATCGCTGAATGCGCCCTTAATCACGTCTTGCGCTCGGCTCCGTTCTTTCACATTATTTGTTTCATTTCTAAGCATAACCTTCCCTCCTAAATTCAGTTTCACTGTGCAATTCTATCTGCATCATAGTTGCTAGAAATTGGTAAGAATTCAAGTTTTTTGCTGTTTGAATGAGATTCTATAATTATAATCTAGGAGTAATCATTTATTAAATAATGGAATTAATTATTTATTTAGCAGTTACAATATCTTTATCATCTGTTACCAGGGAAAATTTGAATATTTCCAATTTATTATTGTATTGATATCGATTTAATGAGTTGTGACTCATGTAGGTTTCAGTCTTTTGGAAATATCAATGAGGGTCAAGTGGGGTTTCATGGCACCAAGACTTGCACTAACAAAACGTCTTCTTTCTTTTCTGTGTCTTTCAATAAATAACTTTACAACGACTTATATCGACGAGTTTCTCATACTAAATTATCCAACTACCCCCGTTTCGTCTGAAATTTTCTTTACCTTTTAATCTCTTTTTGGAGGTAGGAGGGAATATAGGCTTTCTTATTTTGGCATGTCACTTGTCATTCTGTTCAGACCCATAATAATTTCCCAATGCTGAGAATTCCGAGGAGGAGAGTGCTGCATAATCTGATCCATCATTGCTAACTGCCTCAAAATACAATCCATCAAGGTCCTATTCTAAACTTTTATTTTCATTCTTTAGTACACGAGTTTTCATTAATATATACATAATTTTTAACGTTCTGACGAATTCTATTAAATTTGCATCATCGGTTTAGTGCAGTTACACCACGTACTTCACAACCCAATGCGTTTCTCACTACTACTGAAACATCCTTGCAGCCCTACATCCTAATTCTCACAGCGGCCGCGCATGTGTCACTGCTCGCGACCTCAGTTCTCAACGCAAACTCCCAATCCAGCTTCTCGACACCTCGCCCAAGCTATCTCTCGGTTCCCCCGTCCGCGCTCGCCCGGCGTGTAAGTTCCCGCGAAGAAGGAATGGAAGCGAGAAAGGAAATTCGCCCGCGCGGCGCAGCCATCTCGCGCGGCTCTTATCCGCCCGGCTGCGCTGCGCGACTCGGTCCACCCCCACCCCCGCTTCGCCACACCCGGTCGGTCTGGCCCCGTCCTGACCCGCCCTGCCCTGGCCTGGCCTCGCGCAGCCTGGCACGGCCCGCCCGCCTCATCTCTGCACTCCACTCAACGCCACTCTTGGACCCTCCGGTCGGTCCTACCCCCTCCTTCAACGTCCCATCTTGTCCTGACTCGACTCGCATCATCTCTTCTACACTCCGTACCCCTCACCATCCCACTCCCTTCGGTTCCGTCTTGTCCTCGCCCGCCCAGCCCGACGTATCTACTCTAATCCTATTCACTCCACTCTACTCCCCGCCTCGCCCCACACCACCAACACAGGTCCGGTACCACCCCTCCCGACCCGACTTACCAGAAGATGTAGCTCAGGGCGTCATCTGACGTCACGGCAGTGCCTGTGGCCGGGAGATCCTAGGGTTACACTTGACACAATGACATGATTTTCGACACTGGCTTGTTAGCTACTTCGAATTCAGTCGCTGTCTGGAGGGGAATTCTGGCGGCCGGCTGCGCTGATCGGTAGTTTTCCAGGGTTTCTCTGATCAACATCAGGCGAATGCCGGAGCTGGACCCTAATAAATGGGCCACGGACCGCGCGGGATCTTTCTTTCCTCTTCATTGTCCTATCCTCATCCCCTTACACACACTAACACAAATATGCACTACACCACCACACATGGCGGGAGACTTCCACCATGGGCGGGTTCGGAGCTTCCACGTAGCGGGTCCGGAGCTTAGAGCTTGTCCAGGCTAGGGCGGTGCATCGGTGATGGGAGATACCTTTTTGGGGAAAACCCCGCTAATCGACGGTAGGTCGGCGCCGGATCTCGCCATCCAGTGGGGAAGGTCACCTTCACCGCTCGAAGAAAAAGCATGCGCTTCATTTACGGGACTAATAACCTTAGCAGCTGACGAGTCCAGAATCACTAACAATCAATCACCGTCCCGAGTCGTCTCATCCCAACTCACCTCCACCGATCAGCCCCTGCTCCTCCCCGCCCCCACACTGCCTGTCAGGTCCCACTCCGTCCGGTCAGAGTCCCGCTCGGCGCAGCCCCCCTTCCTGCTCCGCTGTGCTCAGCTTCCTCGAGGCGCGGAAGCCAGCGGTGGAGGCTGAGGCAGGCGAGCGCCGCGCCGTGCCGACGCAACGAGGAATACAAACCAAGGCGCGCGGATGCGGGCGCAGCGAGCAGGCAGGCGAAATAGAGGGCGCGGGCACCGGCGGGAGCAGTGGGCGAGTGCTCGGACGACCGCGGCGCGGAGGAGCGAGAATGCGGCGGGGCGAAGAATGGGCGAAGGCGTGCGCGGACGAACGGACTAGGTTGAATGACGAGGTGAGAGGAAGCAGGGCGAGGCGAGGCTTAAGTAGGCAGGGTGGTGCACAGTGGTACGGAATGATGCAGTAAGAGAGTGTCATTCCGAGTGCGTCATCTACATAGGTCATAAATCCCGTGAGTTTAGCGCAATTGCCTGGGATATGGCAGTGTTCCTTCCCCGCTGTAACGGCCCAAGGAGAGCGAGCTAGACTGCATACAGCAATCGGAAGGCGCAGGGCCGTGGGCGCAGGACGGGAGGGTGCAGGGTGGGATGGCGCAGGGCGGGAGGACGTAGAGGTGGAGGATGCAGGGCGGGAGAGCGCAGGGCGGGAGAGCGCAAGGCGGGAGAGCGCAGGGCTGTAGGGTGCAGGGCGGGAGGGCGCAGGGTGGGAGTGCGTAGAGCGGGAGGGCGGGAGGGCGCAGGGCGCAGAGCGGGAGGGCGCAGGGCGCAGGGCGAGAGGACGTAGAGATGGAGGGTGCAAGGCGCGAGAGCGCAGGGCGGGAGAGCGCAAGGCGGGAGAGCGCAGGGCTGGAGGGTGCAGGGCGGGAGAGTGCAGGATGGGAGAGCACCTGGCGGGAGGAAGCAGGGTAGGAGGGCGCAGGGCGCAGGACGGGAGGACGTAGAGATGGAGGGTGCAGGGCGGGAGGGCGCAGAGTGGGAGTGCGCAGAGCGGGAGGGCGGGAGGGCGCAGGGCGCAGGACGGGAGGACGTAGAGGTGGAGGGTGCAAGGCAGGAGAGCGCCTGGTGGGAGGCGCAAGGCGGGAGGAAGCATGGGGGAGGGCGCAGGGCAAGAGAGCGCAGGCCTGGAGGGTGCAGGGCGAGAGGGCGCAGGGTGGGAGTGTGTCGAGCGGGAGGGCGCAGGGCGAGAGGACGTAGAGATGGAGGATGCAGAGCGGGAATGCGCAGGGCGAGAGAGCGCAGGGCTGGAGGGTGCAGGGCGAGAGAGCGCACGGTGGGAAAGCGCCTGGCGGGAGGGCGCAGGGAGCGAGGAAGCAAGGTGGGAGGGCGCAGGGCGCAGGACGGGAGGACGTAGAGATGGAGGGTGCAGGATGGGAGGGCGAAAAAGTGGAATGCAGGTGGAACTGCGCGTCGCAAGGCGAGTGGGACGGCGTAGGGTTGACGGGCCGGACGGAGAAAAGCGGCCGGGAGAGTGCGAGAAAGCGGAGTGCGGGGAGTCGGCGGAGGGGAGGCGGGAGGGCGCGCGGGTGAATGAGCGGGTACGCGGAAGATTGCAGGCGGAGCGATGCCATTAATGCGCGGCCGTTGAAATAGAGCGCGAACCGTTAAGAACTCTGAGCGCAAGACACGCTGCGAGTGCGCGAGTGGGCGATGCGAGATTCACCGGAGATGGGGCGGCGGAGGCGGAATCACAACAGTGTCGTCTGGGACGATGGAGAAGAAAAGTGGTTGTCGGAGGCAAAAGCAGTGTAGCAGCAGGAGTACGAGGAGAGTGGAAGCTCCGGTCGGCTTCCGCGAAGTAGCAGTGATTGATCCGTGAGAGGGAGAACGAACACGATGATGGTGACAAACAGTTGATGTGTGTGGAAGAACAACGGAACTAGAGCTATAAAGTATAATGTTCAGAGGAAGCAATGAAAAAATATTTCAGATTATTCTGCATTATCTTTACCCTCTAGGAAGAACTGTGGGCGTCCCTTATTTTACTCAACATTGTACAACCTGAAAGGTTCCACATGACACTGAGAAACTCGTTTTCTTTTTCACAGATATACAATACGAACAAAAGATCATATTTACTGTTACTGTGTTTATATTACAACAAAACGCTTTTCACAACTAGTAATGCTACAACAGCACACATTTCTCTTATTATTTCTAACTTTTGGAATTTTCGAAAATCGGACCTGCCCCTTTTTGTAAGCTTACTTCCCACTATCCAAGAACACAATTGAAGATAAAATTTGAACCCATTTTTGAAAAAATCTTGTTTCTAAGATTGTCTTTAATTTACGCAATATTACGCCAAAACAATTCATATTGTGAAGAAATGTTAATTATATAATGTGAGGATAAGGGATTATACGAGGCAATACTAGCCAGAGGGCACATTTACATATTTAACTAACATGAATATTCGAATATGCTTGGTCGGATGTGTGACGGCAGGGATGTGTTTTAAGAGTAAGCACACAGGTGTTTGGGTGAGCATTGGGGTAAGGTACTCTTTATGTCAGAAAAACGAAGCTGTAGTGGAAGTTTACAAGATATCAGTTATCGGTCAAATGGCAATAAAAGGACATTAGCCCACGTCTGGTGAACTAAAAGAGCATTGAGACATGATGTGTTTGATGAAAAGAATGTGCTCCAAGGCTGAATATAAGAGTGGGCATTTTTGTAAAAGATGATATTGATGCATATTGGATTATTAATCATTGCTACTTTCGTTGACGTTATTTCCGTTTGTTACGGCGTGGCGTATCAGTGGATCAATAGTGGGCAAGTTGAATCATCTACAATTGGAAAGTTAACAATTTATTTACATTCATATTTCTCGTGTTTTTTGCAGTAACGTATTCGTCACAACCAATGCCGTCGGAGACATCATGAGATGAAGCGTTCATCAAATCGCATGGACGGTGACCAGGGTGTCGTCGACGGAGGCGGGTCTGGCGGCGCTGTCGGTCGAAGCGGCGTGTAACGGCACGGAACGACAGTGGCGGCATCAGCGGCCGATGCAGAAATCTCGTGGGGCTGACTGCGCCGCGACATGCTGCGGAAGAGGGCTCGGTTGTCGAGAAGCGGGGACGGAGGCGTGGTCCGGGTGTGGTCGGGGGGGGGCGGGGTCGAGGCCAGGGGGGAGGGAGAGATGAAGGAGCGCTGGAGCGAGCTTCGCGTTTGCGACATTCCGCCATCCGTGCGGAATCCAACCCTTTTACCGCCTTACTTTACAAGAAGCGCGTCTACGAATCGAGAGAAAGCCGACGAGTCTCGAGGACACCCAGACGAAGCGCCCCGAACACAGAGGAACGAGGCAGCGCGAGGCAGGATAAGCAAGAGAGAGAGAGAGTGAGGTGGACGAAGAGGAGGTGGAGAGGAACAAGACGTGCGCGAGAAAAAAGAAATAACAGGAGAGAAAGGTTAGCGAAATACATGTTGGAACCTGTCATCTTTCCTGACAGACGTCTTGGAAGAAAGCTTTCGCACCAAGTTACCGACGTGAAACAAAAAGAAATAGCTTCGACAAGTGAAAATATATTATCTCCTTCTCTTTTCGGGTCGGGGATGTCTGCGGCGCGTTCGGTGGCTGGGCGGCGGTTCGCAAGAGTGCGATGAGGAGGTGGGAGGGTGGGGAGAGGGAGGGAAAGGGGCAGTCGCTGTGGCCGCGTGGTGGGACCCGTAATAACTTAATAAGCGGTCGGGTCGCGAAGGCTGAGCCGCGTTCGCGCCCGTAAGTGAAAATCCATACTGAGGACACCGGCAGGCCGTGCGCGGGTTCCGTCTGGAACGGGATTCGCTCCGAGATCAAGATGGCGCCACATTGGATGAAAAAATTGGGGGGAATTTGTCGACAAAAGCTTATTACGAAGATTTATCCTTTTGTTTTGTTGATTGTTAATCCTAGTGTTTGTAGGGAAAATAAGTCTTGAAAGTTTTGTAGCCTTAGTTGTGAGTTTTCATGTGTTGATTTCTAATTTGAGTTATATTTTGTTATATCGAGGTTGTATAACTGTGCTAATACCCACAGGAACGTAAGTATGCTACAATACTCCAAGAGTTAGGACAAGTAAATCGTCTGCATACTTATATAGCTAGAAATGCTTCTTTCCTTGAGAATGTTTGTTTACATCAGATATCTTACATGAACAAAAAGGTGAGACAGGACGCGAATTGAACATTTTGCGAAGAGTTTTTATTGATTTGTTTCAAGTCACGTTTTTGCTTTGTTAATGTGGAAGTTCAAGTTAGTGAGTCCACGCTTTAAGCATTTACTGTCCCAAATGGCTGCAGTAAAGGGAAACAAGAAACATTGTTCTCCCTCCAAAAAATAATAATATTTGATCCAGCTCACGTCTGTGAACGTGAACGTCTCTAGAAAAGAAATTGTGAAGACATTTCATTTGAAACTATGTTTAATTTGGGACAAATAGGACTCTCATTACCTAACTTGTTAAAAAAAGTAAATAACATTCGGTTTCAAGTTATTTTGTGTATTTTCATTCAATAAAAGTTTCTTCGCTGATATATAAGATATTCCCTGTACTCAGATAATTGTATCAACGTCACAAGTGAGTCCTGGGACGTTCCAATTCTCTGATATCCCCAGGTAGACAACTCTTGGCTACTCACCTTTCTAATTTTAATTCTGACTGTGCCTCCGAAAGCCTTCTACGAGTAGTTAGTGTCCAATATTTTCGTTCATTTCGAAAATATACAATGGAACCTTTTCCGGCATCAGAGCTTAATAATACCTTGCAAAAATATTCATGTAACAAAACACTGTGTCATTCAACTCTTCCCACAATATCCACCTCGTTCATGAACAATTCGAAATATACAAAAAAATCGTGAGTCATTTCCGCCGGAAGCGGAATTTGAATCTCTCCACAGAACAAAATAATATTCTTTCTCGATTAATAGGGTCATATTACATAAAAACAAAAAAGGGATGTTCTTGTGCACCATAAACACTCGAATACCGATGGACGCGTAAAATGAACGAACGAATTAATTGGACAAACGAGCACATCCAATGCAGAAGACTGTTGAAAACGGCAGGTGAGCTTGTTATATGAACGCAAATTAATATCGAGAACCAATTTGATGAAAGCGGCATTGAAGTGATGCAAAATGTTTATTCGCATTTTGCGGTTAGCAAAGGTCGTTCTTTTTAACGCGGAAATCACAGATTGCGGTTTCAATAGTATTTAATTCCCCACGAAATGTAATAAAAGTGAATACTACACATCACTGTTGCCATGATCTGCTTATCTTCGCACAGGCCAGTTCAGAACATTATCTCATTATGTTTGCAATGCAATCAAACGGATACGGTTCAAAATGTCAACATTGATAGGTCCATCTGAAATCGTTAAGCTGAATACTAACAGAGAATACATTAGTATACATCTTATTTGCAGGTTATAGCAAACTAATCGTTCACAAATAAATCAGATCTGAAGACTTTAGGCCACTGGAGAAGAGTAACTTTCCGTAGTAAAATTTAATCTTCAGCCTAACTTACAGTCTTTTTCCCTTCAGAATCCAGTTTTATGTGTTTCACTAAAAATTTCTGCGTATCAAGTTCACTTTTACTCACTTGATACATGATACTCATTGACTGATTTTAATTTTTACATTTCCCCTTGTACAGTAGTTCAAGTCCCCCAATATACAGAGCAGAGCACAGATTGAGAATCGCTTGTCTTAAGTTCTCTGCTGCAGGTACTAGGTAATTCCTGGTGGTCTCTCTCACTCTTCTCTCGTTCTCCTCTCCCTATCTTAGGCTCTTCTCTTCGTTCCAACCTACCGTTCATTCACTTTCAGGTCATATATAAACTTCCTCCTTCATCTTCCAATCAAATAGGCCCCCTTTACATTGCTTTCTGAACCTCCTTTGATCAACAATCTCCACTTAACAAAGTTACAAATCAAATATTCTTACGCCATTACATCATTACAATCCAACATCGTATCTCTTCTTACACATCTTTGTTTCTCATTCATTCCACACACTGGATATTTATAATCCTGCAAAATATTCACATCTCAAACCCGGCCCCGAACAACAACATTTTTCATACAAAACTTTCCCCTGCATTTAATATTGGCCAAGAAAATAGTCATCAGGCTCAGTAGCCACCACCTTTTACGTAATCCCTTTACAACCTGTCACTCCACTAACACGCCACATGTTAAACAACGTGAAGGGAACAGAGGGATCGTATTAAACAGCATGAGTAAGAAACCTCCCCCAGGGCGGGACTGCAATGCTTCAAAGAGATCCCGCACGGCAGCTCCCGTGTCAGTTCGTGAAAAGATGTTCAGGGCAGGTAAAACATATTACAGAAGGGTAAAGGATCTATCTTCTAATACATTTTTTGTATTTTACTCAATTCCTTCAAACAAAAAGCAATTCAAACATTTATTCTCATGCTTATCGAATCAGATTTAGTATTCTCATTAAGAGAATAATCATTAACGCCGACCGGATATCATTTAAAGAAATGTACATTTAAAAAAAGTATCGTTTCTTTTGAGAAATGTATAAAGGGTCTTAACAATAATTGGTCCCCTCTTGAAATACTGTCTGGAAAATATATAATACCCGTTATAGCTTTTAACGTTTTGTCTATCCAAGCACGATGTACAACTGCACTCAACGTAAGAACAGGTTGACAATAATTGTAATAGACAATTATTGTCTAAAATGTATCACTTTTCTACATCCTTAAGTCGGTAAACAGTATACGTAATATTCACTCACATTATTGTTGTAAAAAACTGATTTAAATCTAAATATATCAAGTTACAAATACATAGTACTACTTTAAAAATGAAGTAATAAAATTGTAAATAATCACTTTTGTCAAAAATGACCAACAAAAAATACCCGTTACCCGTACAGAGGGCCGTAAGTGGGTAGTAACCGGGAAAGGAAAGGATAAATGAAAGAATTCCTAAAATCCTCTAAACACTAAGTAGGTTAAACCTGAAGTACTCCCAGTACACATAAAAAAATAATCCCTTTTTTCTACAACTGTACAAAGCGGCGCATTCTGATCATTGTTATCTGCACGTGAAGTACGTCAATTTTTAATATCCATTAAAAAAGACGGTTATCAGGACATCTGTCTTGTTACCGTAAAAAAATATTTCACGCGAGGAAATATAACGAAGACACGTATCCCATAGTAACGCTTCGGCGCTCATGGCTTGTGGAACATACTGGTATTCTTCAAAATACCAAACACCTTCTTCCAATATAAAATTACAAACATTTTTCAAATGTAATTCTTATGCAGTTGTAGATTTTTTTTCATATTACATGAGTGAAGACTGTGTTTTTTCATGATGTCGATTGATTTCTTTCCTCGACCGACGATAACAGCAATAAATTCAATCTCGACAGACAAGACAAAATACAAAAAGACAATCTCGACAAGAAGAAACACTCATATCAAGCAGACTTCGTGCACTTGATATGAAAATAACTACTTCCACTTGTTAGCATACAGTAATAAGTAAGCACATACTGTATATAGTAAGTAGTAATAAGTAGTATAAATAGTAATACATAAGTAGTAAGTATAGCACGTAAGAGTAACAAGCACACAGAACTACTTTAAAAATTAAGATTTGTTTTTAAATAATCATTTTCCAATCATTAACACATAGTAGCAAGTAGCACATAGTACACGTAAGTGGTAGTAAGTACGCGCACGTAGAACAAGCGCATTGAACTACTTTAAAAATTAAGTTGTTTAATTGTTTCTCCAATTGTTAACTTGACAAATAATAAACAGCTCTTGTGGCTGTCTCACGCGTGGACCAGCTGGCAGGATCATAATGCGCGTACCTATGCGCAGTGCCCACGTCCAGTGCAAATTAAGCGAGCTACTTACAGTTCTCCGTTCACTCCGGGCCCTTTTCCTCAGAACTCAGCGGGAAGCGAGGCAACCTCCTTCCCAGCGACCATGCACACGATGCAGGAAGAGAAGAAACGAGATGGATCGAGAGGGCTTATGAAACCCCTGAACTGAGAATTCCATTAGCACGTGCCGTAATATGAAATGTTAATTTTGTTTATTTCCAGATGAAAAATATTTACACAAAATGTACAAGTCATCTGAAATGTTTTTAACTAGTACGTACTGATGAACAGTAGCTGCGAAAATATTGAATAAAACCACACAAATTCCTTTTCCAAAAAGTGGCACGTACACTTCTGAAGTACAAAAAATAAAATACGTGAAAACAACACGTGAGAAATAAATATTTAATTGTGTGCATCATTGGACATTTGCAGACGTTTGACGTCATCTTTGTAGTAAGCAATACCTTATTGTGTGTTTGTATTCACTACAGGATACGATTCAGTCGGTATGAACAGTATGAGAGTATGTGAAATAACACAACCAAATATTGGCGTTTTTTAGTCAAAATTAAAATTATCATTGTTTCATAGATTTTTCCCAAGGTCGTGAGTATCTAACAAAACCATAGTTGCTTCTCATATAGCCGGAAGCTGTAAAGTTTTCTCTCAATTTCTGCGCGCATTGGAAATTTACTAAAATAGGTAGATTCAACAGGGGTGGCACTGCGTATCTTGCGTCCCCCAAGGAGACGTCACTCTCGGCCAAGTTGTGCGAATCGCTTCCTGTAAGAGCTACAGGGAGTCTCCCCGCATCTCCGCGCACGGGGCATTCGCATTCCCGTCTCGACCTGCGCCGAGGGCCCCAGCGCCACGATCCCTCCCCTCGCCCACGATTAAACGGCGCGCGTTTTTCCAATCCACGAGGATCAGGCAAACTTTTCCGCTCTGCTTTCTTTGCCCGAGGCACGCCGCGAATGACAAGTGCAGCTTTTTCTTTCCCTTAACTATCATCGGCGCCGAAAACTTGTAAGGCAATGACTCATGCGCTTCAGAATTGTCGATAGTGATTCTAGGCGCGTCAACTGCTAAGGTCGTTAGTCCCATAAGTGAAGTGCATTTTCATCTCTGGAGATGGCGGTGATCTTTCCCGTTGGATGACGATTGATTGATTGATTGGTGTTCCCGGGGTCATACTTTGGTCATTAGTCCCGTAAGTGTAGTGCGTGTTTTTCTCGGGAGGTCTTTTCCCTGCTGGATGGCGAGATCTGGCGTCGACCTACCGTCGACTAGTGGGGTTTCCCCTCAACTAGGTATCTCCCACCAGCGGGGACCGCCCCAGCCGGGACAAGCTGTAAGCTCCCGACCGGTCTCCCGACATGTGTGGTAGTGTAGTGCATGTTAGTGTAAGTGTGTGTGTAAGAGGAGAGGATAGGACAAGGAAGAGGAAGGAAAGATCGCGCGCGGTCCGTGGCCCGTTTGTTAGGGTACTACTCCGGCATTCGCCTGGTGTTGATCGGAGAACCACGGAAAACTACCGATCACAGCAGCCGGCCGCTAGAATTCTCCTCCAGACAGCGACTGAATTCGTCCTAGCTGACAAGCTAGTGTCGAAAATCCTGCCGCTGACGGGACTCGAACCTAGGACCTCCCGGTCAGAGGGATTGCAGTGACATCAGGTTGATGCACTGAGCCATCTCTCCCGGTTTGGATGATGAGATCCGGTGCCGACCTACGTCAGCTTGCGGGGATTTTCCCTGACGATTTACCAGCGCGGCACCGCCTCAGCTCTACACTCCAGGCAAATGTAATCAGGGCCTTTCAACTGCCATATAATGTGGAGAGACCATTAAAGGGGCACGCTCTCCTTTAGCACCTTTAGCAAACTAAAAATACAAACAGCTGCCAATGACACTTAAAACGTGCGTGACAGTTGCGTGTATTCGTAGAATGCAAGTAGACGCGAATGTTACAAAAGAATGCGCCGATGTTCGCGTTCTCTTCAGCGGTTTCATATAAGTACACATTACGAATAAAGAAACATTTAGAAGACACTTTTCGTATTTCCCACAAATTAGCCAATTTTTATGCGCGCCTAACCTGAAGCTCTATCCGGCAACACTAGCGCCTCCTACAGTAGCTCCTTCCAGCTTTGTCTCCGATTTTAAAGGAGAGTTCAAAGGACCTGATGGTGTAGTGCTTGTGAGTGTAACTGTGAATAAGTACGGGGTGAGGACACGACAAAGAAAAGGAAGGAAAGATATCGCGCGACCCGTGATCCACGTTATTAGGTTACGGCATTCGCCAGGTGCTACTCGAAGAAACCACATAAAACTACCGACCAGAGCAGCAGACCGCAAGAATTCCTCTCCAGACAGCGGCTGAATTCGACCCAGCTGTCTAGCTAGTGTCAAGAATTGCACCACCGTCGGAGTTCGAACTCTAGGACCTCCCCACCAGGGGCACTGCAGAAGCATCAGTTGTCACCATGAGCCACCTTTGCGTTTTCCAAATCCGAATGAGTTAGTTATATCGTGAAACGTCTTTAAAATCGGTCCTTAGAGAGTCGTCTTTCAGGAACGCATGGGACGAAAACAGGTTATACCAATATTACGAACCGTCCTACTAGCTCGCCTTTCTTTGGTATTGTTTTGTAAAAGCAAGAAGCCACTTCTGGATTACAAATGTGTCGCATGCGTATATGTTCCATCATACCTGGCACAATCGCCGCTGCATTAACCTCACGTGTGGCGAAATCATGGTTACAAGAGGACCCTACAAAATAAACGGACCCAATACAAATAAAGAACTAGTACATTTGGACTGTTATAAAGTACTTGCACTAGCTGTAAGATGTGAGAGGAACTGTGTATTAGGTTACGTAAATTCTGTACCCTAGTATCCACACTCCTGGCAGCACGGTCAAGACGTTCCATTTATCCTCTTGCAGCTGCTGTAAATGAAGCTGTCTATTGCTGCTTTATCTCCAAACAACGCGATTCTTTCTCAGTAGTAGGGTCTGAGAAAAACTCATCACCACAGCGTTGATGGTCTTTACTTTCTCTCACTTTATTCGTAAGAAGAGAAAGTTATGTTATCAAGCGCCAGAAAACTGCGAGTTTTCAACAGAAAAAATGTTATTGCCGAGCCCTCGTATCGAAAAAGTCGATAAATCCTATTGCTACATTCAGTAAATTACTTCCTCTAACGCATGGTGTAGTTAGACTGCCTGTTTTGTATGTTCTTCATGCCGAAAAAATCGATTGATGGCAAAACATCTGTCTATCCATCCGTTATCTGTCTGTTCCGTTATCCGTCTGTGGACACTAGCGTCTAAACCATTCAGCCGATTTTCTTGAAAATTGATATTCTCCCATCGAACTGAGCGAACTCGAGGCGCTGAGAGTTGCAAACGGATATTTTGATTTTGGAGGGAACTTTACATGAAGCCTCAAAAATATTTTCAAAATTTTCTCAAAAAGGGCACCAATTTTTTTATTAAACTTTTTCTTCGAATACGCTTAAGAGAATGGTACAGATCTCGTGTTCATTCAAATTGTTGATTTTTTGAAAAATGCAAAGGCACCGTTTGGGGGGGGGGTCCTACAGCTATAATATTGAAGATAGAGATTTTTCCGTAATGAAATCTATTCTTTAAAAACAGATTTTGAAATTAGGTCATGTCAAATTTTTGAAAAATATGAGTAGTTTTGTGTATTTATGCAAAATATGAGCAATTTTAATTTTTTAAATATTTTACAAACACTTTTTAACAGCTAATTTTTTTCTATAATTTTTTTCCTCAATATGTATCAAGGGATGTTAAAAATATAATGCTAGTCCCATTTTCGGCAAACTCTCCATATTTTTGAAAATTGCAAAAATGAGACAATTACATTTTCGAGCGTCGGTCGAGTTAGATCTGCACGGCGCTTCAGGAGCATATGGGTGTTGGCGAGTTAACTCTCAGGACCTGAGTTCGAGTCTCGGTGCAAATAAAAACATTTTGCTGGGGGGGGGGAACGTTTTCAGGTAAATATGGTAGTGTAATATAGCGAAGCAGTTAGAAATAATAGGAGAAAGTACGTGCTGTTGTAGTACCAACAGCTTTAATTTCGCCTAGTTTACTTATTTTAGACATGCAGTTCTTTTACAAGATTCTTATGAGACAGCTGGCTTTTCGTCCCTTCAAAATAAAGGAATTACAATAATTGGCCATGGCTACTGTCAGTAAGTTAGCCCGTGCCGAAATTATTTGTCGTTTTCAGGAAAAGCTACCACAAATTAAGTTCTTAAATAAGATCGATATTCGAAGTGTAATTTCACTGAATGTTGAACAGAAGTAATTATCTAAATAAATAAAAGCTTCAGAAAGTAAATGCAATCATTATATTTAATATATTTTAATCAGACACGGACATACGGAACGCAATAAGCCGTAAGTGCACTCAAATTCAGTTACGGAGGTAAAAATGGTTCTTTTCGAAATGCTGAATCATTACTTCTCCAGCATATATTCACAATATATTTCATTTCCAAAGATATCCCCGTATCTTGGCAAGTACCAAACAATTTCACAGATAAATCGCGAGGTGATGCCATCAACTCTACCTATGGAGGAAAAGTGGAACTTCCTCAAAAGAGAAGGTTGGACAGTCTCCGCAACGTGCCGCCACTGTTCTTCATAGGTCGTCATACGAATCCGAATGTAGTGTTTGTATCCAAACAGTAAATCTGAACCTATCTTCAACAATTACAAAAGAACTGTCCGATAAATCAATGTTTCAGCGCTTTCCAGATTTACGGAAAGTGCTGTAAGAACAAACTGCTCTAGAATTTGACTAAATACACAATCTTCCTCAATAGTATTGTTTGGATTACCCAAACCGTGTGTGTGCATATATATACATTACATACATACATACATTATATATACATGTGTGTATAATTTTACTGATTAAGATATGCCATTATTCAAATCTTTCCATCTAAATGGAATTTTAAATCAATTCTTTATAAGTGTCATATGAATTATCTCGATGATTAACTAGTTACTAAACATATGTTCATGAAATAAGTTTTACGATGTTTAATTAATAAAATGTATTTTACTGGAATTGAATTAAGTATCCGTTATTCTTGAGCAACATCGTACATCGTTTAAATGATGAAGCACTGTAAACTCTGCCATAAAAGATTTCTCCAGCATTCAATAGCCTGAAAATTGTCTTAACAAAACGAGAACCTTGTTGAACTAACGTAAATGTAAGCAAGATTATCCGAGAAACCACGATAAAATAACACTTTCATGACAAAAATCTTTAGAATGGTAGAAAACTCACACGATATGTTGACAATATGCAGTGACTTCAAATTTGGTTTGTAATGTCGACTACAATTCCCCATCTATACTTGTGACATACTAAAAGTTTTTGAAATAGAAAAGATACAGAGTTTATTCCTACCTGCAACAATTTGAACAAGATAAGTTTATATTTTCATGATATATCTTCTATCATCCTTTATTTAACAATGACAATTTATATTTTCATTATTATTGCGTATTTTTTATCGTAATCAATTTATGTTACACAAAACATGTTCTAATGATTTGCTCCATACATTTGAATTTTATCCGAAACTACTGCGTATACATTTCAAAAACACGTTTATTTTAAGATACCAATGTAGATATATTTTAACATATATGTAAACAAAGTAAAATGTTTAAACACGAGAGTCTTTTGTTTTTCCACAAGAAATCAAAAAAACCATCTCTCCGTATAATTTTTGATAACTACTGTTTACTCAAACCGCACGTTTGCAGAGTTCTAAAGCTTTTAGCAAGCATATGCATCACTAACGCTCGTACCAAACTTTCCTCACCCCCCTCCTCTTCCCCTTTAAATTTCGCACCGTAAAGTCTGAATATATACCAAAGCAACCTACACACACTCACGCATCTCCACATTACGAAGAAGCAAGTTATGACAGAAAATAATTAGTCTTGCCCCACGAGAGTTCCTCTCGATGCGACACTCCCTTTCTTTTATCCCCGACTTGCCAGCTCTTATCCCGCCATTAATCCGCCGTTAATCCGCGGCACCGGCCGTCCGAAACAAACGACTCCATCGCCCCGTCGGAACGAGTGTTAATAGCGAGGCGGGAGGTTTACCGGCGTTCCGCAGGGCTCGGCGCCGCGCCGGAATCGTCAGCGCGGCCGGGCGCGAATCAATACCCGCGCGCAGCCCCCAATTCGTTCCGCTATAAACGAGGCGATCGCCCGCGTGAAACACGGGTATTGAGAAACGTAAACGAGAAAAATAAACCGATCCACCGCGAGAACTCCGAATCTCTCCCTCTCGCTCGCTCCGCGGCGCCGCCGCCGGCGGACTGCGTATCGCCGGCGGTCAGCCCGTCTTCGCGGCAGAACACATCTTCCAATACAGATCTACAGCTCGGGGATTGGATGTACTCGGACTTTACGGACGGCAGCGACACAGGCCTCTCGGGGACGTAAACCCGCGCGCGCTCTCTCGCGAAATCCCGAAACTTTAAAGGCCCAGCGCGAACGCGCCGCGGCGAAGCGGAGAAGAGAGACGAGGGTGTGGGTGGAATAGCACCGCGGGCGTATTGCATCATCCCTCTGCAGCATTGGGTCAGCAATTCAGGGGTATGAAACATGCTTTCAGTGCAGAAGGTTTTCGTGATGGTGGGGGGATATACCATTGAGCGTATAAATTGGTAATAAAAATATCAAATGTTATGATATTTACTTTATCCCTGTGAACTAAGTCAATTATTATTTACTTAAGGAAACCCGTGTGATACTCACTATAGTGTGTCCTCTCCCTGTCCTGTCCTAGACTGTCCTGCCTTATGACGCACTGCTCAAGCCCACTCTTCTCCTTACACTGCCCTCCCCCTGTACTGCCTTGTCTCACCCCGACACGAAACTCATATGGAAATGGTTGAACATACATGTTCTCTTATGGTGGGAATTACGAGAAGGAATTATGGAAGGGAATTATGGAGGTAAATAAGAAAAAAGAACAAGTCAAGTTAACATCTAGATAATTAATAAATAAATAAATCTGAATAAAACTAGGTAAAAAATAAAATTATATAACACACCCAAAAATGTAAACTACACGAGCAGACATCGGCAACTTACAAACTTCCTTATTTGCTGAGATTGATTGAGTTGTTTACCCGGAAAAGGGGTTTACATAAAATGTTTTACAAATAATTAGTATTCATTCCGTAGTCTGTGGCAATAAGAAGGTTTTATGTATTGTTAAAGTGTAATTAATGCGCTGAATAGTGTACACGATGTTTATATTCTTCATTATAACTTATGTATTACCTTACTTAAAATATTTTTGTATATACAATAATGTATGACATTCGAAAGTAAAAACATTTTATTCGTCCATAAAAGTAAGTACCCTCAGCGTCTATCTATATCTCAGTACGTGTTAAACTTTCATCGTGAATAAAATTATACTAAAATGTATATACAGAGTTATATGCCACTTGATCTGCCGTAAGTAAACATTTACTTTCTTTACCTCCATCTCACCAAAGCAAACAATAAAACACTTCAACGCAAAACGTTGGTATTTTTTCAGTTGCACTACTGTTATTTCCATTATTTAGTTATTCGATGAAGTCTAAAGTGTGAAAATATTGAGACTGTTCGTGTGAAAATGTTCGGTCGTACGCACACTCGGTCATTGAAAGTATATTTTATGTTATAAAACATATTTTCAAGTAAATTAATGATCTGCTAAGTGTATATGGGTTACGGAAAATGCAAGTGTAAAATAAATAAATTCATTCAACTAGTACTCCCCCAGAACCATTCGCCAATTAATAAGATATTTCTAGTATGATAAAATTATTTCATTGTGAATTTAATTAATTAATCTTCAAATAATATATTTTCCGACAGAATTATAAATAAATTAGAAGCGCACATTAGACATTCAAACACCTCTCCTATTTGTTGTACCTTTGAACAACCAAGAAGACCTTAGACTAGTACTGACTCTGGTAGATTTCACTAAAAATAAATAAATACGTCTGTTAGTTATTCTTCAAATAGTTATTCTTACAGGTTATTCTTCAAACAGTTTTACTTTCTTGCATTACATTACTTGAAGACAAAGGCGATTCTGCATTGAAATATAACTTGCTCCGTATGCAAGCCCCGTAAGATTACCACATGAATCGTATAAGTCATATTTTCATAATTTCCAAGCATACAAAGAATTGTTATTATTATTATTTTGACCCAGTAAAGAAGGAGTTCTCATTTAACGGCAGACCTATATAACCTAGGAAAGGACAATATGACCTATGACTAGGATGTTAGAAAAGTCTCCGGCCTTCCCGATGTTTCCATACCGAAGAAAGGGCAAATAGTCAACTTTCCTTTACCTTAGGCTCCTCGCCCAATGCGCCGCAGAGATGTAGAGGGAGACCCGGCGCACAGCCGCCCGTAACACCAGCCCTCGGTCAGCGCAGCCCCGCGTAGGATGTAGGGGGGGGGGGGGAGTAACCCTCTCCACCCTGCGACGTCGCCAGCGCCTCTAGTGTCCCGCGCCGAAACTCCTCGCCCCCTTCACCCCATCTTCCTGTGCCTCACCCGGTATCTCCCGCATTTACACGCCTACAAAAAGCGCGGAAATAGAAAATCGCATCGGGAGAGGCCCGCGCTGCTCGCAGCTATATTCAGCCGTTTGCGCCAACTACGCTACTCTCCTTCCTCTTCTTCCCCTCACGTCACGCAGAGTTCTGCAACGCGTCCCGAAGCTGCACCACGAATCGTCGCCCACGCGGCCACAGCACCCTCGCCAACTACACCGCCTCACCGCCCACATAGCCCTCGTCGTTTGTGCTTCACCCACTTGCCTCCTCCCCACCTCCTCCGCCCCCCTCAATCGTCTCACTTACCTACCGTTTCTGACGCCGAAACACAACATCACCCCTCAACTCCGCTACCACAATGCCCCCGCGTGGCCGCCTCCTTCGCAACACCCCAACCTTCTCCGCTGCCAGCCTTAATCGTTTCCCGAATCGCCAACAACCCTCCTGTCTTCCGTAAGTTCTTGTTTTTTTGTTGTTGTTTTTTCATTTCTTTGTTCTCCCGACCAAATAATCCCTCTCCATTGTCTCTCCAGCTGATCCAAGAAATAACTACCATCTCTAACCATTCCCAACGATCCTGTCGTATCTCTCCCAATGCTTCAAACTGTCTCCATCCAATAAGAAATTCCCGGAACACTTCGGAACCAAACAAAACGTTCCTTGAACTTCAAGAAGTAGCCAGGTACGTCAATCACACTCCAATTGCCAAAACGCAGCTCTGACAATTCGAAACATCTCCATGCTCTACCACTCTTCCACTAGTACGTCCCCTCCTTTCCAATTGTGACCCCTTGCCCTTGTGTTGCCCTTGGACGCGCTGGTGGCCGCCGTCATCTTGCCATCGCCACTGACATCGCCTCCACCGCCGCCAGAGGCTGCTCCCACGCCGCTGTCCGTATGTGTGTGTGTGTGTCTTATCCCGAAGGCCGGTCGCACGATCTCCCGAGAAGTGCTCTCGCTCGTTTCCATATTTTATTCCGTTCAGATTCACTTTATACTCCGCCCTCTCCTTCTTTCCGTCCTTCTGTTTCGCGCCCTTCGTCTCGCCTCCCGCGCTTCCTCCGTGCGTTATTCCTCGTTTAATCTTCCGCCTCTTGGCGTTCTCCCGGCCGCGCACGTCCTCACAAGCGCGCAGATGTCGATTCAATTTTCCTACACACCGCCTCCGAACGCTGAATATTTCCATCATAAATCTGGTTAGGGAAGCCCCCTCGATGCGTTCGTCTCCTGACCTCAAGATATTTGACTGCAATAAAAGATTTTCCGGGATAAATCGATGAGAAAGGGCCGCGGAGCGGTGTAGAACAGGCTTCGGCAGACGCTGCGGGCACTGCGTCGAGCTGCACCGCGCCACGTCGCGCCGCCCCGCACACCGACCCCTCCTCCCCCTCCCCGCCGCCACCCGTTGGCGAGTGTGCGGTCACCCCGCGTGGGACGAGGCGCCGCGCCGCGCATCGGCGCTCCGGGGTAGGAATCCCCATAATCGAATTTCTTGCCTTTTCCTTCTTCTTTCTTCTTATCCACAGTGGTTTTCAAGGTTTTGCTGCTCGTGGCACATTTTTTGATGATCAAAATTTCCCTGACATGACGGAAAACGTGCTTTTAGTGTTAAAAAAATTAAGCATACTCTGCGACAGCTCGGCGGTAACATTGTTGCATCATCTCTGCATCATCGTTGACCAGGAAAATCTAGTTTTTCAGTCCCGACGTTGTGGTGGCGAATTTTCGACACTAACTACGAGTACATAGCTGGGCCGAAATCAGCTAGTCAGGAAGATAATTTCAGCATCGCTTACTTTGGCCTGGGCTTTCCCACGGTTTCTTCAACCAATACAAGATGAATCTTGGAGCAGAAACCGGGAGAGATGTCTCAGTGCATCAACCTGATGTCACTGCAGTCCCTCTGACCGGGAGGTCCTAGGTTCGAGTCCCGACGGCAGCAGGATTTTCGACACTAGCTTGTCAGCTAGATCTGGAGAAGAATTCTAGCGGCCGGCTCCTCTCGATCGGTAGTTTTCCGTGGTTTCTCCGATCAACACCAGGCGAATGCCGGAGCAGTACCCTAACAAAAGGGCCACGGTCCGCGCGCGATCTTTCCTTCCTATTCCTTGTCCTATCCTCTCCTCTTACACACACACTTATACTAACATGCACTACACTACCACATATGCCTGGAGACCGGTCGAGAGCTTAGAGCTTTTCCCGACTGGGGCGGTGCCCCGCTGGTGGGAGAGACCTGGTTGAGGGGAAAACCCCGCTAGTCGACGGTAAGTCGGCGCCAGATCTCGCCATCAACCGGAGCAGAAGTCTAGTACAAGGGCTATGGATCTCACGGGATCTTTCCTTCCTCATACTAGTCATCTCCCCTCACCTTTCACGCACTACACTACCACACATATTGGGAGATAAATCGTGGGCTTGAATCTTGTTCGGGCTGGGGCAATGCTCTACTGAGGGAGAAACTTGGAAGTGAGAAAACCCCGCAACTGACGCGCCATGTAGGTCGGCGCTGAAACTCACGTTCGAGCCTGGAAAGAATGTCACCCCCCCAGAGTATAAACTGTACTACACTTACGGGACATAATTTAAGTAGTTGACTTGCCTGACATCAACACTCACTCCCTCGCATCCTCGTATCTCAGTGATATAAAATCTCCTGATATACAAGTATTTTGTGTTTCAGAAACATTTCTGTGGCTCATCCGTGGCTGTCAAAAATATGCATGTACTTGTAAATGCATTAGCCTTACTCCCCATAATCCATAACTTTTCAATGTTTTGCATTTGATGTTCATGATAATTATGAAATTTTCCACCAATCCAAATTATAATCTTACGTATCTACAGTCAGAATAACGTTTTGAATAAACTCTCATTCCTTCCCTTCGGTTTCTATTCTGCCCCAAATTAATGCAAACAAGAGTTAATGATATGCGTCTCTATTTTAAATTTAATTAACTTAGATTAGAGGCGAGAGTGTAATATGTTATTATTCATTTCTATCTCAAACTTGACTACTGTTTTCTAAAAGAAATAAAAGTTTATGCTTACTGTGCGTACGTCAACATAAACCTCATATTTCAGTCTACACTGACTATATGTGTGGTTTTTTCAGCATGACGGCTTTGTTAACATTTCGTCACTTTCATAAGATCCTCCAAACTGTTGATCGGATGTCCAGAATGACACTACCATATGTTGAAACCGAGTAAGGTTTTTCGAGATGCGATTAATTTTCGAGCTTTACAACTAATACATTAAAACTTATTCACTTTCGTGTATCCATATTTTTCAACAAAATATTGTTTACATAGTAGATTGCACATTTAATTACTTACGAATAATTCTGGTCCTTCATTGATCCCAAGGGTATTATTTTCTCTAAGTACTCTAGTGCTTAATGTGAAGAAAATCTGTTGCATGAAATTGCCTCGGGCATTCATTCTGAACTGAATCCGCTATAGTGCACTAGGAAAGACTCTCCGCCCTGAGCCGAGTCAGAGACTAGTATTAAAATTTGCATTTATGTTGGTAGCAATCAGATCGCTGGGCAACAAGTGAAGGGGACAACACTTCCAGCACCTGTTATGATTGTAGTGAGCACGCAATTCACTTTTTACAAGCTGCAGCTCATGAAACCAACAAAATTTTTTGCTACTCTCAGCAGCAAGGTGTTACAGCGGAGAGACTTTCTTATCGCACTGTATTATTATACATATTGTATTATACTTATGTAAATAATTTTTAGATACTTATCAGTACGTTGGGTCATCTATTTTTTATCATTTCCACCTCAATTATACATTCACCTCTCTTATCCCTCAAAATTAATATTCTCTGATCAAGTTTGCACGGTGGGTAAAACTTTTCTCAACGTTTCATTCCTTAATTCACTTAATTTCATGTCCACTATTAAAATATATTCCCCTCACTTCGCAGAGATGCCGAAGTCAAGACACCTTGGTAAATATAAGCCATGGATGTCAAGGGTAGCTGTAAACTCTTCATTGTTCTTACTCAACGTATTTTCTTACTAGGAATTGCATGAATGAAATATTGGCGGTGTTTGGAATAAAATATTTTTGTGATGGTTAGGACTATCGTATGATGCTCGTAACATTGAAATCTTAGACATGAACCTAAATAAGAACATAAATCTCCTTTCGACACATATATGAATGAAATCTTAAGGACCACATTATTTGAGGCATTTCAGAACAAATACTTGACCTGTGGCATAAGAATTGGACAGTAATTTTCCTGAGTGTACAACTCAAAGTAAATATTTTCTAAAAAAATCCAAAAGTCACCATCCCCATCATTCACATGAATATCATTCGTCACCATCACTCTTATTAACGAGACATCCAGTTATTCGAAGGTCGACTCAACGTTAGTGTTCGGAAATGTTTTTTGCTTCCTAGAGTGGACTGAATCATTCGAAAATAAACTATTCGAATTATTGTATAAATAGAATAAAACGCATGATTCCTGTCAATTTAAACAAATAAAATAAATGTTTCGGATTTTCGCTTATTTCATCGAGATAATTCGAGGTCAAAATTTTATGGATTTCAAAGGAAATAAAGAAGTGAATTTCTAATACTTAGTGTTCATTTTGGAATAAGAGAGGAGATTGAGATGAGTAAACAAGAAAGTACCATGATTGAACAAATACAAATGGTCTTACAATCTCTGGCAAATCTCAATCCAAAACGTCGCGCCGTGTAGCATACATGATTTCACATCAAAAGGTGAAAGGTAAAGTACTTCAGAAAATGGAAAAGGGCATTATTCTACAGAAAAAAAAATACTCGATACATAATAAGAATTTGGGATATTTCAATTTTTTTGAATTGTACTTCGGATTAAAAAGACGTGCACTTTTTTAAAATATATAATCGTCCACCGCGCAGGCAACAAGGTCGCAACCCTCTCTAACCCACGCACTGTCGTCCGAAACGGCTCAGTCACGCGAGCAGCCCCGAATTCCGGCGAAAGGTCGTAATTCTGCGACCGGAGCGCTGCAACGCCTCCGCCTCCACCGCCGCCTCCGCCGCCGCCCTTTTCCGCACCAGCCATTGTCATGCAAATCCAGCGACAGATAGCACCACGCTCTACACAGGCGGAATGAATTTTCGATTTCATTTTATTTTCGCGTGTTTTTCTATCTCCGTTTCGTCCTTTTTTACAGGCTATTCTTTACCATTCGATCACATTGCCATGAATAAAACGTTAACAAAGAGCCGGGCACAGGAAGACACATACATCCTTTTATCTATTGAACAAGAAGAAGCCCCACTCTCCAGAGTCGGTGAAGGCGAGAGGAGTCTATTGATAAAAGGGCGCGTTTTTACCATCTGAATTACGAAAGTAGATAATACGAAACCCTTTCCATTTTCAAGGATGATTCTCCGTTCGTCTTGATGGTCTCTCCGGCTCTTTCGCGGGAAGAATGTGAAACACTTGCACCATCCAAATGCTGTAGCAAAGAAAATTCTCAGGGACAGGCCAATAGATATTAGTGTGCAGCTTTAACAATAATCTGATGGCGATGCAACAGCATATAATTATTTGTGACTTTTACAATTTTCGAAAATTTAGAGAGTTCAACTAAAAAGGGATCTGCGACATTTTTATAAGCGTCATTTTCTCTATTCAAGAAAAAATTTAAAAAGTAGGAGTCTTTTTTGAGTAAATAATTATTTAACACCTGCCTATGTTTCAAACAAAATTACGAGAAAACTACACATATTATTGACAATTTCTGCATAGGATTATTTAAAGACATGATTTTGAAGAACACATTTTATTCACAAAAAATCTCGATCTTCAATATTGTTCTTACAGGAAGTCACCGAACTTTTATTTGTTGTAATTTTAAAAAATTCAGAGTTAACGGTGAATTCTGTCATAGTCCATCTTTATAAGTGTATTTCTCTCTACAGACGGAAACTCGTTTTGCAGAGAACTATTTTGCGATATCAGGGGATCCCAAAGCGTGTATTCCCATTGAAATCTCGAAATCGATTTTTCGCAGCTTTATCAACGCTACGTACGTACATGTATTACTCCTGTAATGTATTACTCCGTGTAGACTGTATGTGATCGAAAAAGTATAAAATTAGATATCTTTTTCATTTTGTAACACATTCACCAGTCTGAATCATTAATAGAGGTGATCTGTGAGTCCACTCGACAATTGTAATTTTGTTAATTATATAGGTTAAAATTACTGTCTTTACATATGAAGGTTCACAGTTCTCATGTTCACTTGTGACCCGATTTTTTTAATTTATAGACAGTAAACATTGAAATTTTACATAACAAATATTTATTACATTAGATTCATTATAAATAATTACATCACTTTGAGGTATCACAACGCGTTTCGGACTTCTTTTTGTCCTTCATCAGGTGACATACAGAACACTACAATAAAAATCAAACAAGATATATTAGACAACTAGTATATAAACATATGATTCTAATTATTATTAAAACTCTTCATAATAAAACAATTTAATTAAAAGGATTATGATTGCTCTTTTTACAGGTCATATTATTTAAAAAGATAAAATATATACAAAATTATATCTTGAGTAGAATGTCAAATAATTAAAATTTTTAATTTCTATTTACATTGCAATATTTAAACATATTTGGCATAGTGTGGCAAGTACGAAGGCTATGAACCCAAGAAAAAGTTCAGTGTAACTCACCTACAATTATCCAACATTCTTATAAGCGATGTACATTCCTGGCTTAAGTCGAAGAATAACATAACTATTCAGATTGCACCAAAATATACACTTTAGTTGGATAAGTCATAAAGGCTAGGTGTGTCAATGAAAGACATCGTGTTGACTCTGATCTAGTACCTCGCACTTCGATGTTTTCTCGAGAAATGAGGTTAGGCCGTCGGATTCCAAACTACGGTGGAAGGTAAATATCTTGAAGGGAGGGGAAAACGTGGCTGCAGGAACGGGCGGAAGGTTACAGGAAAGGTACCAAGTGAATGAAGGATGGGGAGGGGGTTGAGTGGAGGGGGAGGGGGGTCTGACAGATAAACAATAAAGCATGGAAAGCCTATTGTAATTACACGAGATTATTATTTAAGGTCAAGAGTAGTATCATACAAACGCGTGAAAAGATTAGATTCAATTTGATAATTAAATGTTTGGTTGGATTTTATATGTAATGATTCTAATGCATATCTGCCAGTATAGTTTTCTTCTATCGCAAGGATTCTAGGTCGATTGAAATCTATATTGTGGTGGAGTCTTTTTCTGTGATCAGTCACAGAATTGTGTTGAGACGGGGGCAGATTCTCATTTCTGATATGTTCAGCTATCCTAGTTCTCAATTTGCGGGATGTGTTCCCTATGTATGATTCGTAACAATCTTGACATTTCAATTGGTATACAACATTTGATTTTTCAAGGAGTCTGATAGGATCTTTATTATTCTGGACAAAGTTCATTGGATTAATTTGGTTAAAAACTATGTCTGTTTGATATTTATTCCTGCAAATTTCTCTAAGTTTGATAGATAGGGGGTCTAAATATGGAATCACTATATACGATTGAATTTTTGACTGGTCAGGTCTACTGTTTGTATCTTCATTCGCTTTATTATTGATATATTTAATCCTTCTGATTATGTATTTCTCAATGAAGCCAACTGGGTATCCTGCTTCTAACAAAATTTGAAAAACTTTTAGTAAGTTACGGGGATAAAAGACTCTATTCGACAATTTAATACACCTATCAATTAAATTGTATATTACACCAATTTTTGTGGATATAGGATGATTAGAATAGAAATTTAATGTAAAGCCTGAGAATGAGGGCTTTAAATACCAACTGGTCAATAGTTTATAAGTAGTCCTGTATATGGTTGTATCCAAAAAATTAATTTCACCATTCCTCTCAAGTTCTAACGTGAATTGAATCCGTGGATGGTACTTATTGAATTCAGTCAAAATGTGTGTAACTTGATTTCCGTTGACAATCATAAAAATATCATCAACATACCTACAGTAATATTTTACCTGTATGTCTTTCAACACGGTAGTTTCTAGTTGCCTCATTACAACTTCAGAAAGGACACTACTACATGTTCCTCCAATCGGGAGGCCATTAATTTGTTGGTATATTTTATCATCAAACTTAAAACTATTATTTTCAAGCAAAAACTTTACAGTATCAATTATCTCATCTTTGGATATATTTAATTTTGTAGGGTCATTACTAAAAAGATTATTTAAGGCCGATAAGACTAGATCATGTGGGATTGAAGGGAACATAGAGACCACATCCAGCGATATCAATAAATCATCAGGATTCAAATCTACTTCCGATAAGTTTCTTACTAGTTCAAAACTATTTATGACAACATAACTGTAATTAGGTTCCAAGAGTGATTTTAACTTCGTAGCCAGGAATTTTGAAATCTCTTATGTAGCATGACCAACTGATGTCACGACAGGTCTAATAGGATTTCCTTCTTTATGAATTTTAACAAATCCATAGGCTCTCGACATCTGGGAAATGTTCGGATAAAGTTGCTTAAATAATTTATCATCAATCCATTTATTTTCCTTCCACCTCTTTAATCTAGATTGTACATTCTTTAAGATAAAGGTTTCTTTTGACCTCCCTAACTTCTTATAATTAGTATCATTAGTAAAAATGTTATTTAAATTCTGAACATAATCATATTTACTCATTATCACCGTGGCTCCACTTTTGTCTGCTCTAACCGTGATGATAACTTTGTTATCTCTAAAGAAATTTTTTTGTTTTTTTGCTTTCTTTTTGAATGGTTTGTAGACGCCTGCATTTATTCGGAAGGCTATTTCTAACCTCTAAGAGATGTCTGGCTATCGAGAGGATTAAATTTTCTCTATGAAGGTATGGTACTTTATATATAGACATTTCCACACCTTTTATTGTCTGAAAGACCACTTCCTGGTTGCTATCATTAGTTAGAGGGAAACTGAAGTTGTTTCCTAACGACAATGTATTTATTACCGGAGAAGGAATTGACATTTCCGTTAAGTTGATAACTCTTTTATATTGAGAAGTTTCAAGTTGCGTGTTACTATCTTGAATTTTCTTCCTATTATTATATAGTCGAATATACTTATTATACTTAATGTTAGTTTGCTTGTTAAATACATAATCCAATTCTATTGCCTGAGTGTCATAGAAGTACAATAACTCATTCTCAGGCATTAAGAGTGCTAACTTACGCTCTAAATTATTGAGGGTCAAAGCCAATGACATCTTGTTCCTATATCTGTCTTTAATTAAAATAGCCATCGTTTGTTTTTGGAATTTGAAAATATTTCTATTAAATTTCATTCTTAATTTCTTCGAACCTAGTACAATTTTACTGAAAGGGAAATTCGATAGAAATGTAGGTATTAGGTTGGCCTTACCACACTCAATTAAAAAGGTTAAGTGAGCCTGATTCTTCCTATAATTCAGAGCCGTCGTTCTCCACACTTTACAAAGTTGTGTTATTTCATTGTACTGGGATAAATTATTGAATCTGGTATGGTGATACATTTTAGAAAACATTATAAGTTATTTGCTTGACACACAAATAAAATCGTTAGCATATAAGATTACTATTACGCACAAATGTAATCGATTAAAGAAACAACAATATTTGCAGAATATCCGAACATAATACTGAGAACGTTTACTTCTTGAAAATTTTCAATCTTTTCAACTTTCGGATTTCCATTAATTGCATAATATTTTCAATTTCTTTTCAAAAATACTCCTTCTTTCAATTTTCCAAATTTCATTGATTTTCAATAAATATAAACATAGATTTCAATAAAGAAATTGAGATCAGCAGAACTGAAACATACAATAAGTGAAATTTGATGAGCAATAACATTAAAACCTCTAAAAACATCTCTTTGAAATTAAAGTATGTTATTTAGTAAGCATTTGTAATTAGTTTTTCGCTGACAACAACCACCTTGGCCAACCTTTTTCAAAATGGCGTCTAATTAAACTTTACATGACGATGTTGAAATAAGCGTGATATTCATTTAGTTATATTTGACGGGAAATTAAACAAAAACAAATAAAACCACTTCCTTGAAATTAATAACTATTATTAAATGGACATTTGTTAATATGTTTTTGTTAATAACAGCCGCCTCGGCTGGTCCCTTTTAAAATGGCGACCGTTTAAAATTTGCATGACGAGGTTTGAAAGAAAGCGTCATTTTCGTTAATTAAGTCATTTTGATGAGCAATTACACGAAAACATCCAAACAAATTTCTATGAAATTAATAAATATTTTTAATTGGACATTCGTTAACGTTTTTTCGTTAACATCAGCCATCTCGACCGGCCTCTTTTAAAATGGCGGCCGGTAAACTTTTACTTGAGGTTTAAAGAAAGCGGCATTTCTAAAACTAAATTATTTTTGAAGGGCAATTACACGAAAACACCCCAATGCCTTTCCATAAAATTAACAAATGTTATTAAGTGGACATGTGTTAATGTTTTTCCGTTAACAACAGCCGCCTCGGCTGGCCTCTTTTAAAATGGTGACAGTTAAAAGTTTACTTGAAGTTTGAAATAAACCGCCATTTCCAAAACTAAGTGATCTTTGACGGACAATTACACGAAAACATCAAAAAATGTTTCTGTGAAATTAATAAATATAATTAATTGGATATTTGTTGATGTTTTTTCGTTAACAACAACCGTTTCGACCAGCCTCTTAAAATAGCGACCGTTTGAAGTTTTCATGACGAGAATTGAAAGAAAGCGCCTTATCCAAAAGCAAGTGATTTTTGACCAGCAATTACACAAAAACAACTAAACACACTTCCATGAAATTAATAAATGTTATTAAGTGGACATTTGGTATTATGTTTTTGTTAACAAGAATCACCTTGGCCGGCCTTTTTGAAAATGGCGAAAGTTTAAACTTTTCATGACGAACTTTGAAAAAAGTGGCATTTCAATTAACTAAGTGATCATTAACGAGCAATTATTAAACAGCTTAGAAACACATCTCCATGAAATAAATATTTGATATTAAGTGACCAATTGAAAAAAAAATTCCGTAATTGCCTCTCTGTGGAAGTGCAGTCAGCAGTCGAAGCGTCAGCTGGATATCATGTCGCACCTCATTCCTGGATGTCATGCCAGAGGTGACATAATAAATAAATAAATAAACGATATAAATTAAGTGGAACATTATTATTTCACATCTGGAACATGTTTTGTTAGATTCATACTTGAATAACCGTTTTAAAATCACTAAATAAATACTTATTTAACTTAACATTCTATTCGCGCGTTTCGACCCCGGTAAGACCACCGTGCGACATGAGAAACAAGTCAAAAAAATTCATTTTTATAATTTTTGCAAAAACAAAAGAATATAGCAACTTGGCCTTTATGTCATCTCATAGAGTACATTAGGAACTATCCCTACGAAAATTTTATTAAAAAAAATATGGAGTCGTTTTTGAGAAAATTTTGTTTTTGTATTTTTTTAAATTGCACGCAATATTGCCCGAAAACTACTAAAATTTTCAAAAAATGTAGCTGATCTTAAAGAAAGAACTCACTATGGAGAAAGAATTTTGTTTGGAGAAAAAGCTCTATCTTCAATTTTGTATTTGGAGAAAGATGCCGAAAAAAATTCAAATTTTTGCAATTTTCGAAAATTCAGAGTTAACCGTGAAAATCGGACCGACACCAACTTAAAAAGTGTAATTTACACTATTCTTGCAAGAAATTTAAAGAAAAAATTCTACCCTTTTTGAGAATATTTTGAAAATGTCCGGAGGGCTTCATGTTAAGTCCCCCAAATTTTAAAGAAGGATTTTCAAAATCTTAAATCTTCGACTAGATCCTGATATACAGGGGCTTCTTCAATTTGGAAAAATACCTACCAGTGGTTTAGGCGCTAGTAGTGTTCACAGACGGACGGACGGACAGACCGACGGACGGAAAGCAGACGGACGTTTTGCTTTCAATTGGTTTTTCGGTATCAGGACCCACAAATAAAGGATTCTGACTACAGCACGTGTTAGGTTTTTTTAAAATTAGAAACTGGTTTTATCAACTTTTTCGTTATCAGGACCCCGTAATTAATTTTTTCTGCCGAAATTTCACCGTGTTTTCGCGAATCATTACATATCTTTCCCTATTTTACGTATATACGTACGTATGTGGAAAAGAAAAAAGTTTCATCGGGCTTCCACTACCTCCACGGATAAATTTTACAAACGGGAGCACACTCCGACAAACTAATTCGTATCACGCTACTCGTGACCCGAAAGGAACCCTTCTATCACAGCTGCAGAACTCTCAAATTTTACACCGTCAAAATCGTGCCAAGAAATCTACAATTAAATCGTTTTAATCGTGAGGCCAGCATCCGGTGAAATCCGACGAAAAGACGTTCGAATTTTTTCGCAATCACGCCCAAGAGGAGCGCGGTCTGCGATTAGGGAAGCCCGGATGGCGAGATTCGACTGTTATTTATGGTAATCGCTTCATCGATAGCAGCGCCAGCTCGCAGGCACCGCTTTAACGACTTCTTCGCCGTTGGCGCCTCCGCTGCCTGATCGCGCTGCGCGGAGCGTATTACGAACTCAAGTTTTAATCCCTCGCCGGGCACAGGTTTGGCCTTCGTTACGACAAGGCCATACTCTCGGCAGATGACGTCACTTTCTGTTACACTAGACTTCATTTGCATTTGCAGTTTACCGTGACGTTCCACGTTATTCCACAATATGGTGTGCATGGTTATACAGCCGTCCACACACGGCTCGGATCACAACAGATCTTCTGCAGCAGTTCCGCTGGGAGGTGATTGACTATCCACCCTATAGTTTGGATCTTGCCTCCAGCGTTTTCCATCTTGTCTTAACTCCTGACCGGTAAGCATTATGTAATGATAGTGACGCAGAGTTGCAGATGGCTTACAAACATTGGTACGTAGTATCTCAGGCTGCAGACTTCTACGACATACGATTACAGATGTTGATCCCGCGCAGTGGCATCTTCTGCTCAGCGAGCATGAGGCTGCGATCAGTTTTACGAATGAAACAAGGTAGACCAATTAAAGTATCTAATCGACATTTTTCTACACGTTAATGTATTCTATATTACGATGTACATACCTAATGTACATTCTTTAAGAATGGCTAATTTTGCATTGCTTGCTCTGATTAATAAACACAATAATACACAAAAGTACGTTAGAACATGAACAATATACCTAATTGTTTAATTACAGGTCACTTCCCATTATCTTCTAGCGTACTCGAGAACTACGAGTTTAGTACATAGAGTTTTTTAAAACCTTTCATGGGACATTGGGAGTTTTTATTCACTGTTTCCTGCCTCGTGTAACTCATCCACTTCTACAAACCATGTGCTCGCCATGTCGCATCTTTACGCACGAAAATTGTTGGATTCTAATTATCGCGTTACAGTTTCAAAACTATAATTTTTCTTTGTGGAAGTAGATGTTATATTCTATAAAGCAGTTTCAAGAAAAAATCAGCACTTTCGCAACAACTACCATCACAATACACAAAATACACGTGAAAAAACTGGCTTCAAAGAACACTTACAAGTCACGTAAGAGTTCCTTTTCAGTACTGATAACCTACGTCTCGTGAATCACGTTCTGGATCATGACTGTTGGCAAACATGCGTGCGTGTGTAGTGGTCAAGAGGCTACCGCCTCAACCCGCTCTGGAACCCACAGTCTTTAAGCACGTAATCACGGGGATTCCCAAACTTTCTACTGAAAGAAGAGGAAGTACTAAAAGGAGGCGATGGCAAATCTTTGGGAGGGGGGATACAGAAGCAGCCAATGAGAACTCAAAGATGCGATAGACTGTCACATCACCGTTGGCCGAAACCTCGCATCATGTATGGTGAGAGTTCAATGACCTCCGTTACGAAGCGAAGCCGTCCAAGGGATGTTTCACGGCCTATCACATCCACGGAGGTGACAGACACCTACCGGAAAGCACTAGGGGAAAAATCGAAAGGTACAGATGGAACAGAGAAACAGAGAGATATACTTGAGGAACATATGTTTAACAAAAGTTTTAAAAGAGCCGAATAACTTGGAAATGCGACACATCACTCGCATCCATTGATCCTAAGCCCCTGATCCCACGGTAGGGCAAAAGTTGCGAGTTAGTGGTGTATCTGCTGGAACCACGTTTTTTCCAAGAAACTGATGAACATGAAATATACACGCAGTATATTTGTAATATAAGAGAGTTTTGACATGTTGCACAGAATCGATGTAGAGATTTTAAAGGAAATACAGGTTTTGGGGGCACCTGATACCGAAGAAGTTGTTTTTTTTATCAAAATGTCTGTATGCGTCCGTGTCTATATGCGTCCGTCCGCCCGCAAACAACTCTAGCGCCTAAACCAATCACAGAATTTTTCAAAAGTGAATACACCCTGATCAATTTAGCCCGATTTGAGGCTCTACCAAATCGAAACAAATCAGTTGATAGATTGACGCACTCCTCCGCTGGCCATGAGACTCGCGAGTACAGATGCATCGACGACGCTGGGCGCCAGACCCAGGTAATGGGGAGATGGGGGCGTATGGTTACTGTTGTGTTCCGGGAAAATGGAAAGAAATCATAAACACAAACAAGAAGTTTATTACACGTAGCCACTCGCTACGTCCAAAAGAATAAACCAGGTACAATATCCAAAGTAATCCGCGTGTCCAGGAGAGAAAGTACAAAACAGTCAGGCCAAGTCGTTATCACGGAAATACAGTCTATCATCCACGGTCGTGCACACCACTAGTCGCTGTACGAGGTCTGGGGCCGCGCGTGTCCAGCGCGCCGCTTATCAGCGCCGTCGTCGCCGCCCCTCCGCCATGTCACCTCCCGGGGGAGGAAGGGGAGGCGGGTTGCCCCCGCTCCTTGTCGCCGATAGCACCGCCTTTCCGCTTCGCCGCGCTTGCAGAAACGCGCGGCGGCTGTTCCTACGTCAGCACGCCGTTCGCGGAAGTCTCGTCTTTTGGCGGTAAAGACAACCGCTCTGACGGGCACGACACCCTCCGCGCCCAAATGCGACGCGTACGGGGCGAACCGCACTCTGCGTCGCATTGAACGTAGAACCGGCCCTTCCCTTGCCGGTTCCGTCCGCTCCGGTGGTTGCTCGCCCTCCTGCTGACCCGAGGGCGTAGGCCGGGGCTCCACTGCCGCTGTTGCTTCGGTGCTGTGGGCTGCGGGCTGCCTCCGTTCCTGAGTGGTTGGCTCTCGTCCGCTGCTTTCCTTCCGGTCCCGGCAGCGTTCTGTAGGATTCCAACACCTTCAGCAATGCCTTGCCTTTGCTGGAACCAGCCGCTCTAGCCTTACTCATCGCCGTCTTGAAAGTTCTAACAAACCTCTCAGCCTCTCCATTCGACTGCGGATGAAAAGGTGGTGTGCAAACATGTTGAATTCCGTTGTCCCTGCAGAACCTGTTGAACTCCGCTGAGGCGAATTGGGGTCCGTTATCTGTGACTACCGTCTCAGGTAGTCCCTCCACGTTGAATATTCTCTCCAGTGCCTCCACTGTGGCGGCTGCCGTGGTAGACTTCATCTCTAAAGCATAGGGAAAATTGGACAATGAATCTATCACTAACAACCACATTGAATCCCAAAATGGGCCCGCGTAATCGATATGGATTCTCTGCCACGGGGACTTCGCGCCAGGCCACGGGACTAAGTCTTTCCTAGGGGCCGCTTGGTTGGTTTGACATGGCTCGCAACCTCTCACCAAATTCTTAATGTCCTCTGACATTCCCTCCCAGTAACAATGTCTGCGCGCTAACTGTTTCGTACGCACCAGCCCCCAATGTCCTTCGTGTAGTAACTCCAACACCTGCTGTCTTAATGATCTAGGTACCACTACTCTTGCCGCGTTCTCCGAGGCTAATAACAGCACCCCGGCTTTCACTGTTAATCTGTCCCTTTTATCATACCATTTAGCGTTGCTGCGCAACAGACGGGCTGGCCAACCTTGTTGCACAAATTCCACCACTGCCTGTAGTTCTTTGTCCTTCCTAGTCTCTCTCGCCACCAGATCTGCCTCCACTGGAAATTCTTGGATTTGTCGCAGCTCCTCCTGGTCCACCTGAAGACTTTCCGCCTCTGATGCGTCGAATGCGGCGTCCGGCCCCACCGGCAACCTTGACAGGGCGTCTGCATTCGCATGCTGCGTGGTGGCTCTGTAATGGATAGAGTAATTATAATCAGAAAGAAATAAAGCCCAACGTTGCAACTTTTTTACTGTTCCCTCTGGCAACTTTTTCCCTGGATGGAAAATGTGCACCAACGGTTTATGATCTGTGATAAGATGAAACTTTGCTCCGTATAGAAAATCATGAAACTTCTTAACCCCAAACACTAGAGCCAAAGCTTCTCTCTCCAATTGCGCATAGTTTCTCTGATATTTGTTCAGCGTTTTAGACGCGAATGCTATTGGTCTCTCGTTGCCGTACTCGTCTTTTTGAGACAAAACCGCCCCTATTCCATAATCCGAGGCGTCCGCCGCGACCGTCGTCACACGACCTGGTTTGAAATGGGATAACCTAGCCGCTGACACCATGGCTTTCTTCAAAGCGTCCAAGGCCTCTTGACATTTCCTCGACCACTCAAACTTCACCCCTTTTTTCTTTAGTGCGTTCAAAGGTGCCGCAATTGACGAAAAATTTTTTATGAACTTGTTATAGTAGTTTATTTTCCCGAGAAGAGCCTGTACCTGCTTCACGTTTGTGGGCGGCGGAAGATCCACTATTGCTCTCACGTGCTCCTGTGTAGGAGCGATGCCCTCTTCATTCAACACATGCCCTAAGAACACTATTTCATTTTTAAAAAATTCACACTTCTCTTTGTTTATCTTGAGGCCATTCTGGTTGATCACTGATAATAACCCTCTTAAATTTTCCTCGTGCTCCTCACGCGATGTCCCTGTCACAATTATGTCATCCAGATAATTGCTACACCCTGGCAAATGCGAAGTTAATTGTTCTAAACACCTCTGGAACAATGCCGCTGCCGAGTTGACCCCGAAAGGCAGTCTATTGTACCTGAATAGACCTAACGGCGTATTAATCACCAAAATTTCTTTCGCCTTTTCGTCCAACGGTATTTGCAAATAGGCATCTCGTAAGTCTATCTTTGAAAATTGCTTCCCTCCTGCCAGCTTGTGAAACAAATCCTCCGGTCTTGGGATGGGGTACTGTTCAACTAAAAGCTGCTCATTCACCGTAGACTTGAAATCTCCGCACAATCGCACCGCTCCGCTTTGCTTCTTTACTACTACTAAAGGTGTCGCCCACTTACTTGTCGGAACGCTGGTAATTACCCCCTGTGCCTCCAATCTTCTGATTTCTTCCTCTACTTTGCTTTTTAGTGCCCACGGAACTTGCCTCGCCTTGTAGAATTTAGGCCTAGCTCCTTGCTTAAGATGTAGGCTAGCGGTGAAAGAGTTGCACTCCCCCAAAGATTGCTCAAAAACGCCCGGAAACTCCTGCTCTAATCTTTGCACTAACTCACTATCTTGCACCGTTACTTTGTTAATCACGTCTACAATTCCGAATCCTAATTTCTCGAAGGCGTTCATTCCTAAAATGTTGGAAACGTCTCTTCTGTTTACCACCCACACCTCCAAAAATTCCTTTCTTTGCTTATATACTGCTTCTACAACGATCTTGCCCCGTGTTTGAATCGGATCTCTTCCGAAAGTCATTAACCTTCTATTGTCCTGCACACACTCCGGTGACCCCAACTTCTCGTACGTGCTAAAGTTCACTAAAGTAACCGCTGCCCCGGAGTCCACCAAGAAATTTACCGGCTTGTTGTTTATTTGCACTGTGGTAATAAGTCGTCCTCTTTCATCCGGGCTCAACACTTCACCTAGCACATCAATGTCCATCCATTCCTCTTGCCTAACCTCTGTAGATCGCGGTCTTTTCTGACTACTCCTACAAACTTCTCTAATATGCCCGGATCTTCCACACGAAAAACATATCGCTCTACGAAATCTGCAACTTTCCCTCGCATGCTTCGTATAACAGTCTCTGCATGACTTGTTCACAACCCTACGTACTGGACTATTAGTTTTCTCTCTGCTGCGACTGGCCCCACTTTCCTTACTTCTACCACCGCTGTCCTCCTTTTCTTCGCCCGGCCGACCTTGCCTGCTCTCCACCCTTGACACTTGCGACGGACCCGCAATGCGCTGCGCCGTTTCCTGCGTCATCTCCTGCACCGCCGCGATTTTCCTAACCTGATCAAGTGAAGGGTCACTCTCTCTAATTGCCTCCAGCCTGACTTGCTCATCGGGAGTATGTAGTATCACCATGTCTCTAATTAGTGTGTCGGCGTACGATGTACCACACCCTTCTGCCTTGCACTTGAACTGACAGTCCTTCGCTTTTCCTGCTAAGTCTGCAATCCACTCCGCGTGTGTCTGCGTCTCTTTTTTTCTGCCTTGAAAAAACGCGTACCTGGCCGCCACTACATGCGGAGGTTGCGTGAAATGTTTCAGTAGTACCGACTTTATTTCCGGCCACCCCACGTCTTTAACTTGCCTATCTGGTAATAGTTTCTTAAGTAAATCGGTTACCGACTTGCCGACCGAACTGAGGAAAAGCGCACGTCTCGTGCTGTCCGCCTCAATCTTGTAACATTCCGCATGTTGGTCGAATCTCTCAATATAATCACCCCATGTTTCTATGTCTCCGTTATACTGCAGAAACGGGGGGGGAGAGCGCGTGCCGATGGCTTGACTCACCGCTTCCAACGCTTTCATCATCTCTAGCTTTTCCTGTTTAAATACATCTTGCTGCAGTTGTAGTTGTTGCTGTAGGGCCACCTGTTGTGCCGCCTGTTGTTGCTGCACCGCCTGATGCTGCTGTAAAGCCAACTGGTGAGCTGCTTGCTGCTGTTGTAGCTGCTGATGTAACAACCTCACCATGGTGACCACGTTGTCTTCCGAACCAGCCTCCGGAGTACTTTTCCTCGTCGCCATTGTTGTGTTCCGGGAAAATGGAAAGAAATCATAAACACAAACAAGAAGTTTATTACACGTAGCCACTCGCTACGTCCAAAAGAATAAACCAGGTACAATATCCAAAGTAATCCGCGTGTCCAGGAGAGAAAGTACAAAACAGTCAGGCCAAGTCGTTATCACGGAAATACAGTCTATCATCCACGGTCGTGCACACCACTAGTCGCTGTACGAGGTCTGGGGCCGCGCGCGTCCAGCGCGCCGCTTATCAGCGCCGTCGTCGCCGCCCCTCCGCCACGTCACCTCCCGGGGGAGGAAGGGGAGGCGGGTTGCCCCCGCTCCTTGTCGCCGATAGCACCGCCTTTCCGCTTCGCCGCGCTTGCAGAAACGCGCGGCGGCTGTTCCTACGTCAGCACGCCGTTCGCGGAAGTCTCGTCTTTTGGCGGTAAAGACAACCGCTCTGACGGGCACGACAGTTACTTGACTCCCGTTTAAACAAGGAAGTTGCAGGGGGGACTGTCGGACGTCGAGACCTTGCTTCTGGTGGAGAATGGGAACAATCACTTGGCGTTATTCACATCATAAGCGCCAACGTGAGTGCAGTGAGCAGACGGTGGTAAGCCCCGTGTCACTCGGGCTCACACCCGGACGGTCCACAGTTGGGTCCCTTCTCACCGATCAAAGGGAAGGATTTGGTCAGGTCTACGGCTTTATCCCATTCTAGCGGAACCCGGCAGATGTAGTTCAGCCCTTCATCTCCCTCTTTCTACTTCCCTCTTCCTTTCTCTCTCCATCTCTGTCTCTCACTCTCCGTCTCTCTCCGTCCCTGTCTCAGTTTGACTACCTCTGTGTGTCTCTGCCTCTCCCTTACCCTCTCCCTGTCTGTCTCCGTCCCTCCCTTCTCCGTCTCTCCATGTCTGTCTGTGTCTTTCTCTCCGTGTCGCTCTCTACTTGTCTCTCTCTCCCCCACCTGTTTCTATTTCTATCTGTCCCTCTCTGTTTGTCTCTCTATCTCTGTATGTCTGTCTCTGCCTCTCGTTTTCTGTCTCTCTGTTTATATCTCTGCGTCTCAGTCTCTGTCTGCCTCTGTCTCTTGTCTCTGTCTCTTTTTTGTCAGTGTCTTCGTCTCTCTGTGTCTCTGTTACTCTCTGTCTCTCTTAATTACGCGCGCCTCTGTCCTGACCTCGGCTTCGCTCTGCATCACATGGCAACGCTCTGCAACAATGAAGTCAGGTGCAGCACAGGTGAAATGGAAATTGAATTAAAATGAAACGCAATTTCGATCTGCAGCACCATATCGTAGAGTTACAACAAAATTAACAGCACATAAACCGTCTGGATGAAAAAACACGTAATGGTCCAACTTTCATGGAGATCGGTCACAACGGTGTGGGAGTTTACCGCACTTTATATATACAGAAACCCTGGCAGTTTGAAATCCGCCGCCCGATACCCCTTCTTTCCGACAATACGCACGTCATTGGCGCAGTGAAGGATGACACGGGAGCCCTCAGTGGGTTCCTGGCCTCGTTGCGGACCACAAACCTATGTCTTTGGTGGAAACTGAAAACAACTACCAGCACCCTGAGTTTCTCGGTGTCACCCACGCCGCATACACGAAAGGGTCACTGAAGTGGACTGGATAGGCCAACGCCAAGACGCCAGCTGTACAAGGGCGTCAGGTGACGATGCTCTAGGTCACCCGCACCTTAAGTCCCCGGCATACCCGCACCGTAAGCCCTGAAAGGGGCAGAGGGTAGGCAGGCGTGTCTGCGGAGCGCAGGACAGGTCAGCCAGCAGCTAGTGAAATTGAAATACCTGCCCGTCCCCAGTCATCCAGCGTCACCCGCGTAGAAATAGGCTAACGGTTCGCAGAGTTAAGCTTCCCTATCAGGAGGCCAATGGGAAGTTCGCCTCTCAGAGAAGGGACTAATGGGTTTGCTCGAAGTCCTTAAGAGGAAACCTGGGAACGTCAGCTGGAGTAACTATAGTTTCCTAAGAGGGAAATGGGAAGGCAGTGGCTTGGCGCCGTCGACAAATGACCACGGCGTTCTCTCGTCGTTAGTGCACTCCGCCTTTAGTAAATGTGGTCTGCGGTCCATCGACCAAAAGCGCAAAGGAGGCCTCGCAGTTCTCCCGCCCTTAATTCCCGTCGGAGCCGCGTTGTCAGGGCCCACGACGCAACGGGTCCCACCACATCGTCAACAACACAAGGGAGAGTGCTTCTCTTCTAGTGCAGTTGAATATGCGCACTCGGACTCCCGTATTCCGCTTTACTCCCTCCAACAGAAATTGCTCTGGGTATACTCAAACCAGATGGTTCTCGGGCCGCGACGCCCGAAAGTGTCGAGCGTAGGCGAGACCTGATCTATGCGAAATTGACAATTAGGCCCCGGAGTCACTTGCAACAGAATAATGGAACATATATGGCACGAGGCCGCACTAATAACTTCGGATCGGCACAATCTAGTAACAAAATAATGGAAACCGAGGCCATGTGAAGAACGATCGAGGGCAGTATCCATTTACTTATTTATAATGTTAGTTGTAAGTTGGAATTCGTTATTAAATAATCGAATGTGTGAGGGAATGACTTAGACCAAACGCAGAGGAAATTTCGCACTATCTCATTTATACGAGTACTACGTGTTGTGACTGATCCGCCTCGAGTGCGGCATGCAACAGAACAAAAGAGACACCGCACATTACCCATCTAACCTAAGGCAAAGCCTCTGGACTATGCGGGAAAAAGGAACACCCGTCTGGATCTCTTTCAAAAACCAAATCGAGGGTGATGTGCACCAGGCTCTCCAGTGGAAACCGAGCATATCCGCTCGGCACTGTGCTCCGATTAAATTCACGTCATCAGCGCTGTGTTGAGTAAAGAGTCAACTTGCTGCTGACAGAAGATGGGGTCCGAGTTGGGAGCCCATGGCTACCCTTCACCACTTCAGCCTAATAGGATCACGGAACACCAGATCGTCATCCTCTTCTCAGTGTCACCCATGTCGAGACAACGCGAAGAACTGTAGGAAGAAGGGGGATAATACGTCCACGGACTACTCTCTTCTGTTCCAGTTGGCCCTACAAAGATTTGACACATCGCAGTGGACCCTAGCAGAAGACTCATGAGTAAGGGATTCGGCCCGAACCGGATCTGAGGCACCACTTATCATCGTAGCTCGACCAGCCTCAGATCTGGTAGTTCTCGCTATGGCGGCGGCCCCGGCCAGGCCTTCACGACGATTAGGCAGACCAGAAGGCTGCGTTTCTGGCGTATTCATGCAGAATTGTAGACTAGAAGATCTGCGAACGTGGATGGTGGTTAGGGTAGTCCATAAGGGTAATACCACTGCGCACGCCACGATCTGTCTGGAGAGGTACTTATGCCAATCTGAAACGGCCTGTTTCAAGTTGCAATATATGTAATGCAAGATGAAATCTTTCCCAACATTTTACATTGTATTTCGGTTAACTGACGGACCTCAGTGAATTTCATACGTTTTTTCAGAATATGCAGCAAATCAGAGTTGAGCTAGGGGAGAGAGCGAAATCTCTTGGTAGAAGCTGACGTTTTGCATGCCTGTTTCAATGCCAACATACCCTCATCAGCGTTGGAGTGTTTTGCGTTTACTTGGGGAAGAAGAGTTTTGTTATTAAATTCTATGAAAGAGTAAATGATGATTGGAAGCTAGCTACTGTTGTTCCGATTTTTAAGAGTGGGGACAGAACTGTTTTAGCCAATTATAGACCGATAAGTCTTACGTCAGTTGTATGTAAATTAATGGAACATTTGATAACTAACTATATTAGACAAGAATGGGAACAAAAAAATGGCTCTTTCTGGGACAGCATGGCTTTAGGAATGGTTTCTCTTGACAGAGTCAGATAGTATCATTGTTTCAGGATATAGCAGATGAAGTTGATGATAGTGGGAGGGTGGACGCCGTAAGAATAGATTTTGCGAAGGCATTTAATGTTGTCCCACACAACAAACTGGTTCATAAATTACTGCAGTCAGGTATTAACACCAGAGTTGTGCCGTGGATTGAAGAGCTTCTTCGAGATTGAGAACAAAAAGTCCGAGTTGGACAACAATTTTCAAACCTAGCAAAGATAACTTCAGGGATTCCTCAAGGAAGCGTTATTGGACCTCTCCTCTTTCCAGCTTTTGTGAATGACCTGCCAGACTATTTATTATCAAAGGTACGACTATTTGCAGATGACTGTATAATTTATCGGGTTATTGAATCAAAAGTAGACGACGATATTTTGCAGGATGATGTAGATAAGACTACATTAGTAAGCGGAAAACAATAGCATGATAATAAATAGTTCAAAAAGCAAAACTATCACGTTTGGTAGGGGCCGCAAATATAGTGAAACTCAATACCGTTTAGGCAACGAAAATATTCCAAGAGTCATGTCTTGTAAGTATCTAGGAATAATTTTTGATTGCAGAGTTGGGAAAATCAGGTAAACTCTGCCGTAGGGAAAGCATGGAGATCTTTGCATTTTACTATGCGAATACTAAAAAAGAGTACTGCGAAAGCGAGAGAATTAGCTTACTTATCTCTAGTTCGCCCATTAATGGAATACGGGACGGTATGTTGGGACCCTTACAGAATCTCACAAACGGAATATTTGAATAGAGTACAGAGAAAAGCGAGTAAACTTATTTTCCGAAGCAATAGGAAGAAAGTAGAATGGGAATCTCTAGAAATCAGGAGGGTTAAGGCAAGACTCTGTGCTTTGCACAAAGCGTATGCCGGTTATCCAGCGTGGAAAGATATCCACATCAGGCTCAGTAAACCCACATACTTTAGTAGAGGGGATCACAAGCACAAAATTCAGTTCAGGCCACACAGAACAGAACGAAGGGCAACGAAAGATGTTGGAAAATTTTCCTTTACAAATAGAACAATAACGGACTGGAATGAGTTGCCTGCGACAGCCTTGGAACCCTTTCCTCAAGGTGTTCAAAGATTTAAAAGTAAATTAACCAAGATATTTAGTAAGTTAGGTTTATTAAAACAGTTATTTTATTATTATTGTTGTTGTTATTATTATTAATTACTGTTACCGTCATTAGTATTGTAATAATTATTAAATGAATTACTTTATTAAATATATAATTATATTTTAAGTAGTATTCGTATTGACGTGTTGTGAAGTGTAGTGCAATACTGAAGTAGAAAGAGAAGTGATGTGCAAGTGTTGTGAAGTGAAGTGAAGTGGAGTGGAGTGGACGTCAGTGTAATAAAAAGTCGTGTATTTATTGATGTAAAATATCTGTAGAAGACCACCATAAAATGTAGAATTAATGCTGCCATTGTTGTTAAAGCGTTTATTGTCATCATATTATTATTAATATTACTGTCTTAAAATTATTTTAAGTTACATTGTATTTAATTCTCAATTATAATAAGTAAATTTTAGTGTTCTGCCACCAGGTTGCATAAACCTATCTGCGGAAATAAATGTCTATCTATCTAAAGAGAGAGCACAGAAACAGAACACAGAAAGTGACATTTTCTGTGTACATATTTATTGAACGACCCCAGCCGTTTCTTTAACTTCATGCGAATAAATTAAGAGTGAATTAAATGTACGAAGAATTTTAACAATTTTGCTTAAAATTCATAACAAGCTATTTAAAACTAAACAATCACATACTAACTTAATATTACTCAATTTTATAATTTTTAAAATCTTATAAATTTTTATTTTTGTCATATTACCAGGACGAGAGAGTTAATAACAAAATTAAAATGTTCTGTTAAATTATTATTATGTATTTTCAAATAGAAGGAGTTGCAATAAATGTTTTAATAAAGAATAATATGTTTGTGCTGCATTTAATGCTTATTTAATTTCATTCTTCCAATGAATTCCATTCCCCTTCAGATATTTTCCTTCAAAGTCATTTTACTTTTCTATACTTCCTATACTACAGCGTAAGGATGAAAAGTATAAGAATCGACTCAACAATACGATCTTGAATTTTCAGTCGTAAAATACACGTTTACGGTTATTTTGAGCTGTAATTCTGCAGATACATAAGAATTAAGGTCTATTAGCACCGTTCCAAAGATGGTTAGCAATGGTTAAGGTGGAGAGAAGATCGTACAATGATGTACCCGAAAATCGGAATCGATGGATAGATGTCTCACGCAAAACTGTCAGATTAGTACGTTTTCAGGTAACATTTAGTAAGTAATTATCTTTATATTTAAAACACTAAGGGTTTTCATCTAGAAAGAAGTCTGAGGCCACCCAAGTTTCGACATTTTTGCTTTTAATAAAATTGATAGGTTTCAGATGTTTTATCGCTTGCTATTACTGATTTTATACCAAACCTGCGAGAGTGAGGTAATTTTTATACAGAGTATTAAGTTCGAAGAGTGTTCTTTTAAACACAAAGATTTGGAAGTATATATAAACGCAACGTCCAGCAATCGTCTAATAAGTGTTCTGATTTTTTTGTTCTACAAAGGCTTCTAATCTTGGATTCCACCAAGTTGTAAAATTGTTCTTTTTACTCCAATCTTCCTTTTCCCCAAAGCTTCATTAGCTGAATGATGGATGCAAATTGTCAGGGCTTCATAGATAAAATTTGAGGTTCCCTCCCCTTTTGCTAGACCTTTATTTGCAAGACGAATTTGGTAGTCATCCTCAAGGCTTTCCAAATTATATCTTGTAGTTGGAAATTCCCTCTCACCATTATGCACATTCTGGTCATATGAATATTTGACCTGTTTTTTAAATGGCAAATATGTTTTCGACAAAAAGTAATGGTCTGAGCTGCAGTCGAGCCCTCTCATAGCTCGTACGTCATTTACTTTTAATTTAGCATGCTGATTAACGATAATATTCTCTATAATAGTTCCGAGTGTGTTGGGTCCATGTATATCGGTGTATGTCCTTATTTTTGAGCCATCCGTTAGTTATTTTCAAAAAATGTTCGACACAGCTCAGTCTTTCTCCGTTATCACTCGTCCTATCTTCACCTTATGGTCTTACCACAGGGTCATACATACGCCATCCACATCTTCCATTGAAGTCTCCAAGTAAAATGAATTCCTTGCAGCTAATGACTAGGGCATTGGTGGGGGAGGCCGATGCTCATGGGTATATACCATTAAATACCAGCGATGCCCCCTGTAATGGGGTACTCCATCAGAAGAGCAGTCAAGAGCGGAGTATAAGTGAGTATTGTCAGCAAGTCCTGTCTTTCTCTTCCATGTGGTGGCTTCCATGAGTACCTGAGAGATGGGCGAGGGCGAGTTACCGTAGCCTAAAAACGGGAACATTGGGCTAAGGGAAGGAAAACTTTAAGAGAAAACAAAAGGGGGAGGGGGACTCTGTAGGTGGTAAAACAAGCCTCCCTAGGGGAAGGAGATCCCCGAAAAACAAACCCGCATCCTCCTGGTATGGGGGTTGAGGCGATGGGCCTGCACCTCATCACTCGGAAAACACAAAAACCGCAAAAATTTCTCAACACAATTCCAAAATCAAAGCGACAAAATTGACGACTTTTGACAAGGAAAAGGACTTTGAAAATCAGAACATAGTACATTCAAGGGATATCTACAAAGCTGATGAAATAATTAGGGAAGTCGACAAGACGGAAGACTGGATATCGTCGCATTATCAGAAAACAAGACGAAAGGAAAAGGTACTGAAGAAATAGGGAATTTTACACGCATATAAACAGAGGTTCCAAAGGAGGAGAGGAGTCGCAGTGGTATCATTGATATTAGTAAAGCAAACACTTAAGAAACACTTTAAGTCTTGGGATCAGATCAACGATACGAGGGGGATTCAAAAAGTTTTGCTAGTGACCTGCTAAAATCCACGTTATAACATGTATTGGAGTACTACCTTCATAATCGTTCAAAGTACTCGCCATTTTGCTCTACACATCGTTGGAGGCGCTGCAACTATTTATCAAAGGCACTGCGATACTTCGACAGCCGATTCCTGGTGGCTGAGATCGCTAAGACAGTAGTGCCGTGGCGATCTAGGACTGAAGGATCGTGGGTTCGAATCCCGCCTCGGGCATGGTTGTGTGTGTTGTCTATGTGTATTGTGCTTGTGTGTCCCTTGTGGTTGGCGTCAGGAAGGGCATCCGGCCGTAAAAACATTGCCAAGTCTGTATAAAAATGGAGTGGCGGAAAAATTAATAAAAATTGAGCCCGCACCCATTAGCGCCAATCCCGCAGTAACGTGGAAAAGGCAAACGAAGGAGACTGCTATACTCCCACCGAGGTATTGTTAGTAGAGCTGAATGTATTGCTTGCGAAAGGTCCTGCACACGTCTAAAGGGCTTTCCAGCGATGATGGACTTCACCCGAGGAAACAACCAGAAGTCGCAAAGTGCGAGGTCAGGTCTGTAGAGTGGATGTTCAAGAACGTAGACTTTTTCTTCTTTTAGTTTCTGCACAATTGTACTTCTTCTGTGAGTCGATGCATTGTCATGCAAAAGCGGCAATCTCGAGGTTTCTGTGTTCGGATGTCTCTTTTCCAATTCTTTGAATAAAGCGTCCGAAACAACAGTACAATAGTACGCTCCATTCATGGTCCCCCCTTTCGGCATACAATCAGCCAGCAATGGCCCTTTGTAACTGAAGAAAATTGTGAAAAGTCGCTTCCGTGATCTGAAATCTGGTCGAAGAACGACTGGTCTTCGTTCATTTTCAGACACCTACACACAGTTTTGGATTTTGTTTGGCGTGGTATAGTAATAAAACCAACTTCCATCCTCTGTACGAAAGTATGTCAGTCATTTTGTATCATTTAGTGGAAACAGCGAGCAATCTCGCCGCACAATCCCTCTCCTCATCTTCTGCTCCTCGGTAAGTGAATGAGGAACCCATTATGAACAAACTTTCCTTAGCTGTAAAAGTTTGTGGAGTATTGTTTCCATGCTACCAACATCTGCACTTAACATTTCCACAGTGATAAGACGATTTTTTTTCTCTGACTCAGCGGTGAATAGTTCTCAACTTCCTGAGGTCGCCCAGAACGAGGGTCATCTTTCAGCCTCTCCCTTCCATGCTCAATTCGATGGATCCATCTGGCAATTGTGACAAATGAACACACTTGTTTCCCATGAACTGCTTTCAAGTCTTCATGGATTTTCTCAGCCTTTTCACCTAGTTTGTAGAGAGTGAATATGTAAAATCGAATGTTGTTCTTCGAGAAATCCGTGTTTTTACACTAGGTACGTTCATACAGTGGCGGAGTTTCACAGGATGCAGAATACCTGCGGCCCAAGCTAACGTGCGCCTCCCTGTTGTCATCACAACGTCCGTCAACCAATAAGAAAAGAGTCGTTTCGTTTTGTCCAGCTTTGGAGTTGGTTTGGCACCGAGGCTCTCGCGCGTCTGGCCGCCTCTTGTGAATGCGTGTTGCGGTCATAGTGTGGGTGCCCTGTGGATGCGATGCGACGCCATTGCGTGGCGGACCCAGTATTTCAGTGGACACAATAAAATCTTTAAGGGAAGTGTATTTTTCTCGGAGAACCGATTCTAAAAGAGAAATATTAAATCTATTATTTTAATGGGAATGTCACCAGTAACTGTTTACCCGTTATCCAAAGGTCATTGACTTTCAATTTCACGTTATGATTCTTTGCCTGAATTTGTCTGGGCCTCCCCAAGTTTTGAACCCACCGTCAGCCATTGGATCACTACACCATCTTCTAAGTCCTAGTTAATTCAGACTGAGCAGGATTGAACGTGCACTGTTACAAGAATTTATAGCAGAAAGTTCACATAATTCATCCGCAATAATGCAAACACGATATTCATTGTTTTTCAAAAATGTTATTCACTTGCAAAACTTTTTGAAGTCCCTCCATTGAATCCTGAAATTAGAGCTTAAAATTTATAAGTAAACAGTTGTAATATATTGCGATTTTTCTAACTCTACCCCTCAAGCCCCTGTAGTTACGATGGAATATTACACGGCATATTTCGCGTCTTTCTCCGTCGTGCAGCTAGAAGTCGAATGATCGCAAGCACTGCTTGATATAGTCACGATCATGCGTCATCTGGCGGCGCGCCTGAGAATGTCGCGAAATACCGTAGCATATTCCATCGTGAAGACGGACCTTGAGGGGCAAAGTCTGAAAAATCGCAGTGTATACTGCGATTTTTGTAGGAAGAGCTCTCAAGATAACTCAAATCCCATCTTCGCAATGGAATATGTCACGGCATTTCGTATCATTCACAGTCGTTCCGCTAGATTTCGCACGATCGCGACCGTATGAAGCAGTGCTTGCGATCATGCGACTTCTACCGGCAAGACCGAGAAAAGACGCGAAATGCCGTGACATATTCCATCGCGAAGATGGGATTTGAGTTATCTTGAGAGCTCTTCCTACAAAAATCGCAGTATAGTTGCGATTACGCCCCCAATGACGATGCCTCAGTGAACGACGAAGAATAGTTGTTTTTTTTTAAATAAATTGACTCTTGCTAGGTAACGTCAACCTCTTGTTTCGATTTTCCAATTTTTCTTTACACATTTCTTGCAAAGCATATTTTGCCCTATTTTGTTGCGGGCCTAAAATTCATTGAATTGAGTTTGAATATGTCCCCGTAGGACACTCGTAAAAGTGACAATTATGGGCATTGTCTAATATTTTTTTAAGTACTATTTTTCGGCTCCAGTGCAGGTTCCAATTTTGAAACACCCATTGCTGAATAGGGTAGTGCGTTTATTTATAACAAAGACTAATTACATAAAACAATAATTGACACTTAAACCAAGATATCAAATTATGATTATCACCATTCAATTATCCCCTGATCCCTTACCACTTCTCTAAATTTCCCCTATCTCCTGATTCCTTACTTTACCACTTCTCTAAACTTCCCCATGGAACCTGCTTCACAACTTGTAGCAATATATTATACATTGTCAATCCCTTATGGAACAGTGAATTCTGTACCTTTGTACACGTAGACTTCCGCGGCTCGAGTTCATAGCCCCTCGCTTAGTCTTTGTTGCCGAATGATGTCCACAAAGTGCGAGGAGTTCCGCACGGCGTATCGCATGTCTTCACCGAGCGGCGCGAGGTGGTCGGCGACAAGTCTCGCAAGAGAATGAGTTGGCGAATTGATGGCGCTGACGATGGGACGTAGCGGCACGTCGGTCTTATGCACTTTGGGTAGGTCGTAAAATCTGGGCGTCGACGAGTTGTTCCGACACAACGCCAATTTCTTCGTAGCCTCAATGCAAAGTGAGTTACGAATACGAGAGGCGGTCTCTGTTCTTACCTTGTTCAGCGGGTTGTGCTCCAGAAGCGTGTACGTAGAGTCGTCGGCAAGGATGGAAGCCACTTTATCATGATAATCTGTGGCTTTCATGATAACCGTGGCATTACCTTTGTCCGCTGGTACAATAATAAGATCTCGTCTGTCTCGCAAAGCCTTTAATGCCAAGCGCTCTTCCTTTGCTAAGTTATTACGGGGAGCTCGTGCGTGTTTAACTATCCTGGCGGTGTTTCTCCGGATGTCCTCGGCTTGTTCTACAGGTATTCCCACCAGCGCACTTTCTACCCCCGCCACGATGTCCGCAATGGGTATTTCTTTAGGTGCTGTCGCGAAGTTGAGCCCTTTGGCGAGTACAGCAACTGTGGCATTGTCTAGTTCTTCTCCACTCAGGTTGACAATGGCTTTCGACAAGGTGTCGGTGGGCTGTTTCGGCCGTTGTTTTGTAACCGAACTACCAAATTTCCTAGATTACCTTGTCTTTGTCTCCTCATACTGCTGCGCAGCCCGTTTCGAGGACACGTAGTCCAGTGTGTTCCAATCTTCACATTTAAGTAAGTAGGCGAGACGGAGATGAAGATGGCACAGTGTGCGCTCCGTGGTCGCTAGGTCTGTTCTGGTTTGATTTACGTATTTGTTCACGTAGTAAAGCCGAACCAGCCCTTCGTAAAATGCGACTGGCCGCCGGCGATCGTATGTGGTGCTTTATGGTGACGAATTCCGGGAGTACGTCTTCATCCCTGCACCTCAGTAGGAAGGCCAATTGGCACAGAAGACGTGCCCTTTTGTCTCGTAAATTAGTGAACTTCTTGGTGTCTTGAAAAATATTCTCCCCGTAGAGATTTGTCAGATGTACACGTAGGCTTCCGCGGCTCGAGTTCATAGCTTCTGTACCTTGCTCTGTCTGGGTCGAATGAAACTGATCAGCCTGTCTCGTCACAACCGTGGATTTCTGTAATTTGTCTTCACTAACTCTTCCAGATATTTTGGTAAAAACCCATTTTCTATAAATGTCAATACACCTCTTAAAGTTTCTTCCCTAATTCCATGTCAATTGGGTCCTATAGATCACCATTACACCCTCCACTTATCAGCAAAGAAACTCGTAATATCTTTATCTGACCCAGGCTCGTTAGATTGTCAGTGTTCTCCAAGCGGGCTTACGTAGTCCCATATCGAAGTACGAAACATTTCTTCCACCACAGTGACCCACATTCGTATAACGGCGGTTAGACTTTCGGTAAGGGCCCGAGTACGGGAGATTTCGAACTCATTCTCCTTGGAATTTCGTGTTCCATGCATTACTGCAATTTTTTTGTAATTCTGGTTGTACTAATTTCAGGTACGCCTGTTGAAAGCGCACGTAAATAGACGTACTAAAGGAACGGGAGGTTTATTTCACATGATAGAAGAAAAATACAGTAAAACCTGAGGCGGAAATGTGCCTTCACCGGAAAAAAGTTCAGAACGGGCTATTTCCCGATGCAAAGTACACTCGATAAGCCGGAAACTGAAAGGAATATTCGGTATGACTGTGAAAAATTCTAGATAAGACGTAAGACTAATATTGTTTTAAAATTAAACAATGATTGGAAGTGGAGCGACATCGTACCACGAGACACTCAGAGCTGTACTAGTCAATTCGCTTTCTCAACTACCCTCGTCCGAACATATTTCCCCCGCAACTCGTACGAAAGCCACTGTTTATTTGTAACAGCACCAACATTCACAACCCCATGTGAAGTAAGGAGAAGAAAAAAGTGATTTAAACGTTTCTGTGGTTCTGAACGTTTATTGTTTCAGTTCGACGAGTTGCAGTTGTGTTAATCTAGTGTTTACGATATCAGGCGGCAAATTGAAAACGTTACTTCTTGGTGAATATTAGACTAATTGAAGAATACGAAAAACGCAACACTTCTGTCAAGGTTTTTCTATAGAATGTTTAAGTTGGGAAAACGCAAGTGTATAAATCTCAAAAACAAAGACAAAATCACGACTGAGTGATTAAAAGAAAAGTTTTTAGGTATTTGCCACAAGCCTAAATCAGTGAATCTGTTCCTACACATATTGAAGAAAATATCTTCCACTTTTTATGGAGTTTTTTGCTTAATTAGACTTCGTGTTGCCTCTCTGTATGTCATTTTCTTTGTCTCTCCTGAGAAGTCTCCCTTTCTTTGAAATGTGGTTGTTAGGTGAGATAAACTACTCATAAAACCTATTCCATCTTTGAACGATAGTGTTTTCTGAATTAATAGTTTTTACTGACAACCCGAATAAACCGGAAACCTGTACAGCAAGTAAGAAAAGGTTGGGCCCAAGTGATTCCGGCTTAGACACGTTTTACTGTAGATACTTAACTGAAAAGTTTTAAAATGATTGAAAAATCTTAAGAGATGTGGCACATCACTCACATTGAGCCTATGCCAACAGTTCCAGTGGGTGACCAAAAATAAAATGTTTCGCCACTACTGCTCCACTGCATTGATACCCAACACTACTCAAATAATAGCAACGTGACTTTTTTGGGGGAGGGGTGAGAGGGGCCTGGTAAAATTCTCAATTACTGATTTAAAAAAAAAAAAAAGATCACAACTGACAAAACTGAAGTGAAGTGATGCTGACTGCACTAGGAGATAAATACGCAAAACTACACAACATGCAACAGAGAAAAAAATTAAGCTGTTTAAATTTTCCTTCACAGCAATAATTGGAATGAATGGACCTCTTTCCCTTATTAATAAACCTTGATATTTAAACACATTTTAACAGGAGATAGAAAATTTACTCAGTTCAATATGTTTATAAGCACCTACACTTGTACAATTTCTCCAGATAAAAATACAAAATTGGCCTATATATATATTCCATCAGAAGAGACGTACATACACATATAAAAGAATAGTATATAAATGTTGTAAAAAGAATTTCTCAACTATTGGGATCACAAAATTATGCTTTTTAACAATTATTGAATGTATTATCAGTCAATCAATAATGGTAAAATTAAAACATAGGATTCCAGTCTTTTAAATAAAAGAGATAGCAGAAAATCTATCTATTTATGTTAAAAAAACATCAAGCACCTTTCTACACACTATTGTTCATCAGACAATTTTAGTAAACATACATTTTGAAATGCTAACCTGTTTCTAGGTAAGAATTTCACACACCCAGAAATATGCAATAATGTGGAATTGTTATGCAAAAAACGGTTGAAACATAATTATTCAATAATGTTATAATCAATACTTCATCTGCAGGGAAGAAATAGTCATTCAACAACTGACACAAGTTCAAAGTATAACCTTACCTTCAAGGGAATTCAAGACAGAAATAAGGATAATGTGTATAACAATATGTTAGTATTAAAAGTCGGTACAAGTATAAGACATTTTAGACATTATTTTGACCTGAATAATTTACTTTACGATTAATCATCCAAAAGGAAAAACGTCAATTAATTTAATGAGCATAATTATTTACAAATTAAATGGGAACAAAACTCAGGTAAATAACATTCAAAATAATTTGTTGAAAGAAAAATATTTTGTATTTCTTCTTCTTTTCTTTTTCTAACTTATTCTTTCACATCTGTCAAGCTCATTCAATCACTGACTAGCTTTTTACACTTAGAACCTTGAATATTATTGACTTTTATAAATTTACAAACTTCAAGTAAGATATGAAAACTATATAAAAATCACAAAACGTTCAATTCTGAAAAATTATCATCACATCCTCAAATCCCATCCTATACTTCTATCATCACTAACAGGAGATCAATGCACAATTTGCGAAGTAGTATCATAAGGATTATGCACAATAATGAACAGTAAATTAGTTACTAATATCCAAAGTAAATGAAAATTAATAACAAATAGTAGCCAAGTAATGTATGCAACACACAATGCAAGACAATACTGTAAGGTCAAGGCACTTATGAGCATTTATAAAGCAGCTTTCATTGTGTGAATTTTGCAGAAGAAAGGCATGGGAGTGATGAATGTTTATGAAGAACTTCTATCTAACCATGGCAAGAATTCATCACGCTGCCTACAATTGCTTACAGATCATCTGTGAAGGCACATAAAGTCAAGTAATCAGACAGGAAGAATGACATTTTTTTTTTAGATTTCCAATTTCTTTAATGATTCGATGCAATAAGTGTCCACAAAAGGGGAGGGCAAGTTCATTAATAGATTGATTGATTGATTAGTGATACAGGGAGCTTCTAAGTACATACTTTTATGGTGGGAGATGGCAGAGATCTTCCTTCATTGGATGGCAAGATCCAGCGCTGACCTACCCGTCAACATGCAAAGTTTTCACCAACCATGTTTCTTCCATCAAAGTGCACCTCCCCAGCCAGGACAAGGTGTAAGCTCCAATCTGGTCTCCCAGCATGATGCAGTGTAGTGCATTTAAGTGTGTGTAAGTAAGGGGTGAGAATAAGGTGAGAAAGAGGATGGAAATATCGCATGCAGCCCATGGCCCATTTGTTAGGGTACTGCTGTGGCATTTGCTTGGTGTTGATTGAAGAAACCATGGAAACCTATGAATCAGAGCAGCTGGCCACTAGAATTCTCCTCTAGACAGCAGCTGAATTTGACCTAGCTATGTAGCTGGTGTCAAAAATTATTCTGGAACTCGAACCCCAGGACTTCCTGGTCAGAGGCTGGGCAGTGAGATCAATTGATGCCCTGAGCCCCTTAGCAAGAATTTTTGAATGATCCATTGCAAATTCATTAAGAAACTATTTACATGTTAAACCATTCATTCTATTTCTGTATCTATTTGTAACTTCCCTTCTGAATGACCAAAACAAAATCAATACCGGGGGAGAAATATTCAATCAATATAATATTAATCATTATTTCATTTACAAAATGTACACACGGTACTGAGGAACAACTACATCACATTAAATCACAGAGTTTGATCAAAATCATCTAGACATTTATTTCTAAGAGGTTATACTATATCTTCTACAGCAGGTCAATGACTTGATTGATAAAGGGGACAAGAAAATGCATTATTTTCTAAAAAGCAAAAGCAGTCAAAAAAGCTTTGAGAAGCTTTTTGGCTTTATCAAGTTTGTGTTTAAGCCAGACACTTCTTTGATCTCACAGGGTTCCAAGGCAATTAATAATGTTGTAATATTAAGAAGAGAACATGCAAAGGCACCAATTATGTCAGACATTTCATTCTGTGAAAAAAAACTTCCCCCAGAAATACCCTAGAACTTACTACATTCTCCAGCTAAATCATGTTTGTCTAAAATAAGAATTTAATGGGAAAAATTTCCGTTGAATTTGGAGGCAAGATTAGCAATGAATTTAAAAACAACTTGCTGAATTGACTGATTGGTTGGTTGATGTTTTTGGGCATGTCAACTGCTGTGGTCATTAGTCTTGATAGTGTAGTGAATGTTTTACCTCAGGTGTCACAAGTGTTCCTTCCTGACACGATGGTTGTGGAACTGAATCTTCCCGTCCACTTGCAGTGTTTCTCTCTCCTGGAATTTCCATCAGCAGGACACAGCTCCGGCCTCAACAAGCTCTAAGCTCATGCGTGTGCATATGTGTGTATGTGTAAGTTTATGAAAGGGATGAGGGTGGGACAAGGAAGACCAAATATCATAGGTGGCCTTGATTGCTTGATTGTGAAAGATCTTCTCCACCAATTCATTTGAAAAAAGTGTGAACTGGAGAGATAAATCACACTTTATGATGGAGTCTGATGTGTGTCAGAATATGTAGTGCAAATAGTCCCCAATTTGAAGGACATTTTGAGTCTACAAGGGATTTTTCACAGAATGGAATAAGCCCTCTGACAAAATGTAATAAAATTCTATATACTTGTACACCAGAACATTAGAATGTTTTCATGGTTTTATATTCCTTTAACTGGTTATTTTCAACAAATACTGAATAAGGAAGTCAAAGCTCCCAGCAGGGTCTATGAAGGAATTTGTGGTTAGTAACACAATGAGTAGAATGGAAGATGGACTGACCTATATATCCCTGTCTTGCATGCTCAATGAATACTTTAGAAATTAGAACACAATCACTGTTGCACTCAACATAGTGGCTACTTTGGAGTATAAGATGATCCTGATCTCTCTAAAAGTGCTGATATCTTCTGATCAGATAGTGATCACGGCAAAGTGTGCATTTGCCATTAGTGGATTCAGCAACAGCCAAAAATATATTACAAGAGTATTTTTTTGGCATTTGTCAACAAAATATATCAGTGTACCTATTATAAAAATGAAAGTAATGTTTGACAATCCTTATTCTTAAACGACGAATCATTTTTAATTATCTTTGAGTCCTAGGCAGATTAAGGACTAACTCAGTGAACAACGTGAACAGGGCTAGGAATCTATAAATGAATGTTACCTTCAATTCTAATTCAGAATAAAAACACAAATCACAACACCACTGTTGTCAGTAGCTTCCGCCTGCAAATGTAGAGTATATACCACTTCTTAGAGGATCTCAGAAGACAAAAGGCTCTCTTCTCCAAATAGATTATTGCTAAATAACTTACCAAGTAATATAAATGCAGGACAACTAGCTGAGGCAATTACTTCATACAAATCTTTGATTAACATTGTTATTCTGGACTGTGTGAATTTCTTACCACCATTTTTAACTTGAATCAAATTTGTTTGGTTAGGCAACACACACTATCACGATCATGCCCTTTGGAAGTGAAAATGTAACATTGGGTAAATATCAAATATTTAACTTATTAATACAAAGTACTGAACATTTATACACAAAATACCTGTAACCAATCACTTCTGTATGCCTTAACATAAAATATACAACAATACATAATGAAAAGATTAACACAAGTCACTTATTGCTTGCATACCTGACACACCAAATTTTTTAAAGATTAAAGAAATTATTTTTGTAAAATAATTGACTATTTTTCAACTAGCAATATTCATGATAAATGTTCCATTTAAACAAAACCCAATGCATTCTGACTTTACCAAGTAATTAATTAGAATATTTAACTAGTTGCTTCATAGCTTATGAACTTTTTATGCTTAGATACGATACCAGCACAAAAAAAACATTTTCTTTGACTTAATCTCACAGGAAGAAATTAATTACATTTTTCACTTTCTATAGACAAGAGCACTAAAAAACTGAAGAAAAACAAACACGTTTACCAACAGAATATTTTTAATTAAAATTTTACATATTTGGAGCTCATTTCAGCAAATGTGATCGTTATTTTCAATTATATTTTATTAAAAGAATTTTCAACCAGTGAAAAAATGTTGAAGTAGCTCATGTCCCTTTGCAACAAACTACTTTAAAACTACAATATTAAAGGTTAACACAGAAAATAACAAAAAAGTAATAAAAATCTTCCACTTCAGTCATGCAAAATTATACAAATTAGTGGGATGTTGATTATCCAAATGTCAATCATCTGAAACTCTAATATCTGAACTCATATTTTCTCTGAATAATTATTTTTTTAATTACATACCATATACTATATATAGTCATTTTCTTTTGTAATACTGAATATTGAGAATGATTCCCAATATTGAAAGTGATAAAATATTGACAAGATACTGTACTACAGTCAATCATCTGACTTCAGTGAACTTTGACAAATCCTGTCCAAATCCACTATATGTATCCTTGCCATTTTTATGTTTGGTTATCCGAATTACCAATATCCGAACTATACCTAGTCCCAATTAGTTTGGATAATCGACATCCCACTGTACTTACGTACATATACAATTAAATGATACAAATTATGAGTGTAAAATTTAACTTTAAAGTGACTAAATAATCTGATCAAGTTTCCACAAACATTAGTCATGACAATTAATGTCAAGGCAAATTTGAAACAAATCCTTGAAGAAATTGAATTGTCCACAAATACCTACCAGATAAATTGAGTTTCATTGAATTTATTTACACAACATTAAATATATTACAATTATATTTTTTATTGTGAAAATTAAATATCAAATCAGTAAAAGAATGTAAGCAGCAAATTCGATACTCAGAAATTTTTCTCTATCTCCAAAAGGTATTTAATCTGAAATACACACACTAAAAAAATATATTTAGAACTCTGTGGTGGGATGTTTGATTTGCAGAAGCTCAACAACAGGTTCTTGGTATCTTCTCTGATCCTTTTCTCTTATTTCTTGATAAATGAATACTAATATAAACCTATGAAACTTCATCAGTGACCACTAATTATACTGGAAAATTATCTATTAACTATGAAATATATCTACTTCAATTTCAAATAAATAGAACACCCTTTTTTCAAAATAAAATATCATTTCAAACATTATCTAAAGAGATTATTTTCATTCCCACCTACAATTCATTAACAATAAGTATTACTTCACCATGACTCTTCAAGGATAAGTGGAAAGAAGAGAGATAATAAGAGCTTAAAAAAAAAAGAAAACAAGTATTGGGAAAATAATTTTCCTTAATAATTGCTTGTCATGCTCATTAATAATGAGCCAATTGAAATTTACCCTTTACAAAGAAGTAATCTATTAAAACACCACCTATAAACAACGTTGCGAACATTATTCAACAACCTTCAACATTACAGAATTCTCAATATTACTGACATTTCTCATGCCTTATACACTAGTTTGCTGATTCACAGCCAGCTTTCAAGCGAACATTGTTATATCTTATGATTCAAAATGATATTGGCATTTTAACATCATACAGCATGGGAAATTTTTATTCCTAGGAAAATTTTTCAGGTTATCACATAACAGCTTAATAGTATTTGTAATATATTTTGAAACATGAATTGCAGTCTTTGTATATAATATATTCTGCTTTTTACAATAAAATACATTTCATTATCTCACGAGCCATTAAGAGGTAAAGATTTAAGTGTTAGGGTTAAGACAGTCAGTTCTTTAAATTAATCTGTTTCAACTGTATATTTATAATGGAAGAAACGAGTAAGACAACACATGGTCTATTAGCAAAGAAAATGCTCTACACCATTATACCATAAACAATCAAGTTTGAACTATAAATTCAATGATACACTATGCTGTATAAAAGCAATGTACAAGTAATTGGATACATATACAAGACAGTAGAAGAAGTTGAAAACTAACTACATACTTCCTTTTCTTTCCTGATGTTCATAGATTTTTAAGTTTAATATTTCTGACCTTATTCAGATGTCAAAATGTGATTGACATGTCAAAGGAAAATTAGCAAATCAGTCAATTTCCCACTTGACTGCTTCCTATGTTATGTAAATACTTAGTCAAACCATTAATAATGAATTCAGAAGCATGTGTAAGATTTCACTCCTGCTCAAGTAACACAGTAGGAACCCAATTCTTGGGTCCAAGGGTCCACAACTGTATGAGTTAAGTGTACATCATGAATAGTAGAGTTGAATGATTCATTTGACACTGAAGTGACAAATGAAATATGGAAGCAAAGATGATGTTTGACATGAAATCAGATTCAATTGAAATGAGATGATAAGCATTGACTTGTAGGTTGCCACAGAAACCTACAAATATAAAAATGTTGTAACACTTCTTGTAGTTGGAAAAAGAATATTAAATACATTGTTTATATGTCCACATTCAAAGCATGCTCAACTTATTTGTATTGTGTCAGACTGTGAGAAAGGAATGGTTAGACATATCACATCAAAACCTATCCTGAATTCACTTTCAATATTGAGCTTTCATCAGAAATACAAGTTTTAGGGACCCATAATACAATAAAAGCTTTGTTTTTCTCTTCAAAATCATCATTTTGTTTATCCAAGGTGGGCTGTGAACCACACACACTCATGAATAGTATCAGGATGTTTTCTAAAATATGAATTGCGCTTCCAACCTGCTTCAACTTTTAAGATCTTGAAACTTTGCATGGCTACCTTATAGGAAGTACATGAATTACTACATGACATTCCCAAAATTGAGAATAATTAAGTTTACTTTCAAAATTAAGGAAGACAATATAATTATAGCTTGATAAAACTGATAATAGTTCAGAATTAAGTTAAAGAGGGTCTAAAACACAAAAACACCAGCTAAAATTTGAAAATGAAACTATATTTTATATTAATCAAAAATTTTATGTCACATGCTACTGCCCCAAAAATCCATTTTGGATCACCAGTCTCATATCATCACGATTCTGTGCAGGGTTGATCATCGTAACTGGGTGGGTGACAAATGAAATCACCACAATCTTGATATATTTGATAATGCTATCTAGGTTGAATCCACATTTAAAAATTCGCATGTGCATTTCAGCTGAAATTTATTTAACATAAAAAATTCAGAACAGGTTTCAACATGACCAAACACATCATTCCCAAGCGAGAACAAATTAATAGTCTAAAGAAAATTCACGAATTATCTCATGTATATTTAAGCACCTTCCTAAAACAAGAGTTCTAGCTGGTCTGGTTTTTAAAGTTATTATATTTACTCCAGTAAAATCGTAACATAAAAAAAATTCAACTTTTCTCACCAACTTACAAAACACAAGATGAGATTAAATGTCAAAAATACAAAAACTTCATGTAACAAAATGATAAAGAATAAATGCAATGTATATTTTTAAGTTATTGCTTCATGAACATTTTTATTTTTTTTCAAATTTCACATACAAAATTCAATATCTTCAAGCATCCAAAGTAAGACGATCAAATTTCATTGAGACTAAAAAATTAAAGTACACAAGAACAAAAGTATTTAAAATGTCACTACAAAAATTAAAAAATAATTGAAAACTTTTTAGATTTTTAACTTCACTCTTCGGCAACTGTAAAAATGTTTATATTTAATATTGGCTGACTTGTGAACACACATTCACATTGCATTGTACTCTTGTCATTGAGATCACAATTCAAAGTTCAAACAGTTAAATACAGAAAATAAGATAATTTGTGACCAATTTCAACACCTACGAAACTTTCACTTTGTGTGGTAACACTTAATAAAACAATAATTAACCAATGAAAATTATTCAGCCTTTTTTGTTGTATCCCTCGTCTTCATGCAATTTCTAATAATCCGATGAAAGGAGGCCAAATACACTGAGCTGATCAATCGAAATCCTCCCATTAAAAATACCTACAGAGAAACAAAACATATTATTTATTAAGGACATTTGAAGCACATTGGAAAATGTTTCCATATATACAGAATATAAACAAACTAATAATAAGTAACACTTGTGATGGAAATCATGAAACATGAAAAATTGATCCACACACATGAAAATGTAATACGATCTCAGAGAAGAAAATTCAAACAGAAAAATTTGTGCATACACTCTACACAAACCTTGGGTGTGAGAGCAGAAAAACAGTTCATTAACAGAGAGCAGTTTGTAAATATTTAGTAAAACATTGTATTCTAATTGTGAACATTCTGCACTCTTTGTTTTAAAAGAAAAAGTAGGTTACGTACTGAAAACTAACACTTTCAATAACAACCCTTCAGAGTAGGGATCCTCTTCAAAAAGATAAGAGAAAGTTACAAAAAAGTGTCATTTTGTAGATTATATCTTAAGAAACATAACTCTTATTACTCTCATGTTAGGGTGCATTGTTTCTGAGATATGTCCACTGATAACATCAGTTACAGCATAACATTTGTTATAGATACACCTTTGGATTTTCCTCCCCCATCATCTGGAATTCTAAATTTTTTGTCTGAACTTTGGTTAATGCATCCCTGCAGAGTAATTCTCTATCCAACAATTTCATATTTACTGGGTCTTTGGTCAATGGTGTCTTATACTAAATTTCAGAATAGTCATCTCTCTTAAGCATTGTGAATATGTATAATTGTCAGAGCAGCTGGGCATAAACCAGAAGGCTCGGGTTCGAATCCCGGTCGGGCTGACCAATTCTTTGAACGAATTTAATTATTATGAATATGGATGACTTTTTTTAATGCAATATAAATAAATATTAATTAACCTAAACTTCAGTTTTTGCATGTGTACGACACCTTTGGAACTGCATTACTAACAGCTCAGATAAAGTTAAATATTTTAATTTTTTACAAAAATTTAACTAAATATTTCAAAGCATCACTTGTAAACAATTATCAAATTTTGATTTTTTTAATTCATTACTTACTTAAAACCTATTAACTGAACATCACAAATCATCATTATTTAACACCTCCTACCTGATTTTTAGACATCATTTTTTTAAACCCTAACTCAACATTGATAAAAACATCAATTTGAGAACAATAAGTTATGAACAATTTGTTTCTTCATGTAAGAGCCTAAAACACCTCATTCTAAAATAAGAGAAAACATTTTAATTTTACTGTAAAGAAACACTTACCTGAAGAAACAATTCTTCAAGAGACACAACTGGGGTCATTCCACAACACAAGGTTTTCAACATAAAACTTTCAAAGCCAACAGTGCTATAGAATGTGCCATTCTGAAAATATTTATCAATTACATTTTTAATCAAAACAACTGCACAATGAAATTTCAAAAAATTAATAATCCCTTAAGTTTTCATTCATCAAAATCCTCATAAATTAACTAACAAGCATAGAAAGAAACAAGCATACAAACTGCTTTTTTTTTCATTTTACAATCTGAAAGACAGTTGAAGCCTATCCTTATCACAATATTCTCTCTGCTAGATGGATGACTTCACGCTCTCCTAATGAGCAGAGGCAAAGCAGTGAGGGAGTGAGTATTGTTAATCAAAAAACAATCTTACAATAAGATCATGTTCAATTTTTTGAAAATAAGAGTAGTTTTTTTTTTTTGCATAATTTTGCATGAAATTATGCAAAATTTACAGTAATTTTGAAACAATTTTAAACAATTATTTTCTCAAAAATGACTCCAAATTTTTCCTTTAAATGTTTCCTCATATGTAGTAAAGAACAGCAAAGAAATAGGGTCTAGTCCCGTTTTTGTCAAACTATTTTTCAATTAACATTGCTAAAGTACAGTTTTGATGATAAAAGAAATCTATTCTAAAAATCAGTTCTTTATAAAAGGTCATGGCCATTTTTTTATATGAGTAGTTCAGTATAATTTTGAAAATTCGAATTTCTCTTCCACCATTTGCTAGCCTTTAGGAAATAACTGGAATGCAACAATGTCATTCTGCACCACGAGACGACAGATGGATACTCTGAGAATTCCTTCTCATTGTCAGGAAACATTATAGCAGTATGAAACACAGTTTTAATTGTTTAATTTGTGTTGATATGTTGGTTTCAAAAGAGTTAGTCTTCAAACCTAATGTTCTGCAATTTGTAATGAAGGGAGAGAGCACTCCCGTGCAAATGCATGTTTTTATTTAAGCTTCGTCAAGTTTCCAAACTTGGGAAATATATATGTTTCTTGGCAAACTCACTTTAAAAAATGTATACTTTTTCCATGCTTTGGCAGGAGTTTTTTCTAATTTTGAGCATAATGCATGTTTGGACACTTTTTTTGGCATAAACTGTTAAAACTGCACATGTCATATTATGAAGAGAAGTGAATTCTGAGCATGTTTCCTTAAAATCTGGGATAGCTACCCTATCCCGTGTACAAGTTGAATTCTGAATGCAGATGTAAATAAAGGTTTTGTCAAGAATTGATATAAGAAAGTATTCCCTGTGTGTATGTCAAACAAATCACCCATTATTGGTTTATCAACATGATGCTGGCAATAATGAGCTGTAACAACAGCCATCACTGGGTCATATTATTAATGTCTAATTTTGTACGTGTAAAATACGTGTTTATTGTCGAATTTTTTTAATATATTACCCTTAAAAGAAGTAGTTTTTTCACCAAATGTTCTATGATTTATAATGAGTTTTACAAGTGCTTACTGCGATGTGTTAATAAGACAGAAGTTGCATTGTTAATATAATACAACTCTTACTATGTGAGAAAGTATGTGCTGTTAAGCACCACTAAATACAATAGCCTGCAAATTTAAACTTGTTTGTTGCCTTAGGTAAAAAATGTGATTTTATATAATGTCGATGTGCTGAATTCAAATTTGCAGTCAGTTTACTTCTATCTTGTAAGGTTTTATTGCAAAATCACTTTGCATGTATTGCATAATTACGTGAATTTCATCACAATTTCATAATACATTTTTATTTTGAAGAAAAACAATATTTCATACACACAACTGGCTGAAATTAATGTGTGTGGTTGTTAATAAATGCCACAAGAGTGTTTTTGCATTTTTTTGTCTAGTTTTCTTCACTACTGGAAACAAATTTCACACCCGTTGCTTCTTACTTGAGAAGTACTCCTGTTACTTTTTCTTTTATGTTTGTCTTCAGGTATTTCACAATTTAACATCCAACAATGGTCTTCAAGCATTCTGATGCTCCAGCATCCCTGGCACCTTCTTTCGAACTCCAGCACATTCTAGTGAAATTGTTTGCCTTGTTCTTCCCTCAAAAATCCTAGATTTTATAATCTATGGGAGATAACAGGAAAAGAATTTTCATACTCATGTTACCACCACATTCCCGGTATGCTCCAAGCACGTTAGTCACAATGGTTCAGTAATTGAGAGCCTTGTTACCAAGAAAATTTGAAACAACTTGACAGAAAGATATCCATGCTGCATCTGACATCAATTTTCTTATATCAAGACCATTAAATATAACTTCTTTTAATTTTGCTTCAGAGAGTATTGGGAATTTCTCACATTAGTACTTGAAACAGTCACCTTCCTTATTTAAAGCCTTTACGTATTGCTTCACGAAGCCAAGCTTAATGTGGAGAAGTGGCAGCAACACCCTAGAAGGACTCACAAGGTTATGGCACAACATTCTTTCAACTGACTTCCAAATGTTCTCGAGGTGGCCAGTCTTTCTTACTCCAGTGATCAACTGATGCCTTGCTACCCCACAAGCAAAGAAAGTATGGACATTTGGTAAAACCAGATTTTTGACCTTGCAGCATCATAAGAACTTTAAAATTGCCACAAACTTGCCAGTTGTGTTCACTATAGTTTACTTGCAACAACATTAATTGCAAATTTGCGTACAATTCTTTGGGGGTCACTGAAAAGGCAACCGTAATGAACCAAAAGCATTTTCATTATGAAGGAGAACACCCTTCAAACTTCACTTGGAAGCATCAATGAAGCATCTACTCATTGGATTATAGTTTGGAAGTCCAAGTTTTAGAATAATTACCAGGCCATCTCAGGTAGATTACATCAGGCCATGGGGGACAAGTAAAATGGCAGACCGAACTCCTTGATACACAATTTGCTTAATATTTTTAGAACTGTATCCCTTTAAACTTAGAACTGTATCTCCTTTTTTTTTTTTACAAAATCTGTAATATTATGCCTCTACTTAAGCAATGTGTATTTCCCACAACAAAGGTGCTCTGGATCATTTATATATGAGCGATGCAACATGGAAAATATACTTTCGTACTGAACTACAAATTCACATTCTACTACACAACAGAGATTGAAATTGATTTCTTTTCCAAATGACATATACTAATGTAATGTAAGAGAAACGAAGATTTCTAATGAAAGTTTTCATAAAAATAAGAAAGTGTCTGTCACCAAGGATTGGCTATCTACATAAGATAATGGCAAGGGTACACGTTATTTCACTCTAATTTCCTGAGGTGCTCACACCCCATACTCTTATCAGATAAGAATCATCTGGTGCCCTCAGGGTTTACTATGATCACAATAAATTCATTCTAAATACATTTCGTTTTCAAATCCTATAACATTATAAAACAACACAAGGTAATGGTACGTGGTAGGAACTTTCTGGCTTTAAATTTGATTTCAGCATGCTAAAAATACCCCCAAAAACATTAAAACTTCAGAGGCAGAAAGTTCATTGCAGATCAGTGTTATCCTTTCAAAGCTGAACATGTTACAAACATAGAACAGTAGTTGACATCTTAATCTTAAGAATAGAAGAATTATCAAAATTGTCTATAAGTTACATAACTCAACACTCATTAAACAACAAAAATCTCCTACCACACACCGCTTTCCCCAATAACATTAACATTTTTGCCACGCAAAATGGTGCCATGGGTGACTTCACCACCAAAGCAACAGCCATCATCCACCTAGTAGTGAGCCTACTACATCGTTTTTTTATTAAGACAGAAAAATCAAGAAATCTAACAGTCTGATGTACTAAAGAGAATATGCTACCCAAAAAGTTGTTTGCAGATACACAAAAGACATTTATATCAATTCTACATACAAAGAAATATGTTAAGATAAATAAGAAGCAGGGATATGAAAGCATAGAAATGCCAAAAGAGAATACAATACATTAAAAAATTCAAGCTGTTTTTTCAAAGAGTATGTATAGTCCTGATATACTTTTGTGTAACACTCCAAATACTCAAAGAGTTTTTATACAATTAAACTGCACTAAAGGAATTAAGTCACACATCAATACAAAATAGTAACTAAATCTAGAACAAGAAATGTCAGAGTGTTATTAATCACTTCAAACAGATTGATACATCCGGTTTTAAAAACTTCCTCATGGCCAAAATGGTACCATATTATTTTAATGAAATACCTGAGAAGAGAATAGAGCTGCTTACAGGATCTATGCATAATTAAATGCATATTCTCAGTGCATAATGAGTCAGTTCAACATACATGACAGATCAATATACACAATAGCACTTCCATAAAAATGACACATTGAAAAAACTCCTTTTTGTTTAATGACATAGAAATATTTTACATGCAGCATAATTAATCCTGAAAATTGGAATAAAGATAAAATGTTCAATAAACAAAAGATAAAATCACAAACAAAATTATTTAAGAGAATCCAAACATTTGTTTTAACTTCCATTCAAAAGTGTAAATGAAATTGTAGCAGATTTTATCACAGTATGCACCTGTATTTAAAACAGTTGTAGTATGTAGAAGTATGTAGTTGTATCTTCAGAATCAGATACTGTAGTAGGAAATTAAAATTAAAATGTTTCTTTGTGCATAAAGTCAAAGAAAGAAAGTGATACCTGTGCAAGTGCTATGCGCACTCACAAGTATACTGATATACACACAATAATGGATAGTGTATGTGTCAGACATGCATAAGAGTCATCCCACGTCAAATTGCACACCACCAGATAAGATGGTTAAAAAGTTCCCCACAACCAAATAACATGAGTCATTACACTATAATTCGAACATAAAAATAATATTTTTGAAAGGTTTCTTAGCTCCCGTCCCACCACCCACACCCCTCTACAGCCAAAAATGTGTTTTCTTAATTTCCATTTTTTTCATCAACTTAACACTATTTTATCTTACTGCAAAAAAACACGATAAATATGAAAAAAAATTATACTATCAGAAAAACTAGATTTAAACTAGATTTCCATGTCTCATGGGGACATGACTTTTTTTGAGGAAAAGTAAATTTTTAATTAATTAAATTTACCTATTAAAAGGATTAGAAAGCTTTTTAAAAAATGATAATTTTTAACTACATTCCAAAGTCAAAATATTACTGGGTGCTTTAACACAGTATACAAATGTATAATAGACATTAAAATAAATACACAGAAATGTTGCAGTCATTTTCAATGTGATTTTCAGGTGATTTAAAGGTGGAAAATGGTTTTTATTGTTTTAACTGCAGCATAGTAATCAAAAAAATCTGAAAAAAATTCACAACAATTTATATTTTAAGAGGAACTTTTGAGATTTTTTCAAGCCTGTTCCAGGCTTCTGAGGCACAGTAAAATTAAAAATTAAAAAAAATAATAATAATAAAAAATAAATAAATAAATAAATAAATTAAATTAAATTTTTAAAAAAAATTTTGAATTTGGGTCTGAATAATACTGAAAAATGTTTTTCTGATAGTATATTGTCGTATTCAGTCAGATACAATAGTGTTAAGTTGACGAAAAAATTGAAACTAAAAAAACACATTTTTGGCTGTAAAGGGGTGTGGGTGGTGACATGGGGGCTAATGCCAAAAATATTATTTTTATGTTAGAATTGCAGTGTAACAACTCAAATGTTATTTTGTTGAGGGGAACTTTTTACCATCTTAACTGGGGGGTACCATTCTAGGAAAATTTGATCCACATTTTTAAACTATTTTTCTGTGAAAAGTATACGCAAAAATTTGAAACGGGTTTTTCATTTTTCTCCAAAAATTATTTTTCGAGATTCTATTAATTTTCAAAATTTTCAAAAAAATGCTTTCATTGTTAAAGTTAATCATTTTTAACTTGTGTTGTAATTGTGACAGAAATTTAATATTCTGAGACATTATAGAATAAAAGATGCTGTGTCTGATTTTGCACAACACCAAATCCTTCTTGTCCATTAATAACTAATTCATTATAAAACTCATATTTTAGAATTTGCCTCTGCCGTTTCGTCACCTTACACTATTTTATCTATCGATCATTTGGAAAAAGTACAACATAAATTTCTATGCCACCTAGCTTTCAGAAACAGGACACCAATTCGCAGGTTCAATCATGACCTTTCCAAATTCTACTATTTATTTAAATTAGAATCTCTTCACGATACGAAAAAATTCAATGAATTAATTTTCTTCTATAAAACACTACATGGTCTCATTAATTGCTCTGAACTTCTTTCTCTTCACATCCCTAACAGGAGAATGAGAAATCCTATCAGCTTCTGAGTGCATGCATGTACCACTAACTGCAGCTATTAAATCTTTAAGAGATTACCTAGAACTGCCAATGGCTATGCTGATAGTTCCTGCTGTTACTTCCTGAAACTTCATTGAGTTCTGTCAGTATTATGAATCAATGGAATCCAGTGTTGATTTATTCCCAAAATTTGTTAATTCTGAGAACTTTGTAACAATAATAATACAGTTTTGTAGATGGTGAAAAGCTAGCGTTTGTCAGGTAGTTCGGATTTAAATGTGTTTTTGTGAAGTGCTTTATAAAGAAATAGTTTTGCTTCATGTATACTGAAGTAGAATGGAAGATTGGGAATGAATAATGAAAACATGTATACTGAAGTAGAATGGGAGAGTTGGAGATATTTAGACATTTATAGCATAATTATGTAATGCCATAAGTGTACAACAGCCTTTATATTCTTGACTGACACATGTCCATGACATAAGCAGGTCTCACAACAGGACATTGTTCCAACATTGCTACACCGGAAGTACATAGTCTATAGCAAGCACAGTTGGATATCGCTATATTCTAATATGAAAAGGTTTTGTTAAAGCAAAACTTTATAAAAACATCTGTTGCCATGACTATGTCTACAAAGGAAACTTTTTTAAAACAGAGTACAAGAAATACAATGAAATGAAAGTGCAAAGTAATCATAACGAACATTTTAAAGTTTACTAGCGTAGTATTACTGAAACAAAACTGAGATCGTAACATACAAATTTCATACTGTAAACAATGCATAAGAGAATTATGCTTTCCATATGTACTATACATGTAGACATGTAAAAAGAGACATAGGAAGAGTAAGGCAGTGTCTTCTTTAAATACTACCTAAAAGTTTCTGACAGATAAAGGACTGTTTTGCTGAGTTTCACTTCCACAGGTTATGGAACAAACATATTAAAAATAGAGGAAATCTCTATCACTGCCTCAACCAGAGAAGATATCTACAGTAAAAATCACCAGCCTGTAGCATGTAATGCCTCAGGGGTCCTCGGTTGAAAATGAGACTAAAATTTTAAATTTGAGAAACACAAAGATGAAGAAGGGTAGGTGCATTTACCAAGAATACTCTGATTATTCTCAACAATCCAACAACTACACACAGAAGCCTAATAGTACCGGAGAGCCCAGCAAGGTCAGGAGTGGACGAACAACAGTCAGGAAAACCATGCTCCGGAGTGCATGCCACACCAGGGACAACATAGATAATTTTCACTTCCCAAACTTCGCGGGCACTAACAAGGACTGTAAGTACTCTTCACATTTGGATTGTCACACTGCACCCAATACATCATAAACCTATGTTTAGTTACATGTTAAAAATTTGTCTGGGGAAACCCTTGTTAGAAAGTTCCTGCAAAATGATGCAGCCATCCCATTTGAGCCCCACCTCAGTGAAAGGAAGTTGGGCAGATTCCATTTTGTGATGTCACTGCCTATGTTGTGTTTGCTGACCGCTGACTTAAGAATACGACAATGATAAATATTCACTGCAAATAAACACACTACTGTTTCCACACATAAGCAATGAAGAACCCAAAATATTCAAGCCCATAAAACTATAACTGATAAATATAATAAAATGGAAAAGTATTAATAGCACTTACCAGAGCATCTAATACTAAACGTTTTGCCACCACTTCAGGTTGAATAAGTCCAGCAGATTCACTAATCAATCTCGTCTCCAAGGGTTTGGTCTTTTCTTCATTGGCAAGTCCAGGGGTATCAGTATCAGGTGGCAATGCGAGGCTTACTGAGACATTATAAGGTTTGCACTGCAAAAGAAAAAAAAAGTAGTGAAAAAGGTTTCCAAATACATCATCGGTAACAAAAATTTTAACACATTAAAAGAAATTTACAACCAATTTAATAATGTTTACTAATATCTGCAAAGTATTTAAAGTTTCACGCTACTTTTTAATACTACATTAAATCATTATTTAAAAATTCAAAAAGGAATTGTTGAATAACACATTTGGTATTGTTGGGAAGATTGACATCCAAAAGAACAGAAAATAATTAAGATGATAAAAAATAGATAGGCATAATGATTTTAAAACACTTGTCATATGTCACAATTCACCCCACTCTTTCAAAAATTCAGAACAATTGGACATGTTTCAATGAAAAGGAAAACTAATAAACATACTTTTGTCCACAAAATGAAATTACCTACCTCCATGTGAAGTGCTTCAGCTAAACCTCGCAACGCAAACTTTGTAGCACTGTAAGCACTAAGGCCATAAATACCCAATAATCCAGCTTGAGAGGATACCATAACAATTATGCCTTCTCCGCGGCATTTCATCCTTGGAACCAATACTTTTGTTGGGTACAGAGAGCCAAAATAGTTCAGATCCATCAGATACTGTCAACAAAGATATTAATACTGTAACTTCCTTTGCAATATTATGTTATAAAATATTATACTGTAAAATCTTATAATATACACACAATATGCAGCCCCACTATTAGTTGTTAGATAAACAAATCAAGATTCCCATATAAGAATCATATCTTACTATATACCTTTAAATTATCTTTCATGTATTTAACCTTGGGTACTCAAGTACAAAGACTTTATAACTTAGAATTTAAAAAGTCAGAAGTTAAAGGGTTAAATACATAATTATTTCAAATACCTTGATGTCAGAAATGTTTGTGTCTTCAAGTTTACCACAGATAGCCATACCAGCACAATTCACAAGCATATACACAGGTCCCAAATCTTCTTCGGCAGCATCCAGAGCTTTCTCAATGGCTTCATAATTTTCACTTACATCAACTAAAATAAATATTGAATATACTATTTAGTTTTACTTAACATACTAAAAATCCATTAAAACATGTTAAATAAAAAGGTCAATTGAATAAGACCAATATGACACAAAAGACTTTAGAACACATTTTTTTATATTTTGATTGTTTCTGTTGGTCTAAAGAACCCTTGCCCTTGAGCAAAGCTGAGTTTGACCCTTTTGTTTCAGAATCATCTGGGTCTCTGAAAAAAGATTTATCAGCAGACACTGAATGAGTAGAATCAATGTTCTTGCTTTCATAGTACACTATGTTGCTATGCCACTACCATTTTAGTATTCCTAATACATCACCTCTCCCTATGCAGCAGATGACATGAAACCTCATGATACCATTGGAACAAACTCACAACTCAACAAGCCTTAATGCATCCAGCTACCCTATTATCATAGTCATAGTCAGAACAGGTAGCATCTGATACATGAAACGCATGGTTTTGAATCCCATAAAAGGCAAGAATGTTTTCTTCCTGTCATTGTGGCCTTTTCACACTCCCATATATCATCATCACCTGCCAAACTTGCATCATTTTCCCCATATCCAGATCAATAGAACTCAGATGTGCCAATGGGGAACCTCAGTGCACAAAGAAATATAACTGATTGATTAACTTATTAGTGTTTCTGAGCATCAACTGCTAAGGTCAATTATGCGTAAGTGGAGTGCATTTTGCTGTGGGAAAAGGTACAAGCTCTAAGCTCCCAATTGATCTCCTGCCAGTTGTGATAGTATAGAGCTTGTAAAAGTAAATGTACACGTAAATGTAAGAGTATGAAATAAGGGGAGGAGAAGGCAAGGAAGAGGAAGGTACGATCACAAGTGGTCCATGGTCTGTTTATTACGCATTCATCTGGTGTTCACTGGAGAAACCATGGAAAACTGCTGATCAAAGCAGCTTGCCACTAGGATTCTTCTCCAGACAACAGCTGAATTTGACCTAGCTATGAAGCTAGTGTCAAAAATCTTACCACCATTGAGCCTCGAACCTGAGAAGAGCCTCCAGGCTGCCTCAGACAGCCACATTGTGGATAGGAGGGAATCAGCATCCATCCCAAGAGGGATTAAGGAAAGACAGCTACAGGACAGAGAGGTGTTTGATATTGAGAATTAGGTTTAGGAAGGTCACTTAATATCCTTGGATATCCATGGAGATAAAAGAAAGCTAGAATTGAGCTCACTAAGACCTAACAACAGTAGCCAGTTAAAATAAAAAATAATGTAAAAAAATGATAGGACTTCCAGTCATCCTAGAGACAGAGCTATTGAAGACCCACAATGAGGGATTTTACATTTAATTTTATCAATAATAATAAGTATTTATGAATCGTCCAATGGACATTACTATGTTCCTACACTTCTGTATTTATACACTGTTTTGCAAGTTTACACTTCTGCACGTTTATTCATTATTATTAATTCACACATAACACAATTGTTTTTTTACCCTCTATATAATAACTAAAAACCCTCAATTACAGGCCAATGATAAATAAAATGGCGTTGAATTTGTAAACTACAGCAATCCATTGACGTAATAAACAAAAAAATTGAATGAAGTTACTGGTATTCTACAAAACAGTTTTGTACTTGAATCTAAGGTGCCATCAAATCGAATGCACACAATTTTGAGTACTGTATTTAGTCAAAAAAAGGTTCACATAATACAGAATTTACTCTCAAGTTCATATCTGTAGCAGAAATGAAAAATTAAATCTCTCAAGAATAGCAAGCATACCCTTTACACTGGAAGAAGGCATCTCTGAGCTGAATGTGCATCACTGAATAAGCATATCCGGTTCATGCTTGCAAATTATGTGTAAAATGGACCAGTAGCAGATAGCAACTATTGCCTATTAGGATGAGATTTCTTTTAAATTTCTACCATCTTTCCTCTATTTCAGTCTATGAATTTACTGGGTAATCAAATCTTTAATCTGAATAGGATTGCATTTTCTTAAAATAATTTCATTCCATTCTTACCAGAAAAGTATTGAACTTTTTGTTGTTCTGGATGTAAACAATTGCGCATCACTTCAATTTTAGCACTATGAAGTTTTTCTTCATTTCTTGCTATAAGAGTGACATTTGCACCCATTCGGGCGACTTCAATGGCGACTGCCTTACCAATGCCACTTGATCCTCCAGTGATCTGTAAAATTCCATTTATTGACTTTTTTTTTAACAGAATCCTAATTTCAAACATATCTCAAAGTCACAGTGCAAAATATGAAAACATTCAAAATCAACTGAAACAGCCCTGGATAATTCATATTTCAATTGCAATTTTAATATTCAAGATCTACATTTTTTTTCTCATTTTAGTTTTGTCTGCAATTTGAATTTTGATCTTGCCACTAAGCTTAGTGAAAGTATAAACATAATTAATGTGTATTTTATTACAGTAATTAAAGACATCTTCATTTTGTACATGTATTGCAAGGCTTAAAATATGGAGAATTAGAAGGCAATCAGAGCATTTTAAGATTCATGCTTCTAAATCACTCCTAATAATATAATAAACATTTACCACAAACACTAGAAATTTATTTCCATTAGATATAATGACACAAAAATCAAACTTAACTTGTTTATAAAAAATAATACACTTGGAAACAATTTTCAGGACAGCTAAAGGAAAAAATACTCCCCTCCTTTTTTGAATTGAGGAAAATGTTAAAAATATTTTCAAAATGAATAATTTATTACACAAAATGGATAACTCGTACCACTGCTGTATAACTTATATACCATAAATAGTTAAGTACATTATTCAAGTCACAATGTGCACATCTAAGAATTAGTTAGTAGTAAGTAGTGTGAATTCTAAGCTTCCTTATTTCACTAAAAATCAGGGCACTACTAATAGGTGACAGTTTAATACTTCAATTGCACAATTATCATTATTAAGATTAATAATCTTAAAGGTCCGTTCAACTTGCAAAAGAAGTTATTTTAAATAAATTTTGAGTTATACATTACGTCTTACCACAACATGCTTCTTATCTAGGCTTCTCTTACTTCTTGTCAAATACTTGTACACCACATACAGAATTGCAACAATGAGCACACCACATCCAATCACTTCTCTCATTCTAAGTTTATTTGTCATGACACCTGTACACTACTTTAATTAACGCTATTCGGAGTACAAGACGGGAAAGGAAAATATCAATTAACTTAGTTATTACCCAACCGGCGGAATATTTTCGTTAAAGATCATACATAAGTTAAGTTCTGTTATCACTTAAAATACGAAATCAAAGTATGCAAACAAACAATAATCACTAATCAGTCTCAATTCATCGAGTGAACCATTTACTGCATTTTAATGAAAATTAATAAGCGATGTTTTGCAATATATTCCTACACGCCGGCAGTTTTGACAACTTCATATGCTGACAACTTGCCTCGCCAACCAACAGCCATCTGCCAACTATTGAAAAAGAAAACTCAGAAAGAAAACTCAGAAAACTCAACTCATATAGTAAATAACAAGGTGGAAATTTTCCATCAATATTTCTAGTTATTTTCTTATACTTTTCATATCATATTATTGGTATCATATTAAGTTAACAATGCTCTTCACTGTAATTTATTCATAATTTAACTAAAGTAAATAAAGTAAGGGCGGTAGTTACTCCTGGGCCAAGAAAACGTGCGCATCACGAAGTCCTGTAGACTTCGGACTTGGGTTTTTATAACGTGGCACTTCAAGCCCTGTCTTCACGATTTCGGAAATTCTTGCCCTGTCATCTCTCGGTCATTTCGGGTCTTTCTTGGTCGTGCCGCTAAATTACGCATGATCACAACTAGGAACTCTCAATACCCGGCACGACCGAGAAAGAATTTCCATCGTGAAGACAGGGCTTGAATTTTTTTTCCTTCTTCTTCTTCTTCTTCTTCTTCTTCTTCTTCTTCTTCTTATTATTATTATTATTATTATTATTATTATTATTATTATTATTATTATTCCTCCTTTAATTCCTTTTTCTGAAATAGGTATGATTTGTTTCCATGTCATACCAGTCTCTCCTTCCACTGTCCTACTCAGTTTATGATAAGTAGGACCCGTATTTTAATGACCAAAAAATCAGCAAAATATGCAAGCATTTATGACCTAAAACCTATATAAATACGACCTAAAAAATAAAATATGACATAACATAAGTTGTTTTTTTTAATACCTGTTGATTTTTTAGGTATAACGTAAATACAAAATTCACTCAAGGACAGCTTGTGAGTGTATTACTTACGTTTTGCAGTCTTTGGAACTAACTAGCATTTTAAAAAAATGTCTGTAAAACAAATCAAGTACAGAACAATAAAACCCGTTGAACAAAATGCCTTGCTTTACTTGTCTTGCTTGTATACTTCTTGTTTAATGTTTCCCAATTTCCTCTCAGTCTTCAGTTTCTAGAGAGTTGCATTGGATCACAAGGTGCATTTTCAGGTTTTACATCTTCAAAGACCTACGGTTGACGCTGAGGATTGTTTTGTATCTAGAAAAGCTCCTCTCCACATCAAATGACGTCACGGGAGCGTACTTGAAGACGGCGATGTCACTGCAGTGTTCATTGTATCCAAATGTTGCCATTTCGTTCCATTTGTTGTTAAATCGTTTCATTATCACTACGCGCAGGAGACAAGAAAGTAACGCACGTTTGCTTTCTATTTCGGGTTCATCGTAACACGTTTCAAATACAGTCAAACCTGGATAAGTGAAAACTGGATAAGTGAGAAAACTCTATAAGTGAGAGTAATAGCCAGGACCCGTCATTTTAAGCTCCCAAAACCTCTATTAGCGAGAAACAGAAACCTCTGTAAGAGAGAGTCGTTTTTCCCTCATAGACCTCCGTAAGTGAGACTGCTACTTATCTATACCTCTATAAACGACTGTCGAGCTTTATTTACAAATTTAACATGTGCTATTTTATGACTCATTCTTAACTTTCGTGGAACTTCCTACCATTGTTTTTGTATTCTCGTCAATATTGTTCCTATTCTATTTCGTGGAACTAAATAACTTTATTGTTGTTATTTTATCGCATTCTTTTCAAATGGACACGTGTGCCTGTGTACCGTCCTGTTTGTCAGACTTACTCAGTTTATAGTTTTCAACTGCGAAGGAAAGTTCTGTTCTGCATCATGTCAAAACGGAAAATTAAAGTACTGTCATTAAGTGATAAACTTAAAATAGTGAATGCGTTTGAATCCGGAAAATCGCGAAATGAAATTCAGAGGGAGCTTAATTTACCAGAATCCACCTATTATAAAATTATTAAATCAAAAGACTCTATAAAGTCTGAGTGCTCTGATGGACATGGAAATATTAAGAGGACTAGAGTTTCTGAATTTCCCAATATCGAAAAGTGCCTTTTGGAATGGATAAAACAAACTCTCGATAAGAATATCCCCATAGATGGACCTTTGTTGAAAGAAAAATCAAAAGAGTTTGCTACAAAACTGGGAATCCAGAACTTTTCTGCTAGCAACGGCTGGTTAGAGGGTATTAAAAGGCGTCATGACATAGCTTTCAAAAAAGCAGCTGGAGAAAGTAAATCTGTGGACCAAGGTGTGTGCAACCAGTGGACTGAAGATCTGCCAAATCTTTTAGAAGGGTATGAACCAGACGATATTTACAACGCGGATGAAACTGCTTTGTTTTTTAAGTGCCTTCCGGATAAAACATTTACGTTTAAAGGCGAAAAATGCCATGGAGGAAAACAAAGCAAGGAACGCCTTATACTTCTCCAGTGTGTAAACATGAGTGGTACGGACAAACTCCCACTTCTCATCATCGGGAAATCAAAGCGACCTAGATGTTTTAAAGGTGTCAAGACTCTACCCGTTGATTATGCCGATAATACAAAGGCTTGGATGACCAAGATATTATTTAAAGATTGGTTGAAAAAAGTTGACAAACAAATGAAGATAAACCGAAAAAAAATTCTGCTATTCATTGACAACTGTGCTGCCCATACGGACTTACCAACACTTGCAAACGTAAAAGTAATGTTTTTACCTGCTAACACCACTAGTAAACTCCAACCATTAGATCAAGGCATCATTCACACTTTTAAACGCTTTTATCGCAGAGAAGTCGTTAAACATATTCTTACGAGTCTGGAAGAAAACAGTAGCCCTGACATTAACGTACTTCTAGCTATGAAATTTGCTAGAAAAGCATGGTACTTAGTCAGTGACGTTACTGTCAAAAACTGCTTCAAGAAAGCTGGGTTTTGGAAAAGTACAGATGAACAAGGCCTGCCAGAGGAAAATGATGCTGAAATTGGACCTAGCAACGAGGAATGGACTAAGCTTGTGTCTCACGAATCCAATATGTTAATGCCGAGCTTCGACGATTTCGTTCAAATTGACGACGACGTAACTACCGCTGGAGAACTAACCGACGACGATATCGTTAAGAATTGTGTGAACACCTGTATTGCTGGAAATGACAGTGAAGACGAGGCACAGATTCCGGAAACAGAAATAAAGATCATTCCAATGAAGCTAGCTTTGAATGCGTTGGAGACGGTGCATCAGTACTTTGAATACGCGGCGGTTGTTGATCAAGCAATATTTGACAAAATTTATGAGTTAGAGAAAAACATTCAAAATACAAAAACAGAAACCCAAACGAAATTGACGGATTTTTTTGAGTGCAAATAAGTTCTAAATAAAATAAAATTGCATAGTAGTACATGAATTTTTGTTTTGTTTTCGTAAGCATTTAAAAATATATACTTATGTACATAATATATGTTGTGCATGTCATGCACATAATTTTATCATAATAAATATTTACTACATTCGTACTTGCTGTGACTTGTTATTGCTGCGTACCCATATAAGAGAGAAACGCTACCCATGTACCTGCATTAGCGAGAAACTCGGGTTAGTGAGAAACCTCTATAAGCGAGAATGAGATTGTGCTCCCTTGAACTCTCGCTTATCCAGGTTTGACTGTAATCCTTTGTTGTATATTTTTTTAGTTTATTTGTGAAAATATCACCTGATACATTGTCATGCGAGACACATTCTCAAGCTTTTTATTCTCGTGTCCTTAAAAATATGACAAATATATGCATTTAGGGCAATATTCGATCAAAATATGACCTTTTACTAAAATATGTGTAAATATGACTTTATATAGCAGATATGTGGCAGATAATGTGGGTACAGTGGATAGTTGTACCATAGAGTAAAGATCCTTATTCTATAGTTGTACCCACTCGAGACACTCCGAGTGGGGAAAGTACCCACTCGGAGAAGGGTGAGAAAAATATTTCATAAATGCTGAATTCCAGAAATGCCTCATTTCCTAACCGTCAATATCATTTTTTATTCACTGTATATCATTTAACAATAGTTGTTAAATGGTTAAACAAAACGAAAAAGTTTTTGATATATTTCATTATTTATATGCTCATTGTTACAATTCTGTCAATGTAACGGTATTTCAGTTGACTTTTCATACTTATTAATGAAATGATCGAATTTCTACTTTTGAATTTACGGCGGGAAAAGTTCGCGTGTGCGCATTAGGTTAAGCGCTCCATACACAACGGCTATTGTAGCATTATCTGTGTGAGTCCGCAAGTAAATGTACGAGGAGACAGGCAGATGGACCGGTTCGTGGTGCGACGGAAAAGAAAGAATGAGGAGAGCGTGGACAATGCCGTTGGGCAACAGAGAGAGGGGGATAAATTTCCAACTCCCGGAGATATTCCAGGAGTCACAGATATTCGTGTCGAGCCGGCTGACCAAGTAGACAGTCAAATTCGTGAGTATAAAAGTACACATTAGTTATTTTTCCATCATTTTCTAATTTTTTGAATGAATGTAAAATATATTTGACATAACTATACTTACATAATTATCATAAAATAGAATACGAAATGAAAAATGAAATACAAAAAATATGCAAGTCCAGATAAGAAATGTAAGTGAAATATGCACAATAATGAAATGCACGTCATTTGTATGTTTTCCTTTTTAGAGCTGGTTGTAAAGAACTCGCCGGTACCCCCAACTGATCACACTGAAAGTCAAAAGCAAAAAATAAACAAAGACCGTTCCAACAATGGTGAGTTTGAAATTACATTATATTACACTTCGGCTTTTCTTGCATCGGCAATTCTTGCATCGTTGCTTCGCTTTCTCTTGGTGAACCGGGAAACAAATTAACGGCGGAAAATTTTAAATATGCAAGTACAAAATGGTTATAAAAATATTAAATTTTAATCAACATGTTTCTTATAATTCTTAAATTGAACTATTATTTAAAATTAAATATTACATCTATAATTAATATATTTTTGACAATATGATTCATGACATTTATATATATATATATATATATATATATATATATATATATATATATATATATATATATGATATAGAAAACAAATGCAAGACCAAAATAGACATTCAAATTATGACAAGTGTCACTTGAAATAAAACTAAAAATTGTACTGGGTTAGGTTATGCAAGAAATGCCGAATTTCCGTTCCCAAAAGTGCACGAAAAGCCGAAGTCAAGTGTAGTTAATTTTCGTCGTTTTCAATTTTTTTTAATGAATGTCAAAACTATTTGACGTAACCAAACTAATAAAATAACAATATAATATAATATAAAATGGAATAAAAAATATATGCAAATTCAGATACGCAATATTTGTAAAATAATAATTTAGGAATTATGCGTAATATAAATGTTTTCTTTTTTAGAGCTGACAGTGAAGAGCTCTTCGGTGCCAGCAGTTTGGAAGATCTGGCAACAGCAGAATCCGTGGCTTCAACTCAACGCGAACGATAGAGCCACTTGCAGTATTTGCAGTGCAGCGTGCAGGCGACAGTTGATCCTCAAGTTCGACCCGTGCTTGGGTTGGTGACGGATTGGAACTGGAAGCATGGAGCAGAGCGCATAAAGACTCACGTGACGAGTTCTCTGCACATCAATTGCACCGAAGCCTTGTACAACGTGGAATCCATCAATGTTGCACAATCCATCTCGGCGCGACACTTTCAGCAGCTGATGGACAACAGAACGGAGATTTTTTTCCACGTTCAAAGCACTGGCGAGACAGGGTCTCCCAATTCGCGGGAGCAACAACCAGAGGCGTATCTAGGTATTCAGGCGCCCATGGCAAGCATCAAATTTGCGCCCCTGTCAGGATTCTTCAAATGAGGGTTGTTGTTATTTGTTTTGGCGGGTATTCTCTAATTAGCGCCCCTTGTGAGTGGCGCCCATGGCACGTGCCATGTCTGCCATACCATAGATACGCCTCTGGCAACAACGACGAGAATTTTATGACATTTGTAAAGACGAGCAGAGGACGTAATGGAGTTGAAATCCTGGTTGCAAAGAGATGGTCACAGGTGGCTCCACCACAATTCTCAAAAAGATATTCTCGATCTGATGGCCACCACAGTTTTGACGAACATTAAGGAAGAGATTAGTAGAACTGAGTTCTTTTTGATATCACTGGATGAAACGTCCGACATGTCCCGAACGGAGCCAGTGTCTGTCTCAGAGTCGTTTCCGAAGATTTAACAGCAGAACATTTCATCCGATTTTTTTCGACGTCAAACATTAAAGCAGAGACCCTATTCGACCTAGTCCACGACATCTTCGCCCTGCACAAGTTGCCGATTTAAAATCTGAGGGGCCAATGTTACGACGGGGCTGCAAACGTTTCCGGCAAATTCTCGGGGTTGCAATCGCGAATCCGCGAAGAAGAGCCTCGAGCGTTATTTGTACATTGCAATGCCCATAACCTCAACCTCGCGGTCCAGGACGGGATTGAAAAGGTTTTGTCAGCGAGAAAGTTTATTGGAACGATCAAAGATTTGATTACCTTTGTTCGAGACTCGCCAAAACGAATCGCGCAGTTCAAAGACTTGCAGACTGAAGCAGCCAAGGAGAGTGAATCCGAGTTGCCTTTCCTTGCCGCCTATTGCCCGACCAGGTATATATCATCAAACAAATTCCATCAAATTACGGTGGGAAATATGTACATAATTATTTCTATTTTACATATGGGTAGTACGCATCAAGTCTCTGACGACTGTTAAAGCAAATTACGAACAGTTGTCGCAGTTCTTCCACGACCGAGCAGAGGACCCGGACATCGACAGTGCAGTCGCAGCGAAGGCCTTCGTGTTCTATGATTACATGCAGTCTTTCGAATGCGTCTTTTACCTGAACCTGATGACAGAAATTTTCGATCGCGTCGAGATACTGAACAAGGAACTCCAGTCGACAAGTCTGTGCGTCATAGACTCTTACGAGAAAATAAAAGCGGTTACTGACGTCTTGGACGCTTCGCGCGATAAACAATTCCAAGACATTTGGTGTAAGAGCGTTCAAGCGGTTCAGAATCTCGATCTTGACGAACCTCAACTTCCGCGTCAACGAAAAATTCAAAAGCATATTGACCCAGATTCGAGCGAAAACTACAAATTCACGTCACCTGAAGATTTCTTCAGGAAGTCGTATTTTGAAGTATTCGATCAGCTGCTCGCGTCCTTGAGAAGTCGTTTCGAGAAGGATTCAGCGCAATTTTTCAAGTTGCTGGAACGATTTGTAATTGGACAGCCCGCTAACATCGACGACATTATAAAATTTTATGTCGACGATTTTGACAAGGAACGGTTGTTGAGCGACCGAGACATGTTCCTGGAACTTGTGAAGAGGCAACAGGTATCGGCGAAAAACTTGGGGGAAGTTGTCCAGTTTTTGAAAAAAATTGAATGGGCAAGAGGGCTTATTCCCGAGTTCGTGCGTTTTGTTCGCCTTCTTGTCACGATACTCGGTCGTCCTGTTCGAACGAACGCAGTTTTTTGGTATTGCGGCGGCTCAAAACGTACATGCGGTCAACGATGTCGGTCAACGATATCGAGATCGGCTTAACAGCATCGCGATACTCCCCGTATACCACGATTTGACGGACAAACTGGATCTGCAGAAACTGTTAAATATTTTTATATCTAAAAATGCGAAACATAGCGCTGTTTTTACTTTGCAATAATAAGCCAACAAGACTGTTCAATGTATATATTTAAAAAATGTGAAACGCCGCATAGTTTTTACCTAGTAAAAATAAATAACGATTAAAATGTTTAAATACAATTATGTTTCATATTTTTCTCTTCAAATACATTTTCAGTGGCAGGTAGGGGGGAGTGGGGAGAGGGAGGAAACTCCCACCCAAGTCAACTACCCACTCGGATTCAACACCAACAGCCGAGCCTGTTTAATGCACAATATGTTTTTTCTCTTTGACAATACCTGGATTCGTGCATAAATTGTTTTAAAAGTCACCCGGAGGTTCAGAAAAAAATATATGACATGTCATTAAAATCCGGGCCCTACTGATAAGTACAAAATAACAGATTTTACATTTGAGTTGAAAACGCGTAGTTTTGTTTTAAGGCAATGTTCCTGTTTTCCACACTCCTCTTTATTGTATAAAAAACGTTTGCTTTGTTGATTGTTTAACGTTTTCATAGGGCCAGAGAGTATTATACATACTCTCTGGTGGGCTTGTAGGGCAAAGTTATAAAAACCCAATGTCGTATATCCACCCTAAAACTACCCGCATTGGTTTGTTGGTGGTTTGGCGCGGGGTGGTTGGTAACACGCAGCGCACTGGACTCAGCCTGGCACCCCCCTCCACTATAAAGAACACTGGCAGGGCAGTTGTTGTCTATTCTCGGGGCGTATGGATGTGCACTCTCTCGCGTTCCCGGTTTTTCTGTTAATTTGTTCTAACACACTATGTATTACGTATGTATCATGAATACAATAAAACTTTTAGCATTCAGTTTCCCGGAGTAACGTATTTGTCACCCGTAGGAACACAAAACCCAAGATTACAGCAGAGAGTATTGGAATGCTCAGCTGTTTCCATAGAAAACTCGTTTTGTGGAACCCTAATACCGAAACAGTAGATTTTTCATGTACCTTGTAAATTACTTTCTCCAATAGTACACCCGTGGAAACACGCGACGAAAATGCCTTGGTCCGCCTCGTTGATGGCGATACGATGGGGTTGGCACCTACCAGTGGCGTAGCGTCAGGGGACGCTGAGATGCTGAGCATCCCCATATATAATATTAATAAAGAACCCTAAATACTGTATTGATAATCTTACAAGTGGTCCGTTGAGCGAAACACGTTTTGTATTAATTTTTAATTGATTTCTTATGATTGAATTCGGCGGGTTGTTGGAGCTGGCCTCTGATTGCTTGGAAGCTAAAATGCTCCTAGCGTCTGCTGCGAGATTGCGACGAGCAATGACGCATGCGCAGATGGCGAGGTTCCCCTCTCCCCTCTTCACCCTGACCAAGGGAAACCCGACTGCTTTACGCTAGCATCCACTGCGGAAAGAAACTCGTTTGTGCACGAGAGCGCAGCACACTTCAGGTGGTCAGTAAATTATCTCTCACTCGGGAGTCCCCCTTGGTCATGGGCACAAACTAGAAATAGTACCTGTATACTATTTCTTAATTAATATCCAAGAAATTGAATTATCCCTTAAATAGATTACATATTATTTTAGTCTGCAATGTATAAATTAACGAGTGGTCTCATTGCCATTCGCATATAAGAATTAAGCTAAGCCATTGTATAATTTGCTTTCAAGACATCGGCAGTCCTGACTACTGTGAGGATTTCGTGGGAAGCGCCTACACCGTCGTAAGCAATCGAGATCGTGGAAATAGTTCCAGTGTATCTGCCTTGTGTTGCATTCGCCTATTAGATGAAGTAGTTGATAGTGACATTTTATGTGTTATTGTTGAGCATCTCCAAACGTACGAGTCACGCTACGCCACTGGCACCTACTTCCTCCAACTTCAATTGTAATCAAAAGTCCCTATAAGCCAATGTAGTATGGCGGGTGAATTCCGGGAGGTTGGTATTTCTTACTTTCTCTTATACTACACGTATGTACGTACGTATAGTATAGGGAAAGTTATGTAATGCTGCGCGAAAAAAACTTGGATTTTCGGCAGAAAATCTCTTATTACAGGGCCCTGGTAACGAACTAGTGGTGCTACAGAAAGGCACAGACTTTCCCGTATTAGTTTTCTGTCCTTGCGTCTGCGCTAACTATTCGGAATTGCCACATACTCATTCCAGCTGCAATCTATCGCCCAAAGTATATTTTTGTAATATTTTCTTAATTTTTCGGTTTCCTAATGAGAGAACGGAAATATTCATTTAAGAATATTAAAGAGCACAAAAACTTGGTCCTAAATGGCAATTTTCTTTTAAACATTTTGCGCCGTTTTAAAGAAAATGGCGTTTTAGCGCTACTAAATAAGCGTGAAATTTGAAGCTCTTTTTTACAGATAATTTTGGAGTTTTCAAAAAACTTCATTTGAAGTCGTTTGAAGCACTTACACTCACAAATATAATAATCTTTAGAACTTTCTGGAAATGTGTATATTAAAGGTGTGAGAGATCTTTCAAAAAAATTACATTTGTGTAATTTTTGAAAAAACAAAATAATACCTCAAAATAAACTTTATATTATATTAAAGAGTGCAAATAGCATTATCCGTTTCAAAAATTTGAAGAAAAAATTTGGAGCCGTTTATGAGAAAATGGCGTTTGAGACTTTCCGAAAATGCGGAATATGGCGTTTATGTTATCTCAAAGTGGACATTTAGGACTATCCCTACCAAAAGTTGAAAGAATAAATTTGGAGCCGATTTTGAAAAAATATTGTTTTTGTATTTTTTTAATTGCACATATTGCACCCAATATTGCGCGAAAACTACTAAAATTTTCAAACAAATGTACATGACCTTAAAGAAAGAACTCACTACGAAGAACAAATTTTATTTGAAGGAAAAATCTGCAATTTTGTAGTTGGAGGAAGACGCCGAATAAAATTCAAACTTTTGCAATTTTCGAAAATTCAGAGTTAACCGTGAAAATCGGACCTATGCTACCTTAATGAGTGTTTTTTAGTCTATTCTTACAAGAAGAAGAAAAAATTTGGAGCTGTTTTTGAGAAAATTTCGAAAATGTCCGGGGGGTTCATGTAAAGTATCCCCAAAAATTAATGAATGGTTCAAAATCGCAGAGCTTCGACTCAGGACAAATTCACAGAGGTTTCTTCAATTTGGGAAAAATCGTAGGCATAGTTTATGCGCTAGTGTTGTTCACATACACCGCACGGACGGACGTTTTGCTTTCAATTGGTTTTTCGGTATCAAGGACCCACAAAACAGGGATTCTGACAACACCACGTGTTAGGTTTTCCCCCCTTGATTTAGCAACTGGATTTATCCAATTTTTCGTTATCAGGGACCGGTAACGAATTTTTTCTGCCGGAAATTCGCAATTTTTTCGCGCAGCATTACATAACTTTCCCTATACTACGTATATTACTCCGTATATACGTACGTTTACAGGAAAGTAAAAGTTTATTTTCATAGTTGTAGGAAGACGTCGTTTTCAGTTTTCGAAAAATCAGGAATTTTAATGAACATGAGACTTGTATCATTCTCTTGAACGTTCTTCACACTATTCAACAACACAATTTAATCAAAAACTTTGGAGCTGTTTTTGAGAAAAAAAAGTTATTTCACCCAAACTTACGCGAAAAGTGCTCAAGTTTTCGAAAAATTGTACATGACCTACTTTCAAAATTAATCTTTAAGAAACAGATTTCATTACGGGAAAAAATGTGTATATTCATAATTGTGGTTGCAGAAAGACGCCGAAAAAATTCTGAATTTTTGCAATTTTCGAAAAATCAGGAATTTCAACAAACATGGGACATGCACAGTTTATTGGGACATACACAGATGTCTTAAACGTCCTTCACTCTGTCCTACGACTAAATTTAATCAAAACCGATGGAGCTATTTTTCTGTAAATGCCCCGGGGGCTTCATGTACCCCTCGAAATTAAAATATCGGTTTCAAATTCAAGGGGCTGCAAAATCACTCAAATCTACGGGAATATCGATATTTGAGAAAATCGACTGAACGGTTTGGCGGCTAGCGTTTACAGACGGACAAACGTTTTGCCGTCAATGCCGTTTCGGTATATATATATATATATATATATATATATATATATATATATATATATATATATATATATATATTCTGGCAACACCACGTGTTCGAGTATTTTTTCTAAATGTAGCAACTGGAGTTATCCACTGTTGTTACTAGGACCTGGAAATTCGCCATTTCTCGCGCATTATACGTAACTTTCTCTCTACTGCGTAAGCGATAGCAAGGATGTAAATAGATGGGGCAAGTTGAGAGTGAAGGAAGGTAACAGAGGGTAAAAAAATGTTTCATCCCAATCTGTGTACACGCCGTCGTGGATAACGTATGAGCGAGTTTTCTGCGCCAATTTAAATGGTTCTAGAAAATATTACATATCAGTTTCGAATATTTTCTTTACAATCTTACAAATTCAATACAAAATTAATGAAAAAATATTTCCATTTATTGTACATCTAATATCTTTAATTTATTTATGGTTTTAAACAAATTAATTAGTCAATATTTTAATGATTTAGTACAAGAGTCAAAAAAAGGAATTACTTAAGCATATATTGAAAAATGTACAAAAATAAATGTTACAATGAACACCCCCTACCCCCATGAAACACAGCAAAATGCTGCCTCAAACCCCATCCCACTCTTTAGTGGTACATAATTTATAATGACTTCTTGGTCTATTGTCTCAATGTTTCAAATTCCACCATGTTTTGAGAAACCATCAATAAATTTCTGGATGGTCAATGCACAATTATTAAGTTGTATACATAAACAAGAGCTATAAAAACTTTTTTTTAAACATAGCAATGTAATCAAGTGACAAACAAAATGACTTTTGGAAGGTCTTTTCGTTTCCTCTTTGATTCTGGATAACACATGCAAGCACACATGCACTCATACAATAGTGTAATATATGAGAAAGATCTTTGTTATAAAGTTGGTTTGTAGATGTTGTAGGAATGTTGAACTAAAATACTCAAGAGTAGTAAAATTAGAATTCTAGAGGTTTCAGGGTTAACAATGTGAAACACATAAGGAATAAAAAAATTACAAACAAATTTTATTTTGTCACATTCAGCACCAAAGTTACAAAATTAATAGTACAATTTAATATTTACATAAATATATTTGTCCTTAACATTAATGATTTTCAAAGAATTACAAACATATTAATGATATAATTATCATTGCAAATAACAGAAATATGACTAGTAAATTTTCAATGATAATTTTCTTTGAATAGGAATGATTATTAATCAAATAGAAAAACATAATAGCTGATACCAATATTGTACAAAATGAATAGGAAAAACAATCAGGCCAAACACACATAAATACATAAAGTATGCCACATTCAGAAAATGAAACCTTTCACAGAATGAACTGATCTTACATTACATTGCAAATCTATTTGTAATGTCCACACTAGTGAACTTGAAGGCAAAAATTTGATAACGTTCATGAAGGGTTCATTAATTCTGAAAGCAAACAGTAAAATTGTAAACATGCAATCAATTGAAGAAAGAACTGAATAATGTTTTAGATTTTGTTACTATTCTACTTAAATACAGTAATAGCTTACATTTCCAAAATAGCGGTAAGCAGCAAAAGGCTGTTTTTTGAAGAAGTTCAGTACATTTCAATGCATAAGGATCATTCTTCTCTACAACTCATCATTAGCTTGAAAGGGTAGCTGCCAAGAAAAGAAAAATTGATGGCAGCAGTTATGTAGGAAAAAGTGGAATGAGAAAATCAAATTTTTGACAATGAGACTTCAAAATATGTTTGGTCATCTTTTGAAAAGTCCATAATTATATACAATTTAATCCTAATTTTGAAAAACATTAAAGAAAACATTTTTGACAATGTAAAAGTAATTACAATGTTCATGGATTTTAAAAAAATATACTAATTAGAAAGCAAATTTTAATTGTGTGAGGCAATAATCAAGTGAATTTTAAGTTTACTGTCAAAATCTACCACTTTTTTTATTACAATCTCTATTTTCAATATTCTTAATTATGAAAACTAGTCACAGAAGATTGAAGCAAAAAGGACAGTATCTTACAAATCTGTCTACAAAGGCACACACATACAGCAGTCTTCAAATACACTAAAGTTAGATTCTGCAAAAAAATATAGAATACAATGTGTCTCAACCAACAAATAAATGAATATAAATACTCCCAATATACTTTTTAACTGTTACATACAAAAAGGGGGGAGGCGGAGTCAATAATAGACACAATGCAGTTATCTCATCTATCTTTTTCAGATAGGACTTTTATTAGTAGAACCTTTCTTAACTCGTAATGATAGTTTCGCCTTTCATCAGTTATAGAATGTTTAGAAACAAATTTCACACAGTTGGCATGTATAATCACTTGTGGAAATTACCATTACCATTACAGCTAAGCTCTTACTGCACATAAATAAATTGCAAACTTATTTTAGAATCTATTGATGTGAATTACAGTTGTCCAATTCAGAAGACATTCCAAATGTTGAACAAGTTCTTTAATAAAGACTTTCCCATTTGTGTCCCCATGGAAAGGATTCCAAGTATAGACAATTTTCAAAACGTATCTGAAATATTATCCCCCCTCCCCTCAATCTCAGTGTTCTCGAAATTGGGATATGACCGTTAAAGATGCTGAACAAATATCTGGCAAAAAGTACCTAGCATGTTTATTAGCTCATAAAGAGAGAAAAAAAGTCTATGATTTGAGTTGGTGTAGCTTTTCTATAGTGAAGTTATCTTTCAGCGAAACATGTTCAATATTTAAGCATACAATCCACAAAGAAAAGCAGAAATGAAAGAAGAAACTTATAATGTTGGCAAGAATCAAATCAGTATCTCCTTGTACTACAATGAATCCAGAGCACCAAGACAAATTAAAATAACACACAGTTACAAAATGCCCTGCAAATTAAATCAGATGGCTTTGGTGAATTTTCCAGATTATAATCTATGGTAGATATCCTGGCACCATAATGCCATGGTTATTTATGAGAACAATTAAAATAAACATTTATTTAACATTCTCTGTTTCATTCATCATTTGACATGACAGAAATCATCATCTTCATCTGCTATATACTAAATTTTCCATACAAAAGTCCAACACAATACAATGTTTTATTTAACAACAACAACAACAACAAAAAAGAAAGAAAGAAAACAATAAAATAAAAAGGAAAACCAGATCAACATGCCAATAGGCCCATCACATATATACAAGGGAAAGCAAATTAATAAAATAGCAGTTACAATATCATAATACAACTACTTTAACACACGAATTATCACCATTGGCTCAGAATATTGGATTTGCAAATGTTTGGCACACACAAATAATGACCAAATCAAAACAAAAACTGCACTACAAATCTTATATTTCCTTACATAATGTTTCTTCACAGCCTTTTTACCCTCCAGCTCATGCACCAGAGAAATTTAATGCATATTACAATTAAAGGAAGCCTCTTGATGTTAAAATATTAAATTAACAATTTCCTTAAGCTTACTACACTTGTTCACTTTTGTAGTTGTAACTGCAGTGAAATACATTGTTCTATTCTACATCGCCATAAACTATTTCTTTGGTTGATAAAATATTTTCTAACCCCAAAGACCTAAGCAAATAAATAAAAGGTATTTGGTATGCAACAATAAATTCAATACATTTACAGTTAAATGGGAAAGAATTAAATTGATACCATATTGCCTCTAACATTCTCAGCACTAAATTGTTACTTAAAAAACCACACCAGATTACCAATTAATGCATTAAAACACTTAATAAAATACATAAGACATCACATAATGTGTATAAAGAAGAATGCATCAGGGTATTCTGATAATATTTGTTTATATCGTTTAAATTTTTAAGAAACTAAGCTATTACTATTACAAGTGTTTAAAATTCAATATATGAGCAAATGATTGTCTCAATACAGACTGTAGTGTCTAATATTTTGTAGCAAGTTCAGCCAAATAATTGTCATCAAATAATAATCAAGCACTTATTGTGGGGAATGAATAAAGGAAAAAAACTCATCTATACAATTATCATTATTTTAAATAAAAGATTTATTATTATTATTAAGTAATGAAAAGTTAGACTTTGCTGACTGAGTAATTTGACACAGGGCAGTTTTGCAGAAGGAAATTGTTAATACAAAGAAATGAATAACAATTGTTCTTACTCCACAAATTTTGAATGTACTAACGGCTACAACATTGCACAAAAGAAAGTATGTTGCAAATGCTAAACATAATTCACAGCATGATTGATTTTACTTCATTTCTTGCTATAAAAGATAGGTATCTATTCATTAAGGAAGTTTCCAGTACAGTGATAACATTTCCAATTGGAAGAACTTGCACATTCATTAAAATGTTTTACCTCCCAGAATTACGGGATCAGTCAAAGAAGCTAATTGAAGCAACATGTTGGCAATAATATGAAGGCAATATAGTCTCAAGTCTTCTTGTCTACATAACATTATTAACTCAATAATTCAATGTATACACAAACACAATATATTATTTAAATAAAATATATGGAACTCCAAGCTCTTACAAAGACACATTCTTTTAATCATGAGTTATTAATAAAATTATCTTGTGGAAATGCACTAAAAACATTATAAAGCTTTGCATTTATAATATAAACAAAAATATGATATGGCCATCCTATATGAACATTGGAAAATAAAAATGGAAATATTTAGTAGTATTGAATCAGAACATGTGGAAGAAATGTACGAACTGACCTACACAATGGGGAAGAGCATCTCTTGAAAGTTAAGTAAGGTGATTCTTCAATGTCTGCAGAAAATATTTGATATAAGTCCTTGTTTTGCACTGTTCAATTCTGTTTTAAACAATAAATGCTGTTCTTCAAGAGAGGCATTCTTCAGTGTTTTAATACTGGCTATAGGAAATGTTTGGTGGTCCTCACTTGTACCCATGAGTGAATACACTCAGTAAATATCTTAGTAAAAATTACTTTTACACTAAAGATATTTATAATTGTGTGAATATTCTGTTATAAATGTAATATACATGGTATGAAAAATAGTATGAAACTATTTTAGCAAAATATAAAGTGACATAACACACATCTCAAACAATTTGTAATTGTGAATTATTGTATACTACTTGCAAAATTTTCATCACACTTGAAATATTTTCTGCATGTAGTTTTGAGCAAATAAAAATATATTAAAAAAAAAATACAGAATGTCCCACCCACTTACGGGCCACCCACTTAACTCCTAAACGGTTCAAAATATCGGAGTGCAGTTTTCACTTAATAAAATGAGGAATCTTGGGGCAATTAATATACCTCAAGAGATATTATTTGAAATATTTTTAGTTTTTGAGAAATTGAATCATCTTTTATTTTTTAAATGTAACTATATATTTTTCACATCAGCAGAGGATAATCATAAAAAGATGAATACAACGATGTATCGTATGTTAGTATTCTGATATTGATTTGAGTATCAAATTAGATTTTCTGACATGTGATTTTACATTAAAAGGATGATATTTCCTTCAGTAACCCTCACAACTGTTGCCTTCAGGGAAGGTATCCTTTGCTGCACCATGACGGTTAGGTTTAATTTAAAATCCGAAATTCTGCACTGTCAGAAATGTCATTAAATCTAACGAAGATTAAAATCTTGTAAATTAAACTTGCAAATTACAGTGGAATTTAAATTACACTGTACATTTCTGATTGTAATTTTATACTCTACCATCAAAATACTAAAATATGATACATCATTGCCTTTCTCTTTTTATGATCTATCCACTGCTGATAAGAAAATGTATAGTTTCATTTAAAAAATTAAAGATGATTCCATTTCTCAAAAACAAAAAATATTACGAACAATATCTCTACAGCATATCATTTGCCCCATGATTCCGCACTGTTGAGCAAAATATACTTATATATCGTGAACCACTTAGAAGTTATCGGATTGGATATGACCTCTAATATTGAGAGCATCTTTACTGATGAGCAAATTTGCACCTTTCTTCAGCTCTAGTGAAGTAATAAAAAAGCAAATAAGTACTGAAAAATTTTGTGAATTGCCTGACCAGTATAATAGAAGGTTTTTAATTAACTAATTACACATTTTAAATTTCCACAAGAAAATTTCCAAAATAATATAAATATTTAAGGAAATCTAATGTTTAAAAAAATTATATATTTTTCATTTATTCTCACTGATGCTCTAGTCTCCTTTAATTATCCTAAGATTAATAACTTTATTTATCATATTGTGCCTTCATTCTCAAATGTAAGGCATCTTGAATTAATTCAGTTGTATTGTTCCTATAGATATTAACAGAGCTACAATAAGAACAGTACCTAACAATGATCCAATTATAAGCCACATCTTCCAATTCTTACATCTTTGTCGCCTGGCAACTGATCTACTGGCTTGTCTGAAATCTCCACTCTATAACCAAATCAAGAAGGCATTATTAAAATCACAACAAATTTTGAAGCAAGACAAAGAAAAATATGTGTACACTACCTTTACTGTCAGATTTTCAGATTTAGTGACCAAATCTTCTAGCTTCTCACCTCTTTCAATTAACTTTTCAACATTACTTAATATAATTTTTTTCACATCATGAACTTGAGTTTCCAAAACTGTTAACTTGTCTCCTTGACCTACATTGAAATTAAACTGACATTTGATAATAATTAGATATCTATGTGAAAATTTCAATATCAATTTCCATTTTTACTACCATCTTAAACATACCACTACTGCAGCTAAAATGGGTGCAAAATCATTTTGAAATTCATTTTCATTTGCAGTGGGTGCTTTCTCAGTTAAAGTTGATATTTCTGTAAATTTTGTCCTGATAGTATCCAAAAAAGTGAAGGGGAACAAATGCTTGTCAGTTGGATCAGTAATACAGCAGTAGATCAGTCCACTTTCTTCAGCAAAAACATGAACCTGAAATCTAGGCAAAAGAATGAAATAGCAACAATTTTTTTTTAATGTAGTAAAATGACAGATCTACCACTGAAAAGTACCACTACAAAGATAAATTGAAACTCACCTCTGAACTGGAAATGTTAGCTTCCTTTCTCCTGGAACTTTAGGAATTAGTGGTAATATCGTTGATATATAACAAGTAAAATTTTCCGGCTCTGTTTGATGAGTAACCAGAATCACTTCGCCATATGTAACACAGCAGAAAAGTATCTGTGGTTTCGCACTTGCCATTATGCAAAATTTAATAGCTCTGATCTACGTATTTGTCACTTTTCTAACACACCAAGTTCGTTTAAAACTCGATGTGATTCTTTTATGCTATGACATTGTCGTACAAGAAATAAAATTGCCAATCCGCTGGATGGGCATAATAGCAGTCACGTCAACTTGTCAGCAAGTAAGACAAGAATCTCTGGCAAAATGAAACGCCAACATGTTTCACTTCAGTCAGCAATTTATCATTATCTCGTCTTTCTAACCATGTTGACAATTGCACATGGACAAATAGGACTGATATCAATACTAATGACTAACCTATATAAACTTCTAGTCATCAGCTGACTTAACGAGGGAGAGCCTGGGGAGAGCAATGAGCGTGTTTTACGAACGAAATATTATCTCCACTTTCAGCCCTCTAGCGGCTGTTCTAGGTACTATGAAAAGTATCGCTTCGACTACTGTCAAGTAGTACTTGAGATAAGAAATTTTCTTAATATTTCATCAGCAAAAATAGATTCAAATGAATTCAGTATCAAGGTGGTTTCAGAAAATATCTAAGGTGAGATGGGATAGCTTTTAAAAATTATACGGAATATCTTTTAAACGAAACATATTTATGACAATAATTGCTACGGGATGTATATTGTATATTGTATATTTTATTTTCAATTTGTATACTTCAATTTTTGAAAAATTCCAAAAGAAAATCTTCGGACGATTTTATCGTTATTCTACTAATACTATCATTCTTTTCTTTCCTACACAAAAGTGTTTAAATTAAAACTCCGCCAATTTTAAAAATATGTGAATGAAGTTTGTGATTTGCTTCGTAAATAATATATAATTTTGAAATATTTGTTATTATTAATTATATAATGTTAAGGATAAAGTCCGAATTCGGCGAATTCACAAATTAGCAGGTTAGAGCTTACCAAAATTGGGTGCTAAAGCCCTTTATGAAAAGTTGAAGTAGGAACACCTTCGAAAAATTCTTCGGACTTAAGCGGAATGAATTGATTGATTAGTAATTTCGGGCGCTTCAGCTGCTAAGGACTTCAACTGTAAGAGAAATGCATCTTTTATCGCGGGATCTTACGCCGTTGGATGGCGAGATCCGGTACCGACCTACGTCGGCTTGCAGCGTGGTACAGCTCGAGGAGGGACAAGCTCTAAGCACCCGACAGGACTCCCATGTGTGGTAATATGGTGCATGTGATTGTAAGTGTATGTAAGTAAAAGGTGAGGAAAGGACAACAAAGTGGAAAGAATGATCATGCGCAGTCAGTGGCCCGCTTATTAGGATACTGCTCCGTCATTCGGTGCCTGGGTGTTGATCGGAGCAACCATGGGAAACTCCCGATCAGAGCAGCCGGCCGCAAGAGTTCTCTTCCAAACAGAGGTTGAATTCGTCCTAGCTATCTAGCTAGTCGAAAGCTAGCTCGTGTCGAAAATCCTGCCACCGTCGGGATTCGAATCCTAGGACCTCTCGGTCTGAACCAGTGCAGTGACATCAGTTGATGCTCCGAGTCACCTTTGGTGGTTTTAGCCGAATGAAGTACGCATTAGTCAACACGAGGTGGCTACGACAGGTGATGTACGTAAAGAAGACGCGGAATAATGATAAATAGTTATCTGACTGCTGGTGGGAAGTTTGAAAGTCGTAGAAACAAGCAAGTCAAACCACACCCGCAAGAGCTATTCGCGCACCCGCCTGGGAAGTCCGGCGCTCCTGCGAGCATGGATTACTTACCCTGTTTCTGCTCTCATTTCCCCTCCAAATCCAGGAAGGGAAGGACATGAGTCAAACTGGCCCGCCCACCATAGCAAAATCAAACCGTACTAGAACCAGCATTTTTAACTATTTTATTACTAATTTATTACCGCAAAACCAATATTTTACCGTTCATCTTCACCCCTCCCCCCAAAAAAACAAAACAAACAAACAAAAAGAAAGAAAGAAAGAAAAAGAAACGGGTGGCGGACTAGCTTGATATCAAGCCTTCTCTCGCCCAGCTTGCCGGTCGTCTCTGCCATGCTAGGCCATTCCAGCTTCCCCCCGCCCCCAGTTTGCTCTTCTCCGTCGCGTCGTAACTAATTTTGAACTTTGACCTCGAATTACACAAAGATTAATGGCGCTTTCGAAATTATTTAAAACTAGCTGATTACCCGACGCTGTCCGCATATTTATTTCTCACGATCGTCTTTGAAGCAGCCTCGCCCCCACCGCACTCATCCCTCGTCTCTCCCGCAAACCCTATTCGCGCTGCCGTGGCTGTCCTGCCTACAGCTCCCGCTCCTCTCATGCACCCAGCCCTTTCCGCTCAACCTGTTCCTCCCGCTCATAACACTTCGTCCGTCTTCCACACACGCTCTACCTCGCATGCCTTGGCCGTCCTGACAATACCTCTTGCCCCGCCTATTTAGCCTTCTGCGCCCCATCTGTTCCACATACTCATCACGCTTCGTCCGTTTCCCCCGCACCCCCTATCTGATATCCATTCACCCCCTTCTGCTCTATTTATTCCTCACGCACATTACGTTTCGTCCGTCTCTCCCACATGCCATAGCTATCCTGCAAACACCTCCCGCCCTCCCCTATCATGCAGCCCTTTCCGCTCTATCTGTTCCTCCCGCTCATCAAGTACCTCCCTCATCTTCCGTCTTTCCACCACGCCCATTCCTTCCACTCGGCCTGCTCTCTCCGCTACGCCGCTCCTCCTTCTGCTTTTGCTTCTTTCGTTGCTCTCGCTATTTTTGCTTATTCTGCTTCGCCAGTTCCTTACTGTCCTTCCACTCCGTCTGCTCATTTCGCCCCTCCCGTTCCGCCAGCTCTGCCCTCTCCATTCGGTCCTGCTTGGTCCCGCCCCAAGTCACACAGCAACATCCAGCAACAATGAGTCCCAAAAGGATTGGAGATTGAATTTAATTGAACATTAAAAAATATTTTTGGGTGACAGGTTTTGAATCACAACCACGCTATTTTGGCAAACAGTTTTGGGTAACCGTTTTTGAATCACAACCACGCTTGGCCCCTCAAAAGTATTCGTGCGAAATTTGGGAGCAATCACTTCGTAGTCTTAGGCGCAGGACTCATTTTCGTTGAACTCATTAAATTTTCGAAAATTGCAAAAGTTGCAATCAATGCGAGAAAATATGTGTTGTTGTAGCCCCACAATTTGGTTTAATGGAATCCACAATGCATATAGGCATTGGGGGGAAGTGGTGGTGCTTGGGGGGGGGGCGTGGTAAGTCAGATCCGAGCTTTGCAAGGCGGTACCGAACGGGGAGGAGTTTGCCGTTGGCGTTGATTTCGGTGGGCGAGGGGAAGCGAAGGGGAGAGGAGAGAAGCAGGGAATTGCGTGGTGAGGATGTTAATACAGTTTCTTCCACTTAGCCCTGCAGACAGACGTCATTATTTTTCCACTGTAACAGGTGAATGCAATAAATACATAGGCAATGTCGGGTTACTTCAGTTAGTTTCTTTAACAATGGAGAAGAAGCTGATAGGCGATAACTCAAGTTTTGGCTAAAAATAAAATAAGTGTATGGATTCTTGGATTCTAAAAAGTGCATGCTGAGCATACAGTACCAGACTAACTTAAAATTTACTTTTCTTATTCTTCTACTTTTTCATATCTTTTAATTTCCTTCTCATTTACACACACCCTTATCTTTTTCATATCTTCCTCTCCTTTTTCTGTCCTTCTCCTCCTCCTCCTTGAGAGCAACTCTCCTACATGTTCTTTGTGCTTCCTTTCACCTTAATCAATTGCCATTCATAAATACAAAACAAGTGAAGATATAGACACCCTTGGATTTTTGAAAATAATCATGTTAATTTTCTTATCAACCATCAGGCGTTGGCGTATGTAGTTGCGAACCTGTAAATAAAACTTCGTAGACCGGGAGATCCAAGCTTCTAGTACCGAATTTCCACCCCAACTAAAGAGCTGTATAGTTCGACGTCATTGTCTCAATGACATTCTGTAGGCGGGCTGCTCAGATCTATTGCTTCCAACGTTTCTTCTGACGATGTCCGGGTGAAATTCGCAGCCCTATCTTAATCAACGAACCACACGTCGAGCTCAGTCCTTCCGTCCTCTTCTCGTTCTCCTTCCAACATTAGAGGCAGGTGAGGGATTGATTCCCAATCCCCATGCGACGTATATCCCGTGAAGGAGTCTCTAATACAATATAGCGAGTATATGGGAGCAGAAAAGAGTTCGTGCAACACAGTGAATGTCGAAATATTTATTTATAAAAGCATACTGAGTTGAAAAAATGAACTTAAATGAAATATATTTTATGCAAAAAATTATGTTTAAATATAAGTACGTAATTTTTGAAATATTAACGTTCAACAAATTATGGAATTATTCAATGCAAATCACTAAGGAAATAATTACATTGGTTACATAATCGCAACAAAACTCATTTATGAAACATCCTTCAAAGCAGGCAAAACAGCGCCCGGACGAGCTGTAGCTCGTTATAGCTGTAGCCGCATGTATGCCAACCTGGGAAGCCCGCCACTCGTGCGAGCACAGGTAATTTCACATGAATCCAAAAAGGGGTATAGGAAAACTATAACGGGAAAGGTAGGCACAAAGCACGGTCGAAATACCACGACGAATGATTGCTTCAGTCAAAAACATGTTTTCAGGATGTTTTCTATCAAACAACTGAGTTTTGAATTATGTTTATCCTTTATTTCATGTTCATTTTCTTTTTTAAATTCTACTTTGCATAATCTTTTTTTTTGTCAAGGAGCAATAATATTTTTGATTGGTGAATTCTCTACTTGTGTTACTTGTTTTCGTTTCGGGTGTTTCATTAAATTGTTGCGTTATTTGTTATATGGCGTGAGATTTATCTTATTCTTTCTGATACTATTTTAATTTTGTTGTCCCACGCTGGGCAAGCCAATGAGATATATTTTAATACATTTTTATAAATTTTATTAACAATTTCTTGTTCACGCCAATGAGATATATTTTAACATCCTAATAAATATTAAATTCCTTGTACTTGTCCTGCTTTGCTCATGTCCGATCACAATGTTAATATTATGTACTTGACAAATTCTACTTTCCTGGGTTTGAACACGTAGTTTACTCACTCCAATATTGCTGAATGTTGACTGGCCTTTCGTACTAACAATTCCTGGAGATTTATACCAGTCAAATGTATTAGGATTGCACGCAATGTTCTATTTAATAAAATCAGCCTTGTTTTCATAAAAATAATACATTTTTATTCTATTAATTTATATAAATAAATAAACGAATTTATATTAATTTGGTTGCCAAAAACCATTTAAATTGTCTTAGTTTTTTTAGATCTGAAAATGGATACTAATGCTTGGTAGCTTACTGTAATATCTTGGCGCGCTCTTGATTTTCTCGCATTGATTTTCTATGCCGCGATGATTTTTCTTTTTTCCGTATCGCCTAATATGTTTTCGTACTATGCTTACTGATGATGTTGTTCAAAAAGTTATACTTTTCCAAACTTCCCTAATTATCACCACAGATGGGTGCCTAATCCCGAAAACTTTCCTATCAATTATTCATGTTTTTACAATTACAAATCATTGGATTAATTCCTATTACTAACACCGAATTTGCCTATTTCTCTAACGTAATCATTAAAAAAAGCTGTCACCCTTGTCGGCTAACAAAAACCAAGTTTTATATCGTCCTATTACTTCAAAAACCAGCTAAGTCCAAGTATGCACATTTTGCACAATCAAAAGATTTAAAGTTTACGGTCAGATGCTAAAATTAACGATGCTGCTCTTTCGATGTCTAGAATCAAAGAGAGCGTTTTTCTGCCTTTTTCTCCGGATTCTTAACTCCCATTCCATTGTTTCTAATTTCTTTGTATCTTCCGGTGTATATCCGTCACCTGTATTTTCAATGGGCGTCTACAAGAGGCTTTGTGTGGTCAAACTATACCCAAATCTCGGCGCCTTGTTTTTTTCTCTTCCCGATCGTAACTATAGTTACTCATTCCTTTCATATAAATTTACTTGATTAAGAAAGCTTCTTTAGTATATTATGACTTCCCCTTTCCCAAGTGTTATAAGATCTAACACAGTTTGATATTATGACAAGATGTATCCATTCCATTTTAGTCTGTCAAAGTAGGGTTTAACTATAACATTATCGCCGTACTTTCCTGTACCAGAACACATTACACTTTATTACACTTACATACGCTCACTTTCTGCCGTATGCGTCTTTTTTCTTAATATCTATAAGTATGTACTACATTTTCATTGCCAGACATATATTATTTACATCTCGTTTGCTATCCTACTTTTTTTCGTATGCATTTCTTTATTTTGGAGACTTTATTTTTCCTAATTTTAGAGTTTTTATTCTACTACTTCATTTTCCTGTTATAATCATTTCTCTATCTTTACTTTTTACTATTCTATGCTTTCTCCTGTTATCCTTCACTAATAACTTTCTATTTATACGTATTTCTCTTATTACTAGTTTCTCCCAACTACCTTCCTCTTTCTCCCTCTTGCCTTTCTCGTTTTTCTTTTCTTTTCGCTAGACATTAATGTTGTTAGCGTCCATCCATAACTTCTCCAATGCGCACTCCACTTCATACCAGTTGTCTGTAAGACTTGGGTTCTATGGTCCACCCTGAGGCTTATCTACTGTGCTGTGACTTCTGTAAGTTTCCACATTATCTGCTTCAGCAAACACATCCCATTCATTCCTTTTCCCTTCTTTACACTCGTGTTTTTGAATATCTAATTTTGGTTCCTAGCTACTCTATGAGATGACTACTTAACTTCAAAAATGCTTTTCCAGTTTATCTTCATTTGCTTTGGGAAGAGTACCTTTCTGAACACTTCCAGGTTGATTAAGACGAGACACCAAAGTCTGTTAAACATCTACAACTGAACTTTCGATTTTCGATTCACTTGACTGAATATTTTCACCAACTTCACGCACCTAGCCATTCATACTCTTCTTCTCGCACGGAGACAAATGTTCATAGCTGCTAATTCTGAACACGTTATTGACATTTTAAAGGTTGCAGTTTTCACTGACGGCACCCAGTGTAATTGGTCAGTAAAGTTGCCTTCCAAGCAGTTGATCCGGGTAAAACTAATGTCGCAGTCGACATCTTTGCGTGCATACCAGTACGTGCTAATATAATTTCCTTTTCAAAATGTTATTTTATTTCTTAATTCCATGTCTCTGTCCCGGATCTATTATCAACTGTTTCCTTTATTAAATTTATTTCCTCTTGTATTTTACTCCCTATCATTACCTTGGTGTCATCAAATGTTGTTTCGACATTTCATATCCTTAAACTTTGTTGCTGTGACATGCAATCATAACCCGTTTCAACGATTGTCATCCGTTCACATTGTTATCATTGTTATCCTGTAAAATAACCAAATTCTATATCCAATAACTTTCATCTTTGAAATAAGTTTCAAATATTGTTTTATTTCTTCACTTTGGGATGTTAATTGTGAATTATGTTTGTAGTAGCGCTTACTTAGTTCTACTGGATTTATCTGTCGATATCCAGGAACCTAACCCACCTTTCTTGTTTAAAAGATAGACTCACTTTTTGGGAACCTAACTCTCGCGAATGTTGAGGGGTTACTGTACCGCAGATGGGTGCCTAATCTCGAATATTTTCCTACCAATTATTCATATTTTAACAATTATAAATCATTGAATTAATTCCTATTTCTAACACCGAAATTACCAATTTGTCTAACGTAAACATTAAAAAAGCTATGTCATCCTCGTCGGCTAACAAAAACAAAGTTTGATACCGATCGTTCAGCCAGTCAAGAATAACAATGACAGTCAAGAATATTTGTCTGTTAAAGCTCTTAACTTGAATTAAGATGGTAATGAAATTATTGTTCTCTTAAACTCGATTACGAAACCGAAATATTTTTGATTCAAAGTGTTCAATTTTACCCTCAACTGACTTTTAATCATAACTGATGTATTTCATTTTAATGGATTATTTCTTTTCTTTAGAAGAAGAAGGGAATGAATGCCGCTTTTGGGACATTTACTGACAACTGACTTCTCCAAAGACTTCCCTAGAAGACAATAATGAGCCAGGAATCAAATAATGCACCGCAACCCCGGAACACGGCAGAATCTTTACTTTTAAACCATGCACCACTTCTGGACGCAGTGACTGCGAATTTTAGAAAGCTAATTACCTTGCCCGCGACCTTGACATGCTTTTTTAAAGTCTCTAACTGCACTTCCCCCTCCTGGTCTTGATGACAAAAAGGTTGGGAGCATCGTCCAGTATGCGGAACCGAAGGTTGTGGAGTCCGAGGTCGAGCCTCCTGGAAGACGAAACTGACCAATGCCATGGCGCTAAGGCCAGGCCCCAGACCAGCCACTGGCACAGGTTGCCATGGAGATCATACCATTGATAATATAGTAGTTTAATATAATTTAATAATTATAAGTAACACTTAATAATAATACATGAGTTTGTAATATTTTATCGTCTTTTACTACATAAGTAAAAATGATTCAGTTATATGAAAAATTATTTAATTCTGTGTTTACGAAAGTTGGTGAAACTGTAAATCGAAGTTGCCAAGTGTTTGTCCTCTGCTCTTTATTTGCTTCTTTTTCTTGTTTCGTTCCCGAGGTATCGAAAAGCCGTTCCGTCGCGTTCCGAAACCAAGCTCATAAATAGAATAAAAAAATAAAACATTTTTCGGCCTTTTTTTCGCTACTTTTTAGAAAATAACGAATAAATATTATTAAATCGTATTTTTATTGACGGAGTTTTGTTTGAGATGATGCCCACATCACCCCTCAACAATTTTGTGATCATCGAACATTACGTATTTGACTCAGTGTGCCAGATTAGTCCGAATATGGCGAATTTTACGTTAAAACCATAGAAACACACACTTTTCAAGTGGCCACAGATCCGTAATTTTTATCCAAAATACGTTTAATTTAGTTGAAATTAAAGCGTGATATCTCAACTTTAAGACCCTTGCTTCGAATAATTAAAGTTTTTCTCATCAATAGGCTAAAATCGCGCCGCGTGCCATCACAGTTAACGACCCATATTTGAGCTTCATTACTGTGTCTAATTTGTACGAAGTCACCTATATGTATAGTTACTGCATGTTTAGTCACTGCTCTATTATGTGTATATTTGTAGAGATATCAAACGGATTTGGAAGTTACTGAACTTTAAAGAACAGTACTTGGCATTTGGAAGCCCCTGAGCTATCTTTTTCCTCTTTGTTCCGGTGCCTGCATCAGTGTCAATGTCATCGGGCCCGCCGACCTGCTCCGCGCGCCGCCCAGGTGCCGTTGGGGAAGAATAGGTTCGTAGAGATTAGCGCCGTCACCGTCTGTCCTACGTGACTTGTCTCAACTATTCTTTCAGTTGTTTAGTCAAAAATGCAATACTAAAATTTGGTGTTGGATTCGTATTACTGGATAATGCTTGTGAGAAGATTAACGTTACTTGTTAACAAAGACTATCTCTTTTTGTGCTGGCTTTGTTTACAAAATTGACTAACTTTGTTTTCGGGAATAACTTAGATTGTTCCCGGGAACACACAAAAACACTCCTTGAATCGCAATATATAACGATGCTATTGCGATTTTCGTGCGGTAAGGCGAAGCTCCGGAAGGGGAGAAAGAGGTGAAGGAAAGAGGAGAGAGATGAAAGGATGAATTGGCCTTGTGACGATGCCCTGGATCTCTCCCGCGCGACGATGCCATAAAGCCAACTTGTTGGACAAGCCAGGATTATGGGATCGGTGTTTTTCCCACGTGATTGTGGCATGTTGCCTTGCCAAACCTTCAATTGCCTCACCTTCAATCTCTCAAAAATCATCCATCTATTTTCATCGTTCATTCCTCAAGATCACACTTCCATTCTTCATACAGAGGAAGTACATTCAGATTAAGACAAACCATCACTGAAATCATCGGAGCAGGACAAAGAAGGACATAAAGACTTCCCCTACTTCTTTCGCCTTCGCTGAGAAATGATAACGGCAAGCCGCAAAAAGAGGCTCATCGTTTTGTGGGCGCACCACTGTCTCATAGAGTGACGTCGCGAGTCCCACTAAAGGCGGAGGTGTGCATATGTTAATGATTAGAGCGTTATCTATGGAACACTGCTGAGGGGTCTCTAGCTTCCCCGTTGAGCAGGAAAATAAAACACTGATAACAAACTTTATCTTATATTATCATTGACGATATTTTATGATTCACGCATCGCAATGAAAATGAGTTTTATATAGTGTTTCTCATGCAAAGAAATTAACTAATAACTAATACGGCGAATTTTAATGAAATGTCATTTTTTTTCTTTTCACTTTAGAATAATTCCGTTTAGGACAGAAATTAATTTTATGTTATGACAAAAGGAAATTACACATTTTATGTCTTCTTTGGCATCTTTCGTCGGTTTCGCCTAATAAGTCATTTTTTATCTTTTTCCGTCATTTTAAATGAATCATCAATTTTAATATCATTTTAATGGCACTTGCTCAAGTAATATTTACTAGATGCAACAAATGCCACTTTGTATTTCTGGGTAGCCTATTCGATTCCTTCGCTCAGAAATTGCAATGTCAGCCTTTGTATGTAATCTAAGGTTCTTGTGACGCTTCTCAGCGCCAACGTCGGTTCAGCCGATTTGGGTTAACTAAAAACAGACTTCCCTACAAAGAATAGTCCAAAAACATACGTTTGAAAGCTGAATTAATTTGAATGCAGAAGAACACTCGATTACATCAGTAACCTATCCAAAAGTTTGAGTTTTTCATCCAAACTGGTTTTGATCACATTTTTATGTCATTTTTGTTTGGGGAACAACACAGCTTTACAGTTTAACGTAATAGTTACATTAATCTTCAGACATAAATCACGTATATTTCCGATGACGCAGGTATTAATACTTACACAAACATTTGCAGGTGTCCGAATAAACTTCTAGGGCTTGTTAAAATTTCTAAGACATGTAAAGGGGTCGGAAGGTATCAATATTTGACACTAAATTCGTAGGAATTCTCAAAAACCGTCTACAAAGGTAATCATATTACATTTGCCCCTGATTGGCAGGCAACTCGTTATGCATTGATGTTTGGCGGGTCAAGTTCTAACGCAAAGAGAATCCTTTTACCTGTCGAATGACACTGGGGAGAATGCTACATGTGTAACTTGGTTAGATGGAATTTTTCGCAACATGTTCATAGGGAAAAAGTTATCATTTTCCACTTCCCTAAATGACCTAGAAGTTGGCAACACTTATTCTGAGACATTCTGTAAATACTGTGACAATACACTGATGTTTTATCATTCCTCTTTCAGTTATAAAATGTATCTATATGTAATATTTATTAGAAACTAAAAATATTTTCAAGGGAAAAGTACTTTTTGGAGTTTCGGGACCACTTTCAATATTTTGAGGTTGGAAGAACCTCCTAGCTCCCCCTGTACCATGCCTACATGGCGGTGTCAGGTGGACATAGCTTACCCAGATACGTGATAAAAACAGCCTTGGTAATTCCGGTCGGACAACTGCTAAATTCCCATAAGAATAGTGAATGTTTTATAGCGAGATCCGGTGCCGACAAACACGTTGATCATATCGTCTCAGCTTGCCCAATTTTAGCAAAGACGGAATACTAGAAAAGACAAGATTGAGTGTGTAGTTATCTCTACTGGAAGATCTGTAGAACCTTCGAATTTCTAAACTCATGTTCCAAGTGGTACAATACTCAGCAAAACCGCTGACGTGTGTTGAATTGTGTACAATAGTGTTCGGTCAACAAATTCAAACTGATCGGACGACAGCGACAAACAAATCAGATATTATTATCCGAGATTGGGAGGGAAAAAACCTGACTACCTGGTGTGACGTGCGATCAAAACGTCGTAACCAAAGAGGCAGAGAAACATGGATACAAGTGTTTGGAAATCGAGATCAGCCGAATATGGGGCATAAAAGAACTGGTCGTCCCTATTGTTATCGGAACTCTGGGATTAGTTCTGCAAAATTTGTGTAAGGACTCGGCTAAATTAAAAGACTGAGAAGTGCTTTGCTCAAGACACATTACTTTATTGGGAACAGCTCACATTTTTCGTAAAGTATTTTAGAGGCTCCGACAATCCCTAGACAGTACCTTTGGAAGTGTTTTGCAACCCGGAGTAGATTTTATATTCAACCGACACGTAACATCTTTAGTTGTGAATTGGAGGAATAATAATAACAAAAACAAAATTCGCCACCGTTAGGGATCAAGGATAGGCCCTCTCAACCTTTGGAGCAGTGAAATCGTATCTAAATACTAGTACTCTAACGAATCCTAAAAGATTTACGTTATACATGGTAAAAATGCCTATAGTACATTTATTTTAGCAGCAGCCTGAAGAATAACTTTATCCATCAACATTTTGTGTGTGGGACGTGTTTGTGCGTGTCCTAAACTGAAACGGTGAGTTTCTGTACTACAACATTGTGCCATTTGAAGAAAATATGCAATGGATAGCAGTATTTTACAAGCAATAATACCCGTTTAAGAATCACGCGTAAATAAATGAGATGCGAAGATAAGTTGTGACTGACGTAAACGAGTTACGGACCCAGCCAGTCTTGATAAAACAACAAACCGCGGAAAACTATACAAAAGTGAACGTACATGAACTTCACATTAACAAGACAATACTTAGAAGTAATTTCCTGACGTATTAACTTGGTAAAATATTTTTGTTCTTACCATATCTTAAATTTATAATGTATAGGTTATGTAATTTATATTTAGCAACATTTGTAGCAGTTGTGTGCAGTTGTCTAAAAACCATTTTTATGTTCCGTTTTTTATATATATTTGATTTGATTATTCTCTTACATAGGATACTCTTAGTGAAGCTGCCATCTTCTTAAACTTGCAGGACAAGTTTCCAGAAAAAGAAAAGCTTTGAAATAGTCAAAAATTGAAAAGCAGACTTGCCTTAAAAATCCTTAGATTATAAGAGCTTAAGTATGTCCTGATGTTTGTAAAAAGTTATAACTATATGAACTAGGTACATAAGATTGCAAGATATAATGACAATAGGTTATCCACGGCAATAAAAATATTCAAATAGAGTTATAGAGAAAATATTTATTTGCTCAAGAACATGAAGTTTACAGAAAGTTTTACAGAAAGAATTACAAAAAGTTTAAATGAAAGAACTGATGTCATTATTGCCAACACTTTTTAGCAAGAGCTGGCTTCAGACGACTTGGTCATCATCATTCCTGCAAGCGGGAAACGAGAGTCAGGATTTGTAAGTTAGTGAATTGATTGATTATTTATTCCGGGGACGACAATTGCTATGGTAATTATACCCGTAAGTGTAATGCATTTTCTCCTCGGGAGGTGGCGGTGATCGCTTAGTGAGATCAGGCGCCGACGTATCTTGTCGGCGGCTGACGACTTTTTTTCTCAACCAGGTAATTCCCACCAATGGAGTACCGCTTCAGCCGGGACAAGTTCTAAACTCCTAGCCGGTCTCCCGGCATTTGTGATAGTGTAGTGCATGTAAATGTGTGTAAAAAAGTGGTAAGGAATGGACAAGGAAGAGGAAGGAAAGATCGCGCGGCCTCTGGTCCCTTTGTTAGGGTACTTCTCCGACATTCGGCTGGAATGATTCGAAAAAAAAACACGGAAACCACCGATCAGAGCAGCCGCTGCTAGAATTCTCCTCCAGATAGTGACTGAATTCGACCTATCTGAGTAGTGTCGAAAATTTTCCCACCGTCGGGACTCGAACCTAGGACCTCCCGGTCAGAGGCATTGAAGTAGCATCAGATGATGCCCTGAGCCACCTCTCCCGGTCAGTGAACAAGGTGAGACGGTAGACCCTATCCCATCAATGTTAAAATAAGCAAATTGTGTGACCCATTTTCTCAGGAACTATTGAATACATTTCAATGAATTTTGAACTAGTTATTAAGTGATGCATGAAGAGATTACTGATCCTCAGTCGAGTTGTTACTTCTATTCTGAAGAATTTTTTTTTCAAAAAAACGATTTTTTTCTCAAAAAAATGTGCAAACAAATTCCTTACGCATGGACTAGAGACGTAGTAACCATGATTGAGGATCCACATTCTTAGTGTAACATGGTTTATCATCAGTGAAAAGTTCATGCAGATATCTTGAATAGTTTCGGAGATAATGGGGCAAACGTTTGAAAATTTTAACTTCTGAGAAAATGGCGCTCAAAGATTTCAGAGAAGCATATGTTAGGAAAACTTAAAATATTTTTCCCTAGAGAGTAACTAAAGGCAGCCTACATCATAATAAAGGCCTGAGTTTTTCTTTTCTTCTTTCTTGCCTCCTTTGCCATTTGCTGACCGTCATATTCTGCTTTTGTAATGCGTAATCTGTCAAGTTCTCTACAAATATCAGCATGAGTTTTCTCAGACAGCATACGTATTTTTTTCAGAATTTCTCACATGGCACAATTTCTATCATTATGTATTAAAACAGCTTCAAACCAATTTGTAAGATTCTGATACCAACAAAAATATTTTTTGGTATTCTTGTACAAATGGTGTTCTTGAATCCCTTGCATTCTGTATTTTGCCATGTAGACATCTGAGAAGTTATATCTTCACTTAGTATTAACATAATTCTCAAATTCTGTATTTACACTACTTTTTTTTCTTTTAGACACACTAGGAAGAGTTTCGCATACATTCGGACTCATAATATCATTATTTTCGTGATGCAAAGGATTTGATCTGATAAGCTGATTTTCTTTGAAAATGTGTCTTTTAAAGATTCATTTACATTTCGCCAGTACAGAACATTTGATTAGTTCTTTTAATTTTGTAGCATATAACACACCATAATTGATGATAAATTGAACTTCCCTATACAACAAATACATGAAGTCTCGTGCGAAGCAACTGTTAACAAAACAAATGCATTAACAAAAATTGAACTATCGCACAGACAGTTCTATCAGAACCTGCAGACAAAATTCCTTTGCAAAAGTAAACACTGTAACTCCGCCAGCGGTGGGCGCTGGGGGGATCGAGTATCTCAGTAGCTACCGTTGCTGGTCTCAAGCCCGGAAAAAGGAGGAGGGTTAGAGCAATTGGGCCTGCAACCCATTCTCTGTAAAACTTTTGAAACTGCATTCAACCCTACACAGAAGCCTCGGAAGATAAATGTGAACAGACGACGATTCTTTCTCGGAAAACGGACTATCTCTGTTGGTACGTGGAACATACACGGTTTGTTCAGAAGTAATAACAGAAATAGAAAAGATCAAGTTGGATATTGTGGTCTTGTCGGAAACCAACAAGAAAGGTTGTGGAGAAGAGATGTTAGGAAATTATTATCACATCTGGAGTGGAGTGCCGAAATCCGTGCGGGCAAAATCTGGAGTTTCAATACTTAAGAAAAAATTGGATGAGACACGTTACCAATTTTGAACACATAAATGAAAAAATTATTACAGTTGATTAAAATTTCTATAACCAAAGAATAAATTTTTTAGGTGTTTATGCTATGAATAACAATGCTTCTACACAAGAAAAGGAGGTTTTTTTCAGTACGCTGAATGATATTATGGATGATGTAAATAAACAAACGGAATTGATCATCATGGGCAATTTCAATAGTAGAGTTGGATGCTCTGAACAAGATGTAGTAAGTCGGTTTGGAGAAACGGTGCTAAATGATAATGGAGAAGAGCTAATTGAGTTATGCAAGGAAGAAGAATGTATAGTAGCCAATACCATATTTCAACATAAGGACATCCACAAGTACACTTGCGAAGATCCCACAAGGAACCGTAAATCTCTAGTAGATTTGATTGTGATGAGACGGACCAGAAAAACTTTATTACAAGACGTGCGAGTCTTTAGAAAACCTGAATGTGCTAGTAATCATTATATGGTAGTAGTAAAGATTTGTTTTAGAAAGAAAGGAGCAAGTGCAAAGAATATGGAAAAAAGAAATTACGGAATATAAAGAACTAGTCTACAAAACCGACCTTCTGAAACAATATAGCATCAAAATGCTCTACGAAAATCGACTAGGCAATAAACTTGACTTAGAGAAAGAAGTCCTACACAAATTTATGAACACTTGAGAAAAAGGGTTTTTGAAGCAGCGAAGGAAGCACTTGGAGAAGATAATAGAAGAAATCATAAACTGAAAAATTCTCAGATGAACTATAAAATACAATATAAGAAAAGAAAAAGGCATACATAAAATGGCTGAATGACAAAACACCAGAATCTAGAAATGAATATGTTCAGAAGCGACGAAAATTAAAAGCAGCAGTAAGAATGGAAATGAACGAACACGTATGTAGAGACATCGATGGAACAATAGGATATAATAAATCATCTGAGGCCTGGAAGATTATTAAGAAAATGAGACAAAATAATGTAAAAAAGATCGTCACACAAAGAATTCCTGCTCAGAAATGGATGCATCATTACTCCGTACTTTTACAAGAAAGTAGATTTGCATTTGAAATAGAAGAAGATGTAAACAATTCTCAGGAATGTGAGGCAGAAATTACAGAAAAAGATGTGAAAATTACGTTGCAAAAGGCCAAAAAAAAAGCTCCAGGACCAGGAAATCTGAGAATGGAACTTCTCAAGTACGGTGGAGACAGGGTTATAAAATATTTAAAAATACTGTTCAATAAAATAGAATTAGGGGAAGACCCACCCACAGAGCGGAACATGTCTTATATACCGCCTATCTATAAGAAGGGCGATAAAAAGATGTGCACAAATTATAGAGGCATCGGTGTTATACCGTCCATAGCAAGATTGTTCTCTAGTATTTTGAGTAAAAAAATAGAAAAAGAAATATCTAGTTTGAGTGAGGAGCAAAGTGATTTTAGATTGGGACGATCCTGCCTGGACAACATTTATTGTTTAAGACAAATTATTGAGAAATGCAAAAGCAGGAATGTAGATCTTTACCTGACATTTATAGATCTTGAAAAAACCTATGACAGTGTTCCGCGAAGTAAGCTATGGGAGGCAATGAGAAGAGTAAATATAAAAGTAAAGTGAATCGACATTGTCAAGAAATTGTATAAGAACACTGAAGCGAAAATTAAAATTGGAAAAATGGTAACTCAAAATGTATTGGTAAACAAAGGTCTTAAGCAAGGATGTGGTTTATCGCCAATTTTGTTTAATATTTACCTTGAGCAAGCTCTGCATATATGGTACAAAAAGTGTTCGGGCATGGGAATTGAAATTGGAGACGACAATCTTCACTCTCTCCTATATGCGGATGATCAAATATTAATTACTCAAGATGAATAGGACAATGAATATATGCTAAGGAAACTTAAAGAATATAACAGATGGGGTTTAGAAATAAATTTTAATAAAACCGAATGCACGTATATTGGAAGAACTTGAATGGATATAACAATAGATGGTGTTAAATTTATATCCTGTAACAATTTAATATACCTTGGCTCAATAATAAGTAACACTGGCACATGCGATAAGGATATTAACTCCAGAATAATAATGGGGAAGAAAGCAACAAAAGCTCTACACAGTGTGATATGGAATAGCAATATCCAACAAGAAATAAAGTAAAGAATATTTCAACAACAAAAATCAGAGACAAAATACGAACGGTAGAAATGAACTATATGAGATGTTTACATTTAACACGGTATGATAAAGTCCGAAAGGAGGATGTATGGAAGCAGATGGAGGTAATTTGTTCAATTACTGCAAGATTAGAAAATAAAGCACTCCAATGGTATGGACACGTCCAGAGGATGCCAGAAGGAAGATGGCCAAAGAAAATTTTGGAATGGCAACCATCAGAAGAAGGAAGAGAGGAAGGCCAACTCTGGAATGGGAAAAATACATCAAAGAAGCCATGGAGGACAGAAGTTTAAGACCTGGTGATTGGGAAAACCGAGATCTGCGGAGGTCGAAAACGGCAAACTCCTGTAGGGGAAATGCCGAAGAAGAAGAAGAAGAAGAAGAAGAAGAAGAAGAAGAAGAAGAAGAAGAAAAGTAAACAAAAACTACCTTTCTGACAAAATTACAACCAGAGATATTAGAAGGTGTATGGGCGGGAGTACAGTACAGAGGGCAGTCTGACAGTTGTCAGTGGGATCTTAAAAAATAAATTTCCGACACTTCTAGATGGAATAAATCAATTAATCTGATCTACAAATATTCATAAAATAAAATATTATTTAATTATGCAAAAAAGAAAATTTCATTTTTTTTAGAAAATCGGCCTACCGTCTCACCTTTTCGACACGTTAAATCATATTCTGGCACATTCGCACATCCTTTCATTGCTTGGAAGTGTTCTTGTGTACCATTCCAATAGGCAACTTGACACCTCTTCGGAATTAAAATTTGTATATCACTACAGAAGGTAAATAAACGCGCTCCTCTCAAAAGTATGACGTTGCGTGGAGCGCTTGTAAGAAAATGAATCTAGTGGGCTGATTTGGAGCTAAATTATTCTATTATCAGCCCTATTCATTAGGGACATCAAACTGACTCCGTAACCATTAAAAACCCTTTCAATGAGTGCGAAACGGAAACCCATATTTTTATAAAATATATTTCTGGAACAGAAACCAAATGAAACTACTTTGGTTTTGGTTTTTGGTTTTAAATTATCTTTATAGTTTCATGCAACGTTTTAGTTTGGGTTAAAGAATCGAAAAGGTCTCATAAACAAAAAATGTGTGATTTTTCGGGCGTTTTGCAAGTGCCTCTAAAACAGTAAACTACTTTCTTCATCGGATGCCTCAAAGAGGACTTTATCTTTATTACACTTCAAGGTTTCCCAGAATTCTCTAGACTGAATAAATCTTAGTCACACACTTGGGTCATACAGAGTTCAAAGGAATACATAAAAAAAGAGATACTGAGTTACCAGATATGTTTTGGTCGCATACAATGATATTTGTTATCGTTATTTTTCGAAAATGTGGAGATTTCCACGGAGTTAATAAATTTGTTGATTTCATTAATAGTAAATATGATCAAAATATCAATACGTTTATAATTTATAACAATTTTCTGTTTCTGGGTCTGTAATACGTTTGGGGAACTGACGCAATATAACGTGCACTGGAAAAGTCTCTTGTCACCGAGACGAGTCAGTGCCTCCTATTATAAATTGGATTTGTGTTGGTAGCAACCACATCATTAGAAACAAGTGTAGGGTACAACACTCCCAGCATCTGTTTTGATTCTGGTGAGTACGCAACACGGTGTAAGCATGGAGCTAAGAATACATGGGTGTAAGACATAATTCTTACACCATGGTACACAATTTACATTTTCTTTTGTTACAAACCGCAGCTCGTGTTACCAACACACTCACCAGCAAGGTGCCACTGGAGAGAGACTTTCATGGCCTAGGTAGAAATTAGAGGGACTACAAGGGGCGTACAATTTCCGCGTTCGCACTCGTTCGAGTGTTTCAGCCTCGAACGCCGGAAGTTTGAGCTTCCTACGCTAGCGATGGCCTGATTTACAGATCAGTCTGGCTCTGACAGCTTCGTTTCGCAGAATTACGTAAATAATAAACAGTAGGAACCATCCAGGCTAATATTCCACTTGTAGAGATACACTTACTACTTATAAGAGAACTATATATGTAAGGAAATGTAATTAATACACATTAAGCTGATCTCTTTTCGAAATTATCATTAGAATATTATTAATGATATCAATACTGTTCCTTTTTCTAAAATTATATTTATAAGCTGCACTTACGTTTTTGAATTACTCTCATTTCCTGAATTTTCAGCAGGAATACTAAATATTTCTTCCAGCTTAAGACAAAATCCACTTTTAATTTTTTTTTTTTTTTTTTTTTTGTAATCCTTGTTTAGACGTTTCAATTTTGCGACGTTAGTAACTTTGCGTTTTAGACTTGAAATCGCGATACCACACGCGGTTTCTGAAATAACGAACGTCAGATCCTTATTTTCTCTTCCAGAAGCTTTTCGCCTGTGACGTTGAGGGAAGCGAAAACCTGCCATCTGGACTGCCATCTAGCGGATTTTGTGTTAACCACTGAGGTGCTGGATTGAAATCGTCTCGTGCATCGAACAAAATAAATACTTTTTGCGTTTTTATTATCATTGTTATTATTATTTATGGTTTAAGGGTGTAGTATCAACATTTTAACTTTTCCTCCTTATACTATAGACTATAGTATATGGAGTATATTTCGTCTTCTACTATAGTATATAGTACAAGAAGAAAAATTTTGTCGAAAAAATATGACGCCTGAGATCGTTTATGCAAATAATGCAGATGATCGTAGTTATGGTAGCAAAATTTTTTAGAAAATGCTTCATAGCAAGTAAAATTAATTATTAAAATTGAAATTACCCTACATTGGGACGCAACGCGACGACTGCTGACCGCAGAACCTCCATAATACTATCTATTCATTCCGCGGCAGGTATGAAACACAAAACATTATTTTCTCTAGGAGAGGATTTGAATTACTCTTACCAAAAAACACTTGGGAAACTACGAGAAAGCAGCAATTTTCATTGATATTCGAGGTCTAGCTTTACTATGTTTATTCAAATTAATTTTGATTTAAAAAAGTGATGGAAGTCGAAACGTCGCTTAGCGCAAAACACATTAAACTACTTTTACTAATGCTGCTGCCACTACTGATTGTAAAAGAAGTCCTTAGCTGTAAATTTCATTGGTATTTGACTGGACGGTTTGTATAACCTGCCATGTTGGTAGCATTAACTCGACGGTTTTCCGGCTCGTCTCATTTCCTGGTCGTTAGGCTCCGTTTCGCAGTAAGGGGGAAGAGAGAAAGGGCCGCTTCCGCCGGCCTGCAGCCCGCTGCCATAGAGTCTATGCTAGTGTTGTCAAGGTCGATGCCATGAGCGGGAGTCTGTGGCACGAGTGCCACGAGGAAATCGCCCCTCCACGCATTTCATCCTCCCGCCACCAGAGACAACGCCATCCCTATTGTCAAACGGCGGGGTTACTAATAGTTTCTTCTCCCGACGCTAGTGGCGCAGAGAATCTCGTGGCATGTAATGGAGCCACGACGCGTGCCACTGCCACCAGTAGAAGACCTTGACACCACTGGTGTATGCCGTTGCAGAGGCAATGAATGACGCGTGGCACGCTCCGTCCCTTTTCCACTCGCCGAAGCCGCCCTCGGTCGCTGCCCTTCTCCGAGCATGCTGTGCTGCTGACACACTGTTTACTTTGGCGGACTATCACACTGATTTGTCTACTGTCGGGCATCGAGTTCCTCAGCACCCGCCATTCAGTGGTACTCGCAATGCACCTCCATAAACAGTGCACTTCCGTAAGCTCGAGAGTGTTCATTATTCATTAAATTCGGATAGTCGCGCTCTAGTCTCGTCAAACGGTCATGATGCTTTATGGAGTTGCGAAGCGTATCAGTGCTAATGACACGAAAACACATGATCTACGCGAATGCAACTTCACGGGTCTGCCAGCGAGTGCCTCTCGCTTCGTTGCGTTACAAGTAGAGTGTAAGTCCCCTCCATGCGAGGAGCGTAAGTAGTTGTCAGCTTAATTTTTCGCCTGCTAACAGTTCTCGCCTCCCTCCATCATTGCACGTGGCCTCTCCTACTTTCTATTCGCGTCTGTAATTGGCGAATGCGTCTCTGTAATCTGGTCACACGCCTGATTTGATTGGTCAGTTGCTTGTCCTTTAGTCGACATGTGAGTGTAGTTCTACTGTCCATCGAGCCGCAGCTTGTCTGTCGATCGATGTTGCAGTTTTGTTCAAACAAAAGAGAGTCAATCTCGTTTCTAGGTGTTATCCATATTCTCCATGATATATTTCAATTCTCTAGTGGCTCCCCGCCCATCATTGTCTCTTCCTCTTTCGTCATAGTCGCACCAGACGGCCCTCTGGGTTCGTGAGTCGGCTGGCCACCCTTTCTTCGAAGATTCCTTAAACTATTCTCCTCCCCCCTCGCGTCTGTCCTTTCAACACTATGCCTCGCAAAAGCTCTTTGTGTCCATAATTTATTCCAGCGCTGCAAGTACCGCGCCCTCACTGTATCATTTTTGAGTAGTGCAATACGTGCAATTTTAAAAAATTACAAAAACAAGATTTTCTCAAAAACAGTTCCAATTTTGTTTTTAAGTTTTGGTAGGGACAGTGCCTACTATACTCTGAGATGACATACACTCCATATTGCTCTACTCTTTTGTTTTTTTCAAAAATTGCTCACGTCGGTAATTTTACATTAATGGCAATTTGTTTCATTATTATATTTAGAAGTGCAAGTGCTTTCAATAATGTCAAGTAAAGTTTCTCGAAAACTCAACAGTTTTCTGTGAAAACTAGCTCAAAATTCCGCATTTTCAGAAACACTCAAACTCCATTTTCTCATAAAAGGCTCCAAATTTTTTCTTTAAAGTTTTGGAACGGATAGTGCCAATTGCACTCTTTAATATATCGTAGAGTTCGTTTGGGGGAATTTTGTTGTTTTTTCAAAAATTACACAAATGTAATTTTTTTAAAAGATCTTTCACACGTTTAATATGCACATTACCAGAAATTTGTAAACACTATTGTATTTGTGAGTTAATGTGCTCCAAATGACTTCAAATAAAGTGTTTTGAAAACTCAAACATTTTCTGTGAAAATGAGCTTCAAATTTCGCATTTTTAACACTTAAACGCCATTTTCTTAAAAACGGCTACAATTTTTTGAAGGAAAACTGTCATATTGGACGTGGTTTTAGTGTTCTTTAATATTCTAAAATTAATATTTCCGTTCTACCATTAGGAAACGAAAAACATAAGAAAATGTCGAAAAAATGTAATTTGGGCGGCGACAGATTGCAGCTGGCATGAGTATGTGGCAATTTCGAATAGCTAGCACAGACCCAAGGAAATAGAAAACGAATACGGGAAAGTGTGCCATTCTGTAGCACCACTAGTTATTTCTGAGTTAATTTTTCTTTCTGAACAAAAATATTCATTTCTTTTGTAAATAACGAACAATTTACATGCTTCTGGAGTGTTAATATGCTTCTGCAATGCAAATTTTTTCATATGAAAGCATTTTTTCAAACCAACTTTTGAGTGCTTATTGCAGCTCAACCATTCGGAGTATCCAAGTAGTTTATTAGAGAAAATATGCCTAAAAGTATCTTAAGAGCTAATTTTTGAAGTTACGACGTTTCCTTCCTGGACATCCTATATATGGCGCTCTGTATCGAAGGCAATAACAATCTATAATGTATCAGTAAGAAATATAATGTATTTCGCTTTCGCAGTTTCATTAAAACTGTTCCTTGATCAAAAGTCGTTCATCTCTCACAGACGTTCAGATATCACAAACGACCGCCTACCAGGACGCATTTCTTGAAATAATCAAAGGAACTGACAGGTATCTCTCGCGGCAGTTTTACCTGCGAGATTGTGAAGGCGAAAGCTCGTTGATTGATCGATTGATCCGGACGCGTCAACTGCTACAGTCATTATTCCCGTAAGGGTAGTGTATGTTTTATCTCGTGTTGCTGCGGTGAACCTCCCCTGCCGGATGGCAAGAACCGGCGCTGACCTACACGTCGGCTTCTGTGGTTTTCCTCCACCAGATATCTACAAACAATGGGGCACCTCTCCAGTCGGAACATGCTCTAATCTCTCTGGTCTCCCGATATGCGTGTAACACAAATGTTAGTAAATAAAGAGATATGATAGAACAAGGAAGAGGAAGGAATGATGGCGCGCGGTCCGTGGCCCTTTTGTAAGTGTATTGTCCCGACATTCGTCTGGTGTTGATCATACAAAAACACGAAAAATTACGGATGAGATCGGCCGCCTGCTAGAATTCTCCTCCATACAGCCGTTGACTTACACCTATACCATAGACTAAAGAGGCACATCTTTATGCCTATACTTCGTTTTTTTAACATGGTGCGTTACGATTACGCGCGAAAGAGGAAGATGGAAGACAGACTCCAATAGGGAGCCGCAAAAGTCTGAGTTGTAGTGTCCTTGCAGCTCCCCATCGCCCCCACCTACTGACTTCTATAAACAAGTAGCTCGAAGTTTTACCGAGTAGACCGTACCTACTGACAGGAACGCACTCTGTCACTTGCTCCGGTTTCGGTCCCCACTCGTATGTGCAATTCCCTTTCATTCATTAGCCGGAACTTCATCCACTTCGCACAAATGAGGATGTCACGGAGCACCCTTTTTTATATGAAGCTAAATTGAAAGTAAATACGTTTCCCGAGTAATACAAGGTATTTTTCGAGAATGTATGAACATTTCAATTGTTACAATTACAACAGAACATTCGTACGTATCCAGACAACGTAGGGATTATTTACAAATAGAAGAAGAGCAAACCTTTTGCACTGCATTTTTAAACGCTCTAATTTCATTTAACGATAATTTTGAATGGGTAAGTTGTTAAGTACATACCGTAGTAGTATGATTCATTCTTTTATTACTTTGAGTATTTCACATATGTCTGTTTGTGTCGTAAGTAACCATTGTTAAGCAAAGGTATATTCAAATTAAACCAATCCCGGATGTCTATCACCATTTATGTTAATCAGTTGTTTACCTTTTTAAGATAACGATAGCAATTGTTTCAGGTCCATAATGACTTGTGCGCATCAATATGGCATTAAAATGTGTCGTTTTGGTAATGTTTTGAACTCTGAAATATAATCTCTTATTAAAGATTCAGTGCCTAGAAACAGCGAAAGGAACAAAGAAAGCATATGAAAGCAATTTCAAGAATTTTGTGAAGAAAGAAAATGCAAATGGACAGCACAAACTACGAAGGTCATTCAGTAATTAAAGAGACAAATTGGTCTGGTGAAAAAACAATTCATAGGACAAGTTTGGTAATTTTAGGACTTCAAGTTGGCATCGCTGGGATGAGCCCTGCCCATCTGGAAGATTATCATTGTTGTGTTAATTACCTCGAAAATAAGTTGAAAGATGACGAGTCCACTGGAAAATTGGTTAAACAGCGTTCTGTGATTCTTTTTTTACTTGCCGAAGGTGAAAAACCAGCTAATATATACTTTCGAATGACTAAAGTGTACGATGATAGATGTAAGAACTGCGGGAATTTTCACAAATGTTCAAAAGTTCAAAAGTGGTCGAGACTCAGGGATTGACAAACACTGTTCTGACCTCACCAACAGGAAAAGTTCTGTTGACGGTGTTTTTGGGATCGGTAGGTTCGTCTTTTTGTGAATATCTCAAGGAACAGCGTACAATAAACAACCAAGACTACTCAGATATGCTTTTGACCAAGGTGAAGCTAGCCATTAGAGAGAGAGTACTCGTGAATCTCTGAGGGGAGATGTGATTCTCCAGAAAAACAACGCATGTCCTCACACTGCTCATCAAACACGTGAAACCATCGACAAAATGGGTTGTGAGGTACTGCCTTACAGTCTTGATTTAGCACTATCTCATTTCCAATTGTTTGATCCACTGAAGAAATCATTACTTGGGAAGAAGTGCCAGGGTAACGAGGGTGTCAAAATATTTGTGGGAAATTGGCTCAAACACCAAGAAAAAAGTTCTTTGCAGTGTGTATAAAAAAGCAGGTAACCCGCTGGGGCAAGTGCATAAATGTTGGTGGGGATCATATTGAAAAGTAGGAAAAGTCCTTTGCAAAAATAAACGTTTATTTCTCCAGGTCAATTTGTCTGTTAAATTATTGAATGACCCTCGCACAAATGAAGAAATTACACATATTTTAGGCAATTAATATGCAAAGATTAGATGGTAAAGAGTACAAAGAATATGCTATCAAAACTATGTGGAACGTTACAACCAAAATTATTCAGGAAAATACTTTAATGAGTACACATGTGTGTTCAGTCCATTCGAAATTGATGAATTCCGCTGCTAATTCAGCTTGTAGTACATCTTCCATATCAAATACTTCCACGGAAGACCAAGACTTGGAAAACACGTACTTCCTACAACTTTAATAATTGCGTTTTTAATAAATTTTCTTGAAAGTAGCCTTGTTACAACTGTTTTTAATATTTATTACCATAAAATCAAACCATATTTGAAATCATTTTCTGCATTAAACCGTCATTCAAATGTTACTTGATTATAAGTTATTCCAGGAGGAAGGGATAAGTCGGAGCTGAATGAAAGTTTCTCATTTTTCGGTAGTAATTTTGAGTAATATTTCTCTTTTTCGTAATTCCTGTGATTTAAATTATACTTTCGATTCATGTAATGTGTTTATTCGCTAAATATTCACACTCAATATCATTCGAAGTGCTGTGATGTTACTTATGATAAATAGAAAAATCGGTTCACATTTAAAGGGTCTACTATGTAATGTTCCGTCGAAATGATAACAAAATTAATATAGCTTTTTGAAAATGTTCATATCTACAAATTTACAAAGAGTGTCTTGACACAGCAGAGTTTAAACAAAAAATGGTATGCAATCCGTGTTTATGGCCACACTTCTGTGACATAGTGACAGATCCTTGTGTTTCACAGCGGTGGATTTAATAATGAAATCAATCGATCAATACAACTTCGAATGCCTTAACGAGAGGGTTCCCATTTGCATTAAATAATTCATGGTCACTTGGCCTAATTTACTGACTAAAATGCTAATTGTCTTCCTTGGTACATGGTGAAGCTATTTTCGGCATCGTCAATCATAAAAGCGAGGTTGGCTGGCATTTTGAACAAATTTCCTTTATGTTTTCCCTTACTTTAGATGTTTGATGTACGACAATGGATAAAAGGTTTTGAATTAATACAAATTTAGGGCCAGGTATGAGTTATATTTCTAATTACTATAAGTGAAATAAATTGGCAACCAAGTTACAGTAAATTAGAACATGGATGTGAGAAGAGCATTGGAGAAATGAATATAACATTGTAAATTCAGTGTCAGATTAATGTAAAATGTGGGAACTAAATTTTCAGTTGCTCTTTGTGACTAACTGTATTGATTCGCACGTAGTTAATGACAACAGTTCTTTTGTGAATATGACACACTATTTTCAATAATCTTGAATGCGCATTTAATTGGGGGCAAGAATTACAAAGAAAAGCTTATGTGCTCACCAAGAGTGTTGAAATTCGTTCATCACTAGGAAGACTATCATCTTTAGACCCTTTCGAAAGTACCTACTTGACGACTAGTGCACCCAATCAAGTTTTCTACCTGAGCTTACGTACCTTTACATTTCACTTATTTTTATTAAACTTAACTATCACCTCACAAACATAACATACAAAACAGTCACTTTTTAATCTTTATATAGATTCCCCATAAACCGATTAGTAGAGCAATTTCAGAAGTAGAAATGAACTAACTGAGTTTGTGGAGTTTTAATCTCTTGAAACATTGTGCAACAAAAATAGGGCATTATTTAAAAAGATCCGGAGAATAATTAAATGTATTTGTAGAAGATTTTGCGACAGAATTTTCGGAACTAATTGAGAATGGTCTTATTAGAGAATAACACTGAAGAACAGCTTTCAGATTACCTTTTATGTGCATTTTTGTGTATAGTAGCCAAACAAGAGTACAAAATGTAGCTGTCCTAAGTTATAACAATTCGCATTATCGATACGATCAAGTTTTTTTTACAGCGATTGCAATTTTGAAATTGCAATAGTACCCGTTCATAACCCATATGAAGTTAACATTCAAGGCTTTAGGGCGTTGGGAATTTTTGAACGGGAGTAAAATATCAGCAACTACGATTCATTAGTAAGTCCAATGCCAGATTAGAGAACTTATTTGAACAAAGCTATGCATGACATTTAGAAATTTTCCATTCTTTTTTTTTTATTAATTTATTACTTCCTGTTCGACAATTTGTCTTTCAGGGCATTGAAATTTACAATAATGGACAGTCGTTTTGGACACTAACAGTAACCTCTGTAAGAGGATTTATGAAGGTAAATTTTTAATAATTAGACAATTATATAAGACTAAGGAACATAGAAAAGAAGAGAAAATAAATAAAATTACGGAGGATGAAATGTATCTTTAGGAAATTTGGAATTAATTCTACGAGGAAAGGGATAAGTTTTACCAATATTAAAAAATTGTGCATGATGTAATGAAGGAAGAGTATTAAAAAATTTGAGACTACAAGTTTTAATCAAATCATGGATTGTAGGGAGATTTAGTTCATTGTGAATTTGTGTATTGGGAATAAACCAAGGTGCATGTAGAATTTTTCGAAAGAATTTGTTTTGAATGATTTGAAGTTTTTGTATATTTGATTTTGCTGCATTTGACCATATTGGACAAGCATAAGTTAAAGTAGGTCTAATAATTGAAGTGTATATTAATTTAGCAGTTTTAATACGGATAGTTGAGTTATTATTTATGAGAGAATTAAGTTTTTGTATTTTAATGGTAGTTTTTTGTATAACATTTTTTATGTGAATTTTCCAGTTCAGTTTTGTGTCTAGATAGAGACCTAAATATTTAATAGATGAAAAGGAAGAAAGCCAAGGAATAGGAGTGTTATGAATTAGAAGGGAAGGAGGGGTTATTGGCTTACATAACGTAAATATTTTGGCTTGGCATTTATCCATATTGATTTTGATTCTCCAATTGTGGGCCCACACCGAATAACGATTAAGATCTATTTGAAGTTTATTTCTGGCAAGAAGAATATTAGTGTATGAGTTAATAAGTGCTGTATCATCTGCAAAAAGGGCTAATTTAGAAGAAGCGAATTTTGGAATGTCGGATAGATAGATATTGAATAGCAGAGGAGAAAGACAAGAACCTTGAGGGACCCCGGCAGAGATGTTAAATTTTTGAGAGAAAGAATTATTATATTTAACTATGAAAGTTCTGTTAGATAGGAAATTTTGAATAATAGTTATAAGATAAATAGGAATACCTACAAGATGAAGTTTATATATTAAACCATCGTGCCAAACTTTGTCGAATGCCTTTTCTATATCTAAAAAGATTGCAAGGGAGTGTTGTTTTAAATAAAAAGAATTTTCTATGTGTTCAGTAATACGTAATAGTTGATGAAGAGTAGAATGTTTGTGCATAAATCCAAATTGTGAAGGTTGAATAATGTTATTTTGAGAAGTGAATGTATAAAGTCTGTGAAGTAATATAGTTTCGTAAATTTTTGATAAAGAAGAAAGTAAACTAATGGGTCGATAATTAGAAGGAAATCTTGGGTCTTTCTTTGGTTTACAAATAGGGATAATTATAGCTAATTTCCAAATATTAGGAAAATATTGAAAACGTAGAGACGAATTCAAAATATTAGTAAATGCAGCAATGGATTTATTACCTAAAAATTTGAGTGATTTGTTGGTAATTAGATCAAATCCAGTTGATTTGCGAATTTTGAGTTTTTTTATAATATTATGAACTTCAATAGGGGATATAAAAGGAATAAGTTGTGGAACGTTATAATTAGGAAGGGAAAGGAAATGGGTTATATGATTGTGAAGTTGAGTATTGTGTATTGGATTAGCAATAAAAGAAGATTGGAAGTGAGAGCCCAGTAATTTAAGTTTCTCAGGATCGTTTAGGGCAGTGGAGGAAGAGTCTTGTAGGACAGGAATGAGAGTTTTGTCATTATAAAGTCGTTTAATTGTCGACCATAATTGTTTAGATTGAGGGTGTATTTGTTGAAGAAAGTTTTGATATTGATGAAATTTAAATAAATGTATTCTAGACTTTATTATTCGCGAAATTTTGTTAAGTTTAGATTTAAAATCGGGACGTCGAGTTATTTGCCAATAACGACGTAAAGTGTGTTTAGTTTTGATTAAATTAAGAATACGAAAAGGTAGTGGTTTATAGGGGCTAGGGGGAAATTTAGGTATAAAGCTTGAATGAGAGTAAAGTGTGTTATGTATTGTAGTGGTAAAATAAGATAGATAATTGTCAATATCATTTGTAGATTGTATATTATGAGGAAACTTAATATTATTTTCAATATCGTGTTGAAAGTCAGGCCACCTAATTTTTTGAAAAAGAGGTGTGAAGGTAGAAGAAGAAATATTAAAGGAAAAAGATAAAGTAATAAGAACTGGAAAATGGTCAGAATCTAATTCAGGAAGTACATTTTGTATTATAGGGAAAGGAAAATTTTGTGTAAGAATAATATCAATAATATCAGGAATAATATTATTATTATATGAATAGTAAGTAGGTTCAGAGGGGGAGTGTATTTGTACATTATTAGAAACGAGAAAATTATGTAATTTAATTCCGTTAGGGTTGGTAGTATTACAACCCCAAATTTGATGTTTACAGTTTATATCGCCAAGAAGAATGGTTTTTTTTATATTGTTAAAGATTTTTTTAAATGTTACGAGAGGAAATGTGTATTTTGGAGGTTTGTAGGCAACTGAAAAATAGTAATCAAGATTATTTATATTGATTATTAAGGAAAGGATTTCAAGAGAAGGACGATTGTTAAATTGGAATGAATAGTGTTTAATAAAGTGTTTAATGAGTATAGCAACTCCTCCGGAGGCCACTGAATTAATTCTGTCAAAACGATAAATTTTATAGTTGGAGATATATAATTTGTCGGTTGGGAGTAAATGTGTCTCAGTTATAAAAGCAATGTGTACATTATGAGTGTAAAGAAAATGTTCGAAAGTATGTTGTTGTCTTTTCAAACCATTAGCATTCCAGTTGAGAAGTGTTAGTTGATTGGTAGTTTTATCCATTATTTATTATGAGAGAGCGATTCAATAATATTTTGAAGTTGAGGAAGAAGAATTGAAAGGATTTGTGATATTATTGTTGTAATAATTTGTTGAATATTATAAGAAGAGGGAGAGGTATGTTGTGTAGGAATGTGTAAGTTATTTGTCCAAGGAGAGTTGTTAATGTTAATTTGTGTGTTAGAAAGAGGTGGGAAATGTGTTGTATGTAAATTAAAAGAAGGTTTTGAAGAGTTTTGAGGTAAAGTAGTAGGAATAGTGGAATAAGAGTTTATGCTGGGGGAAGAGTTATTAGTGGGGGTAGAAGAGGAGAAAGTATGTGTGGAAGGTAAATTATTATTAGATTTATTTATCTTATTATTCAAGACAAGTTTGTAAAATGAACATCCTCTATAATTGGCAGAATGTGTCTGTCCACAGTTTACACAAGTGGGTGGTGTGGATTGTGGCTTTGGACAAACCGAGTAACGATGGGGTTGAGAACACTTGACACATCTGGGTTTCAATTTACAGTTCACCTGTGAATGTCCAAAACGTTGACAATTTTTACACTGAACAGGGGTGAATCGATTTGATTTTGGTTGAACTTTTATAATGGAATGAAATAAACGATCTAATTTTAAAATAGTTCTAGCTTGATGGGAGTCTGTTAAGTCTATTGCACAAGTTTGAAGAGGATGTCTTAGTTTGTCATAAAGACGCCGAACTTGAAGCACTGGATATTCTAGGCGAATGAGTTCATTAAAAATTTCTAATTAGTGATATTGGAATGTCTTTAAACATTACCTGGAATGCTTTCTTGCTCGGATCTTGAAATGTATAAAATTGTATATTATTACTTTCACAGAATTTTCTGAAATTTCGATGGTCATCAATGTCTGTAAAAAGAATTTGGATTTCGTTGAATTGGGATTTTGTTGAATAGTTATTATGAACCACTTTTGCGATGTCTTGAAGTAACAAAGGATAGTTCATGCCAATCACTGTTATAGGTGGAACTTTTTGATGTGATGAAGTTGAAGTAGACGACTCTTGTAGATTAGCTAAGGGTTCATATCTGGAGTGGGTTGGAATATTATACATGGGGGTAGATGATTTTGATCGTTTGGAAGGGTTTTCTTGAGCATCTGTGGGGTGTGGACGACGAACGTTGTTGGAGATGTCTTCTATGTTAGTTTCAGGTTGTGGTACTAGGTTTGCTGAAGATTCTTGAAAAGATGTTTCTGAAGTAGCTGGATAAGAAGGTTGCTGATAATTTGGTGGGTGTGAGGTTGAATACTCCATGCCTTGAACTGGAGGTGCTTGCATGCCAACGTATTGAGTGGAAGTTTGAACATCAGATGAAAACATGTTTGTATTGTCCAATGAGATAGAATTCAAGCTCGTTGGTATTGTTGGTATTGAGAGTAATTCAAGCTCGTTGGTATTGTCCAAGACAACTCGTCTCCCGTAAGGGAGATGAGTATTATAATAAGATCTTGAGTTTTTCGTAGATTTTTATCTCTTTTTGTAAAATTGTAGATTTAGATGATATAGAATCAGATTATTTTGAGATAATTCAATTAGATATCACAATATTTGAAATATAACAGCAATATTTGGTAGCACTATTCTAGAAGCACGGCCACCTCTGATTCCTTTTCCATTCTTGAAAACACTTTTAAAACAGTTTTCAGCGTCGGCGACGCCCAATTCATCTAGTTTCCAATATTACTCAACGTCAGAATGTTGTATATTTTCTTTTTCCTCTTCCTCCGCCTTCCTCTCCTTCATTGACTATTCAATTATTTTTGTTCTTCTTCTTTTCTGTCTTTTTATATATTGTCTCTCATCTCGTTCCCCTCTATTTTTATTTATTTGGTAAAAAAACAGCAAAAACTGTATATGACACATGGGGAAAGAGATTATAGGCGCACATATTCTTGAGGTCCGAAATTTAAAAAAAAAAGTGAAATTAGCAACGTTTGAAAAACTAGAAAAAGAATTTAGAAAAATTATTATTTTAGAAAAATAGAAATTAGAAAAAATTTTGTTTCCAAGTTATAGAAAATCAATTCCAGCGGTAAATGAACTGCTGATTTAATCTTTCTGCATTGCTAACAAAATAGTAACGAACATTCGTTCTACTCTTACCACTACAAGCAAAAGGAGTGCTCAACAAAACGTGCTCACAGTGAAGCTACACTTACGTCCAGAAGCAACACAAGGGTCCATCTCAGCATTTGCTCAATGGATCAGGGAAACTAGACAAAAACCTGATCGCGATGGGGTCATTGACCCGGAAGCTGAAGTACATTACTTGTTACAGGCGTATTAAATCTTTTTTTTTAATGTATACAATACAAATGTAAACTAATTCATTATACGTAGGTAAGTCAAAAAGTATCTGCAATTTTGCTCTAATTGTCTTTAGTTTGATTCTACGGCTTTGTGTGTTGCCTAACTACTAGATGGGACCGTTGTCTTTGCCTGTGGGAGGTTTCAGCGTTATCTGATCAGTCAGTCTTGCGCTGTTGTGGTATAAAGATGGCTACAGCACTCTCTGTTTGCACCAAAGAAGAAGAGCGTTCCGTAATCCGTTTTTTATGGTTTAAAGGTGTACTAGGGGCGGAAATCCATAGCAGGTTTTCAGCTCAATACGGGCAAAATGTTCAACCACAGAGAAATGTTTACCAGTTCCTAGAACAGTGGTCGAACGAGTGGCAAGAAAGAGTAAAGATCGGCAGCAACTGAAGAAAGAAGCTATGGTGTCGAAAACGACTCAATGAAGAGCACAAGCGCAATCGTGTGAGAATCTTGTGTTAAAGTATCCTGCGCACAGTGCCAATCTCGCCCCGTCGGAATACCATCTGTTTGGTCCGTCGATTCTGCTCCGATTAACAGTTCAAAGAAGAGGTGCATATGCGCCTTGTTGCACAATCAAAAACCTTTTTTCCGAAAGTATCGGAAAGCTTGTGCAAAGATGGGCCAAGTGTATAGAAAAGAAGGGTGACTATGTTAAAAAATGATATCAATAAAAATTGTGTATTCTTCCTATAATAAATTATAAACATTGATTGCAGATACTTATTGACTTACCCTCGTATATCATTGTTTTGTTAAAATAAACATTTTTTTTTCGTTTTGACGATCAGTATAGTGTCTAATTGTATAGAAACAGCTAAACGGCAGAAAAGACTTTACTTTTAACTTAAATTTGTGTACCGACTTTAGTTGTCATGACATTTGTGTAATGACTTTAATTGTCGTATGTCATCTGGCAATGCGTTGTAACGTAACGTACATGTATTGTATGTGGATTTTTTGTACTGAGCTGTTGATACTGACACTTTTTGAACGTGATTTCTACGACGTGTGTTGTAATTACAAATGTCAATATTGCATGAAAATATGTTCCCTCCGTTAAGTAGGTCATTTTTGACAAATATTACAGATTCGTAAATAAATAGGCAAGGCAATGGTAAGATTGCAAGCTCAATGAAAAGAGGCTGGCAGGGATCATGTGGAAGGCATATTTTCATTATTCGAATAATTTTCTTTTGCACTCTAAAGGTCTCAGTATTACAGGATGAGCTTCCCCAGATTATCATGCCGTATCTCAGGTGGGAATGAACATTTGCAAAATAAACGCAACGAGCTGCATGAAGGCTGAGAGAATTTGAAAGAATTCTGAAAGCATAACATAATGAACTTAATTTAGTGTTTAATTGTGTTATATGTACATTCCATTTGAGGTTTGATTAAATTGAGAGACCTAGAAATTTTCTTACCTCGACTTCAGCTAATTGCATATTGTTCATTTTCAATGAAACATGCGATTTGAAATGCAAAAATGCATCGAGTTTTTCTTTCGTTAACAATTAATTTGTTATTATTAAACCAATTTGAAACTTCTGAAATAGTACTATTTACTGATTCTACTTTGCAATGAACATTCGTGTCATCGGCAAGCAGAACCGTTCTTCCATTTTTAATAGACGAGGGCATAGCGTTTACATATAACAGAAAGAGGAAAGGACCTAAGATCGAACCTTGCAGGACCCCATGCTCAATTGGCAAAGAAAATTGGAAACATAAGTATGTAATGGCCTTTCGTGCCAGTATGGTGTTTCTACTCTTTGAGTCCGATATTTAAGGTACGAAGTTATCCAATCTAGGGCAATACCACGAATTCCATACGAAGGTAATTTTGAGAGCAAGATGTCAAAAGCTTTCGAAAAATCTAAGAATATTCCAATGGGTGCTTCATTTTGGTCTATTGATAAAGCAACATCTTTGAGAAAAGAAAAAAATGGCTGTTTCCGTAGATTTTGATTTTCTAAGACCGTGTTGTGAGTCTGCAAACGCTTTGTTTTTCCTGAGAAAAGTTCCCATTCGTGAGAAGAAAAGCCTTTCTAATATTTTTGAGGAAACTGACAGAATAGAAATTGGCCGGTAATTTTGAGTTTCATTTTTGTTCCCTTTTTTAAAAAGTGGCTTCATTTTTGCTGTTTTGAAAATATCTGGAAATATTCCTGTACATAAAGAAGCATTGAAAATGTGAGTTAACGGATGTATAAAGGCAGGTGCACAAGTTTTTAATAAACAATCCGGAAATTCATCTAAACCAGATGAATATTTATTTCTTAGTTTACTGACTATTCTGAGGATTTCGTTGGGGGAAGTTTCGGAAATAAACATCGTATCGAAAATTTGTTGGGAAGCGTAAGATGTTGAATTTTGTGGTTTTAATCCCATCGTGAGATCAGACGCAATTTTAGAAAAGTGTTTGTTGAAGAGTTTGGCAACTTTTTCCGGATTACTCGTTTCTCTTTCATTATCCTTTAAAATAACATTCTCTACAAGGTAACGAGATGATGTGGTTGTATTTTTTACGATATCCCACATTGCTTTAGTTTTGTTACTAACGTTCAAAATGTCCTGATTATTTTTCATTATTTTTGCCTGAAATATTACTTTTTTAAAATTATTTTGTATTCTCGGAAGTATACATCGAAACCGGGCGATACGTTATGATGTTTAGAAATAAAGTAAAGCGTACGTTTGTTTTTACACGATGTTCTAATTCCTTGTGTGATCCAAGTATTACTTTTGCTTGAAATGTTTAATTTTCTCTTTTTAAGAGGAAAGCACGCGTTAAAATGAATTGAAAGCTTGGAGAAAAATAAATTATATTTTTCATTTGTGTCAACAGCGTTATAAATTGTGTCCCATGATTCCTTCACCAAGTATTCCGTAAATAATTTTATATTTACTTTAGTGAATGCTCTGCACATGCGTGTATTATTTATTGTGTCAGTGTTCATGTTCTTAGTAATTGTAAGAATTTGTGCATTGTGGTCACTGTAACCTAGATTATTCGTTATTATTTCATACGTAGTTGTGGTTTTGTTAATTATAATTTGATCTAATGCTTTTTGTGAATTAAATGTATTCCGTGTAGGTACATTCATTGTATTATCTAAATTAAAGATGTATGTAATGAAGTACATTGAGAAACTGCTCTTTTTCGTGAGATTCGCTCAGAAAATTAATATTGAATCCGATATACGATTCTGCAAGGTAAAAACTAGGAATTTGGAGTGTGTTTATATCATTATAAGGCAACCAATGTTCTGTAAAGCAAAAAACATCTGTCTTAGATCACATTGTAATGCTGCCTCGATAAATTCAGTTTTATTTGAAAGAGGTTGCACATTACGATGTATTATTCGAATCTTTTGCATGTACCTACACGGATGTTTTTCTGATGCATCTGACTGTAGTTGCTATTTATTTATTTCATTTTTACCTCGAGTGCGTGGTCGAAGGAAGTATCGTGTCCCAGGAGTAACAAGAGGTGAGGAAGGAGGGGCGATAGATGTAGAGGAATGAATAGTGGGAGAGGTAGTGCATGGATTTGGTTCAGGGTATAAGGTAATTGGGTACAAAGGAGTCCCGGAGGATGGAAGAGAAACAGGAGATGTGAGTGGGGATGGGTCTTGGGCACGACACTACCGAGGTTGTGAAATGATGTGTTTGGCAAGCTCACTACCGAGTGCATGTTTTCCGACAAGGTTCAGGTGAAGACCATGCCGGGTTAAGTGTTTTTCTGAGAGAAAGTTTAGCCCAAATAATTTAACATGTTTGCCTCTCAGATGCAGTTTCAATTGGTTGTTTGCGTGACTAATTTCTTTGCACAGTGTTAGTTTGTTGTACCAGAAGGGCAGAGTCTAGACTATAATGTTCGTGTTTTGGGCGGCACTTGTAATTTGTGAACATGTTGTTCAGGTATAAAGTGACCACCCAAATCAATGTCATTCTGCCCTCCTATGATGATGACTGTATCCCGTTTGGTGAGAGTTTTTGTGCGCGTGTCCAACTCGCTGGTCACGTCGGCAAACCTCCCGTTAGATTTAAACACACCCATGGCAGAGAAAATGGATGGGAGTTTCCCACTGAGCAGGAAGGAGATTTGTCGCCCATGATCCTCTGCTAAAATGAGTACCTTTTTGATGTCCTTGTTTACTTGTGGGCCAGGTTGCGCAACTCTACGTGCCTTTATTTCTTTGCGCTTGCTAGCCTGTTTGTATTGGTTTGTGGATGGACGTGTCGATGTTGGGTGGGGCGGTGAGGATTGGGAAGGCAAGGAAACTCATTGTAATAATCTAATGAGAAAATCTAGTTTGAGTCGTGATTGGTAGTGGTGATTGTGTTTTTGCTTTCGCGAATGGGTGGTTGGAGGTTTTTGCAGTGTTGCCTATTGTTGTCCAACCGTCTGTGTTTTAAACGACCTCTTCGAGCCTTCCGATAAATTATTGTTAACATGTTTGAAGGCTTTCAGAAGGTCGGCTTCGAGAGTGAAGAGAATAGAAAGTGTATAGCGAAAGTAGCCATGTCACGAATGCGTGTCAAGTGTGTGGTAAATATGAAAGTAAATAAATAGATGAGAATTGCGAATAATATAAGAAAACTACTCCCTAAACTATCTTTTTAATTTAATTGTATTAACGTATTTAAATTAAGTTACGTATTTATTTAAAAATAACGGTAATCTGATTCTAATTAATATTTAAATGTGATTAATTAAATCCGAAAAGAGTTCAGTGTGTTTAATGTAATAGAACGTTTAATGTAATAGATTTAAGCTGCAAACTAATAAATACAATTAGATTACTATACTTTTCCTATTGAAAGACCACGAAATTCACCAATTTCGACCATTTGAAATATAAAGTTCAAGTCTTTCCTTTACTGTTATAGACGAAACTTTGAATTTTGATGTTTTTCACAATTATCACAATACTTTCACCAATAGATTAAAACTTTACGCAAATTTAAATTAATTTACATAGCAAAATATTAGTAGTCTTTACACTGGTTCAAATATACGTTTGTTCGTCACGCCGTCTTTTAAACCAAATATTTGTATTACGTCTTTTCCACTGCTTCGGACAATATAAATCTCTTACAGCTTCTCTGTAACAAGTAAACAAGTAAAGAATACAGTTTAACAGCAAAAGGTACCTGAAATATGTAGAAAAGTGGTGGAAAATTAGTAAAATATTGGAGCACAGCCAGAGCACGTCAGTTACGTAAGCAAGCAAGCAAGCCAAGCTTCTTCTTCGCCTCCAATTCCACGTCTCCGCCTTCTTTCTCTCGTCTTTCTCCTCCATGTTACAGTTGATACTAATGTCACATGATAATTGCAGGGGTCACTGTCATATGAAATCAAAAAACACCTAAAAGTCGGGCGGGTTACCTTAAGCAAATAACATACGATCACGATTCGCAGAGCTTAGCTAAACGTTTAAACGATGAAGCAAAGGAAAATTAAATTCTATAAAAACAACGTACGTCAAAGAGAGAGAAGTCGAAAGTTTAATTAAAAGAACTCTTTCAAATATTTATATTTTTTACTCATAAAAAAGTAGAAAGAAGGGGAAGCCGAGAGCATAAATCTATAAAGACATTAAATACCACATAGACATCTTTCAATTTTCACAAGATAAATTTCGTAAATGGTTGTTCAGCAGTCCCTCTGAACTTTCTACGCAGAGCAAATATATTCTCACTGCAACACATTAACCACCCTAAAAACAGCAAATAAATACGTACTTTAAATACCAAGATTTGTTTTTAACTGTTTCGTATTCATCCAGTTAACAACTTTAGAGCCAGCAAAATAATAAGTTCGATATGAAATAGAAACACTACAATTCATATAAAAGTGTATTAAGGTTTTGGGGATTTTGTATTTCGTATAAAACGAGTAATTTTCTACCGTTACAGCAATATAGTCTCAAACATTTGAAGGAAGACTTCCTGCCTCCGCACTTCGATTACAAATCATTTTTTCTCGTTTGCTTGTAAAAACTTTGATTAAAAATTAATGCCTCGCACTACTTTGTTCGTCGAAAATAAGTTACAATGGGAGTTCTTGTCTTGTAAATTTTATGGATATCGAATGTCCCAATCTCAATGGCATCGCAATAATATTATTATACATGGATTTTGGAAACACATCGTTTTACTCTTTACAATATAAAATACTACAATACTAAAATACACACTTTTAATAGACGAAACTTTCTATTTTCCCTCTTCGGAAATTAAAACGTCACTTATTGATTAGTGATTCCGGGAGCGTCAACTGCAATGGTCATTAGTCCCGTAAGTGTTGTGCATGTTTTATTATCGTGGGAGGTGGCGTAGGCCTTACCCCGCTGGATAGGGAAATCCGGCGTGGCATCGCCCCAGCCGGAACTGGCTCTTAAACTACCGACTGATCTCCCTGCATGTGTGGTAGTGTAGTGCATTGTGTAAGTCAATGGTGAGGATAAGACACTGCTCTGGTAGTCGCTTGGTGTTGATCGGAGAAACCATGGAAAATACCAATCAGAGCAACCGACCGCCTGAAGTCTACTCCAGATAGCAGCTGAATTCGATCTAGCTGTCTAACTAGTGTCGAAAATCCTGTCACCGTCCGGTTTAAACGTAGGACCTCCCGGTCAGAGGTACTGCAGTGGCATCAGTTGATGCTCTGAGTCACCTTTGCTGGTCACCGAAGTTTAAAGATGTATAGTATTCTGGTAGATGCTCGCTCAGACATCAAGCCAATCATACGGTATTGATGTTTGTAACAATCTAATTAGTTGTTACAATTTGAAGAATAATCAATTTGGTTGTGAACTTAGACCAACGTTTTGTGAAACTTATTGCATAAAATTACTTTCACAAATTAAAATGTCAATAAATATGGTCCACCGATAACCACAATACAATCAAGGATAAGGATAAAGAGCTTTATCATCACGACTCCATGATTGACAAAACTAGCCCCCACTTCACAGTCGTCGTGCAAACATTGTGATAGCTTTAGGGTGATCTGTCATGGGTCACGAGTCGATCGCTTATAGGTTCAGTGGGTTACGCAGGTAAGAGGATTGTCTCCCTAGCTCATCTTTCTGCGTCACCTTTGGCCCGCAGCGAGCTCTGCCAGCAGCAATGGAACCGTGAATAGATAGGGCCAGGCTGATTGGCAACGTTATCTTTCCTGTCGAGCAGCGTTTCATTATGCCGCGTCGCCGACGTCGCACAGGTATTCAATGGGATTGCGCTGAACGCATCGCACCAACTGGGCTAGCTTTCCATCGCAGGTATCAGGTTCCATATCCCGATCGATGCGGGATTTGTGATGGGCAGAGAACGGAGAAGAGGTATGCAGCAAGTTACTCGGGATTCCATGTTGTGTTAAGAATCCTTTGATTCTTTACACAACATGCTCTATCTTCATTCTCTTTCCTTCAATCTAAAGTATCATCTCCGCACATCAACGATAACGCAATGTAAGGACAGAGGACGACGCCCGCATTGAGATTATGAGGAGAAAGGAATTGTACCAGCTCCTTTCATTTCATATACGTTAAAATAAAAACCTAAAGGTTTGCACTGAGCAAGTTCATTCGCCTTCAGTGCCAGCATTGTATGAATCCAATTTAATGTCTCGTAGGTGAATTTTGAATCGAAGAACCAGAGGACAGGGAAACGACGTATTATCATGATTCATCGCACATCAAAAATACGGTACTTAATGCAGTAACATTCTCGCAGCTTCTTACATAGTATGGAGAAAATATTATGCTGTGGAAAAAAATGGTGATTTTCAACAGAAAAAATCGTTTTCTGCCTTTCCCTGGTTCTGAAAACGTGGATAATCGTGTTCTTATTTGATGTACATTATTTTCTGTAAAATAATAGAACTTCTTTCCATCTCTCTATCCGTCTCTAAACAACGCTTGCGACTAAACGGCAGAGTTTTCACCAAAATTGATAATTCCCGATCGATTTGGCTAATGCCACAGTACCTTGAATTTTAAATGTATATTTTGATTTTTTGGGTTCTCAATATTTTCTTTTTTTCCTTCAAAAAATGGCTCCATATTTTTTCTTTATATTTTTTCTCGGAACAACTAGTGGTGCTACGGAATGGTCCGGACTTCCTCGTTCTAAAAGTTTCTAATTTCTTTGGTCTGGGCTAGCTTCATGCTCTTGCCCCATCTTCTTGCCAGCTATCCAACATCGTCGTCCAACACGTACATGTGTGTGTGTGTGTGTGTGTGTGTGTGTGTGTGTGTGTGTGTGTAGAGTAAAACCTCGTGCTCTACAAAAAAATTGAAGATTTTTAAGAAAATATCGTTTAAGCGTTACTGTAAACGCGATAGTTTAATATTTTTTACACAGAAATTTTGAGTATTCGAAACACTTTATTGGAGGCATTGGAGGCACTTGTACTCACAAATACATTAATGAATACAAATCGCTGGAAATGTGCATATTAAAGTCGTGAGAGATGTTTCAAAAATATAACATTTGTGTAATTTTTAAAAAATCAAGAGAATTCAGCAAGATTAATTTTATCATCTTAAACAGTGCAATTAGCACAATCCGCACGAAAAACTTGAACAAATATATATTCACGACATGGGAGACCAGTAAAAAAATTACATTTTTATAATTATTGAAAAAACCAAAGAATAGTGCAATATGGCGCTTATGCCATCTCATACAGTACATTAGGAACTATACCTACCAAAAGTTTAAAGAAAAAATTTGAAGCCGTTTTTGAGACTTTTTTTTGTAATTTATTGTAAATTGCACATATTGCATTAAATGTTGCACGAAAACTACTAAAATTTTCTAATAAATGTACATGACCTTAAAGAAAGAACTCACTATGGAGAACAAATTTTATTTGAAGACAAAATCTCTATCTTTAATTTTGTAGTTGTTGGAAGAAGCCGAATAAAATTTAACTTTTGCAATTTTCGAAAATCCAGAGTTAACCGCGAAATTCGGACCTATGCCACTTTGATAAGTGTATTTTCCTCCATTCTTACAAGAAATTTGAAGAAAAAAATTTGGAGCCGTTTTTGAGAAAATTTCGAAAATGTTCGGGGGCCTTCATGAAAATTACCCCCAAATTTTACGTAATATTTTTGAAAATCTCAAAGCGTTGACTCGAGCCAGATTGACAGGGGTTTCTTCAATTTGGAAAAAGTCATGTCTATGGTTTAGGCGCTATAAGTGTTCACAGATGGACGGACGGACAGACGGACGTTTTGCTTTCAATTGGTTTTTCGGTATCAATGACTTACAAAAAAAATTTTTTTTTCTTAATTTAGCAACTGGATTTATCCACTTTTTCGTTATCACGGCTCAGCAACGATTTTTTTCTGCCAAAAATTAGACATTTCTTCGCGCAGCATTGCATAACTTTCCCTATACTACGTATATTACTCCATATATACGTACGTATACGGGAAATTAAAAATAATGATACTAATACGATACGTAGGGGATAGTTAAATTAACTGGTCCACTTTTTTTTAACTAGTTCTAAAATGTTATTTACATAACCAATACACGTGAAATTTCGCGTGATATTTGAGAGATTCTCTCTTTATATTGTGGGAACAAACAACATCATTACAGTTATTGTCAAATACGGGAGGTTTGATACATTTGCAATATGACCACTTAACCTAATCGCTATGGTTAAGTGGACCGGAAATTGAAATAAGATATGAAAATAAAATTGACGTTTAATACATTGATGATTTTAATGAAAAAAATTTTCTTCACATTGTCATAACCTTTTTAACACGTTATTGAGAAAACGGGCCAAGGACCACGTGCCGTTTCCCCAAACGTGGCATCTTAAATTAAAACTTGGAAATAACAGTGGTAATGGATTAAATTCAGAGGCGTATCTAGGTATTCAGGCGCCCATGGCAAGCATCGAATTTGCGCCCCTGTCAGGATACTTCAATTTAAGGTTCTTGTTATTTATTTTAGCCAAAATACTCTAAATAGCGCCCCTTGTGAGTGGCGCCCATGGCACGTGCCATGTCTGCCGTACCGTAGATACGCCTCTGATTAAATTAATAAAATGGTGAAAGGAGAAATGGTGAAATAAATTTTATGACATTCCAGATTTAATAATTGCAATTCTACAAATTCTATTTCCGAAATAAAAATAATAATAAAGAGGGTAACTGGATCGGTCCACTTAACCTAACCTCCCGGCGCTCCAGTCAACCCCACGGCACATATTTTCTTTATATGCCCGAAAACACACAAGCCACGACGTATTATTAAAAACAAAACACACTAATATAGGGCAGAAATACGAGCAATCAATACTAGCATTAAAAACAGATACTATCATTAAATACTAACAAAAAAATTCTAATTTCCATTTCTATAAAATAATATTTTTTCTAAATTCTTTTTCTAGTTTTTCAAATGTTGCTAATTTGGCTTTTTTTAAATTTTGGGCCACAAGAAAATGTGAGCATATAATCTCTTCCCCCATACGTCATATACAGTTTTTACTGTTTTTTGACCAAATAAATTTGGTGTTAATATTCTTCTTGTAGTTGTTATTAATCGCAATAAAAATGCAAAGCAGGTGAGTGGTTGAAAAATCTTGGGAACTTTCAGAATAAAAATTCCTTACTGTACTGAACAAATTAAGACCTGCAACTTGTGATTGTGGCTTAGATTATCAGCCCTGTCATCCTACGAATTCCATCCAGTGGAAAAGGCAGGAAACACTTCCCATCGACATTTAAAAGCATGGACTCCTTAACCTAACCGGTCCAGTTAACCTTACTCTCCCCTACTTTACAACTTACCTTCACAAAACTATCTGGTTAAAATAGAGTGTACGGTACACCCTTCTAGAAGCGGTGCGGCGGAGGGGGGGAGGAGTTGGGGAAGGGGTCGGGGTGTGGGGAGGGGAGGGGAAGGGGATGACCGGTGAAGGGGAGGGAGGGGGCAGAGGAGGAGGAGGAGAAGAAGAACCGAAAGGCGGTTTTTAGGGCTCATAAAGTTTGGAGGCGCCCTCAAGGAACGACAAAAACTAATACCTGAACAGTGGCGGCTCGTGACATTTTTTCCTGGTGGGGCCAGGTGTGAAAGCACGAATATCAGCTCAGAATCAATAACTTATTTAATTAAAGAATCATCATTTAATCAATTGTTTAATTCATATTATTAATCAGTTAATTATACCTTTAAATCTGTTTTCCACAAAAAACAGAAGTAGGAATTTTTAAGTCATTTATTTAAATATTGGTATGTTAATGAAAACAAAAGTTTTTTTTACAAAAATTACGCTAGTGCCATAGCTTATCTTTCGGAATGATGAAAGTTCGAAAGGGGAACGTATCGTAAAATTAAGACAAGTTGACTTCGACTTGACAATTAACAATTGTTTAATCGGCTTGTAGAGAAATAATTCTACACGTCTACATGTCTTTTTTCGTTTTCTCCAAATACACTTCATACATATAATTTAGCACCTCGTTCTTTGTCATGTGTGAGTTATATTTATAAATAGAATTGTTTAAATGATCATCTAACATACTATCTATATTGCCGAGTAACAATAAGTCTAAAAAATTGCCACGGTCTTTTGAATCTTCAGATATGTTACTAGTTCATGCTACTAGTTCATGAATGATGAGTGCCATGGTACTTAACTAAACACTCAGTTATTCTACCTAAAATGTCTATTTTTTGCGACTTGTTCATTATGTTTCTTCATTGAAATTTTCATCGGCGAATCAATCTGTACAACAATGTTCACAGTTCCAAATGTTTTAAATTTGCAAGCATTTTCTAAATGCAATGCACTTTCTTCGTGCTTCTTTATCCTTTCGCTCAAATGTTTCAGATCCTTACAGCCTACTGTCGTCCACAATCCCTCACCAAATAATAAACAATAAAAGCAAAGTTAGCTTTGTTTTTCTCCACTCAGTCAACCATTATTTTTTTCTGAAACCTCGAAATACAGAATGTTTGTTTCTTCTTTCCATCAACTTGTGTAAATGATAAGTCATTCGGTTGATGTGCTCCTAACCGTTTAATATAATTTTTTTCTTCAAATCTGAGTGAAGAAAACGGAAAACAGTGTAATGAATCCACCGAGTTCATCTTACAGAGCGCAGAACTTCACGTGCACTTTGAAAACGGCGCGCTCAGACTGCCGTTTCTCTGCGAAGGGCCCGCTGGTGCGGGCCCCTAGGACAGCTAAAATTAGCAAGCAGTGGTCGCACCCAGTACGAAAGGGCGCCGACCTTGTAAACGGAGTGGGGTTACAGGTTTGGGGCCCGTCGGGTCGGGCCCCTTGAGCACTACTAACGCTATCTTTGAGTGCTGCAAGTAACTATGATCCTCAATTCTTGGTTATTAGGACTTGGAATGAGTTCTGGAAACGAATTGTTGATCTTCACGAATAAAGAATTCCAATGAAGTACTACAATTATGACAATGAGATTACTGTAAAGATATATAAACATTTTTGTGCTTTATCAAATATTGGTGGGGCCCGGCCCCTGTGGCCCCTTAGGACGAGCCGCCCCTGTACCTGAATCATACCACGGTGTAAGATATATAGGTGTGTCAACTAGCCGCCTTTTGGACAAAATTTTTGAAGCCAGTTTGAGGCTAGTTCTTCGCTTATCCGTACGGTGCGCACGATCGAGTTGGGCATTCATGATGGCGTCTCGCGATTTAGTGGCTTCCACCCGAGAGTATGGTTTCCACAGTGCAGCATTTATAATCGTAGAAACCGTAATGTAAATGTATTAAAGTCTTTTAAGACGTATTATAATATTTGTCGGAGGTGTTATTTTTTAATGTACCACAGTATGAGGATTTGTATTTTAAAGCAGGAGGTGATGTTATTCAAGAGAAAAAATAATAAACAGATTCCTAGGAAATTTGCTAGGAACAGCTTCCGGTTTAAGCTTTTTGCATGTAAATTCTGAAAGCTTTGAAATAATTTAGTATTACAAAATATTCAATTATATTCTTTGATTATACATTTTAACTCTCGGGCAATTTTGAATGTTTTTTTCTAACTGACATTAAAAAGTTCACTTTTCTTTGTATATTTCTCAATATTGATTGTATATGGTTTTACAAATTATTTACATTATTTTACAATTAACTCATTAAGAGTATATGATAAATTCTTGAAATGTTACTTACAGCATTTTGCATAACAATTATCTCTTCAATTTTGAAATGTTTTTCGCAAACATAATCGTCTTGTCTCAATTTTCTTTTCTTCTGGGGAACAATTTCAACCCATTTCTGTTGTAAATCTTCTCGCTTCGGAACACGAAATAAAGTTGTTTCCTGCGAATGACATTTTTCACTGTTGCTATCACAGTGTTTTATAAAACACCTTCTACCCATTTTTTTAAACTATTCACTCCAGCCGACTAGAAATTCCACCGCGAAATGACTATTAACTGCGTTGAAACCAATGGCTACAAAGCTATTAAATGGACCGCCATCTTGTCCCAAAAAAATGCCCAAGTCGTTCGCAGCGCTTATCTAGCGAGAACTGTGAGAACTAGCCACACATTAGCTTCAGCTTTAGACCGGGAGTGAACCCACCTATATCTCTTACACCGTGATCATACTCAATTGCTTCTCGCGAACTATGACTCCTTCCGCACTGAACACTTCCGCACATGAGGAGTGGTCCCTTTATGCTGCACTTCCACTCGAAACCATCGCACAATTCTTTCGCGGCCAACCTCATCGGACACTTACAGACAGGACACGAACATCCTGCAGCAATCAAACCACGCTCTGGTGCCCATTCAATTACAGACATACACCTCCTTCGGCGCAACGCGTAAAAACTTCACATTTATTCCCACCATCGTAGCACAAACACTCGCGCGCGCGGCAGCCTCACCAGCGAAACCGCCCACACTTTGCTTTTTATAAGTATTGTAGTGATACCGAATATATTACGGTTAATTGCGCGCCTAAGAATTACTCCCGGGCTACGCCTGTCTGAGGGTCAGCCGACGGCGCCAGGACGGCGGCGGCTGCTCGCCGCCCCCCTTCGCCCCTTTTGAATCTGTCACGGCCACGTGTCCCGGAGCTTGGGTGGTCGTTTCGTGCGCACGGCATCCCCGGTATTTTTCCGCGACGCTCAAAGCCCCCCCCAGCCTCCCTTGAGATTTCCAGCCCCTCACACCCCCAGCCATTAATAACTGCCCCTATTTGACGCAAAATTGAAGCGAGAGGGAGCGATAGCCAGCTTCTCTCTCATTTCTCGGCCTCAAAAACACTCGACGATTGGGCAGAAATAGTTTGAGACGCACTACCCGTGCGCCAATAGCCGCCGGAATTAGGCAATGTTCTGGAAGGTTCCAGAATCTTGGGGGATAATTTTGGTGGGGGAAAGAAGCTTCGTGAGACTTCGGAGCAGGCGACGCGAGGAGAGAAGCGAAAGAGTTGCGTTCGGGGTAGGACGCGAGTAGCGGTCAAGGGGGGACAAGTTGCCTTTGTGGTGGCACTAGGTGCCGGAGCCAGAGTTCGGTTCGTATTGGATGGACTTATAAAAAACATTGAGTTTTCTTGGGAGAATTTGTGCAAGTCCCCTTTAACAATTGTAGACCGCGGGGCTGTGTGACGGACAATTGACAGTGAATTGTGCCGTGTTAATATCCGACTTGTGCTCGAATTCGGGACTTTTTTCATGAGATTATCAGATGATTCACGAACTCGCTTCGATCTCCAAAATACAGTGTGATAGATCGAGAGTGAGGAGATCATTCATTCGAGCAAACATTACCTAATCATTTACAACATTGAGCGGACGGCGCTGTGTGTTGGTCCAGCCCCAGCAACCCCTCGCTGCATACCTGGTTCAGTCCTGCGCACCCCACCCGGGGCGGCGCCTCACCGCCCGTGACGACCCTCGCAGCCAGCCGACGGCCTGAGGTTATTCAACTTTGGTGGGTTGTGCAAGCCGCCTTGCGGAGGCAGTATTTATTTTGCTTTTGTGGTGCGCCCGTGGTCGAAAGTCATAAACCGTGTGGCGAACAATTTTTGCTAATTACCTTTCGACCGGGCGACGAAGAGAGATTTCCCGGCCGCGCTTGGCCGTCAAGAGGGAATTTGCGCAAGGAGAAAATCTTTGTCATTGTAATTGTATTAATTTGTATTTCTTAATTTTAACTTGTGTGTGTGCATGACATGTTTTTTTTGATTTGGGTAAAGGGGAGCATGCTCGCCGACATGATTGGTACCAGTTCATTCGTGATTTCTTACTGAATAAATCCCCCATGTTGTTATATGAATGCAATGCTTCTCATTTGACCCCGACCGCCAGCTTCCTCCATCATCGCCATTTCAGGCCAGACTGTCTATCGACTGAGCGAGCCGGCTACCCGTCCGAGGCGCCCAACCGAAGACGAAGGGTAGTCGCAGTATGTACTAAGTTATGCATATAGCTCCCCACCCCTCCCAACCGAAAGGTTCCCCTCATAATCCACCAAACCCCTCGTCCCCTCCACCGTGGCTTTCTGATGAGATGGAGATGTCACTGAATGAAGTCGTCGACGGCGTCACCGATATTGTTGTGCTGCCCCGGCGCACTGGAAAGTTGAAGGGGGTTACTAGGTACATGTTTTCTTGAGATGTATAATGATCAGTCGATTTCACGAAGTAGGTATTGTGTGGGAATAAACTCCTGTTCTTGTTCACGATATACATCTTTCATTAATACTAAATAACAACTGGTAGCAGAGCGTCGAACACTAATACGAATTATGGCGGAATCTATTAATACTGCTTACGGGAAAATGGAAATATTGAACAACAGCAATTACGCACTATGGAACATGCGTATGAAAGCACTAATAAAATCTCGTCACTTATTCACGGATATCATAGAGGGCGACGAACCTAAAAGTATCCCTGGCGATGAGGTAAATGAGAGAAAATGGAAGGAATGGGAGTACAAAAACGATGAAGTCAGGGGTCTCATTGTAATGACACTTTCTAACGACCAGCTCCTTTCTTGTCGTGGACTAACTAAAGCTAAAGATTTATGGTTGACATTGCAAAAACGTCACGAAGGACAGGGAAAATATCGACTTACTACACTAAAGACAAAATTGCAAAATTGGAAAAGGGAGATGACATAGAAACATAGAAGACTATTTAGTACGTGCTAAAGGCATCGTTTGTGAAAATAATGAATTGGGTGTTAACATTGACGACAATGAACTAATTTATCATATTTTAAATGGTCTTCCCAAGACATATAGCGAAGTTACAACTGCTTTGATTACTAACTCCAATACGACGTTCGATACGATGCGAGACCATCTTTTCTATTACGACAACAAATTTCTAAAACATTCTATTAATAAAGATATCAATTCCTACACAGTCAAGGAAAAACGAAGGATAGTTTGTTTTATATGTGGCTAAGTATGACACAGGGCCAAATTCTGTAGGCAGAAGAAAAACTGATGTGGTTATCAACAAAAACACGAGGCCAAAGACTCTTCTAAATCAAAATTTGTTCCGAACAAAGAAAACTCATTTAATAAATACCGGTGTAATGATAAATTTAAATGGCATAAACTTAATAGTGGTGGAAAGTATCCTGATTCTCATAAGGGAGAATTCGCTATGATAGCTCATGATGATATTGAACATACAAATATAGAATGCAAGAAGAATGTATCATGGTTGTTAGACTCAGGATGCAGCGTCCATATGACGTCGCAGCGCGAAATTCTTAGGGATTCTACATCTTCTGTTGTTGAAATATCCACCGCTGAATCTGGTAGAAAACTTATTTATTGATTTGGTGGGTCACGTCAACGGTTTTTGCACTACAAATAAAGGTACGATAACCAAAGTTCAAATGGAAAGAGTCTTGCACGTCCCTAACTTAGAAACGAACCTTCTATCGGTGTCTAATATCGTTAACAAGGGCAAGAAAATTGTTTTGGATTGTTATGGAGCAAAGGTCTATGACATGGAACAAGGAATGTTGATAGCTAATGGTATCTTCGATGGAGAAAATTTTATGTTCAATATGGAAATTGGCGATGGTATCAATTCTGAAGAATATCGCAGCAGTGAACTAAGAGTTTCAGAAGAAACAAAAAAGAAGACCGTCGTAGAAACGTGTTTCAAGTTGAAAGCGAAAACTAATGACATATGGCACAGAAGATTGTCACACTAATTATAAATACATAAACTTCATGAAGAAAAATTGACTAGTTCGTGGACTGGAGAATGCAGATCTTCGGTGTGCATTCATTCAGCGACATCTCCATCTCATTACTTTCCCCTCGTCGGAGGGGCGCGAAGAGCCGGTTTGAACGACTTCCTTAGGTTGCACCGTACACTAGACTTTAGCCAACTGCCTTCAAGTGTAATTAGAGCACATATAAACATATTGCAAAAGGTTTGCTCTCCGTATGACATATTTGTAAATTATCCCTACGTTGTCTGGATACGTACAAATGTTCTGTTAAAATGTAACAATTGAAATGTTAGTACGTTCTCGAAGAATACTTTGTATTACTCTGGAAACGTATTTACTTCCGATTTATCATCATATAAAAAAGAGTGACATCCTCATTTATGCGAAGTGGGCTCCGGCTAATGAATGAGAGAAAATTTCGTATACGATTGGGGACCGACACAGGAACAAGTGATAGAGTTCCTGACGGTAAGTACGGTCTACTCGTTTATAGATCGGGGCCCTTCAATAGGTGGGGGCGATCCCCACTCCCCTTACGTCACCACTGTTCGGACCGAGACACGTTCGGGAAACGTGACTGTTTTAGCCGTCCGAGTAACATAAATCTTAACACAGACTTAAGTGGTTCAGGGCATCGAGTCACTGCACTGCCTCTGACCGGAAGGTCCTCGGGTTCGAGTCCCGACGATGGCAGGGTTTTCGACACTAGCTAGATTGCAAGTCGAATTCAATCGCCGCATGGAAGAGAATTCTAGCGGCCAGCTGCTCTCATCGGTAGTTTTCCGTGTTTTCTGTGATCAACACCAGGCGAATGTCAGGAGTACACTAGAAAACGGGCTGCAGACCCCGCGCGATCTTACCTTCGTCTTCCTTGTTCTATCATATCCCTTTACATACACACATTTGTACATACTACACACATCTCGGGAGACCAGAGAGATTAGAGCATGACCCGACTGGAGAGGTGCTCTACTGTTGGAAGATAACAGGTAAAGGAATACCCCGCAAGCCGACTTGTAGGTCGGCGCCGGTTCTCATCCGGCGTGGGAAGTTTACCGCCGCCACCCGACATAAAGAAATTTGCACTACCCTTGCAGAAATAATGGCCATGGTAGTTGACGAGTCCGGAAACGCTAATCAATCAATCAACGAAATTTAGAGCCGTTTTTGAGAAAATGGCGTTGAAGCGTTATTGTAAATGAGAAATTTTAAGTTAGGGCCTATATTTCCCGGAACTCTTTTTGAGTTTTCGAAAAACTTCATTAGAAGTCATTTGAAGTACTTCCATTCACAAAATTAACACTGTACAAAGTTGAAGATAGAGATTTTTCCTTCTCCAGAAACGAGTTCTTTCATTACGGTCATGTACATTTTTTTGAAAATTTTAGTATTTTTCATGCAATATTGTGCAATATATGCAATTCTGAAAAATTACAAAAACAAGAATTTCTATAAAACGGCTTTTTTTTTAGGGATAGTGCTAAATGTACTTTATGAGATGACAAACGCCATATTGCTCTATTCTTTTGTTTTTTCACAAATTACAAAAATGTAATATTTTTTACCTGTCTCTCACGTTGTCAATTTTACATTACCAGTGATTTGTTCACATTATTATATTTACGAGTGTATATGCTTTAAATAGTTATATAAAGTTGCTCTAAAACTCAACCATTTTCTGTGAAAACTGCCTCAAAATTCTGCATTTTTAGAAAAGTTCAACTTCCATTTTCTCATAAATAGATCCAAATTTTTTCTTCATATTGTTCAAACTGATAGTGTTAACTGCACTCTGTAATGTGATGTAAAGTTCATGTTGGGGTATTTTTTCGTTTAAAAATTACACAAGTGTAATTTTGTTTTTAATTTTCCCACACTGTTAATATGCACATACTCAAACAATTTGTAAACACTATTGAATTTGTGAGTTAAGATGCTTCAAATGACTTCTAATGCAGTTTTTTCGAAAACTCAACATTTTCTGTGAAAAAGAGCTTCAAATTTCGAATTTACAGAAGTGCTTAAATGTCATTTTCTTAAAAATGACTCCAAATTTTTCAAAGAAATTTGCTTTAGGATGAGGTTTTACTGTTCTTTAATATTTTCAAAGGAATATTTCCGTTCTACAATAGTAGAACTAATAAGAAAACTGAAAAATTAAGAAAATGGTCGGTGATAAATGGCAGCTGGTAAGAGAATATGGCAAGTCCAAATAGCTAGCCGAGACCAGCGGAAACAGAAAACTAATACGGGAAAGTCTGTGCCATTCTGTAGCATCACTAGTTAATAGCTGTGTTGGTGTTTCGGTTAACAGTCTATAATTTAAATTGTAATGTCTCCAGGAGAAAGTAAGGCAAAGGATATATTACCAAGCTTATGAATTATTTAATTAAGTGTAAACACTGCACGATGTAGCTGATCAGGAATTCTGCATCTGGATGTAGCTGAAAATCAGGAAAAGTACGTTAACTATGTTCCAAAATTTAAAGCTCAAAGGAAATCTTCCATTATTCATCCACTCACTACCTAAAACCTCACAACCAGCTCACAACAATCGTATATAACCTGTCTTGTATCCATTCAATACGATTTGAGTCACCTACAGAGGTTGCTCCGAAAGTTTGATGTAACTTTTTCGCACTAGAAGTAGATTCTCGATTTTATTCATTCGAAAAGTAAGCAATTGCTCATCATCCATAGGTAATGGACAAGACAGGCTACCCCTGTTCATAGTTGCAACCGGAGACCTCAGAAGCACCTCTCTATTTCATCAGGTACTTATCTATATTCCATCCTTGCCCAGCAGCCACCCTCAGAGGTTCATTCTGTAAAAGGAGGACTTTATCTAAGCCGGGACCACAGCAGGTTCATATTATATTTCTTTTCATCATGGCTCAGCCCGTTACAATGTAGAGGGTATGATGGTCAGAAATAACTACTATTTACAATATATAATTATAATTTAATAAAGATTAATTTTGCTTTCAAATAAAACAAGGCATTTATTTGATATGATGTTGGTAGACAAAATAGTGATTCTGTTTTCACAAATTCATATTTTTCAAAATTAGTCTTGCAGAAGCAAATGCTCCCTACCTACGTATTTGCAGGTATTGACTTTGTTTCAGAATATTTTCAAAAAAAAAATCCACAACACCGTTTCACATGAACCTTTTTAGTCATTTTTTTTTCAAATTTTTATATTTTAGTTTTTATTTGTTTAGTTCAAAAGCCTTGATGAGTGACTTTGGAAACTTGATGGGAAAGCCATTTTCCAATACTATCCTTATGAGTCTGAACCCAATGTATGTTATTTGTGACAGTTTCCAAAGCCTGGTTTCTAGCCGCTTTTCCAGCACCAGCTTCTGGATAGCGTTCAAAAAATGCCACCATCTGTAAATCAAAGACACAGATAAGTGTGTCTTTTCTCAATTGTAGATACAAATAAAAAAATAAATAAAAAATAAAACAAACACACAAATAAATAAATAAATACATAAAGGTTTTAAAAGATAAAAATTACCTCTTCCTTTTTGAGCTGTGATGTGAAAGACTTAGTGATAACTGGAATAAGTCTGCCAAGATACCGATCATTCAAAGTAAATCGATCTACCAGATATTCCCATTCAGACCTGGAGAAAATATTTGTTGAAAAGCAATTATTAGAATATCATTAAAGTATGTTTACAATTTATCTCCAACACTTCCTTCAATTGTCAAAAACCCTCACCGCACAAAATCCCATACAATAGATGAGCCAATTGGATTGGAGCTTATGCTTGACAAAACAGTGAAAAAATCTTGGGATCTGACATTACTTTCATCCTTAGCAAGTTCAATAAATCTGAAAATCAAAACAAATAATTTCAAAACTACATTTCATTATTAAAATGCTAACAATAAATCATTAGCTATAAAATCTAATCATCATAATCATTACTTATGAAATCTACATTACACACCGTTGCAGTAACCAGGGTTCACGAGCTGAGGCCAATCCTTCCATTAATTTTGTTTTTTCGGAAGCATCTTCCTCTTTTAAATATAGCTGCCACATTAAATCCCAGTACCTCTCAGTGCCACCTTTTATCATTCCTGTAATAGACAAATGAAATATATTACAGAATGAAGGCCAGTTAAATTATGAGAAACCCCTTCAACATGAAAATGTATATGATAAAAATTAAATGAATGTAGTACATTTTTATTGTCGGTGGAATCTGTTTTATATCTCATGACCTTTCATCAGAGTTTTCTGTTATCGCTCACAAAAAATTATGACAATATGAAAACATATAGCTCATTTCAGGAGTTATATGCCTGTAAGCATTTACTCACCTCTGTAAATTAATTGGAATGTAATCTTTGACACTTAATACTGGTTACAATTTAATAATGAGAAGTAATATTATGAGTATTTTTAAAGAGAAAGAAAATATGAGCACATAGAAGAAAATGTAGCTTCACTGTTTGCAAATGTTTTCTTGAGTTCTGTGGGTTGGTTGGTTGATTGATTGATTGATTGATTGATTCACTGATTGATTGGGGTTTAGATGGCACTTCAACTACAGTTCTGTGGTGTGTTGGTGGAGAATTTCATTATTTCGTCTGCAGTTCAGTCGAATAATCCTCCATGTTCTTGCAGTTGCAAGCCATTTCCTTCATGAAAGGCATGATAAGTAGAGACCGGGTTTTCATGTAATTACATATTTTTTATCTTTCTACTTACAGTTCTCAAAATTGTAATCTTGGTGAATCATCGCCCTCCTAACACAATATCCAATTTTTTCGTTACATATTTTTACATATTTAGTACTATATTTCATATTTTACATATTTTGCTGTTTTCACAATAAATTTTCTAATTTTATCAATTTTCTTTACTTTAATTCCATATTTTTTAAGAGAAGATGCATTTTTTTAAATCAGAATTTTTCCTACATTATTGGGGAAATCTAGGTGTTCAAAATATCATTGAAACCATGTTTTGTGACCTGTAACCTTAATTTCTGAGAAAAATTTGCGATCGTCGACGTGTAACACTTCGATAAAGATGCTATGTTAGTGTATGTTTGCTGATCGTAAATCTCACCAGTTAGTGCGATAGCTTCTGTTGCAACTTGTCTGGCTGCTAGACTACTGTCCTGGATTACAATATATTAAGCTTTTACTTCTGATGAGAAAGTTGTGTGATGTAAAGTGAGCAGTTTTTCTAAATGTAATTTCTTGCTATGTAAATGGTTTTTAATTACAGAATTTTAATATTACATATTATATCCGATTTTACATATTTATTACATATTCTTACTGTTTTCATTACATATTTATGTACATATTTTGACATTTAATACTACATATTTTTCCGGTTTCAAATGATAAGGGATAAGACCCATTGTATGTTGCTCATAATGCAAATAGTTTCTACTACATGGAGCAAACATTTTTAGATCGGTACCAAAATTTCCCCAAAATAATCATGCTATCTATATTCATAATTCAATGGAGTATAGTAAAAGAGCATGTGGTGATTCCAAAGTTCAAAAATGTGCACAGATTGTACTTTTGCCAATTTGCTACAGCCAGTGTTTAAAGCGTTTATTTTATTTAATAATTTATTAGTGACCAAATTTTATAAATCTTAACTTTTAGTGACCAAATTGTCACACAATATAATGCAAAGGAATAAAAATTAAGAAAATATTGATTATTTTCCTTTAATATATGCCTTAAATCTTTAAAGAACTTTCAGACGTTTTTTCATTGAAGATTAGATTGCAATAAATATTCCACATTAACAGTTCACTAAAATTAACAAGTCTGCACCATGAGACTTAAATTTTCACGTTTTCAGAAGATGTTAAAAATTGTCTACAAGGTTGTGCATTAGTATATCTATATTAAAGACCATAATTTCAGAAACATTACAGAATTATACAGAAACATAAGAAAGTACTTTTTTAAGCACATTCTGTACTACTCATAAACATCACTTCTTACCATAGCTGTATACAAGTACACGTAGATCTGGATGAGGTTTGTTTTCTGGTTTTGATAGCCACTGTGTAAACAGTCTGCCTGCTTCTTCTAAACATTCATCCAGTCCTGCAGCACATGCAAGATCTAACACCTTAATACGCAATAACCTGAAAGAAAAAAGAAACATGTTCTTAATACTTTAGACAGTATCCTAACTTTAATAAATAAAAGAAGTACCCATTTTACGGTCTCTGTACATCTATAAATAGATGATCAACTGCCAAAGTCATGGACACATGACTGAGATAAACTAAATACTGTACTTAGAAGTCAATTCTGACAAAAAGTTCAGGGGATGCTAAATATACTAGATTCTAAACACTAACTCCGAGGATCACAGAAAACTGAAGTATAATGTGAGCATAATATAATTTGATTCTTGGAGTTGTTGAGAATGATAGCAAATTTACCTATATAACCATTTGTCCTAAAAAAAGGATCATGGTCTATGAGGACAGTGGTCATAAAACAGTGGAAAGAAGTTGAAATAAGACATAGGACCATGAAGTTGAAGTTATTGAAAAAGTGAGGATTCTGCAAAATGCAATTCCAAGTCCTGTCCCTCTGACATAGATTCTGAAGATATTAGATTCAGGAAGCCACTTCCTTTACAACCTTTGTCATTCAGCCAAAGATATTATTAGGAAATATTTGTGTTGGGTAGACATTGCAACATTGGAATCATATGTTCCTAATACACAAATCATGTGGTAATAACTTCATTACTTACTTCTTGAGGTGGCTGTCAGTTTCAGCAACAGTCCATTTAACAGAATTTTGAACATCTCCAACTAAGTTTCGCACATAGGACTGGAAAGGAAAGAATGAAATAAACATACAAGCTCATGCCTAATACCACAAAATTAAGGCTCATTACATTCTCATTTAAATGAAAAAAATATAATACACAAACTATACATTATGTTCAACAAAATTATCTAAGATTGCTTCATGCAGTGAACTAATAACAATTAACTATTAACGGTTGTTCAATTGCTATTTAATAGGTACACTTAAATTTAAAAATCATTACAATCACTAACTTGTGTTAAAATTTACATTTAAATTAACAACCTACTCTTGTATCAGAATATGCCAATGATCCATGCAGCAAACGCAGAAGTTTCTTAAATTTAGAAGTAGCCACATGCCATGGAATATACTCAGTTTCTTGACGCAGATATCTAGTCCCCTCAAGAGCTATCTCATAACGTAACAGGCCAGCGTCTGCCAAACTGAAAGCATCATCCAAGAGGTTGGCTCTATCTGCAGCATCCAAAGCCTAAAAAGGTGATTGAGATTCATAGTCAAGATCCATTTCACAATGTTGCCAGTGATACATGAAATAATAAACAAGATAATTCTTGAAATAATACTTACTGCAACATTTCCTTGCAGAAGAGAACTAAATGTCTGCCACTCAAGCTCTGTATAATTCACCCTGTAGTAGCCCACCTGATGATGGTTGAATTTGATCCATTCAACATTATCAGATGTATTTACCTTCACTGTAGGTTGAGATGATAAAGAAAGATTAAAAAATCATCATCATTCTTTATACAATCATTAAAATTTTTTCAAGGAAAAGTAAATAAAATTAATTACATATGTTAAAAGAACAAAAAAGTAAAATAAAGGTAAAGTGTGGTAAAAATAACTAGCAGCAACTAATCTAGGAATGCAATTGCAGGGATCATAATCAATAATTTGTTTTCTGTCAATTACCGTATTCACCAACATTTCACATGTTTACATTTTGCAAAACTTTTCATAGAACAGATAATCCACAGAAATGTGTAAACTTTAGAATGCATCTTCTTAGACCCTCACCATTTGAGTCTTCCGAATGTAGCCATGTACTCTGGATTTCACTCGTCTCTGAAGTTGTGTATGTAATGGGTACTTCCCAACGATACCTACAAAATAAATCATCAAAAAGATATTTCCATGGATATAATAAACAAGCAACGCACCTTACAAAAGCTGTGAAAAATTAAGATAAGTGTTATAAACGAAACCACTAACAAAGCAAACACAATATTGGTAAGGTTTCCTTGGAAATGAATTGGTGTCTTATAAATATCATTCAGTAAGATGTTGGAGACCAAGTACTTGATTTTCCTGAGCAATAATGAAATTATAAATGATGATGCTGGTGGTTATAGGGGACTTGTGATTTGCATTTGCCTACCATGTCACTGTCACAAGTGTTGCCTCATGAAGAATTCAAGCGAAGGTGGATCAAGGCATTCAATTTTAGGGTGAAGTGTGACATAGTCTTATTATTCATGATAATCAATTATATATGATCTTTTTCCTTATAGGAAAACAATTCAATAACAAGTATGATGTAGCTGAACACATTTAATTAATGTTTGTGTTTATTTTTTGTATGAATATTGGGGTATGACGCCTGTCCTGATCTCACGGAGTCCGCCATCCGGAAAAACTTGGAAATGGTTTGTTTTTTATGTTTATTTATTTACTTTTTTTGACGTATGGAGACAGTCGGAATGTTCTGTTCGTGGGCACAATTGAGAAGTTGACGTGCAATGGGAACGTGTAATGGTTCGATCGCTCACCGTTTACTGAATATTGGATTAGTGCTATAATGCACACACCGTTTAATAATGAGAAGATGGAAGAGTCATCTGTCGCCATCCGCAATTGTGTTGGGAGTCACAGGGACGGAACGTAAACAAGCTCCCTTTAAGGAAGGGATATTCCGACGTCTCTGAGACCTTCATACATTCGACCACCGTCATGCATTTGTCGAATGTCGTTTGGAAGCTAGAGCACTCGTGTTTTCGAGGGGAAGGTTGGCTAGTTTCGGGCAAGTAGTTTTGTGTAATTTTTAAACGAAGTAGAAGGTCTCACAGACTTTTATTGACAAAGATGAACGAGAAGAGCTTACGAAATGTTTCATCACGCCGACGCTGAATTTTATACACTGACGTGACAAAACTCATGGGATAGGATATGCAAATATACAAATGGCAGTAGTATCGCATGCAAATGGTACTATAAAAGGACAGAGCATTGGCAGAGCTTTCATTTGTACTCAAGTGATTCACGTGAAAAGATTTCTGATGTGATTATGGCCGCACGAATTAACAGGTTTTCAACGCGGAATGGTAGTGGTAGTATGGGACATTCATTTTCGGAAATCGTTAGGAAATTGAAGATTCCGAAATCCACAGAGTCAAGACCAAGATTGTGCCAAGAATCAGGTATAACCGCTCACCACGGACAACGCAGTGGTCATTAGCCTTTATCGAGAGCCGCGGCGTTTGCCTAGAGTTACCAGTGCGAACGGATAAGTACCACCGTGTAAACTAACCAAAGAAATCAAAGGGAACGTACGACGAACGTATCAGTTAGGACAGTGAGGCGAAATTGGGCTATGGCAGCAGAAAACCGACTTCAGTGCTTTTCCTAACAACGCAACATCACCTGTAGCGCTCCTCCTCGGATCGTGATCATATCGATTGGATCCTAGACGACTGGAAAACCGTGGCTTGGTCAAATGAGTTCCGATTTCAGTTGGTAAGAGCGGATGGTAGGGTTGAGTGTGGCGCAAACCATAGACAAAGTAAGATCCTTTGGTGCTGTGGCGCAGACCCCACGAAACCGTGAACCCAAGTCGTCCACGAGGCATTGTGCAAGTCGGTGGTGGTTCCATATTGGTTTGAGCTCTTTTTACAAGGAATGGTCTGGATCCTCTGGTCCAACTGAACCGATCAATGACTGGAAATGGTTATGTTCAGCTACTTGGAGACCATTTGCAGCCATTCATGGATTTCATGTTCCTAAACAACGATTGAATTTTTATTTAGATGACAATGAGTCACGTCACCAGGACAATGCGTCATGTCGCGATTTGACATTCTGGACAATTCGAGCGAATGATCTGGCCACCCATATCGCCCGTCATGAATCACATCGAACACTGAAACATAATAGAGAGAACAAAATCCTGTACCGACAACTTTCGCAATCTGGACGGCCATAGATGCAGCGTGGCTCAATGGGTGATATGTAGAAAAAGAATTTCCATGCACTATCAAATGCTAAAATATGCATGTAAACATGCACTATCAAATAACCAAATATGCACTATGCAGCATAAAAATGGACAAAACATGCACAATCAAATTTTATTTTACTTAAATTTTTAGTTATATTGTCTTTTGTAAAAGTGAAAAATTAACTTTTTCTAAACTTTTCTATGTCAAGTTCATTCTTTTGTCAGAAAAAATGTTTTTGAATATACAAAATGACCTTTTCACATCACAAGACGTTATTGGAACATTCTTCAAAGACGAAATCTAAGCCAATGTAAGTTCAAATTCTGCATTTTCTGATTTTTCACCACATGTGTTGGTTTGTTTTACTTTGTTTTTTGTTTTGTTTTACATTTTGGAGAAATTTCAAATCACGATTTGAATTTAACACTTTATGTAATTTCTCCGTAATGTAATTTCTCCGTAACATCTTCTAACATTAATTCCAGACATTTTTAAAATCTTCAACAATTTTTAATGACTCCACCAGAGGAAGATGTACTGATTCTAATTTCTGAAGATAAGGAATATACCTTTTTCTTCATGTGTATGTATCCGGGATTCCCTGTCTGGTATATCTCTCTAGAAATCCTTTAAACGTTGGATTTGCTACTTTTTCGAAGAGTATAATTGCCTCTATAACACACACATTTCCATTAAATGTGGGTTTGTTACAGGCTTCAATGTTGCCTCAGTAACAAAAGTTTGCATTAAGTGTGCCATATTTTCTTTTCTTTCTCTAGCTTTGACACTACGAGAAGTAGGTGCAAGGTGTTGGCTCATTCGAAACTTTTTAGAACATTTAATTTGCATAAATTTTGTCGCAAATTAGTCAGATTTAATTTAAGACAAGCCGACTTTACTAAAATGTATTAAGGTTCAAGTTCAAATTATCTGGACAGAAAATGCCTAGGCATGAATTTGCGTTTTGGCCGTAGAAATCAGGTTTAGTACGTACTTGTTTTGTCGTACTACTTTCTCTTGTTGATAAAATTATTCTTTTCACAGACACGGTGATGCTGCTAGTACTTCAAACGAAATTGAAAGAAAATATATGAAATACTCCACGATTTTTTTCGTTAACAGTAAAAATAATAAAGGTAAAATTCTGAAACTCGAGGAAAATGTTTGAAAAGAAACTGCATCCTACCACATACAATGATTTTTTTAAGAACATTGCGCCAAACAGTTTCTACAAAACAATTTCTTGAACCTAAGAAAACTCAAAGCTGCAAAAAATTATTAATATTAACTCGAAAATAATTATTTTCACTTCAATAAAAATTAAAGTTTTGTTTTTCGGTTCATATCTATTTCATTGATATTGGTTTAGCCTTTGATGAGTTTCAGTATTTCAATTTATGCCGTAACATTAGACTTGAGCACTAAACATTTCATCTAGGGAAACACTAATTCATCAATTTTTACAGTATAGTCTTCTTGTTTATTACAGCAATTGCAATAAATTACATTTCCATCCGTCCTCCAGAAAATCGTTGTTTCCAATTCTTTGTTTGGCAAGTGTTGCACACGAAGCCTTAGAAGACGCTATTTTAATCTTAACTTCTCAATTAAGACACTTGTGTTAATCCTCTGTTGCACGCAAGCAGACAGAGTCTGCTCTTGACTATTTTCCTCTCTCATTGTCAGTTTTAAAAGTACATTGAGTTTTGGCTTCGTATATCTTCCGTATCCTTTGCGACGAATCATACGGCGTGTAATTCGTTTCGCAATCATTACTCACAATTAATGTACTCGCGTCGCAAATCCATGTAATGCACAGGAAAGTTAAAATGCGAAGAATAACAATAAGCACCGAAGAGAACTGCGTGCTGTCAGGATCTAAGATGAATATACTATATATACAAAATATGTGTCAGTTGTAATATTGACATGAATGCATGAATTTCTCCAAAAAACTACCAAAACATTGAAACATGCACGGAAAATGCATTTTTTAAACTAGTTTTTCATGAAACATATTTAAAAAATTTGAAATCTCTACGAAGCTTAAATAAAAACGTGCATTTGCATGGATATCCTGTCTCTAGTGATATGAATAAAAATGTAATACCATTACTTTTCTCGAGTTTCACCTCGGACAGGCTTTTCTAAATTCTCCTCTCCCAATCAACATTTACTCACAAATGGCTCCAAATTTCTTTTTTATACGTTTTACTCGAATAGGGCAAGGTACATTATAATTTTGATTTACATTAAAACCTAGGAAGTTTTTAAAATTGCAAAATATTCCATTTTTAATTGGGTGGGAAATTTCAGTGTACACTGGAAAATAGCGTTGAAGACGGGGATTTACGAGTTTAAGTACGATCCCAGTCCGGGCAAATAATTTTTGAGGACTGGAAACGGAATTAGAAACAACCAGGGTTATTGTTCTTTATGAACTAGGCCTAATACGTGACGCGACGTGACGTTAGTCTGTAATAGGCCCAATGGTATACGTGAAAGTCGAATTTTCATCGCAATTTGGTCGGGTTGAGCTGAACAAAATCATTAAGACTTGTATTGGTATATTTAAATGAATAAAATTATGTTCTGAAAGATTTATTTCATTTCAGAGAGACAAAAATTATGGGGGAAATTGAGTCATATTTTGACAGAGTAAAATACAACTCAAGACTGCCGAAATAGTTCGTTCAAAGGAAACGACGATTCGAGAGCAAGCGCCCGATTTTCAGTCCAAAAATATTCTTGGCGCCTGACTTTAGAAATTTCTATAAGGAAAAGAAGTAGCGATGATGCAAAGGTAGAGATAAAATTTAAAATAGACCATATAAAGACAACAGTTCAAGTTCAATTTGTGATGAAGCTGATGACTTCTTGCTTCATTTGGGGCGGGTGACACTGTCGGGAACCCCAAACGCACATGGGCCCCCTAATGTTCGGGGCGAGGTTTAAAGAGGCACTTTTCTGAGGAGTATTTATTGATTCAGGACATGTCAACTATCTAAGTCATTAGTCCCGTCGCTGTAGAGCATGATATATACCGGAAAATGGTGGTTTCTCCCTCATGGAGAAACTTCAGAAAATTATCGAATACAGCCTTCCTCATGGAGATACTTCATCAAATTATCGAATAAACTGGCTCCTAGAACTCTCCTCCAGACAGTGTCAGAAATCGACATTCTGGCTAGTGTCGAAAATCCTAGGGCCACCTGGTCAATTGTGCTCCAGATGCAGCGGGTTTGCCACGAAGCAATCAAATACGACACCCTTTTCCACATACTTTAAAGATCAACTCATACAAAATAAACTATACACTACATTCAATTAAAAAAATTAAGTTTGTGAAGTAACCAAAATAAATTGTTACAACTGGTAAGGCTGGTGTATTTCTTACCCATAAGGTGACACATCAGATGATGTATCAGCATCGGGATCAGCAAGGAATCTCTGCTGAGTCAAAACTCGATTTCCCGCATCATCAATTATGACTGTGAGAACAGGAAAACCCTTCTGACGAGTCCAAGTATCCATTACATGAGTAATATTGACAGGGCTCTTGCCACCTACAGAAGTATCCATTGTTTCTTGAAGAACATCCCACAAATCTTTTGTCACTGCATTTTTATATTTAAATTTCTGTAGAAAGCTGCTAATTCCTCTCCGGAAAAGCTCTTCTCCCATGAATCCTTCCAACATTCGAATAACCGATGCACCCTGAAAAGCAAAATATTGCAATAAATTCTCCTGGGGAAACTAATAGTGAAAGGTTTGTAAAACAAATTCATCTACCTTGTTGTATGATATAGTATCAAAGAGTTCTGTAATCTCATCGGGATGACCCACTTTCTGCACAATTGGATGAGAACTAACAGCAGCATCCAAAATTAAGACTGGATTTAAATCTATTACAGTAAACTGGTCCATCTGTAAAGTAAAATCTGTTCAACACATATTCTTTCACATTGCTGAAATATTAAAGAAAGAACTATGTCCATAATGATAAAAGCATGACAAGAAAAATACTCCAAAATAAAAACGCATCTTGATGACTATATAGGATCATAAACATGGCATTGAAAATGTCTCTTCTTCTGTCAAGTTTTTCAAAATATTGGCAATTAATAATTTTACACCACTTTTATGAACACTTTAAAAAAATACTATTTTAAAAGTAGTAGTAACTTACCATGGCCCAATCAGGATGCATACTGTTAACACCTTTATACTCAATGTAGCTGGCAAATCCTTCATTTAACCACAAGTCATCCCACCACTTTAATGTCACTGCGTAGGAAAATTCAAATAATTTTAATTGAAAACAATAATGTTAAAATACGTTTAATTGAAAAATAATACCAAAAACTTACTCAAATTTCCAAACCACATGTGGGCTAGTTCATGACCTATCACTGTTGCTACCCTTTGTTTATTAATTGCAGAGTTTTCTCTCGGATCAAACAGTAAAGCTGTTTCACGAAATGTGACAAGTCCCCAATGTTCCATAGCACCAGATACAAAGTCGGGGATGGCAATTAAATCTACAAAACAATAAGTGCAATTGCTGAGAAAATTACCAATAACTTAAAAAGTTGACAAGTAAATTCTTTAACTCAAGAACATGAAATATTAGTAATGTAAATAACCACACGGCAAAGTAATATTCCTGAATGAACAATAAAACTTTCCATGTTGAACACATCTGTATTAAAATTATTCACTAAGTGCATACATAGGTGTCCGGGGAGGAAACATCGAAACTTCGAAAATAAGTTTTTAAGACAATTCTAAGCATATTTTGTCTAATAAACCACGTGGATGTTCCAAATGGTTGAGCCACAATAAGCACTCAAAAGTTGGTTTGAAAAATTGATTTCTGGGCAAAAATTTGCATTATAGAAGCATAGAAACACTTCAGAAACATGTAAATTGTTCATTATTTACAAAAGAAATAAATATATTTGTTCATTAAGAAAAATTAAGCGAGAAATAAAAAAGCACCCAATTTACACAATTCGACTCCTTTATTTCTAGCTTAATTTTTCTGTACGCGCACGCGCGCGGACACGCACGCACATGCGTCCGGACACGGACACACCCATACACACGTCTAATTACCCCACAATGTGCTAACTTATTTTAAAAATTATTTGCTAATCGGTGTAGACACTGCTCTCCTCACTACTTTTTCGGCAGCCACTAATTATTTTCAATTCTGTATACAAAGCTTTACATCTTCAAAATTGTACAAAAAATGGCTTCAAATTTTTTCATTAATTTTCCCCCTCGGATAGTGCAAAGGTCGTTTAAAAGACATACATGTCTCATCTTGGTTGAACTCTCAAAATTTTCGGAAACTGCAAAAGTCGAACTTTTTTCGGCATTTTTCTACAACTACAGTACTGAAAATAAAGTTTTTTTCTCCTTAATGATATCTGTTCTTCCAAGACAGATCTTTAAATATGGTAATGTTATTTTTTCGAAAATATGAGTAGTTTCCGCTTAATTTTGACTGAAATTCAGGCAGTTTTTCTCAGAAACGTCTCCAATTTGTTTTAAATTTTGTTGCAAATACAACAAAGTACACTTAAAAAAATGTCGCAGGTTCCATTTCATTACAAAACTAGTGGTGCTACAGAATGGCACGGAATTTCCCATATTTGTTTTCTATTTCCTTGGGTCTTCGCTAGCTATTCGGAATTGCCACAAACTTTTGCCAGCTGCCATCTATCGCCGCCCACAGTCCTTTTTTTTTTTACTTTTTTTTTTACTTTTTCTTAATTTTAAGGTTTCCTAATGGTAGAACGGAAATATTATTTTAAGACTATTAAAGAACACTATAACTTTGTTATCACTGGCAATTTTCTTTTAAAAATTTGGAGCCGTTTTTAAGGCAATGGCGTTTAAGCGCTACTGAAAATTCGAAATATGAAGCTCTTTCTCACATACAATTTTTAAGTTTTCAAAAATCTTCATTTGAAGTAATTTGAAGCACATACACTCAAAAATATGTTTACAAATTGCTGGAATTGTGCATAATAAAGATGTGTGAGATCTTTAAAACCAATTACATTTGTGTAATTTTTGCAAAAACAAAAAAATACCCCACATTGAACTTTACAACATATTAAAGAGTGCAATTATATTAAAGAGTGCAATCGTTCCAAAAGTTAGAAGAAAAAAATTTAATCCATTTTTGAGAAAATGGCGTTTGAGCGTTACTGAAAATGCGGAATTTTGAGCTAGTTTTCACAGAAAACGTTTGAGTTTTCGAGAAACTTTACTTGTCATAATTTAAAGCACATGTACTCATTAATATAATAATGTGAATAAATCGCAGCTAATGTAAATATTAACGACGTGAGATACAAGTAAAAAAAATATTTTTGTAATATTTGAAAAAAAGAAATGAATCGAGCAACATGGCGTTCATTTCATCTCATTTAGTGCTATCACTAACAAAAGTTTAAAGAAAAGAGATTGAGCAGTTTTTGAGAAAAATCTTGTTTTTGTAATTTTTTAAACATGTACATATTGCGCGCAATATTTCGCAAAAACGACTACTATTTTTAAAAAATGTACAGGAATTAAATGAAAGAACTCACCTTGGAGAACAAATTTTATTTGAAAGAAAAATCTCTATCTTAAATTTTGTAGTTGTAGGAAGACGCCAACAAAAATTCAAACTTTTGCAATTTTCGAAAATTCAGAGTTTTCAACCAACATGAGATCTGCGCCATTCTCTTAAATAACCTTCGGAATATCCAACAAGAATATTTAGTCAAAATTGTTGGCGCCATTTTTTAGAAACTTTTGAAAATGTCCCAAAGGCTTCATGCCAAGTACCTCCCAAAATTAAAATATCGGTTTTAAATTCAAGGGGCCACGAGATCAGTCAGATCGATCGCGGAACATCAGTTTTGGAGGAAATCGGCTGAACAGTTTAATCGCTAGCATTGTTCACAGTCGGACAGACGTTTTGCTTTCAACTGTTGTTTCGGTATCAAGGACCCACTAAACAGGGATTCTGGCTACACCATGTGTTAGAGGATTTTATTTCTTAATTTAGCAACTGAATTTTTCCACTTTTTTGTAATCAGGATCTAGAAATGATTTTTTTGGCCGAAAATCCGCCGTTTTTTTCGCGCAGCATTACGCAACTTTCTCTATAGTATACGTACGTATAGTATATGGGAAAGTAAAAATAGCGCAGGTCCTATGCATACTTTCCAAAATTGCGAAAAGTAACTTCGCAAAAGGGCAATATTTATGATAGGTTTTGTTTTCTATTGAAATATATTCTAAAAAATTAAACCTTTTAATAAAGTAATGTACATTTTAAAAAAAACGAGAATTTTGCGTAATTTTTGCTTGAAGTAAAAGCAATTTATATTTTTCTCCAAATCTGCTCTAAAGTTTTTATTTATTCCTCGGATGGTGCAAATGACGCTTCAAAATGGCAAATGTCTCTATTTTCGTTGATCTCTCTAAATTTTTGAAATTTACAAAAGTTACAAGAATATATTCTCTTGTAGCACCATTGGTTTATTTCTGTCTATCATTGGATAGACAGAATTAATAGTATTGACTATTAATTCTACGAGTACCATGCGCATCCTTCTTTCCCCCACTTTGGGCGCTAAGGCGTCACACAGACCCAACGCCATCTGCACCAGACTTAAGCGCTCGAGTAAGAGTTTTACTTTAGAAGCCCAGTAGCGCTCGCTATTCACGTTCCTGTAATTGCTTTCTAAATTGCCTACGTATAAGCACGACCGAATGTTCGCTTGCTGTTGTAATCTATAGTTTAAAAATTTCATTTGAAAATCTTTCCAAATACCAAGACTGTCGACCTCTCTTAGCATGCCAATATTTATTGCGTATCTTCCGACCCTAATAATTAATTTGTAGTAATTTGTTTTCAACCAATGTAACCAATCCACTCCTCAAATTTCCTCAGTAAATCATCACCAGAAGAACAGAGATTTACACATTGGGTTGCAAACTTTTAAAGACAAATCAGGCACTTAGCCCACAGCGGTATCAGTTTTCTTCCCTTCCTTTTCCAATTCTTCCTTTGCTTTGGACCGCCACTCGTGACTACACCAGCCTCAATGAAACGATGTTGCACAAAGATAGGTAAATGTTTTGAGATTACCCTGTGAATTACATCATTTTCCCTTGTTTCCCCAAACTTTCTTAAAAACACAATTTTCGTTTTTTGATTATTTATGTTTATCCCCATGCATCACCTAAACTTTCAAGAAAGTATAAACTCCTTTGTAAACACACAATAGTTTTCGAACACAGAACCAAATTATCGACATGCAACAATCCAAATATACTTACCTATGAGGTAATTTCTAAACAAATCTTCGTAATTACAGATCAAAAAAATAAATTACTTACCAAGCTTCGGAAGAGGATAATTAATTCCAAAATATTCTATATAAAATTGTGTAATAGTAGCAGCAATGTCACGAGCGTATTCAGTCTTGGCAACCTGAGAAGGTCGAGAATATACTGTCAAAGGGAAGCCACCAGGGTTTATAGTAACAGACTTGGAACTCTTGAAGTCACTAACGATGAAGCAGGCCAAATAGGTGACCATAGGCACTGATTCCTTGAAATATACAGTGGTTTGCCCAGGAGATGGAACATCAGGAACTTCTTTCTAAAATGAAAACATAACATTATTTTTCAATTTCATTGTTTCAATGAGTCAGTCTTTAATACATCATTCACAACAATAATAAAATGACAATTTTAACTTATATCAAAATACTTGCAGAAATTTTGAAATTTAAATTTAAAACAGAAAATGTTTTGTTGGTGTGTACGAATATTTTGTGACACAATCGTAAAACTGATGAAGAAATGTCAACTTTTCGTTCAAATACCGAAGCGACCGTTTGTATTAAAAAAATAATTTTACGTTTAGATAAGAATGATCTAAAATTAAGCAAAGATATTGTTTTAAATAGAAGGCATGCCTGTGACGATGGCTAATGACTACGATATTCCGCAAATGTGAATTCGCTACAAAAAACTTTTACTATGTTTTCACTTCCATTAAAACTCTACGTAATTTTTTCAAGAAGGTTCAATGCAATTTCTTCCTGGAATTCAAATGAAAGTCTTTGAGGCGTGAATCAGTTTAATTTTAACATTAAAGATTTAAACACTTGTTGCAACGTTATTCTGTATTAGGGAGTTTTAGCGCCACGCGTAAGGTAGCGGCGTTATGCACTAACAGTCACGTGACGGACCTTGAAGTCATAACGTCTTACCTTAGGCCTAAGGTAATGAATAGTGCACGCCTGTAGGAGGCTCTACGGTCACCTTACAAGCGGCAAAATGGCCGCCTAAAAACAGGAAAGGTTGCATTTTTACAACTCTGATCAACCGATTCTCGTATGTGAGGCAATGACAATAAATTATTCCTTACTAAATCTACAACGCTAGCAAGAATTAACGGGAAATATTAGAGAGGTGATAGGAAAGAAATTCGCGAAAAAGAAGTTGAAATCATAACTTCAGTTTAGGTTATGTCTTATGCTAGTAACGAACGCTGTTTTAAGATACGTCCTACATTCTCAAGGAAAGCCTTTTCAAAATTCCAGACTACATGGTCATCACGGATGGCCACAAAATCTAAAATTCCAAGCATAATGTAGATTTGTTATACTCTTGGTTCGTATTGTGATTGAAATGTCTCACCACTACCCTTCTATTTGATGTATTATGCAACTTCTTTGTTCAACACTTGAAATGCTTCATATGACGTAATGCATAACGCAACGACGCTGTTGCTAAAACTCTTCTGAACGTTGTTTATTGCAACTGTAAAGTTGTTAGTCACGTGATCAATAGAGTATAAGGATGTCTCCTTACGCCTGGCGTTAAAACTCCCTATTAACCCAAATTGTATACTGTAATGACTAATTCCCTGTCACCAGCAGTTTATGCTGTGAAATCACTGATGAGGAAATAATCCCTAAAATATGACTGGTTAATATTTGAAGTTAATATATTTTTATTGAGTAACTAAATAGTGGAAGATTATTCCTTTCAGCATACCTTCTAAATCTGAAGCTCGAAAAGTGACAGCACAAGTTAATTTAATGAAATGGTAAAATTAATTATAATTTATAGCATGTTCATCAGAAAAACAGTTTTGCATTGCTAATGCGAGTATAACTGCATATAATAGGAGACTGACAGCAGTAGACACTTCATTGGTGTCCGCGAGCGCCGTCTCGCCCAAGAAGAGATCTCAATTTTGTAGATTGAGGTTGCGAATAACATGTCTTATGAACAGACGTAAATTAATTACTTAAACTGCGTGATTGATTAACCCTTTTTCCTTCAGATCTCCCTTACAGATCTTACTCCAATTTCAATTTTTTAACCCAATCTATGAACGTAATAAGGTAGAAAAGGTACTCTAGTTGTACATCTAAACTCGTTTACGACAAAATGGCGCGTGGTTTGTAAAATGTTGGCCACCCCTGATATACTCACGAAAAACGAGCTTTACTTCAATGGTGGATAAAAGAGTTCGAGTGGATAATGCTGAAAAACTGCACATGCGTGTGTCAAAGATGTTGCTTTAGCAGACATTACAATCCATGTCACAACCTTCTACATCCACATACGCGAAACAAAATCTATCGGTGAGATATACATCTTCTAGCAAGTTATTTCAGATACCCGCAGTACCATTTCATTTCGCCACGGATGATAAAATTTCGCACTAAATACTAACCAGCAACAACACATCGTCAAGAATAATTAGTTCGCAGTTGAGCTCTCACTAGCATGGAGAATAAGTGAATTATAGGAGGATGCAACGTGCCAGGGCTCAAATTACTCTTTTTCTCGTCAGTGCAAGTGTTAACCACTATAGATGTTCATAGGGAACTATTGTGTGTCCGATATTATCGACACTTTGCCCTGTACTCACGAAGTACGAATTAACAAGAATGTCAAATATTAATAAAAGTCTCACTTCACGACTCTCGCGTATGAGAAACAAAAATAACTCGTGGAAAGACCTCTATTTCGTATCTCTCTTTAGCCAGATGTTTGTGTTTCAGTTCCACCCAGCGCAATCCTTTCATCTCAGATAGGAAAAGCCTTCACAATCACTAAATCCAAACAAGCAACAACACCTCGGCGAGAATAATTGGCTGACAGTTGAGCTCCCACCGGCACAAGAGCGGGGCGTCAGGCGAGCATCGAGCCGGGATTCTAATTACTGGCAATTCTTTTCTCGCCCGAGCGCGCCGTTCCTCTGCTTTCAGCTACCGCAGCACTTCATTGAAAACTTCTATGGGTTCGACATCGCCGACATTTGGCGCTGTACTACCGAGGTACAAATTAACACGAATAACGAAATACAAGTTGGCAGGAATGATGAATATGCAAAGCGCTACACGCGTGTGTAAGAGATTTTGCCTCAGCGGGCGTTAAATTTCAAATAAGAACCACGTCTCCTGGTATATGGTTCTGACGTAGGCGAAACGAAAAATCATTCGAATGACCTCTACCATTTAGACTTTAGAAAGGTATTTCAGCTCCACCCTATACAATCCTTTCTGCTCAAATGAAAAAAAAGAGCCTTTGTAATCACTAAATCCCAACAAGCATCAACAACACCTCGTCGAAAGCTAATTATAATTAGCTTTCAGTTGAATTCCAGCAACAAGGTACAAGAGATGAGCAGAGTCCGATGAAGCAACGAACCGGCGCTCAAATTACTGGCAATATTTTCCCTCGGTCGGGCGCGCCGCCCCCCTGGGCGCGGCACAGCGCGGAGGCTGTGGGCGCTCCACCAGGAGGGCGCCGGCGCGGGCGCGGGCGCGGGCGCGGGCGCGGGCGCGGGCGCGGGCGAGGGCGACGCCTCCGCGCGCGGCGGGGCGCCGCCATTCCGCGAACGCCCTCCCACGCGCCTTCGGGCTGGCTTTCAGCGCGAATTAACAAAGGGCAATTCCGCGATGCCAACAATACGCCACGGAAATCAATACCGCGACGGTACCGGGGAAACCGGAGTCCGCACGGTTATTTGCGACGTCCGGTCGTGCGTGGGAAGCATTCGCGGTATATCGAGGTTCAAGGTATTACCCGAAACGCACTGCGGCGGTACCGAGAATTCTTTGGTGCCAGAGAACGCAAATATGCACGGTATTCGCAGCTGCCATTTAGTAATGCGGCATCGATAACCGTCGATATTCAAAATTCAAACATCGATTTTAATAAAACATCGACCAATAATCATCGATGTTTTTAAACATCAATATTTTAAAGTTGGTTTATTATCTAACATTAAATTCGTGCGCAACAAAATTTAATTTGACAGAGGCAGTGCTTACTCTTTTATTATTCAGACTAAACAAGAAAATAGTTTAAAATAATTGGAACAAAGGGGAAAAAAACTAAATAGGAGGAACGACATTCGAAATACTAAGACCGCATTGGGGCATCTCGGGCAAGAGACTATGCTCGATGAAGGTAGTACAAACTGCGTTCGCTTGGTTCAATTATATACTAAACCGACATGGTACCATACATTTATATTTTAACTATTACAAAATTGAGATGACAATAATTTTTTTCATTCACAAACAAAATATCGAAAATGGAAAAACATTGAGCACAAAACACTTAAGTTAAAAAACATATGATAATATATATTTATGTTTAAATCATCGACTTCTATAAAAGCAACGATATTTTGAAATATCGATATTGATGTCGCATCTCTTCTGCAAAGCTCTCCTAGTTGACTTGATGTGGCTGTGCCTATTTTCATGTATAACGGTCCATCCCCGCAAAGGATTCTTTTTATTGGTATGTCCGGGAGTATAAAAAACTGTGGTAAATAGAACCGTGCGTTTAGTACATTTTATAGCACCGAAGGGGGGAACGCTGTTCCTCCCTCGCTGAAAGGGAGATCCAGCACCGCGTAAGCTACTAGGGTTTTGATCCATCGCCTTCAAATGGATGTACAGGTGTGTCAGAATATACGTTATAAACTTTAAAAGAGGCAGACGATTCCACGATGATAACTTTTTGTCAATGAATATGTGGTGGGAAATTTCACACAACGATTTGCCCCTGATTGGTAGGCAACGTAACAATGCGCGAATTTTGACGGGTCACATTCTCCACGCAGTCACAGGGATTTCGTGTTTTAGCCACACATCAATGCATGGTAAGTTGCCTACCAACCAGGAGCAAATGCCACATCTTTCACTTCGTTAAATATAATTTCCTACCACATTCATCGGCAAAAAATGATCATCTTCGTTCCCCTTAAATGCTGTATACGTTTGTAACATTTATTCTGAGACAGCCTGTACTTTGACACAGTGCGTGCGCATACCCTAGGTGTATGTATGTATGTGTGTGTGTGTGTGTGTGTGTATGTGTGTGTGTGAGTGAGTGAGTGGGTGAGTGAGTGGGTGGGTAGGTGCATGTGCGTGCACACGTTGGGAAGTGGTGATCGTCATTGTTGTTCCGTATGGTAAGGTTCAAGCGCATAAATGCCAGTAGACAGATTTCTCCACCATGAGCTACTAATAGCCGCATCCGTCAAGGCAGCCCCACTTGTAAGCTTTTCAAATTGTTTCTCCATGGGTATTATGTGCTGCAAGAAAGTCAGAACTGTGCGTTCAGTAAAATAATTGGGCTAGGATGAGGAAGTATCAGAGCCTGTGAGCCACTGATTGCGGAATAGGTTCTTCGGCATTCGCGTGGTACTGATATTCAGAAATCACGGAAAGTAACGATCATACTGCTTCTGTCGCTTCAGAATTATCGCCCAGAGTACGCTTTTCATAGTATCGGAAAAATTCGGGTGGCCTGAAAGTAGGAGCAACTGCCTGCGAAGCGATGTGGACGAGTCCACATCCACCACCACCGCCGAAAGGTGCACTTACTTCCACGTTCATGTTGGACAGCGCCCCATATCCGTCGCCCGAAGGACGCACCAGCCGGATGGAGAAGCGCGACTTGAAGCTGGGCTCGTCGAAGCACGGGAACGCCTGTCGGGCGTACGTGGGCTGGAACTTGGACGTGGCGATGGCTCTGTGAAAGAAGAAATAAACCATGAACATATACAGAACGGGACAAAATAAGCAGACGGATGGGACAAAAAATATTTGTGATGGAAGTACTATCAATAATTTTTCTAATTCATTGCCATCACATTATTCGTACTACATAAAGCTTTTGAGAAAAGTACGTTTTCGTAATTTAATTTTTGCAATAAACTAAACAATGATGTTCGTTCAACGAGATGACAGTAGAGAGTTTCATCCAATCGGGACTCTCACACGCGCCATGTTTCGGGAGTTCGCAGTGGTTTTGACCTTTCAGGCTTTTATTTTTTGAAATCTATTCAAAGTTCTGAATCCACGATTTTATCGCATACGCTTACTGCACTGGCTAATGACAATTCATGTAAAATGGTTACGAAAGGCCATGACGAGCCTTTTCCTAAAAGCTACGGTTTCGATAAAATATTGTCAGAGGATGCTCGTTACTAACTCGTTCACAGCCCGATAGTGCCAGAGTGCATAGAACGCTCCCCGGAACTTTCCAGCCCCTGCCTCCATTTCAACGAAATTGCTGCCGCTTATAAAGTCACGTGATTCTCTCCCATCATTTAATATCAACCAATTACGAAAGGCTTTTCAATCGCGTACATGGGATAAATGACTGGTACAAACGCCTTCCCTTATAGCACAAAGATTTTCACATCAGCCAAATTTCTCTTCAAATTGACAAAATAATTTTGAAAGTAGCATGGGATACAAATATCCTTAACGATAGTACTCAAGTGCCAACTTGCGTCCGTTCGTCTGTCCGTCCTTCACTCACGGTTAGACCACTTCCGTTCCACCAATCGAGGAAAACGGGGCGTTTCGCCGGGTTTGAGGCTGGTGATGGGAAATGGTCATTTTCACCCAGAAAATTCTGAGACATTTCTCTAGACGTGAGTGTTAATTAACGAAAACGTGTTTTTGGTGACTTACGACACCTACAGATGTGATCTAATAGATCATTCGAGATCGTTCGGCATGACAAATTGATTGACAAAATTCTTAGCCAGCTCCATATAGGTGTTTTTAGTTAATTAGTCAGTTAATGCCTTATTTTACGTGGCGAGACTCGGGCCATCAGGCCCGCTCTTCCGTCTGACCACGCAAATTTCTCTACGCTCCTTTCATCACCTAGCGGAGAAAGAAGGTATTATCTCGGGCGACGAAACAAGCGATTTGAATTTAGCTCAGAGACTTCATTTAGGCTTGAGGATCTTTTACATGCAAGTAAATCTACTAACGTGGGACAGCCGGCTTTACTTCCCCTCCGAAGGAAGGCGTACGAAGGATTTTTTCGCCCTTAAAAATCAACGGCTTCGGTCGGGTTTGAACCCGCAATCTTGGGTACAACAGTCCGATACGCTGACCGTGTTTTTATCATTCGTGAAAATTTATTTTAAAATAAAATTGCAATTATTATTGCTATTTCACTGATAACGAAGAAACGATATTTACTGAAGAAATGGAATTATCTTTTTAGTACAAAGAAAATTAATATTCCTTTTTGTGGGCCGGTAAAGGAATTAATTGCCCATATTTCGGTAAAGACTTTGTTTCCTGAATGAAAGGAATGATTAGAAGGAAACTTATTTCAGTACGTGGTCTCAATTGGTATAAGTAGTATATCAAATACCAATATGTTTATGTTTTATATTGACCACATGGAAGACAATGTTCGCAAGGCCCGTGAAACTGTTGGAACCAAGAAGTTGTTCAGCCAAGCGTCTTCACAGTAAATAAAGAAGCAGCTTCCAATTCTTAACATTAGATCTGGGAAATTCATTAGAAACTTGCAAACTCTCATTTCCAAAATGGCCGCAAAACGAATAAGTGTGGAAATCAACGATAGTCCTTCAGATTGATCGGGGATACATTTGGACTTAGCAGCACAGAACGTGAATTTGAATACCGGTAATAAGTGACGTAAGAATGTGAGAGATTTTATTTTGCGAAAAATATCATATGAACAAGATTTTCCACTGCTTCTATTTCTTATGTAATGTTACGCAATCGTTTTGGAACAGCGCGCCAACGCCTTTATATGACCATGTTCTCAATTATTTCCAAATCCTCAAAGTCTACTGAAGTCTATTCATATTTTAAATGAATAAGACTCTTAATTGACTGACTAAAGGCATCAAAGTTCTTCATTCATTTCGTCTAAAAATACACAATTCTGCTCTGCATGGATCCTTGCCAGCGAAGTTTATTTCTATATTTGATGCGAAGCTGGACTTCAGAACTGAGAAACGGTACTAAAATAACATCAAAAACAAATTCTGAATATGAAAGTTTAAAAATAAGAAACTTCATAGTTCAAAGCAGTAAAATACGTTCTTTTTCCTACAGATTTTTCCAGCATCCTCTGCACCTCGACCTGCGGAGGAAGTGGATGACGCAATCGTTCGAGCTTCGCACTTCACAGTGGGCCATGTCTCATTCCGTGTCTTTCCATCTCTTCGCTTGTAAACGGAAGTCGGTCGCAAAGGGACCTAGCCAAGAAGGGAATTACGATTGGCCGCCGTGTAATGCATGTGAATAAAAAGAATTCCAGTAGCCACATGTATTAAAAAATACTTTTTATTCACTACAGACCATAATAGAAAATGTAATATTGGTGTCTCAGAATAGAAGTTTCAAACTTCTAGAGCATATAGAGAGTCGTGGATATTCAGTTTTTATTAAAGGACCGAGTGGTGAGGAATTAAACATATAACGCACTTTACAAGTGACATTTTCTTCTAATAGGTAAGCAAAGGGACGTTCCGATTCTACCGATTAGATTCTGGAATATATTTTTTTCGGTTCGTATGGGATCGATATTTGATTGTTTTGCTCCCGATTCTTGCTGAAATCAATTCCAAAAGGTGAATGAAATGAATAACTTCAATTTTCTGAAAGTATGCATTTGCTGAATTTTTACTGTTTTTTGAAGTTTTTTTGTCGTTTGCGTTTATTAATAATACAATTATTACTTTTATTATTAATTTGATAGAAGAACTTGCCATGGTTGAAATGTACCTGTCCCATGCCTCCATCTTCCGTTTCGTTCAAATCAAACAGCTTGGTTATAATTACATTTTAGCACCTATCAATTTTCCACTATTTTCCTGTTTGAATACCGTGGTGCGAAGTTGTGTTTCTTTTAACCAGTTATAATTTTGTTGATTAGTTCATACTATTGTTGATATTACAATCCATTACATTTTTGTGAATGTGAATGCATGTGAATCGATTCTTTTACAGGAATCGAACGTCCCTAGATAGGCAACTAAGTACGCACTGGTGTTTTGCAGGTCACGTTCTAGCGCAGAGACCTGTCGACCGCCATACATGCAGAATTATTTACCAATCCGGGGGTGAATGTCACATGTCTAACTTTGTTATATGAAGAGTCATTGGCAAAAAGTGATCATAGGCCTTGCACAATAATTGTAACTTTTATTTCGCAACATCTCTATTTAAGAATTATGTGCTTCGATAGAATTTCTTTACCATATCTGACCATTTATGAGCATTTTTTCTATAAAAAGTAGCAAAACCGTTAGAACTTAGCTGCATAAGCCTCGTCAGCTGATCAAACATTTGCTTTACACCGGCCTCTCCCTCCGACATAACCACAGGCATATAGAAGCTAAGCTTAGATAAAGCTTCGAACCGACACAACTCATGAATACACCCTGGTCAGGATTGAACAATGCTTTTGCGATCACGGCTAAATCGACATCTGGCAATCAGGAATGAAAAAACTTGCTTATATGTTTCGTTTAGGATGTAAAGGTACATTGAAGAAATAAAATTCGCACAATATAGCAAAAGAAACAAATTTGAGTTGACCAGAGATGTGCGTTCACAAATGAGGACGCTGAGAATTAATGGGATAAAAAACTCCGGAGGTCCGTTCCGGAGATCTCCGCCATGTTCAGCCGCCAGGCAACTCTGTGTCTCCCTCAAAGCGATTGCATGCAAAACTTTACCGCGACCAGACAAGAAAGGTGTCAGAATAAAAATGTTTCTGTTTCATGTAAAAGCTTGTAATATTTTCAAGTAAACGCAAATGAATAAAGATAGCACTTTGCAAAAAAATCGCATCGCTAGTACCAAATGACTGTTTATTGACGAAGCGCCATCTCAGTCTCTTGTCAATTTGAATTTAGGAAGGATAAATTTCTGGATTTTTGCTCATTTTCTAGCAAGCCGCCTTAATGTTTACCGCAAGGATTCAATTTTCTCCGTTTCTTTCCCATTTGCCCCAAACAAAGATATAATTTCATTAAAACCCAAAGCTGATTGAATTAAAGAGTTATACAAAAGAGTAAATTACCGCACCCTTTGACTCGACTTTGTTCCAGTTTTAACTTTGTGAAAAACTTTCAATACTTCAAACCATTTAAAAGATCTGAGAAGAAAAATCTCGCTCTGTGTGTAATCGTGTTTCTTTAGAAAATAAAAAATGAAATTCTATTAAACATATCTTTACATTCGCTGACAAAACATTTTTTTTCTCTTTAAAGCACTCTAAAAACAAATAACAGTACTGGTAGTAGTAGTTTAAAAGTACAATTCACCTCGCTGTCTCTATAATGATTACCCACAACCTTCAACACACTTCTATCCCTTCTAGATACAGCATGCGTTCTTGCTCACTTCGGTAACGATCAGTCAACTGTGAATCCTTCGGGAACGTTCCTTCATGAAGCCTACGAATACTGACAATCTAAGTAAACTTTCCCCCACTTAGAGCAAAATTTAAAGAGAAGAAAAGCCGTAATCTGTAAGATTTTTTCGCCATATCTCTACACCTACAGACAGATTCACTAAAAAAATATCAAGCTCAATTACCTTCGCAACATCAAAATGGCAGGGAGTTTCTCAAGCGATATTACTTCCGTTGAGATGAACATACGCCCTATTGAGGCACGCCTCTATGAAGGCAACGCGCGAGGCAATCCTTGTTGCGTCATACGTGGAGAGCCTACGGCCATATGCACGCGACACGTTCGTGATCGAATAATTGTCACATTTCTACAAAAAATACTAAAGAAGGAAGCGGAAGTAGTACGGTGGCGATATTAGCATTACGCATATTAAGATAAGCGATATTAGCATTACATGTTTTCGTTATATTCTATTTTGTCAAAATATTCCTACATACGGACCTCTTTTAAAAAAGACGCTTAAGCCCGAAAACGTGAAGTACTTTCCCTATAATCCAAACTATTAACGTCTAGTTGCTCCACTATTCGTGATCGAATAGATCATGTTTCTCCAGGATGTCCTCTTTTCTATCACGAAGCCTTCTTAGGTCCCTATTTATTCACTGACAACATCTATTCACTTCACTCTCTGGCGACGGCTCTTCTGACTTCCGTCTTTCCCAGCATCAAAGACGTTCCTCGGGAGTTCTTTCTCATTAATGGTGTCCATTGACTCCCAAAATACCACGGAAAATGCTGTTCAAGAAGCCCTTATGAAGTTGAATATCTAAAAATGGAAAAGACCGCAACAAGGAACGTCAAAAGATCGTGGAGACCGTAGAGACGTTCTATGTGCTGTAGGGCAGTAAAAATTCCATTCTTACTTCTGCTACGTTTCTTGTATGTATTCCACTACATTTCTTGTGTTATTGTAGAAGGATAATGGTTCAATATTTTTAAACTATAAATAAAAAAGTTGATGAAAATGAAATTGACTTAATCATCAAATAAAATGTTATTTTTAAAACTATACTATCTTGAACTGACACAAAAACTTTCAAGCATCGTTTCCTATATAATTTCAGAAGTATAAATGTGTTTTGCTGCTCTCACATCCAATTGATCGTTATAAATGAGATCTCTAAAAAATAGAAGTTCACGGGGATGTGACGAATTGCACTTTGACTTCAAATATGTGAAGGAGTTGTTGAAAGAAAACGCAACTAATGATGTCAAATGTAACCCCCAACACTTGAACAGCATTGTTAAAATCTATAGTGAAATAATTCGTAAACGAAGCGCTATAGGGCCTTAAAACCTGAAATTTTGAGGTCAACGTCCTCAAAGAAGCGTTCCTAACACTGAAATCTCCAGGATGAGATCTTCTTAGATATTCTAATAGATTTTTGCTGGTCCGACGCTTCTCGATACTACCCCGTCTGTTCAGAGACGTGCAGAATCAGCAACTGCGTGAGAAATTAAACTAATTACTTGATTTTCTATTCGTTTGAATTGCACGGGAGTATCTCTCTATTCGGTAATAAAGTAAAAAAAATATTGAAAGCAGTTATGTTGTATTTGCCTAATCCTGTTTTCTCGCATGGACAATTTTACGTAGCTTTCTCAAGAGTAAAAAGGTTTTCAAATATTTTAGTATATCTTTGTGACTATCAGGAAAGCGAAGAGTTAACTGTCAAGGTAGATTGTTTACTTTAAAAGTTTTTGATTGTTGTTGGTGGTGTGTTGCAATTACATCTATAATACTGAATAAACTTTTATTGAAAATTTGTTGTTTTTGCATTACTGAAATTGCATAATTTTATTATAATACTCTGTAAGCAAATATTTTTCTAATAATACCTCTTTCTCTAAAGTAATAGAGGATATGAATATGAACACTGTCACAAAAGTGCAAATTAGAAATATGGTAAGAGATGAAATTACATGTGCATCTGGCATTAAACAAGGGGATTCTCCAAGCCCTATAATTTTAAATTTAATTATGAACAAGCTTATTGACAGTGTAAAAGAAATATAAGGATATAGAATGGGTAGTGAGAGAATATCAATATTGAGTTATGCGGATGATACAGTCTTATTTGCAGATTCAGAAGATAACTTGCAAAGACACTTTCAAAAATATTCGAAAAGTGCAGAATATTATACGGCCATCTCAACTCACAAAATAAAATCAATGGTGATCTCCAAAGAGCCTATACGGTGTAAACTAATGATAAAGAATAAAATAATAGAGCAAGTAATGAAATTCACTTATTTAGGAGTTGAAATTTCAAGCACAAGTAAATACGTATAATGAAGTTAAACAGTAAGAAATGAAAGGAGCAAGAATATCAGGGTATTTGATAGATGTGACATGTAGAAACAAATTTATTAATGTAGAAAGCGAACTAAAAATTTACAAAACCATGTTAAGGCCAGTAATAACATACGGAGCAGAAACAAGGGTCGATAATACAAGAAGTAAGGCTTACAATATCAGAGATGAAAACATTAAGATCAATATTGGGTTAACAAGATGGGATAGATTGAAACAACAATTTATTACAAATGAATGTGACATTACAGACATAGTAAAATTTACAAGAACAAGAAGAGAATGGAATGAGCACGTTACCAGGTCGGGCAGCAAAAGAATAATCAAGATTGCGAGAGATTCAAAACCTACAGGAAAACGCGATCCAGGCAGACCGAAGAAAAGATAGATCGAGAGTTGTATTTCCACATCTCCTGAATCATTCTGATGGTGAACAGGGGCGTAGCGTCTATGGATGTGGATGATGTGTTACATACCCTGACGATATCAGCTATTTTATTTTAAAATGATTGTAAATTGTCGTTATTTTCTTTTTCTACTACAAAATACTTCATTATATTTCAAACATTGCGCCGTTGAGAATTCTCTTCTTCAAAAGGATGAACGAATCAGTATGAAATGCCGCCTAGCCTGCGCTGTGAATCAAATGCACAGTGACCCATTACATCCAGGGAGCGTACCGTGGTGCCTACGAAATAGCTGTCGTTTACGAAACTTCATTGTTCTCGTCGGTGTTTGTAAGAGAACGAGGTTAATTAATGAACATTGTCCCTTTATTTAAGTTTATATTACCGTATTTTAATACATTTAGGAACTTTATATTTGTAGCCAATTTAGGTTAGGGATTGTGCTGATTGAATGGACAAGGGTATGTGACTGTGCAATCCACATCTGTGCCATGGTATGGCGAGCACCACGCGATCCAAAGTTCCTACACAATGGAGTCGTATTTTTGTGCTTTGGACAAATTATAGCACGTGCGAAACAGAAATATTTGAAAAAATATGAAAGTATAGAATTTTATTTGAACAGCCAACACTGGCTATGTTGAGCAATACAATGATGTACAGTGATGTAAGGGAAAATAGGGAATTTCTGTCACCCTTCATTCGAGGTGTTTTGGGAGTCAAGGGTTTGTATTTTCTAGCCATAATGAAAATAGGGGATCATCAAATAGAGAAAATTTCATGAAATATATAAGTGAAATAATGAAATATGATGAAACTGACAAGGATGATATGAAAATTCCAGTGTTTCGTGCAATTCGCCAGAAATTCAGATTCATTGGATTTCAATTGTGAGCACGGCAATGTCCCATGAAATTAAAAATGAAATTTCTAAAGCCACTTTTGTCTCCGCCATACTGGATAAAACCCTTGATGTAAGCAGCAAAGGACAGCTGTCAACTGTTTTTCAATACATGTCTGTAAATTGATTTTTCTCTTTCCTATTATATTTTTATTATAGATCATTGCTTTCCATTTCATAAATTAAGCCAATTCTATTGGGTTCGAAATGATATGAATTGGACAATTTTGAAAATCATTGGGTTTGATAGTGCTCTTATTATTTAAGTATGAGGACACATTTATATTTTGCAAGGTCGTGAACTTCAGTTAACTTTTTCTAACTTTCAACCAGTATACTACATGAAGTATGTGAGCCATTATCACTTTTACTGGATCAGTTTTTATTTTAAATATACAAATTATTTTTGTGCTCTAATTGATCACAGTGACAGAAATGGTATTGGTGAATGAGAAATATTTACGAGTTTTAAATTATTTTCTCATTTCTCGAGTTACATGCCCTAAGCCAAAACTCAGACTACGCCACTGATGGTGAAGTATGAAGAAAAACAGGTATTGGCACATTGGCATCAATAAATGATTCAAATTTGGCGCCGTCCCGGGAGATTAGTTATTAATAATAATCTTTTGCTTTAATTACAAGCTCAGAATTTGCATTTTAAACGTACCGCGTCGAAATTCCCTCCAAAATCCGCATGCTGGTCACAAAAAGAGCGCGGATAAACATCTTTGCTCTGAGCATGGAGGAATATACAACCTATTTCAAGACACTCAGAGTGTCTTGAACAATGCCACCTAAAACATCAGGCCTATTGGCAGGCGGCCATCTTGCTTCTGACGTCACTACGTGTAGTCATAACATTACATCGTGGCAAAAGTGTGATCTGCATGTGAATCACTGTGAACGGTGAGTGTCGTGTACAGAATTACATGAGAACAGTGTTTTTTATCCATTTTATGGTGTAATAATATCTGTGCTTTAAATTAGTGCGAACAGAACACTTTTGCAGCAGAGCAACTTTGATACAAAGTACTTGTAACAAATTGTAAAAACGTTTACTAAGTTCGGGTTACGTGAAGTTGCCGTGCACTTCTACACTGAAATTGCTTTCGACAAAATTCAACAGACCACAAATGGAGAAACATTCAGAGTATGCGTTATGTAGTACAAAGGAAAGAAATTTATTTTGTTGAATGAAAAGGACAAGATTGTGGTACTCTTAATGGATGAAATATTCTTGAATTCAAATGTTGACATAAAGGAGGAAGTATAATCGGACCTGACATTAATGAAGAAAACTCATCAACAGCTCGTTTGTTCATGGTAATTAATGATTTCATTATATAATGATGTAATTGATGCAATTCCGGTCAGAAAATCGACAGGTGAGTTGCTAAACCATTATTTAACACCCCCATAATTGTAAGGATTGAAAATATTGGTTTTGAAGTGATTGCAATGATTTCTGACAACAATTCTTTGAACCGATAAGCCGTGTCATTGTTTTCCGATCTTCCAAAACTAGAAATAGCTTATGAACATCTATGCGGATTCCACAGAAACATTTTCCTTTTGATGTTGTGTACCTCTCGAAGAAAGAACTTGTTAAATCAAGATAACCAGGAAATTAATTTTGCTAATATGGAAAATGGTGTTATTTTTGAAGGATCATTTGGTTGCCTCAATTATATGTGCCACTCTGAGAAGCACAATATTCTAATTTAAAATCGTTCATCTCTTTTTAGTTGAAATTAACAGTTAATTGAATGAAATGCAATAAAATGAGGTGAAAATTCATTTCTGTAAAATATCATTATTAAGGCGGCGATGAAGGGGAGTAAACGTTGATTGACTGTGAGGAGCTGGCGAAAGATTTGCCGCGATGACTACCCATGTGACGTCACCGCGTCAGTCGACAGGCCTTATACTAGAGTCTAGGTGGCATTGGTCTTGAAATAGGTTGGCGGAACCTACTTGTTAGTTCAGCATCCCTTCGCCAGGTGGCAGCTCCTACTTGGCCCTCGCCGCAAAACGCTAACACAAAGAAAACGGCATGGAGATTTCCGTTTTAACCTATAATAGTATTGTCGCCAAATTCAAACGCCGAAAACAGGAACTTCACAGCAGTTTTGTTTTTCGCACAGAGAACAAGTTGCAATGAGCGTGTATTAACGTTCGGCGGAACCTACTTGTTAGTTCAGCATCCCTTCGCCAGGTGGCAGCTCCTACTTGGCCCTCGCCGCAAAACGCTAACACAAAGAAAACGGCATGGAGATTTCCGTTTTAACCTATAATAGTATTGTCGCCAAATTCAAACGCCGAAAACAGGAACTTCACAGCAGTTTTGTTTTTCGCACAGAGAACAAGTTGCAATGAGCGTGTATTAACGTTCCATGAGAACAGATTAAGCTTTCCAGGTTGGTACTAGTGTCGCTCTACCACTGCCTTCCAAAGAATAACTGCATTTTAAGCGGGAACAGAAATCAAGTAACGAGCGAACTTCTTGCAGAAAAATTAACAAATGGAGGTTGCTTTCCCGTGAGAAACAGGTAAAAGGATGAACGACTTATTCAATGGTTGCTTGTTCCTTCATATGAATCTTCTAATAAGAGGGGTACATTGTGTCTTTCCAGAAATCGAGCGAGCGAGCGTTTTCCAGAATGTTCGTTTCTCCAGAACCCAATACATAGCTCTCCCAGCCACATTAGTCTGAAGCTATATTGCCGCCTCAACAACAGGTGTTAACCTTAATAAAAGAAGATATTTTTATACATTTTTAAACAAATAAAACACGGCCATTGAAATGTCGGAAACTACATAGTCCTGTCACATTAATGTGACCACCCGTCAAACCTACATGACCCTCTTTTGCAGCGCTAACCGCTGGGAGACGTGCAGGAAGAGGGTCAATTATATTATGGATGGTACCCACAGGTATATGGAGCCATGCCGACATCAGTATCGTGGTCAGCTGCGCTAGGTTCCCCGGTTGCGGATCCATGGCGTGAACAGCCCGATCGAGATGGTCCCACAGGTTCTCGATTGGTTTTAATAGGGGGCATTTGGTGGCCAGGGGATTACTGTAAACTCATCCTGGTGCTCTTCGAACCACGCACATACACTGTGAGCTGTATGACACGTTGCACTGTTCTGTTGGTAGACGCCGTCTTGCTGAGGAAAACAAATCATTAGCATATTAGGGTGGACATGGTCTTCAAGGGTGGCTACATAATTCTCTTGATCCATCGTGCGTTCCAGAATGACGAGATTACCTAGAGAATGCCACGAAAACATCCCCCACGCCAACACGCTCCCTTCTCCGGCCTGGATACGTCCGGCAATTGTTGAAGGGTGTTTGCGTTCAGACGTTTCATCTGTCTAATGGAGCAGAAAACGTGATTCATCTGAAAAGGCCACCTGTCGCCACTCAGTTTAGTTGCAGTATTGGCCTGCAAATTCCATTCAGCATGGATGCATGAAGTACAGGCCTGCAGTACAGGCCCATATGTAGCAACGTTCGCTGAACGGTTGTTGAGGAGATACTCTTGGTAGCTCATTGGTTCAACTGGGCGGTCAGCTGCATGTCTATCTGCCCATACACATCACTGCAGCCGTCGTTCTCCCATGGCCCGTGGTGCGCCACTGATGCCTCTGCGCCGGGTTTGGATATCGCCATTTTGCCAGGTACGGTGTACTTTAAGCACGGCGGCACGGGAAGACAACATATGTAGCTCTTTCGGAAATGCTTCCGCCCTAGCCCGAAAGCCAATGATGGTACCTTTTTGGACGTCCGATAAATCTGCTTCCACCTGCTGTCTATGAGAGGTTATTGCACGTTTACGTCGAAGGTAAGCGGTGATCACATTAATCTGACAACAGTATATTTAACCTTCTATTTTATTAAATAGAATAGAGTTCGAGTCAAGTAAAAATTGTAGGGGAGTGTAAGACAGGTTGGTACTCGGATTCCGACATGTACCTCACAGCATCCATGTACCCTAGCTTTGTGTCACGCGTCCTTCCCAACCTAATGAACTTTCCACACAAGTCTCAGCATGATCAGTGCAACGATGGTGGAACTAATATCTCACAGGTGTTTTAGACTTTGGAGAATAAGATTTTCGTAGTTCATTGATTGTGTTCTATGGGAACAAAATATTTTGCTTCTCCATCTCCAGTTGAAACCAAGAAAGCGCTTGCTTTTCGTGTAACCGCATTTACTTTCTCCAATTCGTACATATATACGGAGTAATATACGTAGTAGAGAGAAAGTTGTGTAATGCCGAGATTTCAATAGAAATATACGTTACCGAAAAAGTTTTTTTTTTCTTTTTCTTTTTCAAAACGTCCGTCTGTTTCTTTACCCGTCAGTCTCGTCTGTGAACATTAACGCCTAAACTATGCGCAATATTTTTTCCACACTGAATACGCTTCAGTCGATCTGGCCCCACCCAAACCTCCACATTTTTCTTTCATTTTTTTAACGTATATAGCAAAATGGACTGAATATCGTGACATAAGGGGCCGTCCATAAATTACGTAACGCAAATTTCGAGCATTTTCAATACCCCCTCTCTCTTGTAACCCACGTACCTATCTCTATGTAATGCAACGTAACGCTGCCTCAGACCTCCTCCCTCCCCCTTTAGCGTTACGTAATTTATGGATGACTCCTAAATGCTATTGATGTATTCTTTTGTTTTTTAAAAAATTACACATTTTTTTCAAATACCTTTTACGCCGAAAATATTTACATCACCGGCAATGTGCATACATTATTACATCTGTGAGAACAATCGCTTCAAATAATGTCTTGTAACGTTTCTCAAAAACGCAAAAGTTTTGTGTGAAAATGAGCTTCAAAATACGCACTTTCAGAAAAGTTCAAACAACATTTTCTCAAAAACGGATCCAAATTTTGGGATGAGGTTTTAGTCTTCTATAATATTCTTAAAGTCATGTTTCAGTTCTACCATTAGAAGAACGAAAAATTGAGACATATGTGAAAAAATGTAGTTTGGGCGGCGATAGATGGCTGCTGGGAAAAGGGTGAGGCAAAAGCAAATGAAACCTCACCAAAGAAATTTAAAAAAAACTAACTAGTACTAGTCTGTGCCATTCTGTAGCAACACTAGTTTACTTTCTCGCACACTACTTAAGCAGTAAAAATGCACTTGTTTTGAAAATGGGTGTAGTTTTCGTGTAATTTTCCGTGAAATGGCAGTTTTTTTCTCAGAAATGGCTCTAAATTTTTCCTTTACATTTTTTCTAGGATAGTGCGAAGTAAGCTTATAAAAATAGCGCAGATTCGATTTCCATAGAATTCTTTGAATTTTCGAAAATAGCAAAAGTTACAAATAGTATGAGAAAGTACAGACTTCTGCCAATCATCTCCCAAAATAAAACTATTTTTCTGACATTCTTACTCATTTCTAGGATAAAATCACTAATAGTGGAGACAGTTAAAAATATTTTACATAGTTTTCTCAATATTCTTTCAGTACTAAAATTGCTACGTGAAAAGTCAATGGGTAATCAGCATATTTCTTCATAAACCTTGTCTAAAAATGACCGATTTTAATTTATTTTGTGAAATACCTAAAAAGACGTACATTTATTTGGGCAAATAAAAGACGAAACATTGTAGATATCACCAAAAGACTTGGGTTTCTAAGGTGCAGGTACGCAGGTGGCACCGTAGAAACGTAAATAACAGGAGTTCGTTCAAAGACGGGCGTAAGTGACACCGTAGTTACTGCAAGAGCTGGGATGCTAGGGTACAAACACGCAGTGCGACACCGCAGCAACAAGCGAGATATGAGTTTGTTTAAAAGCGGGTGCGGGGTGCACCGTAATTACCATAAGATTGTAATTGGTTCAATAATATGAAATGAAGGGTGACGTCAACGGATGTTTCGAAAAAGTTTGTTAAAACAATGGAGAAACAAATAAGGCGAGGTTTAGAGGGTTGACCAGGGGAATATTAATTCATTCCATCTCGTGTCGTGGTGGTGAACGGATCGCTTGATCGCTGTCTTAAGTTCGAGTGATACTTATTGAGATTTGAGATATTTCGTGGGAGTGAATGCTGGAGAGTGAACTTAAAATATTTTCGCGGTGGAGCTACAAGTGTGGACTTATAAAATTTTACCATTGAATTGTGAGTTACAAAGTTAGGTGAGAGGGATAATATTCTGTTTTTGGGAAAGTAATTAGTTTGAAATAGGTGCCCACCTGAGGCGCAAGACAAAGTGAGTAGGCAGTGTTTGTAAAGTGATTAGAAGAAGTTTCGACTTGGGTCTTGGATCCTCGTGGACTTCAGCAAGAATGAAGATTGGACTACAGCGACAACAAGATTCTACGTGGCGACGTCGAACGAGAAGCGTCGTGCGCGCGAAGGAAGAACGGATAAACGATCTGTAAAGCTGTTATTGCAATAATAAAAAGACGGTCACGGCCTAATGCTAACTTGTAACAATCCATTATAATTTGAATAATTTATCTTGCATGCTTAATAAACTATAATTCATAGTTGAAAGAGAGCTGATTCTCATTTGCCATTACGTGCAATCCTAGAGTTGATATTTCAGATTCCTCGACACTTCCTATGAATGGCAGATTGAGTAATTGGTTGCAGAGTAAGAGGCAACAATTATTTCATAAGAATCCAATCGACTGAGCTAGCAGGATTTTTATTTATGAGAATTGATAATAAATAATCAGGGATTTAACTGTAACCATTTCCTGGCGCCCAAATTATTTATAAATTCGGAAACTGGTTACGTGTAATATCTTTTAAAGCTGAATATTAAAAATAGGTGAAAAGTGGTGGAAGATCCCACACACGCTATTATAGCGGGAGCGTTTCAATTTTATTTTTATTATTTCCAAATCCCCCTTTTGTTCCAGAATGAACGCTTTTAAATTGCAAATTGTTGATGGTAGTCAGGTCAGATATTCGACTCGTAATGGGCAATCGAAATTCTTCTTCTCTATGAATAATAGATGAAAAATGGGAAAGTCTGAGATGAAAAAATCGAAAAAAGTATCATTATTTCCACACCAATATTAAGATGTTTTCAGTTTATTCTTGAAATAAAGAAGAAATTATCTTCGTTCGAATCCTCACCACCGGGAAGGCATGAGATTCATGTTCTGCAAGTTTGAAGCCAGTGAGAAGACTTCAATTCTCATTTTTCAAATTTTCAGCTTTAAGCGACCACAACTGACGCAGTGGCCATTAATGCTCTCATCACCCTACTACCTACCATGTTGATAAAATAAAATTTCGTGTCATTTCTCACTTATTTTCAAAAGAATAAATATGGATATTTTTTGTGCAATTTTCAGATTTTTATCTGGCCCCCCAACAAAGACATTACAGTTCAAAATTGGGAAAAAATCCAAAATTACAATTTTCAAGAGGATGTAATTTTCAAGGGGTCCGTTATATACCAATGATATTTTACAAAAAGTAACTATACTATAGTGTGTAAAACCACAGAAAAAATTAAGGCTTAGATTCTATTCCTTCTTCGAAAAATTACTCTCTGAAAGTCGGATTTCGTTCATTCGGGTTCCATAAATTTGTTTGCAAATATTTCCCAAATAAAAATATAGAAAATAGGTAAATAATATTTTGAGATGCAGGCCAGAGTATGCTGAATCTAATGCTTTTTATTCTAGAATGCTAGAACAACCTAGAGCTGTGTATTAGGAAAGAGTAAATGTCTGCGAACGCGAAAAATGGCGCACGGCGCGAAACAAAAATGGCCGCCATTTGTAAACCAGGTACAATAAAAAAAGTTAAAGATGGTTTTGAACAGCCAAAACATAAGGAAATTTATGTACAAAATATGAATTTTATTTCGAGATGGTCGAGCGACCAGTGCTGGACCACTTAAAATGGATTGACCCCTTTATTTGGGCCCATTACATGGTAAGGCATTGCGCTCACAGGTGAGATGGCACGAGCGGACGGCACATCTGAGGCCGACTACACACTTTGGGTAAGAAATCGCAACAGCGCGCCGTGGTCGGGCAGTGACGATATGGAGATCGCGTCTCAGGGAAAAGGGTTCCGTTTTTGACGTTCCTCTTACGATAAGGACGATTTTTTCTCAGCGGACATGAAAGAGCTCGAACGTTTTGTTATCAATTTATCATGTTTAGTTTTACAATGACTTCTTTGTAGGTTAAACCGCCAACTTTACCTTGCTCGTCTATCGAAAATAGAAGTTCTCTTTAGCGCGAAATCTGAAACAATTAAATGGGGTTACTTACTCAATGGTCCAAAAAAGGCAAGAAGCACTTTTTAATAAAAAGAGGTAAAGGAGGAAATTCATAGCTGGTTTTTAAATTCTTAATACTGAAATTGCCAAGATTGAAGTTGCCAACGTATCGCTGTTCTGCAAGATCAATCGGTGATAAATGTGTTTGCATTTATTTGTGTAAATACAAAAATGAAAAATGATTCACTCTGTCATTCCACACTCTCTGAAATTATGTGACAACTACTCCATGCTAGCGCCAACCTTCTCTAACACCAGTGCCAACTTGTGTGGTTGGTTGGCACATCTTGTCCTTTAAACAACTCCAGAAGTTCAACGATCAAATATTCACAAATAAAAAAACTTCATAAGGTAGCCAAATAAATGTAGTTTCCATTGATATATTCAAGCTTGTCAAAACGAAACCAGAGTTACGTAAAAAAATTAAACCACCACTTGGTGCCAATCTGCCTAAGCCTTCCCCAATCAATCGTCTTATAAAATAAATTACTTTTTCAATATTCCCAAAACATTCACGAATATTTCCAAGCCCACTAGCCTTTAGGCCTGGCATATTGCAGAAGACCGACCGCCTCGCTTACGTCGCGACGCGACGCGTCGCAGCGCCCGGTCGCCAGGAAATCAGAGAGCCGGGAACCGTCTCCTGGGCAACGCTACCGGGAAAACATCGCGTAGGCGGGGCTTCTCCTTGCCTCGCCTCTCCTCTCCTCTGCGCTTCTGCGGGACGGGCTGGACCAGGTCGATAAACGACCGCCTGTTTCCACTGAAATTGGGTTAGCGGAACAATATATATCCACCCTCTGCCCCGTGCCGCGCCACCACGCGCCACTCAACGTCGCCAGGCGGAAACACGACGCGCGCGTCCGACCGTCCGTCCGCGCGACCGCCAGGGGGAAGCCCACGCGCCGCGGAGCAGCAGGCGCGTTGCGAAACCCCACATGGCGTCGCAACAGGTTGACTGCAAATTGCCGCGCGGAGAGGAAAGAGGACCCTGGCAACGACGGGGGCACGCGAAACGCGACGCGGACATGGAACGAGAAGAGCGGAGTGACAAGTTAGGCACGGTCTGTATCCAGATCGAAGAAATTATTATTATTGTATTAAATAATATATGCCTTCATGAACTTTCAAGTGCCTTGGCAGAATGTCCCTTATCTGGAGATATTTTGACCTTTTGAGGTTTTTGTCCATTATCTGGAGTGTTTTTCTCCGAGATCAAACAGGAGGCCATTGACAGAATGATCCGTTTTAACTGTAATCTCATATGATACGCCAGGTACAGGAATATGATGATTAAAGACCGGATTCCCGTGTAACTGCATCTCTTTTTTGCTAACTTGAAATTGGATGAAACCTTGACAGAAATTTTAATCATGAAACGGACGTCATTTTAGTACTTCTTTCATTTTGCACGAAATTGCACGTTTTGGGGGTTACAGCACGATATTGCAAGTTTTAGGCAATGCTGCCTGAAAAATGCGTACTTTGGGATTTTACTAGACGAATTTGCAAGATTCATCGTTTCACTGCCTAAAATGTATTTTTTACATCATCAACGTGTTTTAATTTATCGTTATGAAAGGTTTAATTTAAGAAAAAAGTTTATATGACGTAACTCAGCAATGCATTCGGATAGTCTGTGAAACCAGAGCGCCGATTAATATGGTATATCCGCATATTGCCTTACGAACTGAACCTCTATACCTTTCATGATCCTTATTGTCTAATTAAAATTTCTGAGTAATTGCAGCAGGAATATCTGGTGTTACCACGAATTAGGTCCGCGGCCATTGGTTGCCGCCGCTCAGCTATGTTCGGGGTCCGTCTTCCCAATCGGATCATATATCCGTTTTGTCAGTCTTCGCAAAACTTCCCAACAAGAGATTGAATGCGCGAGTCACATTTGACCTTACGTTCGGGCGCGAAGCTTAGTGGCAAGCTGCACTCCGCTTCAAATTCATCGAATTTCTCGGAACTGATGTTGCCTCGAGGTATGAGAGAGAATGAATCGCTTTTAGCTGCGTGCACACGTATATCAGAGTAAGGTTCGACACACAATCATGTGTAAATATAGAACGAGGTTTTTCGTGTCTAAAACATATTAGTTATCATCCTTACATCCCATTAAATCAGGAGTCCCTCAAGGCAGTGTACTGGGTCCTGTTTTATACCTTATATACACCTATGATCTACCAACCAATGAAAATACTACAACTGCAACTTTTGCGGACGATACAGCAATCTTGGCTGTGCATGAAGACCTACTCCAAGCTTCACTAAATCTGCAAGAGCACCTGAACCAACTAGAACCATGGTTACAAAGATGGCGTATTCAAGCAAATGCCTCCAAATCCAAAAACATCATATTTACCCTCTCCAAAAAGGGGTGTCCTAAAGTCCAGCTAAACAATGTATACCTAGCACAAGTGTCTTGCATTAAATACTTAGTTTTTCATATGGACAAACGGCTTACATGGAGGAACCATCTATCTGCAAAGAAGAAAGAAGCACAAATCAGATTCTCCCAATTATCATGGCTTATCAACCGCCACTCAAAACTTTCTTTAAACAACAAAGTACTCCTTTACAAAGCAATTCTCAGGCGTATTTGGAGCTACGGAATCCAACTCTGGGGATCCGCTAGCAAATCAAATATAGAAATACTTAGAAGATTCGAGTCAAAATGTATTCGAAGATTAGCCAATGCACCATGGTACGTGTCAAATGACACACTACGTCGAGACCTTAAGATACCTACAATATATGAAGAAATCACTCAGCGTAACACCACCTACCAAGAGCGGTTAGCCAAACATCCAAATCCATCAGCCATCAATCTACTGGACAATAGTGAGGAAGAACACCGACTTAAAAGATACCATATTCTGGAATTGCCATTCCGTTTCAACCCACATGATGATGAACTCTAACTTCAATTAATACATAATTATCACATTTACTGAATGTTTGTTAAAAAAACAGATTGTAACTAAACAATATAAAAAGCATATTAGTTGATGGGAGATATAATAATTTCTCAGAAAATACTTGGAATATGTACATAATCGTAAATTATAATGAAAACAAATACGAACATTGCTTGTGTAAGTTCATTATTTTTTATTTCTGAATGTACATTTGTATTTTTTCGATTTTTGTATTTACTTTTTTGTTAATTTAATTTTCTGTGTGAATAATACTTAAAATGTCAATTATGGTTTGTTTACGAAATATGTACAAAATTATAATAAAAACACTAAAAACGTATATCATTCACCCTACATATCACAACCCAAAATATAAAATAATTTGATAAGTGGATTAACTAGACATTTTGGCCACATTACACCGTTTTGCAAGGTTTTGATATTTTTATTGCATGTTTTCGTACGTTTATGTGACTTTACTACACATTTTAGAGTTTTACTCCACGGAAATTCCACTGTTTATTGATGATTTACCACTGTGTTCAGAAAAAAAACAAAGTGGAACGAGATTAGAATCACAAAAGAGCGGGGGACATTCATCATGAAAGTGACGTGCATGTTACGAGTGTATCTCGGGAGGTGGCGGTGTTCCTGCCACGCTGGAATGTGAGATTCGGTGACGACCAACAAGTCGGCTAGTGATTTCCTCTCCAGGCATTTCCCCCAGAGGACCTGACACAGTCGGGACAAGCTCTAAGCACCCAACTAGTCTCCAGACATGTGTTAGTGCAGTGCGCGCGTAAAAGGGAAATGGATAGGGCAAGTATGAGGAATGAAAGATCACGTGCAGTCCATGGCCCGATTTCTTAGAGAATGCTCCGATATTCGCTTGGTAATGATGTGAGAAACCAGGGTAAACTATCAACCAGAACAGTCGACCGATAGACTTCCAGTCAGAGTTTGAATTCGACTCAGTGGTGAAAACAGACAGCGGCGGGATTCGAATCCTAGGACCTCCCATTTAACGAATTAGACATTTAAGAATAAATAGAAAAATGCATTTTATACCTTGAGATCCAGTAAAAGTTTAGGGATTTTTGAAAAATCCTGGAAGGAATTATGGAAAGAATCCAACAGGTTGGGCGCCAAGGTCTTGCGCAAAATGTCACGGAAAAGGAATAATATCGTGTGTGTGTGTGTGTGTGTGTGTGTGTGTCTATGTGTGTGGGGGGATGAGAAGGAAAATTCAGACACAATTGTTTATTCAGAACATAAGGGGAAACTATTTTTGTTTTAAAAGTGATTTCTACTAATTTACAGGTTAGAGCTTAGTAGAAGCAACGGATTTTAAGGGCAAAAGTAAGCAGTTTCGGAATTAGGAACAATGCAGAACAGAATAATATGCTTACCAGAATAAACTATTGGTAATACCACAGCACATCGTTTTTCCATTATTTGAAACTTGTAAGTTTCGAAAATTTAGAGAGTTCAACGAAAATCGGACATGCGCAATTTGTATAAGAACACTTCGCACTATCAGAGAAAAAAAATTAAAGACAAAATTTGAAGCCGTTTTTGAGAAAATCTTGCTTTAAAAATTGTTTTAACGCACGCAACCTTTTGCGAAAACTACTCATACTTTGAATAGCTTGTGCATGATGATATTTGCAGATCTATTTGGGAAGAAAATATTTTATTACGAAATAAATCTCAATGTATTACTTGTAGGAAGACTTAGATTTTTTTATTTTTGCAATATTGGAAAATACAGAGGTTTTGATGAATCCTTATGCTAATTTAAAAAGCAGTATTTGCTCCCTTCGAGGAAAAAATTGAAGCCAAAGATTCGGAACCATTTTAAATTGAAAATGTCGTTGGGTATTCAGGTAAAGAACCCCCAAAAATCAACAGTATATCCCTTTCTGCGACAAGAGTCAACTCAGTCAAAGAATATCACGTTAGATAAAAATCCTGCTAGCCGCCAGCGTTGTTCCCGGATGGACTGACGAACGTTTTGCTATAAACCAATTTTTCGGGCTCAAGCGCCCACAAAACGTGGATTCTGACTACACAATGTATTAGAGTATTATTTACTCTCTCTTCTCTCTCTCTCTCTCTCTCTCTCTATATATATATATATATATATATATATATATTATATTATATATATAATACATTTTATACCTTAAGATCCAGTAGAAGTTTACGGATTTTTGAAAAATTCAGGAAGGGGGTGTGCGTGTGTGGAGCGTGACGTCGCACTTACCGGGCGAGATAAAGAGGGCCTCAAACGGCCGCGCCAGCCACTGGACATCAGATAACGTCGCCAGAGCGTCGGCTGCACGTACACTATGCCTAGGCGACGGGTTCGACGCCGGTTGTCCAGATAGAAGCTTTCGAGGGTATCCGGGAGGCTGGTTGGTCCAGTCACCGTATTGCGTGCCACACCGCTCGTACGGACACCACCATCGCTCGATGTTAGCGGCAGTGGATTGAGGAAGGCACGCACACACGACATGCAGGGTCTGAACGTTCGCCACGCACCACGAGGAGGGAGGACCGACGGATGGTCTGCCACGGACGAAGAGATCCAATGGCAACAATAGGTGCTTCAGTTGGTTGTGCAGCCTGCACTGTCACATCCTGTAAGAGCCAGTACCATTGTTAGGCGGTTGACTCGCAACGCTGACATCGCTGGACTCGCCGCACGCCGACCGTTATTCCTGCCACACACCCCAGCAACGCCTGGTGTCGGGAACGACGGACCTGGGGCTATGAAGACTAGCAGAGGGTCATCTTCAGCGACGAGTCGCGCTTCTGCCTTGATGAAGACGACCCCCGGGTCCGTGTCTGCAGGCGCAGTGCGGAGCGCCACGAAAATCGGTGTGTGGTATCCCACCACACGTTCCACCAGCCTGGTGTGATGGTGTGGGGCGATATCATATGGCTCCCGTTCACCGTTAGTGTTCCTGGGGGCACCGTGGCAGCCGCTCGGTACGATCCTGCAACCGGTGGCTCTGCCATTCGCGAACGCTCATGTCCACGCTTTATTTAATGTGAACAAGGAGCATGCGCAGACCGCAGCCATCTCCCGAGCATGCCTTGCAGCCGTGGATACTCTGCCATGGCCAGCCACATTGCCAAACTTTTCCCTATCGAGAATGCTTGGGCGCTACGAAGCGAGAAAAAAAAGGACCCCTCCCTTACCCACCAATTTGCAAGAACTGCGCGCTCACGTGCAGGCTGCATGGCATGGACTAGTACAGGACTCCGTTCGAAACCTCTACAACTTCATGCCACGACGTCTGGACACGTGTTAGCCAAAATGGCGACCACATGCCAAACCAACATGTAGTCTGTGGCTGTGTAGCGCAGTAAATATTGGTCCTACAAATGTGAAAGTGTAATATTTTGTATGCATGATACCCTCTACCTGCCTGTCAACAACGATTGCAATCCGCCTCGTCCGTCTGGGTGCAGCTTTTTTAAAATGAAAACTCTGTGTGTGTGTGTGTATATGTGTGTGTGTGTGTGTGTGTGTGTATATATGAGCAAGAATTATCCACTTTTTGGTATCAGAGCCCCATGATACAAGGTTTTTTGACAAAAACAGTCGTATTACATAACCTCTATTCTACATAAGTAGTGTACAAGAAAGTAAAAATCGTTTGTCTGAAACTCAACCTTTTCCGTCTGCAACAAATTCTTGATAACCTTCCTGTATATCTGGGAAAACGGCTAGTCAGAAAGCTCAATATACATTTTATACAATACATTTAAAAGCACGAAACAAATAAAATAAATTGATGAATCAATAGAGATAATGTAGGATTTCTTTCCTCAATGTTCGATAGGAAAATGTGCTGATTTTGGTTTGGTTGTAGATTTTTTTTACTTTTTATATAATTTTTGTTACATTTTTCTGGATGTTTTAAATTCAATTAAATCTGTAATTAACTTTATCAGGGAATTGTAAATTCCTCCTGAAATGTTCATTAAGGATTTTTAATGAAAATTTATTGCGTTTTATTCGTAACTCTTCCACACAATGTTCTTGAAGAAACAAAAGTTCATACTCTTTTATGGATTGTACAAACTCGTGTTATCAACAAAACAAATCGTCTACTGAAAGAAGGAATTATACAGCCTAAAGCTACATTAGATTCTTTAAGTTGCTGAATATTTTTGTGTCCTATGACATACGATATTATACACAGCAATACATTCTATACGTTTACCATTATTTACCATTATAATTATTAAGTTTCATAGATGAGTACGCTATAATTCCTGTTTTTTATCAGGGTGATGCAATATATGGAAGGTGTGGTCCAAAATACAGCACGAGGTAAATTTGCAGACGTGTTTATCTGTGTTGATAAGCACATCAAACATTTTCAATTTCCAATAATTACCTATTTTTAACTAGCCGAATGTGGCGTCGTCGACGCTTTAAAGTTTTAAAAATATTTTCATGTGTTGAAAAATTCTACTACGCAAGTTCTAAACAGAAAATTTAATCATACAGTTGTCTGGTTCTCCCATCCCCGGCGTAGTACGTAAAAAATAATATACTAAAAGTAAATCATAAAAGTAAAAGTAAAAATGGGTGGTCGCAACTATTGTCGGATGTTCTTTGGGGCTGCGGCCACTACTCACCCCAGAATACAGTATTGGAGAACGCGACCTGAACGATCCCAAAAGAGATGTTCTGAAGAGAACACTTTCAGTGTATTATCAGGTGAAATGAATTAGTGAAAATTTCGACATTTGCAAGTTCCTACTTTAAAACACACCATTCCATTGTTATATATTTATTGTAGAACATAGTTTTGAAGCTGAAATTATCCTACAAAATAGGGTAATCTCATTATCACTATCGTACACGAAACAAAATTATCCTGGAAAGTGAGATTTATCATACAGATTGGCAACATTGACAATAAATCTTTTTTTCTTTTCGAATGATCCAAGCCCTGCACCGCATTCAGTAAATACTAAGTTCGGGGTATACAATTTCTAATGACCTGTGTTATTCATCGCCTGGATGCCGTGGTGCTGGGGTTCGTGGTTCGCGCGGCCGTACCTAGATCGCAGCACTGAGAAACAAAAAGGAGTTTTGGAAAAACTTCTTAGAATCTTCTGGATGGATCCGAAAACAAATAAATTACCCATCAGGAGCCAGAGACGCGTCAAATGAACCTCTTTTGTCCCGATTGGTGGACGGGAAGGGGTGTAACCTAGAGAGAGAGAGAGAGAGAGACGGACCCGCATACGGACTGGTGCAGTCTAAATTAAGAGGGGGGCAACTATATTTCTGGATCACTATTTCCATTAACTCGTTTATTTACACATGGCATATTTATTTGGAAACCTACGAGAAGATTGGAATTATAAATTGTAATGGTACACTTAACATATGTAATTTATTTTAAGTTGAAACGTCTACAAGATTGCCTGATGATTTATCGAGCCTCTGCCCCAAATGTCGTGTATCGATTCCCCAATTGGTCAGCTTAAACAATAAGATTATAAGGAGTTGATCATATTCTAGGAAATAAAATGTTTTGTTACGTACGGATGCGGAGACACTCTCGAAATTTTCATGGGAAGGGGTACAGACACCCGTTTTCCCCAGTGCAAAGGCCTAGGCGTATTACGAAATATGCTTTCACAATATGGGCAAATCAGTCATCAACAGAATAAGGTCTTTTTTTCGAGTGATTTACCTCACAAGAACAGTAAATAGTGTCCGATAATGATATTTATTTTTAAAAATAAAACCTAATACACAGTTTACAATATATAATGAAGAGTACGAGTTGACAGTGGCTGCTGAGGATCGCTAATCTCAAGAGCTTGATATCTCATTCTGGAATCGACTATACATTTATGATTTTCACTCTTCACGTTGTTTAAATCAAGGAATCCAAAATAAAGAAGTCTCAAAAGCAAACTTTCCAAAGAGTATTCTTAAAATATATTCAGACTGAAAGGGAAGTTGGCCTTCGTTTTACTTGCCTCAAGACGTCAATTCTCTTCCTAAAAAAATGCCAATTTGCAGCATAACAAAATTCAACATTTTTATAAGCAGCATTAAAAAAGAAACGAGCCAGAGGCCTTGGAACAAAAACCATTACCTATAGGTCAGAAGTACCTGGGGTCCTAGTTGTTTAGGCACTTGCCCCACTGCGACACAGGCGGTGAATGTCTGTTTCGTAAAATTCCCGGCGTTGAATGTCTGTTTCCCAAATTCCCTGTATTGTGAAGGAGTCCACATGAACTGTCGTCGTCCGAGGTGAATCGTTTGCCTCTCACAGCCTTCTTTAGGGGACCAAAAATGGCATAATCGCAGAGAGAGAGAGAGGTCTGGACTGTAAGGAGGGTCACCAAGAATCTCCCACTTGAATTTCTGCAAGAAACGATCAGGTAAGTTCACCCGTGACGTTATGTTGTTCCATGATAATGCAAGGCTTCGTACGGTCAAAACAATCTCAGCACTCTTGCAGAAATTCAAGTGGGAGGTCCTCGGTAACCCTTCATCCCGTCCAGATCTCTCTCCATGCATTTACGCCATTTTTGGTCCCCTAAAAACGACTCTGAGGCCAAACGGTTCACCTCGGTCGACGTCAAGAAGTACGTGCGGAATTGATTCACAACGCAGTTACGTGAATTTTACGAGACAGTCATGTACCGCCTTGTGCCGCAGCAGGACAAGTCCCTCAAGAGCCAAGGCCAGGTAATTCTGAATTTCAGGTACTGGTTTTTGTTCTTAGACCTCCAGCTCTTTAGTTTTTGAATGCTCCTTATAGTTTCGTCTGAAGAAACTGATTGCGATAGCACCCCGCTAGGATTGGAGCAAAGAAACGCGTCACTGTACGAGAGCAGAAAGGTTTACGCCCTGAACGACGCACGGAGTTGTTCACTATCCTTCGATAAATAAGACGGAGACGTATTAAACGTGAAGTTTATGGTTATAACAAATACACCTCACGTTCATGGTGCTCGCCAAATCCAAACATCTTCCAAGCAGAAAGACTTTTGCCGACTTTGCTGACTTTTTTGGTGGAGGCGTCATTGTCAATACGAAGACAAAAGATGTAGATTATTGTTCTCCTATTTTCTTGAGTATCGCACTATCTTACCGTTGTCTGAAGAGCACAAACAGATAATTCGTGACGCTGCGGAGAGTTTATTGAATCTAAAATCCTTACAATACAATGAAGCATTTGATTCGCGGGAGGGGCGTGTCGTAATGGCTCAGGCATACATACTCCTTCCACCGCTGGGTCTCGCATATGACCTCGGGTCGATTGAAGTAAAATGTTTGGTAGACAAAGCTAATTATCCGCAGGTTTCTGAGAGTTCTCCTGTTTCACCAGCATCTCATTACACCATTTCTCAATCATCCGCCTCGCCGCCATTACCACCATGTATACTTATTAGATGATTATTAATAGGCCTCAGTGATCTCAGTAGCTCTCCCAAAACCCAATAAATAATTAAATAAATAATGAATGAATGCCTTAATATCTGTTTCATTTGTCAAGAAAAACATTTTTTCTTCGTAGAACACGTTACGTTATTGTATGTAACTGGTGTTAAGTTCCTGCAAGAACGATAAAAGGGGACGGTTACACTGCTGCAGTAACTCTAAGCCCCCTGGTACAGTTTGCGCATTCAGCTTCCTAGAATTTCGCTGCAGCAGTTCGCAGTTGCAAATGAGAAGGGGAGCGGTCCACCCGGCCCCGCACCGCCCTGCCCCGACGCTATCCTGTTCCGCCCCACCCATTTCGCCCCGCCGCGCCCCGCCCCCTCACCACCCCGCCCAAATCCACCCCCTCCCCGATTTTCCACGCCCCAATCCGCCCCATCCCAATCCGCCCCGCCCCGATCCGTCCCGTTCCCGATCTGCCCCGCCCCTTTCGCTTCATCCCACCATGTCGCGGTCTTCGCCTTCACGCCCCGTTCCATTCCCGGCGGACCGGAGAGCGGCGCGGAGCCCGACTTCGTCCCCAGTGTCCGGCCGGTGCGCCTCCCGTGGGTCGGGGGGTCGGATCCGCTGTGGCAGCAACCCAACTCAGCGGCAAGTTTATTGTTCGTCGCGAGCGCCGCGCGTAACCACACCGGTGCTAGTCCGCAGAAATAATAGCCATCTACCTGAGGGATGGTCCCAGTGCGGGAGCTTACGGGGAGACACGCAGTTGGGGGTGCGGTACTGCCACCCTACCCGCAGGCGGTGGACTCTAGATGAAACATTTTTAAAATGCTTTATACGTTTTCAAAATGTCCTATGTCTTTCTCAAAATCTCTTTTTTATCTTTCTACTGATAAAAATGTCACTAAAATACCAAACATTTAGGATACTTAGAAGAGGATTGTGTAAAAATAAATAATTCGATTAACGGAGGGAGAATCAATAAACATCAAATCAACGAACGTATGTATATCACCGAAGGGATTTCAATACTATAAAATAATAACCTATTTTGGAAAATGGACTTTCAGTCATTGCTATATTTAATACTCTGATATTAATATATTAATCCCTCTTCACCAGCAGGGGAATTTGAATAATTTTGAAGTCTACTTTTCCACAGTACAATTACCATCATGTTTCAAGATACATTTTACTGCAAGCAGAAGATATTTCCCATGTAATACTCCGTACTTTTGTAAATATTACGTATGCAATTGCAGAAGCTGCATCAAAAGTACGTTTTTCATTTTTTAACCACCACTATAACGCTGTATATTACCACTAAATGGAAGGTCCAGATTGAGAGATATTTATTGAATGAATGAATGAATTTATTCTTAGTCGATATCCCACAATCTTCTCTCAGCTGTTCATTATTGTATGATGCAAAGCGATAAAAAAAAAGATTTATGAGAATATAAAACAATATTATTCAATATATTTTTCGACTTTTAATGGAAACGTATTGTTGTTCAACCTAACTTCCGGCCAGCACTGGTGAGGTTCATTTAAGAACCTTATTACGTTCAGACAAGATTAAATCCAATAAAGATCAACGAATAATTAGTGTAAAGAATTCACAGTGGTATTGAACGATTTACATGCAAAGTTATAGAAGGACAGGAAACAACAAAATAAGATTAATTAAGAATAAAATGAGTAATTGCTTTTTGTTCAATATTTCCTTACTGTATGTAATTAAAAACTCGACACAAATAGTAATGGAAAACCTCATTGTCCTGTAATCGCTAGCAAGATGCTTCTTTTAATTCACAAAGGTAGTTCACGAAATTAACGGTAGTTCACGAAATTTGATGAAAATCATACTTCAGTATTCCCCAAGGAAAACTGGTGTTGTCTCAAATGCAAATAGGTTCTTGAACTGACTACTGATGCACAAAATCCACTGATCAAATCGGCAAACGAAAATTACAAAAATGTAGTAGGAATTTCAAGTAATTAATCAAAGATTTACGCAGTAAAAGATTTCGAAGTTAATTCTATTAGTAACATCATCGAGACATCATAGACTCATGTTTAACTCCACTAATTAAATACTTTATTATGTGTCGGCAGGTAGCCTGATGAAATATGAAGGCAATTTAGAGGTCTTAAAGATTATGTCGAGTAAAACTTATCATTTACAGTCAGTTGAATCGGTGGTGAAATGTGTTTTTATATTGAATACCAGCAAGAGTATTAAAAATACGCAACCTTTAGCACACAACAATTTTCTTTATTAATTAATTTTCAATAGTGAAAACTGCTTCCACTGAAAAAATGAAACGGAAAAAATCGGAAAGCATTTCGACAATCACGATTACCGGCAAATGAATATATACTTGCTACTCAACTTCACCCCCTCCTCATTCACAGGTGCTCGCAACGGGAACCTGAAAATAGAGGCTTCAATAGGGATAATCAGTACGGCAGATCCACTTTATTTCTATTGCAGCATGTACATCCGAGTGTACTCCCACAGAGTCATGACGAATACAAAACACAAGAAAGCATTAAATTAGAAATAAAAGGGTACTCTGAGATTGTACTCCGAGAGGTAACGTGTCGTATGGCTACCAGGCCCATCCACTCTTCTACTTCCCTTACGCAAAGTGCAGTTCACGGACAGTACACGAGGCAACACGCGATCAGAGATGTTCGGAATCTTTAGACCCACAAAATCGTGTAACCTAATCTGCTCATCTTTGGACCTACGCACACGTAACTCTCGTCCAGGGGAAGCTTGATGTCGTTAAATTTGTTTGAACCCTTAAAGAACTTCACTACCTGAAAACACTACTATATAGTCATTATTTTTTATGTCCTTGTGGCGTATTTAAGGAATTAATTTCTTTCTTTGTACATTCTGAAATGGTACGGCCTTGTCTCAAAGCTTTCCTAATCTCTTGCCTCTGTATGTTACATGCAGTTTACGGGCAATAAACCGCCAGGGGCGTCCTGTTGTCAGGTCACTTCTTTTTCCACACTATCAGGGTTTTTTTCTTCGTCCGGAAACCGGACGGCAAATGGAGGGGAATTATGGCAAATGAGCACATTCAAATTACGAACAGATAGCAGTTTCTCTTTCCGGCGATATCGCTGGACTTTCAACAATAATTCGGCGGTTAAAACTCCTGGGATATTCGCCCAAGTGTCTTCTACGTGTCTTTGGGCCATTCACACTTGTCGGGAGTCTACCGCACAGTTCGCCTTACTACAAAGAAAGCATAGCAGTGTTAGTTTTTTGCTTTAAAGTTTTGTTCTCGGATTGCTCTCACTCAGTTTTGTGTTATTTCGCTGCAAATGAACTTCGAGAAGACCATGAAATTCATCGAATGGTGACGTCGGCACACCACAAAAAAATAATTAAAAAACTTATCTTCGTCTTGCCCGAGTTCTTGAAAGAGTTCCCACTTATTCTCATTAACAGAGGGTTCCTCAACTTGCTTTTTTGCCTTTTCTTTGTACGCCAAACTTGGCACAAACCATATTTTCTGACTTCTCTCCAGGGCGACAGAAAGTTAACTGATGGCAACAACCGGCAATATAGACTAGTAGCTTATAGAGTAAAAAGAACACAGACATTATCTCCGTCCGGCAATACTGACGAAATATGTCTGAAAGAGGAAAAAACATGACAGAAAGAGGTCTAACTGTCTCTTTACGCATTAACACCAGAATTCTCCAGAGATATCCACCCCCTCCCCCACTACGTTTTTGGCCGGAGTTTCCCTTCTTTCGCCCGCGACTCACGTAAGGCACCAGAGACGAGCACGTATCCTTGTTTCTGTAGATACTCCCAGCACTTTCATCACAGGGAGTACTCATGCCCGCGGTCTATCCCGAGGAAGAAACAGAACACTTTTTAACTACTCCCAAGGGTTGACCGCTCTCCAGTCCGGGTCCCCTCACTCGTCAATACAGAGACACATTTCCTTGTGTTAGGTGACAAATGAACAAGGCTCTTGGTCAACATCTCACTTCCCGTCAGGGTCAAGGTGGATGTAAATAACGTACAATTAGAAATTAAAATTACACACAAAATTGCTTTCCCATGTGGAAGGATTGGGCAGCTGATTTCCAAAACTATTTTAGACATACATAGTCACAAGAAAGCGGAAAAGAGATCATACATAGTAGAAGAACCATTTTTAAAATATGCAGAAGGAACAATCTAATGATCCAATTCTTGCCTGTTGATGATGTAACTTCACCATCATTTCAATGTCGCCCAGACGGCCCGACGCCCCTGTCTTTATGAGACCTTTTTTAGCATTATTTTTATTTTAATCTAAAATTCAAGTAGGAATTCATAATGCATTGAATCTTCGCTTAATTTTAGTTATCTAGTTTACAAGACAAAAATATTAAAATCGCATACTGATTTCATGAGTTTCCGCTCCTAATAGAGAGGGAATTTATCAGTCGATCGACCTCCAGGAACTCCAGCACGAAAGATGCAAAAAAAGAAAACCATCTTGCGACTATATTTGGCATTGAGGGTGATTTATTATTTATTACAATCGATTTCGGCCAACTTTGGGCCATATGACACGGTCATTCTCATGGCACTCAGGCCCAATCATGTTCTTCCCATTCACACACGGTGGAACTCGTGAACATTGAAGACGGAGAAAACGACATCTAAAACCGTTTTACATGATCACATACGCTTATAAATTTGGGATAATGAGGCATGAAAGGGATAATAAGAGGATGAAGAAAGGTGAACCATGCTAAAAATGGAACTCAAACTCTCCACCATTCGGAGCGGGCGTCAGCGCTATTCCAACTTTTTTAGGCTCCCAACTTAGGGTCGCTAGATCATCAACTACTGAAGAAGCCGAATCATAATTCTGTGAAAGATCCGAACCACTCTTAACTGAAGGATTAAAACGTTTCACATTCGTAGAAATTCACGATCAGTACCATTACTTTTACTTTCTCGCTACGGAGTAGAGACAAAGTTGTGTAACGCTGTGCGATAAAACAGCGAATTTTCGGCAGATAAACTTTAATTACAGGTCCCTGGTACTGAAAAAGTGGATAAATCTAGTATCTAAATTTAACAAAAAATCCTCTAATGCATGATGTAACCAAAATCATGTTTTGTGGGTACTTGACAACGAAAAATCGAATGACCGCAAAACGTATGTCTGTCCGTCCATCTGTGAATGTTAGCGGCTAAACCGTTCAGCCGATTTTCTACAAAATTGATATTCCTCAATCAAATCTGGCTGTTGTCGCGGCCCCTTGGATTTGAAACCGATATTTTTATTTTTGGGGGGGGGGGGATACTTTACATGAAGCCCCTGGGACATTTTCAAAATGTTTAAAATAATGGCGCCAACAATTTAATTAAATTTTGTTGTCTGAAGGGCGTTGAAGAGTGTAGGATAGTGTGCAGAGCACACGTTCGTTGAAATGCGTGAGTTTTCGAAAACTGCATAAGTTCAAAAAATTTTCGGAGTCTTCCTATAGGGCCTAACAAAAATATTAAAAAGAGATTTTTCCCTTAATGGAATCTGTTCCTTAAAGACAGATTTCGCAATAAGGTCATGTACAATTTTTCGAAAATTTGAATACTTTTCGCGTAATTTTGCGCCAAAGTACGGGCTGTTTTAGCACCGCTAGTTTATATTTAACCTCCATCACTTTACAAAAGCCACCGTTTCGTCGCAACGCCCATCACGTCTTCGAGCAGCCCATCATAGCGGGCATCCATGATGCAGGGCGGGAGAGCCTTTTGCATCCGGCGACGTCGCGGTGGCGGCGGCGCCGGCGGTTGCGACGGAGCGGGCGTGGGTTTTGCAAACGCGTTGGCCGTTGAGCCGCGCCGGGCCGCATCGATTGCGTCTCGCCGCCGCCGCCCCCGCCGCCGGCGCCTGTCACACGTGTCTCCATGCGGAGGGGGCGGCGCGGTCGCGGAGCGGTGGAGGTGGCGGCGGCGACGGTGGGATGCTGTGCGCCTCACCGCTAGACGCCGTGCGAGCCCCGCTGCACATACAAATGAGAAGCGGAGGGAAGGATCGCGCCGTCGGCGGCGGCGAAGGCGGAGGCGGAGGCGGCGAAGGGCAGAGAGCGCGCGGGGGCGGATCTGGGACGCGAGCGCGCGCGCTCCTCTTCCGATATGCGTCTCGGAACTTTATCGTAACTTTACAGCTACCTCCGATCGAGACGTCGAAATGCGTTATGGGACGCTTCGCGCTTAATGGGAGCCGTTTGCACTTCCTCTGAAGACTCGATGACAACCAGACCAATTCTCTTTAACGTGATGTATCTAGCGAATTGCATTATAGCATCTGATGAATCACATTTCCTGAAGCAACAAATCCTTTATAGACCCCAGCAACAAATCCTTTAAAGTCTGCACTGTACAGAGGGTTCAGAGTAAACATGGTCGGCGTATGAGAAAATAGAGTAGATCGCTGCACTGACAACAGCTCGGCACTAGGATGGAGGAGTCAGAATTCAGCGTAAGGCGTATAGTTTCTCACTTTGTGTTTGTCAAGTGAAAGAGTGAAGCAAATTATGTTCCCCGAATAAACATCTAAACTGCCATGCGTTTTTTCAAAATTAAATCAGGATCAGGAAATGAAAATCAGGAAAGCCAAATATCTGTTCTCAGTACCTGGTCGTCAATATACCACAAGAAGACAATGAACAATATATACAAGTAGAAGAAGTAGAGATCAAGAAAAAGGAGGTACATTTTCGTAAATAACAATATAAATTATAAAATTTAAATTAAGCAATATTAGATACCTATTTAATAATTTAAAATATATTTACAATAATAAACGCGTGAACAAATCAAGAAGCTTACAATGATAAAATGAATTTTAACAGAATACTTAAGTTAACATGCTATATGGGGTGCACAGTGTGAATAAAAATCAGCATTAATAAAATAAACTAGTGCAAAAAATTATTTAATAATTTTAAGAAAATACTTTAATTGTATTTTATTACAATGTTTTGAATCTTACGCCTACTTGCAGAAAACCTGTCCTCTTAACGATATTTTTCGTAAGGTACTATAAATAAGTAAATAAAAATTATGAACATAAAAAATGTTCTCGAATTAGGAGCAAAGTAAATCTGCCCAAATGAAAATACTTTCAGAATTAGTAAGAAGGAATAAACCTTCAGTCAGAGTGAACCAGACGGAATAAAGTAGTCTAAATAAACTTTTTAGGATTTGTTTTTGGCGGAGGTACGTGAAGATTTGAATGACACGGCGAGAATTACCGAGGGATGGGAGATAAAAACATTTTGCTGACGGGTTATACGAGAACAAAAAGGGAACAGGATTAAGCGAAAAGGGGAAATGAAAGGTTTATAGTGTTACTCGCATGTCTGCATCTGGGCAATTTCCATCCCCTAATTTGGGGCAACTGAGTCGTGTAATAAACCTGTCATTCAATTCATCGAATTTCTCATACTACGAATTTTATATTACGGTATGAAAACTAAATGAAAATTCAGAAAGAAAAAAAAGAACATCAATAGTACAAATTAAAAAGAATATTACGAACCTGCCGGAAGTTTCGAGCGATCACCGTAGAAGTAAAAAGGTAGTCGGGTTGGGTCTTCGTGCTATTCACGAGCAGCATTTGATTATAAATTCCAATAAAAGTTCCCCCAGATTCCAATAAAACGAAAAAAATGAAGACCACGGCCCGGAGGGTAGGCATAGAGGTGATGAGCGAGTTACAGGTCCCTCTCGGAGATTGAAATGAAAAGAAGGAACGGAAACGCGTCTGGGCACAGAAAGACAGAGATACCAGTCAACAAACGGTATTGATATAACCTCTCAAAACTTAAGCTTACAGACACATTAATGCAGCTCCGATTCATATCGTTTTTTCGAAATTAAAAATGCTCTGTATTGATTTCCTGTGTAGGGAGATGTTTCAAAAACTCGAGATATACGTTCGTTTGCAGCTCTTCCAAGTTTTAGTAATAACGAGGAAAATACAGAAATATTCTATTTACAATTTTCTATTCACACGTATTTTCGATAAATTTCATTCTTTGAAATACGTTGGGAAGTGTGAGAAGCAACTGCCTTATTTGTGCAGTCGGGTGATATATTCACGCTTTTAAGTTTCTCTGAATCTAATTTGCCATTAAATTGGAAAGTAAAAAAAAAGCTCTCGAATTATTTTTATATTTTGTAATATAAATTAATGTTCACGACACTGTAATAACATAAGTGTCTTTAATTACAATGTGTTTTTTATTATTCGACGAGACTTTACCCACGACTTTTTCTACCTATATACAAGACTGCAGTGCATTTCACTCGACAAAAAGGGCTTGGAATGAATGGAATTTTAGAAATACACAAAATTCACAAATATGATTTAAGATGTTAAATGTTAAATCAATATATAATGAACATAATATTGGAATAACTTAGGTAACATGCAGTTAGGGATAATAAGTTGTAATTTATAATATTGTTCAATTCAGCTACAATAGAATGTAACTAACGAAAAGAGGAGAATTGGGTGTTAATTTTAATATTGTATCTTTTGTAATTGTCAATGAATTTTAACTCCGCGTTTTTTGTTAATAACTGTCCCTAAGAAGTAATGAATTCACGGCCATACGTTCACAACCTCCGAACAGTTATTCATGGGCCTAGGGCATTTCAATAACCGAGGACTACAGGAAAAAACATCCGAAGGGCCTTTGGCACGAGGTCATTCAAATTCAATTACGCCTTTGGTCCAAACATTATTTTTACTAATGTTTTAATAAATATAAATTTTAATCCCTACTGAATCTCATTTAAAATAATTTCGATCACTTAGTACTTCAACATCAATGTAAATTTGTGGTTTAGCTTTCACGATGTTTCGCATCGAAGCCCATCTGAGGAGAACGAATGGACGTCTCATAATGCTCTGCTGAAATGAGTTTCGAATCGAAAATATGAATAGAAAATAAAAGTGAGAACGCAAAACAAGAACGAGGATTTGTTCACAATGCAATCTAATTACTAAGATGGCAAAGGTATGCAGATTACTAAAAATGACTGTAGAAAATGCTAGAGCTAAAGTAAGGGTAGAAGGTAAATTGAGACACGATTTTGAGCTTGAGAAGAGTTTGAATAAATATGATGTGCCCAATTCCCGATTCAACCTGGTTTTAAATGAAGTGCGAGAGAATCTGTCTGGAGCAAACAATTCACAAATCAACTGATTGTGGCCTTCACTGATCATTGTGTCATTCCAGTCAGTGAGAACAAACTTTCAGTAAAACCCGTATCATATTCAACTGAACTGCATAGGGAAGTTGTTCTCCAAAGGCACCTATGACTGAGTACTGTATTAGCCGCCACGCGAGCAAAACCACTGCAACAACGGATGTTTGTGGGAGTTGCATACTGCCCCTCTGAGCTCAGGTGAGTATTTTTCATGACGATTTCACTCATGTCTGTCCGTCTCGTAAGTAGCCAATGCTAAGCAAGGATATATTTTAATTAAACCAATCCCAGCTGTCTATCGCTATTTTGACAATCACTTTGTTTACCTTTTGTACTCCGCTATAATCACTTTGTTTATCACGAAGTCTACAAGTCCTTGTAGACTTCGTGTTGTTTATCTTTTTAAGATAACGATAGCAATTGTTTTAGGTCCATAATAGCTTGTGCGCATTAATATATTAAAATGCATCGATTTGGTAATGTTTAAAATACTTAAATAGAATGTATTATTAAAGATTCAGTGCCGAAAAATAGCGAAAGGAATAGAGAAAGTGTGTGGAAGCAATTTCAAAAATTTTGTGTAGAACGAAAATATAAATGGTCAGCACAAACTACAAATGAAGAAATTACACATTTTAGGCAATTCATGTGCGAAGATTAGATGGTGAAGAGTACAAAGAATACTCCATCAAAACTATGTGGAACGTTACAAACAAAATTATTCAGGAAAATACTTTGATGAGTACACACATGTGTTCAATCCATTCGAAATTGACGAATTCCTCTACTTATTCACCTTGTACATCGTCCATTTCATATACTTCCACGGAAGATCAAGACTTGGAAAGCTCAACTTTCTACAACTTTAATAATGGTGTTTTTAATAAACGTTCTTGTAAGTAGCTTTGTTATAATTGTTTTTGATGGTTTTTTTACTATACAATCGAAATATATTTGAATTCATTTTCTGCATTAAACTGATATTCAAATGTTAAGTTATTATTCAAATTATAAGTTATTCCAGAAGGCAGTGGAGCTGAAAAAAAGTTCCACATATTCCGGTAGCAATTTTGAGTAATATTTATATTTTTCGTAATTCCTATGATTTTAATTATCCATTCGATTCATGTATTGTCTTAATTCGTGAAATAGTCACACTAAATATGACTCGAAGTGTTGCGATATTACTTGCGATGATTTTTGTACCTTTTAAGACATCAAGGACATTTTATAGCTTCTAGAATATTCTGAATGCAATATTATTACAGATTTTCATAAATTTAAAAAGGTGTCCTTTCGAGTTACTGAGTTTTAAAATGTTTCTCATTGTTGTTTGCCAAGAATAGAACGGTATAAAGTTGATATTTAATGAATAATTCTTTGTACCTTATATATACTCACATTTTTTTAGAATTTGTAGAAACGTTTATACGAGGGGAAAAATTAAAGAATATAGGGGTGTTCACAAGAAGTCTCATGTTTTAAGAGTGCATTGTTGCCAAACAATCACTTAGAAAATTTTAATATTGTACCTCGACAATGTAGGCATGCTGGGCAACAATATCCCAAAATATTTCCAAGTTTGAAGGAATCATGTCTTAATATCTACTTTTTTGCATGGAATGACCCGGGGTTAATTGCAAGTATCCGACGATATTAACTACTGTAATATAATAAGTTGAATTCATTCATTCATAAGTTGAATTCAGCTACAAAATGTAGAAAACATTATACATTAAAATGAAAACTAGAGAAAATATGGTAATTGCATGTACAACGGTAATCTCCGAATTTATATTTAATATTTCATTGTAGCTTTTTAGTACAATTTTGTTGTACATTTTTAGCAGGATACCATAAAAAAACATTATACTGTTTCTCTCCAAAGGGAGGTCTTAAAGTATTATTCCTCCATACCACGACTACAGATGTTATGAGCCGGCTGAATATAAAATCTACTCCAGGTTGCAACCAGCTACCTAAGGAGCAGATCTAGGGACTGTCGGTGCCTCTACAAAACCTCGCACGAAATGTGAGCTGTGCCAAACAAAGCAATTTCTTGCACTTTACAGTCCTTTGAATGACCTGGAAGTTTAGCCAAGTTCTTACACAAATTTTGCGGAACAAATCCCAGAGCTCCGATAACTACCGGGACGACCTGTGCTTTAACGCCCCACATTCGGCTGATCTCGATTTCCAAACTCTTGTATTTAAGACGTTTCTCTGCCTCCTTGGTTACGACATTTTGATCGCAAGGCACAGAAACATCTACAAGTAGATATAGTTTTTTGCTCAAAATCCCGGATAAGAATATCCGACGTGTTTGCTGCTATCTTGCGATCCGTTTGAATTTGTTGGTCGTACACTATTGTACAGAGTCCAACCGATGTCACCGGTTTTGGTGAGTGTTCGCACCACTTGGGGCATGTGTTTGAAATTTCGAGGGCGCTACCGATCTGCCAGTGGAGGTAACTACACACCCTGTCGTATCTTTTTAAGTATTCGGTCTTTGCTAGAATTGGACAAGCTGAGACAATATGATCAAAGGTTTCTCCTTGCTTGTGGCAAATGCGGCATTTGTCATCTTGGGAAATTTTGAGAACCACTTTATCAAAATGTGTTCTCAACGCCTGATCTTGAACAGCTACTAGAACTGCTTCCGATTCTGGCTTCATTCTTCCTCTTTTAAGCCACATAAATGATCTTTATTGATCTGCACCTTGTCCATTCGTTTCAAATATTGTCCGTGGAGTGGTTTGTCTCTCCACGGTTTCTTTAACATTTTTTGTGTCTCACATTTCATGTTAAGTAGCATCAGAAGTTCAGTGTCTCTGTCATTCTGGGTGTCTTGCATAGCCTTGTTCGCAATGCTTCTTGCTACACTTACAATGCCTCTGTTTCCCATTCTTCGGTTAGATTTCATGACCTGCCTCATTAGAGGGTCATCTTGATGGCTGACTACATACTTTCCCATCCCGGTTATTGCATTGTGCCAGAACGCTTCAATTTGTCTCAGGCCTCTTCCTCCTTCCTTACGTGACACAAAGTCTATGTACATCAGTTCGAGAGTGGGCAACATGATGCATTGTAAGCAGTTTTCTGGTTTTTCGACCCATGATGCGAATTTCCTGCCCAGTCCAGTCCACAAGTCCGAAACTGTATTCGGCTACAGGCACCGCCAAACTACCTATTGCTGATATTTTATTCCTTGAGTTCAGAGCGGACTGCAGGACAAATCTCACTCTTCTATAATAGTCCCTGCGAATTATCTCTTTCATTGTGTCGTTCGAGATGGTCTCACATTCTTCAATGCCCAGATATTTGTAAGTTTTGCTGGCTCAAGATCTTGAATCACAGAGTGCCTATCAACTACATTGTTCTCTGACGTGGTCATTTTGCCTCTTTTTAAGTTGACTTTTGCACACTTGTCAAGACCAAACTTCATGCAGATGTCATTGCTAAAATCATGGATGACAGACAGCATTTGGGAGAGAATCGTTTCATTCTTAGCAAACACTTTTAGATCATCCATGTAAAATAAATGTGATACAGGCCTTTCATCACCATGGAGCTTGTAACCAAAGTCAGTGTGCGACAGCTGTCTCGATAGTGGGATCAAACTAATGCAAAACAGCAGAGGGGATAGTGAATCTCCTTGAAAAATTCCCCTGTTAATCTGAATACTTCTTGTTTCTACTCGTCCCTTTCCGCTGTGTATTAGTAATCTGGTACTCCACTTCATACTAGCCTTGCAAAACTCAACAAGTCTAGGATGAAATCGATAGATCTCCAGGGCATTCAAAATTCAATCGTGTGGTACCCTGTCAAAGGCCTTCTGGTAGTCAATCCAAGCCATGCTTAAATTACGTTTTCGTTTCTTTACATCATTCAAAATTATTTTATTGTGCAAATCAGATTTGTTGATAATGTAAAGTTATTATGATTATTAAATAAAAGTATTTTTTGTTTTATTTTACACGTTCAGGTTGATATCCTCATCCCAAAATCAAAAACAAAGTAGGAATTAATCTACCTTCAAAAAAATTTAAAAAGATAAAATATCAATTCTCGAAAAAGCGCATTATTATTATTATTATTATTATTATTATTATTATTATTATTATTATTATTATTATTTCCGATTTTTCACACTTTCTCTGCTTTAGCAGGGAAAACTTTCACCTGTCCATTTGATGTTATAGGACTAGGCTCGGACTGCGCAGGAAGGAAATTCATCCTGACCTACATGAATGTCACTCATTTAAAAATTTTCTAACAATATGACATGTTTGAAGGAGGGTGGCTTTCTGGGCTTCGTCAAAGATATTTTTGATATCTAATTTCTCCAGATTTTTTTAAAGTTCCTGGTAACAACTCCTTCAGCTGATATAACCATGGGGAAATGGGAGACCTCGTGCAACTTCCAAATGTTTTTTAATTCAATTGCCAAGTTCTCGTATTTTCTTAATTTTTCCGCTTCGGACTTCCGCAAGTTGCGAGTCAAAGGGATTGCGACATCGATTATAGAAGCTGTTTTCTTTTCTTTGTTTATTATTATTATTATTGTTATTGTTATTATTATTGTTATTATTATTATTGTTGTTATTATTATTGTTGTTGTTATTGTTATTATTATTATTGTTGTTATTATTATTGTTGTTGTTATTGTTATTATTATTATTATTATTATTAGACATCACTGCTCCATTTACAGAATCCGAAAACTTTATCCCACCCAGACACACAAAAAAACATTTTTACTTATTTCCCAACCAGAGTAAAATATGTCACTGCCAGACCAAATAAATGATTTAATTTGTTCTTACAACAGCAAATAGGGCGGTTTAATCTTTTTATATTGTCACATTTACTTCGTAAGAAGACAAAGCTATGTTATCGAGAAATATATTTATGAAAACGGCGGATTTTCGGCAGAAAAACTCTTATCGGGCCCTAGTAATAAAAAAGTGAGAAAATCCTGGTGTTGTATATACTAAGCAACTTCCTCTAACTCGTGTAGCCAGAATCCATGTTTTGTGGAGCCTTGATACCGAAAAAGCGATTGATGGCAAAACGTCTCTCCGTTCGTCTCCCTGCCCGTCTCCCCCCTTCCATCTGCCCGCCCGTCTCTCGGCCCGTCTATGGCCAATGCTAGCGCCTAATCCATTCAGCATATTTTACCCAAAATTGAGATGCCCACTACTGCATTTACTATACATGGCCGACCTACCTGTTCCCACGGACATCACGTCAATCATGTTTGCTGATGGCACAGCGTTCTTGATCTCCCACGAAAATGCCTTCGAAGCATCAGGAAAACTTCAAGAATACATCACTCTGCTGCAGGAATGGTTCACAGAGAGGCGTATAAAAACTAAAAAAATGATTGTAACTGTGTCAAAACATTTGCCTATTGTTCGGATGTAACAGAGTCCAAATAAAAATATATAAAATGAAAAAAAAATGAGATTCCCCGATGGATCTGAATGGACCTGAGACTTTGGGAGTTTCAAGCATTTATTTTGATTTTTGAGGGTATTTTACACGAAGCCTCAAAAACGTTCTAATTTTTAAAAAAATATGAAACCACATTTTTTTATTAAACTTTGTCGTCGAATAGATTGAAGAACACTTACGAGAATGATACAGATCTCATGTTCGTTGAAATCTAAATGTTTCGAAAATTGCAAAAGGGCAATTTTTTGAAACCAGACATTTGCCGACACGTGTCATTACTTCAAAAGGAACGTGTTTTGCCGTGTTGTCGTCTGTCATTATGCGATGTCGTAGTCGCTAATGCATCGGCAGCTCAAGCAGGAAAACTATTTTTTTTTCTTTTCATAACTATAACGAGGTGTTTAATCATCAGCAATAAAGGAATCCCATTAATGCTAATGAATCATTTTGTCCTATTGGTAAGGCACAGATAAATTTGAAATTACGAAATTCACTGAAAACGGTCGATATGGCTTTATTTTTTCGCGTAGAAACCTATTTTGGCTGTTTTAAAACATATGATTTGGCATATTTTAGATCGAAAAATTCGTAAGTTTTATCAAGAAATCAGTAAGTAAAATGCAACACTAATGTCATTACCACTTAGTAATTAATAAATTAGGTACAAATTAATAAATTAGGTGATAATTTTCGTTAAACTGAATTGTTGACGATTGTAAAAGTGAGAAATAATGCGAGAAAATATATGCTGTTGTAGCATCACCAATTCTCAAATGCTGGTGTGGAACCTCAGAGTTCCGGATAACACAATTTGAGGTAATATCAACAATACAAAATAAGCATAAAAATCGAATTAATATTGAGTATTTGACCAACTGAATGTACATTCTTTCTCTGAATGCACGTTATGTTCCATTCATTTTCCTTTTTTTGTTATTGAAGATATACAAGAGGAACTGTAGGTACAGCTTTGTTGGCCGTTAGCGTAACTACATATCTGGGAGGTAGGTACCAATCAAATGGCAGACTCAAATATCTGTCGAGTGGAAAGTAATGCGCTGAAAGTCGATACGAGACATGACGGCAGTTACATACAAACTGTCGCCGCTGGCATCTATTTTCGGACAATGCCGTTAGCCGTTCTACATGTCCCAGCCCATTGACCGATCCTTCTTTCGACGACGGCGCAAGTGGAATGACCTGACACACGCCTAATAAAAGCCGCGTGAAGGGGTCGGGGCTAACGTCGATTTCCTCTCAAGAACTTCTCGTTGTGACCGCAAAAGTGACGACAAGAAACAAAGAAAAAGAATGGTAACCTCTTCCGAAATATAATAACCCATATCGTTTATTTTCAGTAATGCATATCCAAGCGAACGTTGTCAGCTGGTTCCTCATCCCGAGTAAGCTGTCAGTATTACACGAGCAATTCAACGTACAGTAAACATCGCACATAAATAATTCTATGTTCCATGCGATTATCAAACCTACAAGAACACTGGAACGGTATTTTAAAATGTGCATTGTATAGTATAAAATTACAAACTACGAAAATTACCAGGGATAAAGTACGTGAAAACAGAGAAAAAGTCAACAAACATCAGCGGTTGGGAGAGGGAGTTAGTAGATGAAACCCCAACTCACAACCCTTTTATGGGATGTGTTTCCATGCTCCTGCTTATTGGCAATACACTTATTAATGTAAGCTTCAGAAAGGTTGAAGCTCCTATCGACGTCGTGCCTCAAAATCATCAAATACAAATGGCATTCCAGCAAGAAATAGAATGAGAAATAATGGAAACTACTAAGACTCGTGCAGAGCTGGTAGTTTCGTAACTTCACAATGAATTCGCGTACCTCTTTGTAATGACATACTTACCTGAAGACGCTCATTATTCTATTCATTTACACATAATTAAACCATCTAATTTACACTTGCCACGCAACAGAATATACACGGGAAGGCAAGAATTTTTCATCGGGGGGGGGGGGGAATAATATCGAGAGGAATGTGGAATAAGGGAGTCACATCAATTTTTAAATACAACTCAGCACTCGTGCTGAAAGGAGGAATGCTCTCAGTGGCATAGCTTCAGTTGGGACAAAACTAAGGGTACACCCACCCCCATACATTAAATACAAAAATATCTATTACTGAATAGTTTATACATTATTTAATAAAAATAAAAACATATTTGCACTTAACATTTACTTATAATATATTAGAAACTACGTAATTCGGAGTAATTGAAATATATTTTTTACTTTCTCGCTATGGAGTAGAGAGCCGCGCGGAATGTATGCTTCGCGGAAAAATGGCGAATTTTCGGCAGAAAAACTCTTTATTACAGGGCTCTAATAACGAAAAAGTGGATAAATCCAGTTGCTAAACTTAGGGGAAAAAATCCTCTAAGTCGTGGTGAAGCCAGAATCCATGTTTTGTGGGTCCTCGACAACGAAAAATCGAATTAGGGCAAAAAGTCAATCTGTTCCTCTGTCTGTCTGTCCGTCCGTCAACAACGCTAGCGGCTAATCTGTTCAGCCGATTTTCTACAAAACTGATATTTATCAATATGTCTGATGTCGCGATTCCTTGAATTTGAAAACGATCTTTTATTTTTTTGGGAGGAGGGTATTTTACATGAAGCCCTGTTTTCTAAATTTTCAAAAACAATTCTCCACCGTTTTTGATTAAATTTGGTTGGATATTGTGAAGAACGTTCAAGAGTGCAGGATATTGTGCAGGTCTGATGTTTGTTGAAAACCCTTATTATTCGAATTGCAAACCCTGATTATTCGAAACTGCAAAAGTTCAAAATTTTTTCGGAGTCTTCCTACAACTAAAATATTAAAGAGAGATTTTTACCCTTATTTAAATCTTTTTTTAAAAAAAATTTGAAATAAGGTCGTGGAAATTTTTCGAAAATCTGAGTACCTTAGCATAAGTTTGCATGAAAATACGAACGTGAGATAGTACGTGCTGTTTTAACACCAGTACATAATTACGTAATCTAAAACGACGTACAACAAATTAACAAACGCATATTTTTTTGTAAAAACACTTTAACGGTGGTAAATTTACCAGTAATTTCATTAAAATATATGCCTGTTACATAGAGAAAGTAATTGATGAAATCGAGACTCTTTGATCACTGAAGAATAGGCGCTTACTGCTTATATTTTCGCGTTTTAGTTTATATTATTTTTCTTCGCTTTCTTAGTATTTATGATTTAAATGTGTAACAACTAAATTAATATATTATCACTAGAGACCGGATTTTTAAGTAATTACATATTTTTTATCTTTCTACTTACCGTTCTCAAAATTGTAATCTTGGCGAATCATAGCCCTCCTAACACAATATCGATTTTTTTCGTTATATATTTTTACATACTTAGTACTATATTACGTATTTTACATATTTTGCTGTTTTCTCAATATAATTTCTTATTTTATCAATTTTCTTCTATTTAATTCCATATTTGTTTATGAAAAGATGTATTTTTTTTAAATCAGCATTTTTCCTACATGATGGGAAAATCTAAGTGTCCAAAGCATTATTGACACCGCGTTTTGTTATCTGTAACCTTAATTTCCGAGAAAAATTTGCGATCACTGACGTGTAACACTTTGATGAAGATGCTGCAGTGTATGTTTGCTGGTCGTAGATCTCGCCAGTTTGTGCGATGGCTTCTATTGCGAATAGTCTGCCTGCTAAACTACTGTCCTGGATTACAATAGATTAAGATTTTACTACTGACCAGAAAATTGTATGATGTAAAGTGAACAGTTTTTCTAAATTGTAATTTCTTGCTATGAAAATGGATTTTAATTAGAGAATTTTAATATTACATATTATATCCGATTTTACATATTTCATACATATTCTTATTGTTTTCATTACATATTTATGTACATATTTTCACGTTTTATACTACATATTTTTCTGGTCTCTAATTATCACCTTCTAAACCTTATCCCAGTACCTGGGGTTGGCTTTTTCGAATAGCTTATTACGATCCATTATGTTTTGACTGTGATTTTTTACAATCGGCTGTCAGCCTGACGTCAACCCTCAACCGAGAGGACCAAACTTCGTGAATCCCTTTTTGATTCTGAATGATGTTTACGATTGGCTGTCTGCCTGACGTCAACCCCCAACCCAGAGAACCGAACTTCGCGATTTCACTTAGTTAACGATATCGGCTTGGCAACGCAGATTTTGTGGTCAGGGCCTTTTCAGTGGAACCATCCCAGCATTCTCCTAGATGACCAATGGAAACCACGAAAAATCCCGGTCAGGTTGTCCGGCGCGGGAATTGAACCCCGGCTCCCCGACTGAAGTCAGCGCGCTATGTCATGATCCACTGCGCTTGGTAATTAAATTAATATATATTTAAATAAATTATTAAAATGATACAATACCAACTATAAAATTTTCTAATTGGCGTCACCCCTAAAATGGTGTCAACCGGAGAGGACAACCCCCGTGCCCTCCCCCCTAACCATGCCACTGAATGCTATTATTGGAACAGACCCTTAATAACAGATAAAAAGAGGCAATAAAAAAACTTAATTGATAAAAACAAGAAAGAAGATACGATTGTTGACATTCCCGTGTCCTTAAGTCCCGTTATTAATAAGCAGACTGAAAAAAATATTAATCTTCCTGTAGAATACTCTCCACATCGGATATAGTGAAAGTAGGAAACAGTAAAACTTCGAGGAGGGAAAATGTTTGGCGGCGAATGAACGTGACACAACGTACAACTGAGAAAATTGTTTCAGCTCGTCTGTGGCAATTCTGGCCATCCTTTAAAACATCATCGACGCTGACTGAGACTTAAAGACAAATGAAATCCCATCTGGCTAGGACATCGTAAATGCTGCGAAAGGAACAAAAAAAATTGTGTGCGATGACAAAGACGATACAAATTGAAGAAAGTGTTCCAAGTGCCATTCAAGAGTATAAAGATTGCATTACAATATGTTGAGAGTGTGGACAATGTAGAATCAAGTGCGAAGAAGCACGAACTGTGGATAAGGACCTGCAAAAATTACTAATATAAATCTGTTAACAGCAAACATTAATAAATAAATAAAAATCAATTAAAAAGTTCTTTCCGAATTCTTGACAGACCAATGGATCTCCACGCATACGCAACCCACATCTTAAAACGACAGCTTCCCTTAGTAGAACGTAACACTACGCCTCTGGTTGGCCTTGTGTTAAGTATTCCTTCCAATCCTATTCCCTGGCGCTAGTCGAGAAAATGTCAAGTAATCGCGGGAGAACGTTTATGGAGTTAACGCAGTTGAAACAGAGATCAAAGAGTAATCTCTTCACTGAACTGCCACCATACTTCGCGCATTGTCTTTGTCTTTGAAATAATAACCAAGGTCATTCACAGCTGTTAGAGCTCGCTACAAACAAACGGGACTATGAAAATCTTCCCACATTACATATTATGAAACATTAAGAAATATTCTTTCTTCCCAGCAATACGAAAACGCTTTGTCAGTGCCTGGTTTTCACTATATTCCTCTCAGTATGGTTAAACGTCCCCATGAAAGATAAATGAATATTTTGTTCGTCAATTCGGTGACTTACGAAATCAGATCATGGTACAGGAAATAACATGAGAGAAAAAATAATGTATACTAGTAGTGCTAAAACAGTACATACTTTCTCGCCGGTACTTTTACGCAAAATTATGCCAAAAATAATAATAATAAAAAACGGCTCCAATTTTTTCTTTAAATTTCTAGTAAGAATAGAGTAAAATCAGCTTATTAAGGCGGCATAGGTCCAATTTTCACGGTTAACTCTGAATTTTCCAAAATTGCGAAAGTTTGAATTTTATTCGGCGTCTTCCTCCAACTACAAAAATTGCAGATAGAGATTTCTCCTTCAAATAAAATTTGTTCTCCATAGTGGGTTCTTTCTTTAAGATCATGTACATTTTTTTGAACATTTTAGTAGTTTTCGCGCAATATTGCATGAATTATGTGAAATTTAAAAAAAAACAAGATTTTCTGAAAAACGGCTCCAATTTTTTTTTACCTTTTGGTAGGGATAGTGCTAAATGTACCCTATAAGATGACATTAGCTCCATATCGCTCTATTCTTTTGTTTTTTAAAAAATTGCAAAAATGTAATTTTTTTGACTTGTCTCTCACGTCGTTAATATTTACATTAGTGGCTATTGTTGACATTATTATATTAATGAGTACATGTGCTTTAAATAATTTCAAGTAAAGTTTCTCGAAAACTCTGTAAAACCGTTTTCTGTGAAAACTAGCTCAAAATTCCGCCTTTTCAGAAACGCTCAGGCGCCATTTACTCCTAAATAGCTCCAAATTTTTTCTTCAAACTGTTCGAACGGATAGTGCTAATTGCACTCTTCAATATGACGGAAAGTTCATTTCGGGGTATTTTTTTGTTTTTCCAAATATTACACAAATGTAATTTTTTTGAAAGGTCTCTCAAATCTTTAATATGCACATTATCAGCAATTTGTAAACATATTTGTGAGTATAAGTGCTTTAAATGAAGTTTTTTGAAAATTCAAAAATTTTCTGCGAAAAAGCGATCCAAATTTCGCATTTTTATTAACGCTTAAACGCCATATTCTTAAAAAGGCTACAAATTTTTCAAAGAAAATTGCCTTTTAGGACGAGGGTTTCGTGTTTCTTGAATATTCTAAAATCAATATTTCCGTTCTACAATTGGAAACCGAGAATATGTCCAAAAAATGTACTTTGGACAGCCATAGATTAGCGATAGCGATAGCTGGTTTTCTCAATGAAATATACTTATTAAAAATACATCTTCAAATAAGGTCATGCTTAATTCTTTTGAAAATACGAGTAGTTTTTTCTATTATTTCTGACAAACAATATCCCGCTGCAAATTTACTGCGCTTCAGACAGCCGGATGCGTCGTAAATTAGAATTTGCAATTTTGTATATTATTTCTTTGTTCGTTTTTACATTAGACCTTTCGTTATATATTTACACATTAATCTTTAAAGAAATTATTTCTTTTCAAATATTTGAAATAAAAACTACTAGCTCATTAATGGAGTATCGACAATGCAGGGAATGCAACAACGGAATTCCGTTCCGCTGTCGCGAATTTCTGTGAATTGCGTGTCATTGTTGTGACTTGATATAGCTATATGGTATCAGGCTTCTTTCTCCAATACAAGTTTACAAAACTTTTGTATTATATTTTTATGCAGTTGCAGAATTCACACAGTTTTGATAACACAGTGATGGAAAACGCGAATTGTTCGCTTCTTAGTTGAAATGGACATTTTGTAATAATAAGTCAGATGTTAGTAGGGCAGAAAGTGCAATATTTCAATACTATATAGCTGATTTCAATAACACGGGAAAGTATGTGCTGTTCTAGCGCCACTAGTATTTTTTATTACATTTATTCCTCTTGAAAACTTAGTTTTTAATATGTGACAATTAAGGCAACCTTTCTTCACGTTGACAAATCCACTCTTATACTATACAAATCCACACTATAAATTGGTATGTAATCATATATTTCATGCAGGAAAAAAATTAGTTAAGAAATAAGCGGAGTGGATGTACGGAATAAGGTACCAACAGTTAATTAAGTCATGAAGCTATTACCACGACACGCATGGTCTACCATAACTTTCTCCGTTGCGTCTACCAAATTAATGGCTCACTTACAACTTGTCAAACTTAGTATTAGGGGTGAATCGGGAGTGAAGCTAATAGGGTCGAGAGACTGCTGTGTTTAAGATGCATTCAAGACGCACATAAAGTGTATTGAAAGTCAAAACTGACAATCGTCGAAAGAAGTGATCCACGTGGAATTAGAATTCGGAATTGTTTCCTTTTTCCTATGTGAATTAGAATTCGGATTTGTTTCCTTTTTCTTGAAATAAATAACATTCGCATTATGCTTCCAAATTCAGGGATAATAAAGGAAATGTGTAATTTTGATAGGGTGAGTTAGATTTCGCGAGCTTATTTTGAATGCAAACAGCATACAATGCTGATGGCGACAGAAGAGCCACAACTATTTTTGAAATTTCGAACCCTCCCTTCAGATCCGGCAATTCATATGCCGGAGACACGTGATACATGGATACAAAAGTCCACCTTTGATTTCTACAGAAATTCGAGTCTTGTATTCAAAACGACGCAAATGGTTCTAATTGGCAGAGGAGACTAAATTAGACAAACGAGAGTATGACTAAAAGTATGAAAAAGAAAGAAGTATGAAAAGTATGAAAGAGTATGAGTAAAAAAACTTAAATGACCATGTGTGTAAATAATAAGGCCTACTCGATTTACTCATTGAGACACTGTAAAATTATGTTTTTATCACGGGAGGTGGAGGTGTTCTCTCACCGCTGTATGTTGAGATTTCGCACTGACCTGCAGGACGGCTTGTGGAACTTTCCCTAACCAGGTATTTCCCATAAGCAGAGTACTGCCCCAGCCGGGACAAATTCTAAGTTCCCGACCAGTCTCCCGACATGAGTGTTAGTATAGTGCATGCAAGTGTGAGTAAGCAAGGAGGACAGAACTGGGAACAGGAATGAAAGGTTGCACGCGGTCCGTGGCCCGTTTATTAGGGTACTGCTCCGGCATGCGCCTGGTGTTCATCGTAGAAGCCACGAAAAACTACTGATCCGATAGCATTCTCCTCCAAGTTATAAGAATATTTTTATTGGAAACGATCGTGGCTAAAATTTTAACTGACTCCTTTATCTTTGAAAAATTTCTCACTCGATAATCGTATTTCTGCCTTTCACACATCTCCCACGCATCGCTGACAATTAGTTCTGAATGAAATGATAACCCAGTTACGAGGAGGAAATATTCACCAGGTATTATTGCTGATTGATCCACTTTAAAATCCCTTCCACTGTGCAGCAAAGTTAACGGGCATATGCATCAGAATAAAAGAAGAGTGATTGGAAACGCCACACTGACCTAGTTATACCTCCCCGCTAATTTTCCCTCTGATAAAACGCGATTGGGATCCTATTGCACCGGTTTCCAATTCAGTGACAATAATAAATGGATGGAATGTGAATTACACATTTGTTTCGAGCACGTCTAGGATTACGGGAGCGAAAAGTGACGCTGTGGATTTAATCTCGATTACGGAGACAACGGCCTCTCCGTTTACACAGCTCCAAATGATTCTCCCGCGAATAAAAACGCAGACCGCGTGATATTTGTCATTCACGAAATAAATGGTATTCGTACAATTTAACAAAAACAAAAACATCAGGTGACTTGTCGATGCGGCGAATTTCTACTCGGAAGGCACGACACCGTTCATTCAACCGTAATCGAGAGCTCGGGGAAATCCAAGAAAAAAAACTTTAATGATTCTCTACACTTCATTCGCCAATCTCCTCCTCTCAATCTTTCAACCCTATCTATTGTATATGCCATACGACAGCGATTCTCAACCTCTTCCAGTCCTGAGACTACTCGAAAGAAAAGCTACGAACAGAGGAGAGAAGTTTAAAAATCTTACGGACCACTATACTTACACTTTTTTGAAGTAGTTTAGTTATAAAGTATAGAAAAAACCCACCTAGATGGCAAAAAGGCTTTGAGAATCAGGGCATCGTCAAGTCCAAGTACACGTAATCGAAGGCTGAAAGTTCCAGTTCTGTATAAAGGATAGATGCTATCATCATATATTTGGGACGTAGATGGCTTCTTGCATCGTTATGGGACTTATGAAGCAAAAAATTGTCTTGCATACCAACATTTTCATACCTTGTAATAATTCACTAATTATAATTAAATAATTTACAAGCAAATTCAAAATAGATTCATTGCCAATTTAATACCTTCAAACCCATGTTTTTTTCTTTAAATAGCAATTTATTTTAAATTGCAAAGTTACAAAAAATGGGAGAAGTGTGTGCTGATTAGCAGTACATATTTTCTCGCATTATTTGTGACATTGCAATTTTCGAAAATTCAGAGAGTCAATGTAAAAGTCTTGAGATAAACGATACTTGCGTTATGCGAGGAAAAAATTAAACGTTCGTTGCCGTTTGGACAGAAGAGAAAATATCGCAATCGTGCGCGAAAAAACAAGGATTTTCAGGTAGTATAACTCTGATTGTTGGGCCCTGGTAATGAAAAAGAGAATAAATCTTCATGTGTGTGTGTATGTGTGTTTGTGAAAGTACTTCCTTTAACACGTGTGCACTCATAATCCATGTTTTGTGGATCCCTGATACCGAAATATAGATTGACTTCAAAACGTCTGTCCGTCTGAGTGACCGACCGACCGACCGACCGACCGACCGACCGACCGACCGACCGACCTACGTACCTTCACTTGATACAACTGATGACGAAATAATCATATTACTCGCTAACTCTCCGTAAAGTTCAAGAAAACGTGCGCAGATAGTAATACTGCATTTTGCTCTCCAGAATCGAAGCAATGAGCTATTTCAGAATTTGCTCTTCATCTACTTCAGCAGAGCCCATAGACCGATAAACACTGATATTCTGGATTATACCAATTGGGAGGCTAATCTGAATTTACATTTAGAAAATGGGAGGTTAAACTATTATAAATTAATATTTTTTAAATATTATTAATAATTAGTATATAATTATAAACAATTAATAATAATTGTATTCAATAATTTAAAACCGCGAGAAGCTTCAGAACATAGCTGTATACAAACTTCTTGTTATTTGTTTCTTCTGAAACGTATATTAATAACAATGCAACAAGAATAAAATGTTTCTGTGGTTCACTACTAAGAGTTGAGACAGAGGATAATGAAAGCCAGAGGCAGTTTCAAAGGATCTAGTCGAGAATTGCTATACCCCGAAGGAGTATCATCTAGTACCATATTTCTATCATGAACACATCATAAAGTACCGAAACTTTAACATCATCCACATTTCGAACCGGTTACGAACAAATTCAGAATCCTTGACACTTCTTGACACGCACTCAACCAACGTCATCACGAACTGAACCGAGAGCGCGTAAGATTCAATCCATGCTTGATTACACGCATTACGTGTGAAGTCTATAGAGGCATGACGTAGGCAGCCACGTACGGCGGCAGACCCCAGCGCACGTGACAGGGCCAGGCCGGCGCACCGAGCGAGAATCCTGCGAAGGTTACTTCCGCGCGCCCGTCACATACTGCACGAGGCATACGCACGCGGAGGCGGAGACGACTCAAACGAGATACGAACCAGGTACAAATAGGACACGAACGGGGCACCCGCACTGTGCCAACCGGCTACGAGCCGCGAAGGCTAGCACGATTCGGTCGGGAGCCAGTCATGAAGGAGCCACGGCCTTGGCACGAACAGCGACAGGATCAGCAACGCGGACACAACACGAACAGATCACAAAAAGGACACGAATCAGGCCCGAGCAGGATGCGAGTGAGTAAGGAACCAGGAAAGAACTGGCAACGATTCCAGTCAGATGAAGTTTTATATTGACAGAGTTTCTTCAGCTTACTCCGTTTCATAATATCACAACCGTAAGCAGAGGAAACGACACTGGCGAATGAATTATTCACTCTGAATACTCCTTTGAATTTGAAACCGATATTTTCATTTTGGAGAGTACTTTACCCGAAGCTCTTGGGACATTTTCAAACATTCAAAAAAATGGCACCAAATTTGTTCATTACATTTTGTTGTTGGATATTGTGAAGGACACGATATCATAAAAAGAATTGAACAACAATCATAAAAACAACTGAATTGGTTTTATGTAATCTAAGTAAGTATATAAGATTATAAAAAGTTGATCATTTTCAAATCACAGTGTTTTTTGTTTTAAATAAAAAAATCGATACCAACATTGGCTCCTCAGTCTGACAGATGTCCGGCTGCGAAGTCCACCGAGTCGAAATAGAATCTCGAATCGCTCAAAAAATAAATTATAGTGCCGGAGGCTGCAGCAAAATATGTGCAAAGAACGAGAGTATGAAATTGATTGGAATTTTCTGCTTCTGAACTAACAGCTCATTACGGCGTGATCGGGAGTGTGATGTAGATACCATGGGCAGGTTCGATACAACGCGATTCGCTAACACTGATTGGAATCCTCACAAATTGCCGTTTAAAACCTCCATTTTACCCAAATTGTTTATTTTCTGTGCGCTTTTCTGCAAATAACACCTATGTTTGAAAATGCAATCGCATAGCAATCAGTTCCTGACTGTGATCATTGACTGGGAGAAGGTATGTTGCGCACACTCCCGTTCAATGCCCATCAATGCTCATGCGTCAGTGATAAAATACAAATTACTATAATTTTATATTCAATGTTAAAATACCGATAGTGCGTTTTCTACCACAATATGGCTGTTAAACTTCATCGATACAGCCCTTTGGAAGTATGTATACTTTAGATGTACGAAGTAAGACCTACGTTAAAATATTAAAATATCTAATCCATCGGGACTTATAAGTCAAGAAGTAGTAGTAACTACAGCAGAAAAGGGGGCCAGAGAGTACGGAAGGGAGTCAGGTTCTTGTGACAGATGCGAAAAGTAATACAATATACACACACAGTAGTATATGCACCATTAAGTAGTACATTCCTGGAAACCTTACTGGTATTTCTTGATATATATATATATATATATATATATATATATATATATATATATATATATATATATATATACACACACACACACACACACACACACACACACACACACATACATTCGTCGATTAATCAAAATAGAACCTCTTATGTGAAAGCGTATTAATTTATACATCCTTTACATTTTACGATTACTTTAATTATTAAATATTAAGTTTTCTATTAGCTTTTTTAATTTCCATTAGACTTATTGTCCAGAAAACTGATTTCATAACCTTAACTTGAAATTGAATGAAAAGAAGGTTCTTTCAGCCATTTTTCACTTCCAAGTTCATGTGATTTAATTTTATTGCTCTGTACAAATTTGCCATAGAAGTAATGTAGTTGGGATATTAATGCCAGTTCTACCATTGTAAATAAAAAAACTGCTCTAAGTTCCCATGCTTTAAAATTGGATATCTAAAAGAGCCGACAGTAAAAGTGCGAAATTTGGATAAAATATACGAACACTACAACAGATCACGACGCGTCGTTGTAATTAAGTCGTTGAGACGACCGAAAATACTCTTTGAAGTGAAAAAAAAATAATCTATTTCTGGAGATAAAAATTGTGATTCTTATAGTAATTTCAAAGGGGAATCCAAATCTGTTTTCAGTTTTTCTCTGTCAGGGATAGTTTAACCGGAATTCTATAAATGTAAAGTTATTTTTCGGAATTCAAGAAATAGCAATAAAATAATTTACAATGATCTTGATGATTGATTTCAGTTACTTACTCTAACTCTATCATATTAGGAAAGCCGAGGAAGGTGCTGTCAGAGGCAATATTCACAAAAGATTTGACTTTGTAGCATGTATTTTAAAGGAAGACATACAGAAAAAGAGAAAATTATACAAATGTGGCAACGACAATTTACATATCTTATTTTTTTCTTTTGTAACGAGTGTCTTCCTTGTCTAGAATGATCCTACAGCAATAGTCAGGCAGCACTGTAGGCATCCACTTCCCTTCGTACCTTTTTTCAATCGTAGATATATCTTTAGGGAATCTCTCTTTGTGTTGGTCCGATTCATCGCTGCAACTCTCTGGGAAGAAGTCAATATGGGAATCCATGAAATGTACTATTAAAGACATTTTGCAGCCAAGTTCTTGATAAGCTTTGATCATCTGATTCACTATTTCCTTGTAATTTTCAACTCTTTTTCTTCCAAGGACGTTTTCTGACACGTTCTTGAAACATTGCCATGTTCGCGCTTCTGCGTCAGTGAGGCATGTTTCAAAATTTCTGTCTATCTGAAGTTCTCTGATCTGAGGGCCTACAAATACACCTTTTTTTAACTTTGCTGCTGAAAGGAGAGGAAATTTGTCAGTAAGATACGTAAACACTTCGCCAGTTGGATCCATCGCCTTTACAAATTGTTTAATTAAACCGAATTTGATATGAAGAGGTGGTAGAAGGATATCTTCACGAGCTACCAGACTTTGACGATGGAAATTTTTTCATCTACTTCCCAATTTTGTTCCGGCCTTTTCTTTCTTATGTGATAGGAATTTCCACCGCGACTATCCCACTCACAAAGAAAACAAGCATATTTTGTGTAGCCTTGTAGTATGCCTAATAGCAATGCAATGACTTTGAAATCGCTATATACCTTCCATTTATACACTGTATATAATTAATTTGAAAATATTTTCTAAAATGGAACCGGAATAGAAGTAGAGTATGGAACTGGCCTTTACGCATAAGGTAGGTCCGGGTAAGCAATGTGTTTCTTTGACTTCTTGTTTTTAAAACCTCGAATTTCCGTGACACAGAAATAAGTCTGATATATGGTCTTTTGGTTCTCGCCATACCATAGGTACAGCAAATAACTCTATTTTCTTTTTCTTTCCACCAATTAATTAATTTACAAGAAGAAGATGCGCAACATACTATTCCTTTTTCTTACAAATGTGAATTCTCCGCAGATATAGCAAATGGTTGTAAAGAGTATATCGACAGGAGCGCCAACGAGACATTTTTTAGAAAAATCAAAATTATATCATAATAATCTTTAATTCATGCTGTATAAAGACATTCTCATTTACTCCTTTCCTTCTTATCAACTTACTTGTCTTTCTGTACCACCACGAAAAACAAAAAAATCACTTTAAACGTTCTCACACTTGAGGCTTCCTGACAGTGACAGTGAGGCTAGGTTTGAGGTAAGCAGTGTTTATGAAAGTATACAATCGAGAGAGGCGTACCAACATTTGAATACTAAAACATTTGACATAAATACAGGAGTCAATGTTGCCGAGTGTTATTTGCAAACTTTGCCTCAATTTACGGAAAATAATGCCTTTTTCATGACATAAAAGTTAAAATTACTGAAAAACTATCCCTGAACGCGACATTTTGATTTCAGATATGAACTTACCATTGCAAATTCATAATGAATCACACACTTTTATCTCAGAAATAGAACCCTTGTAGAACAGTGTATTCCAAGATTCAGCACGCAGACTGCTCAAGAATAACAAATAAAATACTCTCGTATTACATTATAAAAATTAATTATTTTAACAAAACAGGCTTAACGAAAACTGCAATAACAAAGTTTAGTACAACAGTTCATGACAAAGCAATAGTGTAAAAACAAAGTTTCAGGTTCTCAACACTATACGTGAATAGCAAATATTTGATGGCAGGCGGCCTCTTATATGGAGTTTTGCTATTGCCTGACATCAGTTGGGTCGTAAGAAATGACGCATTCGGTACTCAGACGGTACATGTTGTATGAGAATAGAGGGAATAACACAACCAAATATTTGCATTTTCACAGATAATCCAAACGGTTTCGTTGTTTTTGGATTTTTACCGAGTTCGTGGGTATCTAACAAAACTCCTCTCAAATGGGCGGAGGGTGCAAAGTTTCCTTTCAATTTCTGCGTGCATTGGAAATTAGTGATATAGATTACGGTTGAAAATATTCCTAATGTATTACTAATATTTTATATTTACTATATAGTATAAAATTCATTATCTCAGAATTAGTGACTAATGGGTACTAAAATAATTATTTAAGAAATCAAATTTCTTTAAATAGAGATATTTTAATATCCCTAATTGTTCTTTCAGAATCTCACGTAGATTCTTATTTTAACTAACATTTCTTCATATGAAACTGTTGACATCCTTGGCTCCTTCACCACAACCTGTTTTCTCTACCCAGAAATGATCCACAAGATTAACTTAAGAGTTATCTTCTTTCCCAGTTTTACTGAAAGAAAAATATATACTAAACAAAGCAAAGCGCCAGAGCGCGGCTAATTAGTTCAGATTCATCACATGCAAAATTTTTCATAATTTTTCTAGTTTGTGCAAACTCCACTAACCTCAAGATTTAAAAAAATTCAAAATTTACAATATACTATACAGGTTAACATTTTTTAAATGTGTTTATATATCGAATAACACAAGTTCGAATTGTTTATTTCCCTACACTTCTCTAAAAATAAACAGAATTAAACTGATTTTGTATTTTTGAGTAGATCAAAGTGCTGAGGCAGGCGTAAAATCCGTCCACAGACTACTTACAAATGATTCGTGGGAGCGACGAAAATGAATGAATACCACGGTTCAGAAATAGAAATGTAAACAGATTAAGACATCGCTTTCAGCATCCACCGACTACATTTAGACCGACCACAGTTTTACCTTCATCTCTTCAGCAAACCGTTTACATTGCCTTCAATAACACGGAATTGACCGACCATTAGCACCGCCATCGTTTGCAAGCGCACGAAATGTCTTTTCAACGCGCCGCAAACCGAAACGGCCGAAGGATCGAGATAGCCTCATGTTACTTCGCATCCGTACGATGCGAATAGATAATCGCAGCGAACAGACCCTAAATGATCACTAACGGATCGTTAACAGCGCCGGCGCTTCAATTTGCATTGATAACGGCGACGTAATTGGGCGCACGCCCTCGCTTCACAACAAGCAATCTGGGGCGAATGTCGGAATAGGACACGCCGGTGCGCCGCACCGCGCCGCACCGCGACTCGGAAAACCCCCCCAGGAGCGACCCGATTCGGACCGCGCGAGAGACAAATTGGATTGCAAATGTAATCACGGTGAGGTCCCATGGCGTGTCAATTTCACGAAATCTACCCGGCAAGTGAACTCCACTAACTAGTTCTCAGGGCGGATGCACGGTGAGAGAGCTATTCCCCTATATCGAATGAATCTTGAAGGGAGGAGGGGAGGAAGCGCCGATGCAGAACGCGGTGCAGCCTCCCCTGCATCAGGGAGACGATACCAGGTGGGTTAGAAGGGGGTAGAAATTGCTTAAAAATCATCAACAAATACAGTGAAATTTGGTGACATTTCCCTGATGCTTTCATGAAGTTTTAAACATAAATTTTAACTTGCAATTATGTCCAGAAATTTTAAACCCGATGCATCGATCAAACGGATATCAAGTAAAAACCGTCCCAAGGCAGGAATATTTTTGAGCGTTGCCAACAGGTAGATCCTTTGATGTTTCCTCACTCTCTCCTGGCGCTTTCGTGAAATTTTCTGTATATTCAATCACGGTTGCGTGACAGTTTTATTCATGCTTCGGAAAATAACTCTAATCCATGAAATTAGCAACAGGTTCAGTTTATTTATTTATTTATTTATTTATTTTATTTTATTTTTTGATGACTTCAACTTCACAATTATTACGCGTATTGGCTTTGGATACCGTCGTAGAAGTGCACGAGAAAAATTCGATTCCATATGTAACGACACGCGCATGCCATGTCACCTCAAGAAAACCCAAGAGCAAATGAACTCAACTAACTAGTTCTCAGAAGTGATGCATAGCGCTATTTCTCTTATTCAGCAGAGGTGCTTGCGAAATCGAACGAATCTCGTAAAGATAGAAGCAACACTCTTTAAGATGAGCAACGACTCTCATAGCTGAAAAATGAAAAATGCGTTACAAACGACTGAAAAGTGAAAAATACGCACCAACAAATAGTTTGCAATTGGCTGACATTTTCCTTACACTTTCAAACATTTTTTGAAGGTAATTTTTCTTTTTACTTTCTCGCCTTACGAATTCTTCGTAAGAAGAGAAAGTTATGTAATTGTGCGGCGGAAAACGGAGAATTTTCGCCAGAAAATCTCTTATAGCAGGGGTCTGGTGACAGAAAAGTGGATAAAATCTGTTGCTAAATTAAGAAAAAAAATCCTCTATCTCGTGGTGTGGTCAAAATCCATGATTTGTTGCTTCTTCTTCTGTGCGCCTAAACTGTTCGGTCGATTTTCTTCAAAATTGATATTCCCCGATGGTTTTGACTCGTCTCAAGGCCTCTTGAATTTGAAACCGATATCTTAGTATTTGAGGATACTTTACATGAAGCCCATTTTGAGATTTTATGAATTAAAAAAAAATGGCTCCAAATTTTTTGATTATATTTTGTTGTTGAATAGTGCAAAAAACGTTGAAGGGAATGACGTAGGCATCATTTTCGTAGATAGGCCCTATTTTTCGAAAATTACAAAAAACTGTTTAAAAACGGCAAAATTGAAGAGATTTTCGCCTCAGACAAAGTCGGTTGTACGAAATTAGCACTTCAAATAAGGTCATGTACCATTTTTTGGAAAAACGAATAGTTTTTGCGTAAATTGCGATTCAAATTTACAAAAAAAAAATTATCTCAAAAACCGCTCCAAATTTTTTCTTTAAATTTTCTGCACGTGTGTATAAAGGGAAAGTAAATATATAAATAAACTAGTGGTGCTATAGAATGGCACATACTTTCTCGCAGTAGTTATTTTCCAAATGCCGATCATCCGATAAATTATGTGGAGTAAACAGTTCACCGCTGCCTTTCTAGGTCATGTTTTTTGAAAGACAAGTTTTTCGCATGTTGACAATTACCGGCATCGTAATGATAGAACTGATACAAGTACGTTTTGACTGAAATATTTGCAGTTGTCCTGCAAGGCGATTTCGTAGCGCGGTTGGTTAATGCACCTTCGGGTTGAGCTCTTCAATAAGGAAGGTACCGAGTTCGATCCCCGTGGGGAATTTTAATTTGATGAATGTGATGTTGCAGGAAAAAAACATTGAAGAGTGTAGATACTTTATTGAAAATCATTTGAAGTACTTCTACTCACGAATAGATTCAATATAGATAAATAGACAGGACTTGTCTGTGTTTTCCCTAACTGCGTTTTGTAAACAATTTTTCAACTCTGTTATTCGATTTCTGAAGAGTATGACATGTCAAATGAACAGTTGTCTAGTATATATCTGTATGAACCGATTTAAGTAAATTTATGAGCATTTCGGTCGGTTCTATTCTTTTATGGCTCTGTTCGACCGAGGTGGTGTTGGTGTTACGTAGTGGTATAAGTGCCAGTTCGTTGAATTTGAGTTTCGTTTTTCGGGTCTGGGTACCGAAATGGTTTGCTGGTATAGTACACTTTTGCTGGTTTGTGGAGTAGTGGAATAGCAATAAGGACCGTATAGAAGCAGAGCGAGAAAGTATGTGCGTTGGAAGCACCACTAGTTTCATATCAGTTTATTGCAATCATATGATTTGATTAAGAAACGTTATATTCATCCATATTGTATTTAAAGTTAGGAACAAATTTTCTACTACTTGAATACTAAATTTACTCTCGAAATGGAAGGAAACTGTGAACATAAGAGAACAGGAGAGCAAAACTGAGCAGACTCTTTAAAAAAATCAAATATATTACAAATAGACTTTCATGAAATACGAAAATGTTTCATTTTTGGTATAAGGAAGAAGAGTAATTGAAATACAGTATTAAATTAATTTTTGAAACATGTGAAGAGTTTCCGAACCTACTGGTTATAAATGAATTGCCTATGTTCTTAGCTTTGCGTCACAGCTAAGAATCACAGCGTCACAAGGCGAGACTTGGTTTTGGAGCGTGTAAGAGGTACCAGATTAATAAATCAATGTATTGTTGTTAATTACTCAAAAATATTCCTCAATCTAGTTCATACATTCATGGTCACTAGTAGTTCCTTCGTTACATCGCAGGGGCAGCCCAACTAGCAAGATGAGAATAAATTTGAATTCGTTAAAGATACAATTTGTGCAATAAAAATAATGCTACTTGTTTACATGTAACCATTATCTGCATTCAGATTTTATGATTGACCTTTTATTGACACAACTAATCCCGTACAATTTCTTATTTCGGGTCTCTTAATAACATATTTTCATTCAGATAAGCACGGAATTCAGAGTGGCGATTTTTCCCCAAGCCGCTTGGTGACCACGTTGCCCACATGTACATTTCATGTTTCATTAATCTTTACCTTGAAAATGGGTAATGGTATTAGGAACACTGTCACGACGGTATTCAGAAGTCTTCAACATTTTTCATTCACCTGAAATTTTTAATGGGATACAAATGTTACGGACATTCATTTCGATGGGATTTTTTTCACTTTTTTGTAAACGCATTTGCCGAAATCAATATTACACATTTTGGAATGAATGAATCAAACTGTCAGTAATGTAGTCTTCTATTGAAAATGAATACTATCGTTGACAAGCTCTCACGGTAGTCACTTATGGAAATAACGTAAGGTGTCATACAAAAATGTGTAAATTCCATGTTTCCCACTTGCAACTTTATGGAGTGCAAAAAAATGTATTTTAGTGCGAAAATAATGGATGTACATTCCTAACTATCTGCCATTGCAACAATCTCCGAGAAGCTGTTATGAAACACATTTAGCGACCCAACTAACTACAGGCTTTGCGGACAGGAATCAAAACATGATAGAAGCCATTGAGAAGGTCCTGTTGCTCATCTTCACTACGGCTCCATATCACTCCAGGGACAATTCAAGAAGCACTGGCCACCCACGCGAAGGCTGCTGAGGCGTGACGCTAACCACAGCATCTCCCTGCGTAGTCATGTGATTCATGAGACCCCGAGGGGCTCGGCATTTGGGAGCCGAGATAGCTTAAGTGGACCCTGAGGCGCTATTACTTTTCATCAATGATATTTCTTGTTGCACAATGAAAGAACTAAAGATAGTACGTGTTTCTCCTTTCATAACTTTGCAGCATCTAACATTAAGTCCCTATCAAGGCCTAATCAACAATGACTCCACAAACGGCTGCCGTCCGAACAGAACATCGAGCTAAAGTGGAAGAGTGAATGTAACATATTTCGGCTTCCGTAAATTTCTGTTATTGTAAGTGGTGTTTATAGGAAAAAGAAGGACAGGAAGGGAGGACAGGAGATAAGAAGGGAGGGCGAAAGAGGAAGGAGAGGGAAGGGAAGGAGAAGGGGGGGCAATGAATAGAGACAGGGAGGTAATGAAGAGACAGAGAGGACGGTAATGAGAAAGAGAGAGAGGAAGGTAATGAGGAAGAGAGAGAGAGAGAGAGAGACGGACGGGAGAGAGAACAGAAAGCTAAAGAAAAGGAATGAACAGAAATTATTGTGTGAAAAATCGGGTGAACAAAATTTGAAGTTCGAAAATTCGAAGTGAAAGATATTTCTTTCTGAAGCACACATCAGTCTACTTTTTCTTCAACGGTAGTCATTATTATGAACTAATGTACTCACAAATATAAACAATTCAGAACTTCTAACAACATAAACGCTAAGCTCATGCCAAGCAAGAGTCCAAGTAATAATGCAGTAATAAAACCGAGTATTCTCAGAGGGAGTAATAGACCTGAATAACTGCTGCAGCACTTATAAAAAAATATTATGGGACGACCCTATCGTGGCGGAGACTACGCCATTAATTTCCTAGATAGCGAAGTTCAAATTCCGGGTGAGCGAAATGGAATTTGTAAACAAAACGAGTTCTCGTTTGGTTTCATTAAGCATTCGCGGAAAGTGTTTCTATTTTTTCCTACATTCCTTCCGACTATTCTCCTTTTCAATTATGCACATCACTTGCCATTTAAACACTACTTTCACTATATATTATTGTGCCCAAAGCTTTGTAAAATGGAAATCTAGGTTGTGAATCTAAAATTCAAATGCAACCCAGGTTGCGAATCAGCATCACTCCACTACCGTCCAATGATAAATAGAATTAAAAATAATATTGTGTGTGTTTTCTCGTGTTTAGTGACATAACCTAACCTATCATTAGCACACCTATGATTTTCGACATCGTGTCCAAAAGTTGAAGTGCATTTGCTGTGGTTTTGTGGTGCTGGGTGGATTTTGAGCGGTCGTTTCCATCAAAGGCAACCCAAGCTCGCTTTGAACTCTGGCAGGTGACATAAAACCTGATGAATCGGGGTACTTGGTTTTTGTGCGTGTGTTGTGCGTTCACGTGCAACTCATTGAAGGAAAATGATGGCTTGTCAGCAAGTTCCGATGAGACACGGCACGGAGCGGGGTAAGGGTTGTTTGCCCACACTTCCTAAAACATTACATCAATCGTTCCCTCGTTATTTCGTGAGTAACTGTTGTATCATGTGCATTGAAATGCACTTCAAACACACCTATTTCCTCGTCAAATAAAATAACATCATGCATTTTCATCATCAAAGGAATTCGTCAGTGACGAACCGGCAACTCCTGAACGTTTCTTAAGAGAAAAGACAAAAACGTAAATTGCATAAACTGTTTTAAATTAAACATTCATCACATTATATTACATTCGTTAAATTGCGATGTGATACGAGAGAAATATCTATCGGTTCGATTCTTCCGTTCACGCTAGCTTCTGCCCGCCCACACTGTAAGATAACACAGTGCGCCAGTTACTCTGCCCAGACTTGGACGCGACCAGGTCCATGGGCGTGCGACATCGCCCATGTCCTGTGAAGCGTTGATATAATTGACAGAGACGCCTTTAGATATAAGTGAACTTCACAGCTCCACCAGTAAACGTTTCCTCTTCTCACTGCACGAGCGCTGTGAAACATGGCCGATTAACACATAGAAGAGGTAAGATTGAGAACGATTTCGAAACGATTTCGGTCGCTTAAAATGCGATTTCGGTCGCTTCGATGTTTAAAACTGGATGAAAGTAAATGTCTTATTAGTTATAAAACAATAAATTATTCATATTACCTCAAATATCAAAGCAACTATTCAACTGTTTTATTTTGCAATTACATTCACCAGAAGAAAATATGTGAGTAGAACATTGTTTCCCCTCTCTTGAGATAATACCACTGGAAGACGTAGTGATTCAGACATTTGAATTGAAGATGTTGGGATGAAATAGACGTATGCCACATTTTGGCAAAAATTGAGATAAGAGTGTCAAGATCTGTACGGCCCTCAGCTTTCCAGTTTGTGTGTCAGTAAGTGGTATTAAATTTTCAAAACAAATGGCAAAGTTGTGCAGTAAAGTTTGTTATCGATTCCAGATCAGTGTGACACAGTTTCCTTTATAACTCAATTTCAGTTCGAAGACTATCTGATCCCGAGCCCTTCAATTGAAAGATACAAGAAAGACCAATCTTTGTTGAACTAAAACAGCGTTCCTTCACAAAAACGCTTTTAAAAATTATTTTTCATCTGATCTGATACGATATAGTTTAATGATGTAAAGAACATTCATTTTTTAAAAGAATCTTACTTTTTAATTATGTTTAGAATGCCACAAATACGTAGTTTTACAACGAAATAATAATTTCACCAGTAAATTTAAAAAAAAGAAGAAATAAAAAGAATTCTGAACTGGCCAACAATTGGTTCAGTGAAGGAAGAAATTGAATTAAAATGTGGCCATCTGTCCTACAATAGATCCCAACGGTGGCTCATGGTGCTCGTTGAGACAAAGTGCACCATTTCCTGATCTGAGCCCTTGAAACTAACTACGCCAGGATTCCTCTACTCTTCCAATCCGGAGCCGACCCCACTGGTACAGAGGCTAGCGCACTTGTTTCCAAAGCTCAATTCTCCAGTTCAAACTCGACCAAAGGCAGTGAATTTACGAATAGCGGAAAAATTGTCTCTATATCATAGCATACATGGCTACATCATGGAATATTAAAAGGACCATGGCTGGTGCCAGCAAAATTAAAGTCCTCCCATTATACCCAACAAAATCCCACTTTCTATCAACCGTTCTACTCGGAAATAACCAGAGTCCCTAGACACAGAGTAACAGAAAATTAATGGTCACCGCCATTAATATCCTCTCAACCGATACCCCTGCCACGCAGCGTAAAGGGTTTGAGGAGAAATAACAGATCGCACATTGGGGTTTTCGAGTATATTAATTTTGGTTTTGGGATAGATTGATGGTACTCAACACACACAGATTGAACTCTTCTGATGGCTGGATATAAAACGGCGGAATCTGGGGCGCCAGGGAATGCGCTGCTCTCTATCTAGAGACTCTGGGCAGCCTTGCTCAGACCGACATCTGGCAAAGTGAGTGGCAAACATATCCTCAGGCGCTACTAGGGACGTCCACGAGGCGAACCCGCTTTGAAGAACTCTCTAAGCTCATGCGAGGGGATGTCCTCAAAAAAGCCCGAAATGATACGCAGATGCGCAAGACACAAATGACCGTCTCACTACAAGTGCCTATAAAGCAAATTAAGTATTTATAATAGCACAGCCCGTGTAACCATATCCTGTGTTACCTGGCATTAGAAAAAAAGTTTCTACAAAAAATAGCAATCCTCCGGTCGATAATAATAATAATAATAATAATAATAATAATAATAATAATAATAATAATAATAATAATAATAGTCGGCCCCGTGGCCGGCTAACGCAGGAGTGTCTTGGCGATCTCGGACCAAAGGGTCGTAGGTTAGAGGCCCGCCTCGGACATGGGTGTATTTGTGTATGTCTGTATATGTGTATCACCATTTCACTCCTCATTATCATCATTGTTCCATCTTCCTTAACTCCAGGGCCTACAACCCTGGGGGATAAAAATAGGATCTAGCGTAATGCTGATCCAACCTGATTTACACACGCCTCTCTCCGGGCCTCGGAAGATGACGTGTAGCGTGGTCATAAATGACCTATTCGTAAGTAATAATAATAATAATAATAATAATAATAATAATAATAATAATAATAATGATGATGATAATAATGATAATAATAATAATAATAATAATAACAACAATTGGTTCTAGTAGACAAGACGAAGAGGTAAGTCTACTTGATCGACATAGCCATACCGAACACAAAAAACCTTCAAGAGAAGTATGTCGAGAAGATCTCAAAATATGCTCCGCTGGTCGAAAGTATTAAGAAACAGTGGCATATGGACCTCGTGAGAATTATTCCCATTGTCATCTCTAGCACCGCAGTAATTCCCAAGACACTGTTCCAAAGTTTAAAAGACCTGAATATCAATGTGAATATTTATAAGACAATGCAGAAGGCTGTGGTTATCTCAACAACAGGAATAACTCGAAAGTTTATGGGAGTAGGATAGATATGAATTCGTAACAAAAAGACGTCGATAAATACGCTTTGGTCTTGTATAACCTGTGTATTTGTCCTTATGATAAAAGAAAGAAACATTAAAATAAACTGCATAATAATAATAATAATAATAATAATAATAATAATAATAATAATAATAATAATAATGATAATAAGTACTCACCGCTTGCTCTTGGTGGCGTCGTCCCAGTACTGGCTGCGGTAGAAGCCGACGATCTTGCCGGTGAGGTTTCCGCGGAAGGCGAAGCTGAGGCGGTAGTGCGCGGGCGCGAAGCCGCCCTCCTCCTGGGGCTGCAGCACCCACAGCTCGTGCGGCGCGTAGGCGAAGGCAGCGCGCAGCGGCACCGCCACGCCCCCGCCGCCGCCGCCGCCCGCTCCAGGCCCGGGCTCCGTCCCCGCCGCCGACGAAGACGACTCGCCGCCACCCTCCTTGCCGCGGGCCGCGTTCGCCGCAGCTTCATCGTCGTCGTCACGCGTCACGTTTGTCGCCAGCACCTGAGAGGGCAGAGGTATATTTTAGAGCTCTGCAGAGATACCCGAAGACCCGGCAACCCGGCTGCCCGCCCCGTTTCAGAAACCCGCGGGTCAAACCCACCCGCCCGTATCAAATGTATGCGAGTACTCTGACGGGTCTAACCAACACCACCTAGACATACTTTATAAGGCCTGAGCAGTCATTCAAGATGGCCGCCTGAGAAGGCTATACAAACTGAAATGAGAAGTCAAATTGTGGTTACCAGACGAAAATATATAAAATAAATTACACTATTACATAAGAAGAAAAGATATCTACTTTCTTCAGCTGAAAGATTGTTCATAAATATGTGTTCTTTTCCAGGCAAAAATAAGCTTCATGCTATTTCTATTAATACTGTTATTATCACTTACAACGCACAGTACATGAAACCCTATCTGTTCTATTCTGAATATGCTTTTTTTCAAAATATTTTGCAAGTCTTGATTTTAAATGTCCATCGTGAGAGGCATTAATTTATCACTGTCACTTAATTTATGTGTTTGTTTCTTGTACACTTTAAAAAATGATCTATTTATTTGAAGTTATAAAAGAAATGAACACAATCTCACAATTGCATTAGGATCAGGAAATATTATGATCCCTAAATGTTTGAAATATTTTAAGAATATGGTTATATGGTAAATCGCATGTAAGACAATATGAAAAATCATGAACTTACTGATATGTACTTCTTTTCTCTGTAAGGAGTTTCATGTTTTCCAGCATAAAAACAAGAGGTTTGTTAAATTGTGAATTTGTGGTATCGATTTGAAGTAAGAGGTCTGAATTTAACGCAAAACCATCATGAGGACTATTATGACTACGTGTGTTGAAACATAACTTTAACCTAACATTTTCTAAAACATCATTAATTTCATTTGTATTACATACACTATATGATATTGTATGTAATACAATATTTCAAACTTCCAAATTTAATACCTTTTTTAACAATACAACTGAGTTTCAATTCCTCATCCATCACAACTGAATTGATAATTTTAGAGGCACAATTACAATCAGTGTTGAAAAATAAAACTGTCTTCCTTATTAATGATCGATTAAAAATAGTACAAAATAAGCAATTCCAATTTGCTTCTAAGTTCATCAAAAGTAGCGAAAGATATTTTATTTAATCTTGCAATGTTTTCTTTAGCACTTTCTTCAATAGCAGCAAGCAGACATGCAATTTCTTTTCTTGGGGACTTCCTCTGTAAGAAGAGCTAGGGCGATTCAAGCAAGCAGGACAATTAGGCAGCAAAGAAGGCATAGCTCCACAGGACATTCGTGTATGTTTTAAAGGAAGACTGATTTTAGTCCATTATCACAATAGAACACTGAATTATTCTTAATTTCCCATGTTCGCAAATGCAATTCACAAATCTGAAAGTAAACACTGAACTTCGCAACTTACACTCTTCACATTTTATCATAATTCCCTCACCTGGGGACACAGTCCATATTCACCATGATTCTCACTGTTATCAACAACAGTCTACATCTACATAACTACAACTCGAAAGCTATAAGTGCTATGCAACGTATACAACTGAATCGCCTCAACTTGAACAAGTCGGCCTTTGTAGCCGCCATATTGGCTTCGAAAAACTGCAGTGCGCAGGCACTGGTCTAACCCACCCGTATAGACTAACGACGGGTACCCGTATGATGCGGGTGGGATTCACTCGTTATATATATATATATATATATATATATATATATATATATATATATATATATAGAGAGAGAGAGAGAGAGAGAGAGAGAGAGAGAGAGAGAGAGAGAGAGATGGGTTACGCGAACGGACTGTTCCGGGTCACCATTCGCGCCCAAAGTTTCGGAATGTCAATATTTAAAAAATATGTTCGTGTTAATAAATAGAACAAATTTGGACAATCACTGCTTGTAACTGTTTGATACTGTTATTTCCAAGTTCGGATTCTGAAACTGCCTAAGGGAAGGTCACACGCAGGACTATAAGTGATTTGTTTTAATGGAAAATCTTCAAATTCGATTGAGGGCCGAATTCGAAAGAGTAACGTTCCTTTCAAGGAAGGGATGCGTGTTATACCGAAACCTTTTATCGTCTCAGTCTTGTGAAATGCATAATTTGGAAATTGTATTGATTAGCAAGAAATATAAATACTTGTATTCAGGTTCTAAATTGGCTCATTCTAATTTCAAACGTTTCACAAATGTAATATTACAGGATAAACGATGGTCCAGTGACACCCCCAACCAGTACTTGTTCGCATAGCATCACCTCATTCCCACCTACCAAACTAACACGGCTACACGCGTGTCTTCAGCATCTATTCTCCACTCACAGAGCTCTCATAAATCATATAGACTTGGGACTGGGTGGGAAGATAGTCAGTGGGACCGACAAAAATGCGGATCCACAGTCCACGTTGCCGTGGTTACGTATTACTGAAGAATTTTATGGTTTTGAGGACTTTCATTTAAAAAGTAGCACATATTTCCTCGTTTCATACATTTCAAAAGTAGCAAATATTTCATCCTTTCTTCCAATATATTTCCCTATCTACGTATTTCAAAGAAGTCAGAATATGATGTGTATGCAGAGGGCTGGGTAAGAAGGAACGTTAAAACGACCAACCACAGTGTCACAGCTAACGAAGATCAGGTAAAACTGAAGTATTTCACACGGAGGATTTTTCACTACACTAAATTGGATTTTATTATCCCGACAATAACAGCATTTTCTCATATATAAGATCCATTTTTAAAAAAAATTGGCAAAAATAGAGAATGGCTAATACGTGAGAATATCGAACCGAAGAAAAATATTTCCGATATCCACCTCCAATATTTTTAGAAATGGAAATTGCAGGAAATTAGCGGCTTTTAAACAACATTAATGCAACGAATAACATACGAAATACACACCGAAGTTTTCCGAAATTATAATCCAAAAAAACTTAAGGGGGGGTAAATGCGCGAGGGGGCCTCTATTCGAGATGATACGGTATTTATCATATGGGCCAAGAGAAGAGTAAGCTGGGAACTGGGGAGCGTCATAAAGCATATCATCTCAGCTCCCAAGTGGCAATTTTTATAATTTTGCACCTTTCTTGGGAACAAAACTGCGAGCATCTCCTTGCCTCCAGCACTAATCTATATCATCATTGAAACGGCACCAACAGGCCCTTCTCGAGACGCATGTACCCAGTTACAGATATAAAATTTAACAAACTGCCGAGTTATGCGAGACACGTTCATTCAACCATCCAACCATCCATTCATCCATCCAGCTATCTATTCATCCATCCAGCTATCTATCCATCCATCCAGCTATCTATCCATCCAGCTATCTATCCATCCATCCAGCTATCTATTCATCCATCCAGCTATCTATCCATCCATCCAGCTATCTATCCATACATACATACATACATACATACATACATACATACGAGTACATACATACCGTAGTAAAAAAATACTTTCTTCGTCTTAGGGACCTTCAAAGCAGTTTTCAGGACCGAAATTTTGACCTCGAATTTTTTTAAACTTCCTAATACTTTTCCTATGTTCTACGTATAACCAGTGTACGAATGAACGGGAGAAAGAGGTGAATAAAATGAATCATGAAACTGTTTCCCTGGATTTTGGTAGCAGTAGATTTCCCTGCCACAGTATATTCTTACTTTTCCCCCTTATTCCTAGGCACTAAAACATGATTTATAGTTATCAAACATACGCAAATCAACAACTTCACTTTTTTATCACACCAAAATGTATATAATTTAAGATATACACGAGATAGAAGAATTAAATTTGTAGCACTTAATATTGACATTGTGTAGAAACTTTATGTGAACGCTACAGTGAGTACGTGTTTGACTTCTTTAAAAAATGTTATTGTACTTTTTCATCTTGGAGATAGTAAAACTTGCAATCAAAGTTTGCAACGTAATTTACATTTAAATTACTACTGGGCCCGGCAAAGCTTAGCTATTGCAATGTATTACACTTAAAACGCTACTGGTCACGTGATTGTTAATCACGTTTTACCCTCCGCTCTACAAGAATTTTAATATATGAAAGGCTTTCTCACGAATATGGGTTTGTTCTATGTCCTGGTTTGGACATGGTTGTCAAGTTTCCAATTGTTTAACCGTTCTCCCTCAAGTTTGGGCAAGCATTCGCTATGACACTGTCTTGAAGAAATTTGATTTACTTTGTCCGGGATAATGTTAAGTAATAATTCAGGCCATATTTCACAATCGTAAGGGAAGAATACGCAGAGAAGACACGCTTAATAACTGAGGAAGCGGATGGTTGTGTAAAGCATCCAGACGGGGCACGTGAGTCAGCATAAACGCATCATCAATTAGGTCCCATCTTGCGTCTGTGTGCGACAGATTTACGCACATTCATATTGTACTATGCCTATATTCTTTGCGCAAGTACAAACAATAAGTTGACAAAGTTTTATCGCAATCGGATGCGCATAAAATACGAACAGACAAACATTGATTTTTATATATCTGTCCATATACATATAGATACACACACACACACACACATATATATATATATATTATATATATATATATATATATATATATATATTGTAAAGTTTTTCGATTTTATCATTAATATTTTTATATTATTCTTTTCAAATCTTATCAAATTCAGTCGTGGGTGCTGACATACAACATTAATCGTCTTACCCGCTGCATGCGTACGAGTAATTCTACACAGAATCACGATTACTGAAATTCTGTGGAAGAAAAATTACTATTGAATTGACGGCAACTCCAATGAATTATCAGACTTCCAAAGCCTACTTAACACTTACAGCACCTCATGACAACTGGGCCGTGACGAAACGTTATTGGATAGCGCCTTGACATAGAACATGGAATCTTTAGATTTATTGACACGTTGCCTTAACAACATCTATTCTTTGGCTCCGGAACGTCCCAAATACGTACCATCCCCTCGTAATGGCAGGCTTCATACAATTATTTTCAAGTCAAATACCGTGGGGTCTTTTGGTATATCCCACAACTAAATATATGTCTAGGAGCTCGTAGGGTTCGAGTTCCCAAGGTGGCAGGAATTTTAAAACTAGCTACATAACTAGGTCGAATTCAGCAGTGGTATGGAGGAGAATTATGGTTTGTCAATTTTGTTTGTTTGCCAATTTTTACTTTCTCGCCTTACGAATACTTCGTAAGAAGAGAAAGTTATGCAATCGTGCGGCGGAAAACGGAGAATTTTCGCCAGAAAATCTCTTATAGCAGGGGTCTGGTGACAGAAAAGTGGATAAAACCTGTTGCTAAATTTAGAAAAAAAATCCTCTATCTCGTGGTGTAGTCATAATCCATGATTTGTTGCTTCTTCATACTTCAAATCGATTGACGGCATTCCGTCCGTCTGTGGTCAACGCTAGCGCCTAAACCGTTCGGTCGATTTTCTTCAAAATTGATATTCCCCGATGGTTTTGACTCGTCTCAAGGCCTCTTGAATTTGAAACCGATATCTTATTATTTGAGGATACTTTACATGAAGCCCATTTTGAGATTTTATGAATTAAAAAAAAAAGACTCCAAATTTTTTGATTATATTTTGTTGTTGAATAGAGCGAAGAACTTTGAAGGGAATGACGTAGACATCATTTTCGTTTATAGGCCCTATTTTTCGAAAATTGCAAAAAACTCTTTAAAAACTCCAAAATTGAAGATAGAGATTTTCGCTTCAGACAAAGTCGGTTGTACGAAATTAGCACTTCAAATAAGGTCATGTACCATTTTTGGGAAAAACGAATAGTTTTTGCGTAAATTGCGATTCAAATTGACAAAAAAAACTTTTCTCAAAAACCGCTCCAAATTTTTTCTTTAAATTTTCTGCACGTGTGTAAGAAGGGAAGGTAAATATATAAATAAACTAGTGGTGCTATAGAATGGCACATACTTTCTCGCAGTAGTTATTTTCCAAATGCCGATCATCCGATAAATTATGTGGAGTTAACCGTTTACCGCTGCCTTTCTTGGTCATGTTTTTTGTAAAGACATGTTTTTCGCATGTTGACAATTACCTTCTTCCTAAAGATAGAACTGATTCAAGATCGTTTTGACTGAAATATTTGGAGTCGTTCCGGAAGTCGGTCCCGTAGCGCGATTGGCTAATGCACCTTGGGGTTGAGATCTTCAATAATGAAGGTACCGAGTTCGATCCCCCGTGGGGAATTTTAATTTGATGAATGTGATGTTTCAGGAAAAAAACACTGAAGAGTGTAGATACTTTATTGAAAATCATTTGAAGTACTTCTACTCACGAATAGATTCACTATAGATAAATAGACAGGACTTGTCTGTGTTTTCCCTAACTGCGACTTTTAAACTATTTTTCAACTCTGTTATTCGATTTCTGAAGCGTATGAAATGTCAAATCAACTGTTGTCTAGTATATATCTGTATGATCCAATTTAAGTAAACTTATGAGCATTTTAACGCTAAATTGTAATACAATATAACCAGAAGGCATGCGATGAACTTACTTATACCTAACGGTTCCAAAAATGGTTATTACTTTCCAGCCTTACGAATACTTCGTAATGCAGTTTATCGCTGCCTTTCTTGGTCATGTTATAAAGACACGTTTTTCGCATGTTGAAAATTACCGTCCTCTAATGATAAAAGCGATAGAATTACGTTTTGACTAAAATATAAGTAATTGCGATAAATGTCCTGGAAATGTCTGTATATATTTGTTCAAATAATTAACTTTTAACAATTTTTTACTTCTCTTGTATTTGTAAAGCGTTTTGCCATCCTATCAATTATTTCTTAATCATGCATTTTCCATTTTATAGGTCGGTTTTATTCTTTCATGGTTCTGTTCGACAGAGACGGTGTTGGTGTTGCGTTGTGGTGTAAGTGCCGGTTCGTTGAATTTCAGTTTCGGTTGTCTGGTCTTGGTACCGAAAAGGTTTGCTGGTATAATACACTTTTTCTGGTTTATGAAGTAGTGGAATAGCAAAAATGACCGTATAGAAGCAGAGCGAGAAAGTATGTGCGTTGGAAGCACCACTAGTTTAATGTCCATATGAAGAAATCTGTGGGATTTTGGTTCAGAAGCGAGAAAATAAGAGTGACAAATGGAAAAAGATAATTATGCAATAGTTGAACATTTAAAACAAATAAACTAGGGTGGTTTTGTAATGGTTGGGAGGAATTTGTTTTGGAAAATCTGTATTTATAAAATATTGGATTTTCTAGCCAATGCCCAGAGAGGAGACACTAGGGAGAGGATTTGCCGTTGAGTGAACGATGTTTTAAAACTGGTTTACTAATCTCTAAAATAAAATTCGTGGGCAACAAAATTTAATTTTACAATTATCGTGTTTATTAAGTTATTACGATATTTAAACTGAAAACAAACTAAAACTAATAAGAACAAATCAATTAAATAATACTATTAATAATAACAATAATAATAAATAAGAACAAAACTCAGCCTGAAAGCCTGAGCACCAACAGTAATCTCAAGAGGTCACAGCTTCCTGAGTTCTCTGAAGAAAGGTAAGGGAAGAAGAAGGGTGGTCTTACGCCCACGGCGCTTACGCCGCCTCTCCATGTGCGAAACACATGGAAAGACCTACGAAATACACGGGCATCGAGGTTATCCTAAGCGAGAGATAGTCTGCTCGATGAAGATAGAGCTATTCGCGCACTTTATGGTGCAGAACATGAACTACTGAGTCAGTTCGACTTTGGCACCGTCTCATCCATAAGGGACGCGTCCAGGCAACACAGCGTTCTTTATACGGCGTTAAAAGGGCACAGACAGTGCCAATCCGTATGCCCGTAGGTGGTTCAACGGTGTGGTAAACAGATAGCACCTCACTCTGCCCTTAGGCGTTTGAAGAGCGTATTGATAGAGCATCGAAGAACTAAATGCACGTTCAAATGAATTACTATAAATAAAATTTTGAAGAAACGAGTGTTGAAAATTTTATTTTCCTGTTTGTTGGTGGTACCGTGGTACCATGGCACACTGGCACTACCCTAGAAGCCGCCACTGTTTATAATGATACCGAAATTATACAGGATTTACAAAACGAACGATTTTTTAACCCCGTGGTAATAGCTACGCTGGGAGGTTCTGCAACAACCTCCTTACAGCCCCGATAACTCCCGAAGCGACATTCACACCTTCCGCCCCTTAAATTTTTGTTTGAAAGAGATTCGCCTCCGACGTGGATGTGTAAGCCACCATGGAACAGTGGATCCGTCAGCAGCCCATGATATTTTTTACACGGAAGTTATCCACACACTTTCTATGCGCTCGGACAAGTGTCTCAATATAAATGGTGTACTGTTCCAAATAAAATGTAATTCGCACGGTTGCATTCAAGTTTCTTTCCATTCCGCAGTGCGGCTCAAATATGGGTCTTTAACAGCGGCGGCGCGCGACGCAATTTTGGTCGATTGCAGTCAAATAAATTGTTCGAAGCAACGTTCTTTTTCTTATTCACCTGTTGGGCATTGCTGCCATTCATGTGTATTAATAAATAAACAATGTTCTTAAAGTAGAGATTTCAAGCTTTAATCTTGCTAAACTAAAAGTATTTTGGATAAACATTTACGGAACTATAGTCATTTCAAAAGTGTTTATTTCCTTGGTTTTAATGTAAAATTGGCCATAGTCCGACAAATGTGGCACACTGAGTCCGACAAATGTGGCACACTGAATAACTAACATTTGATAATCATAAAATTGTTGTGGGATAACGTGGGCACCATCTCAGTCAAAAATCTGTTGACAGGAATACCATGAAATAAAACTTATTTGTTACTTTCTAAAAAAAATAGCGAAAAAGGGACGAAAATGGTGTGATTACGGAGTTTGTGAAATCCCTAAAACCATTTTCAAAACTGTTTTATATGTTTAAATTAATAAGTGAATAGAATATGTAAAGTAGATAGAACGTCAGAAAGAAGATACCGCAGAAAGGAGATATCAATACTTTTTTTGCGTAGTTCTTGGACAACAAAATGAAAAAACTGTAAAACTTCACTGTTTTCTTGATAATAATTCTTAATATTAATTTACATGAAAAATTTCATAGATTTTCACAAAGGTCCGTTCTGTAAACTAGATTCATTGCAGCGTAACACGTAAATATGACCCTGTGAATGAAAGCATTTCAATAGTCCTCCACACTGTACCATGCTCTTAAAAGGTACCAACGCACGCCCCGACAACCCTTTAGCCCAACTCTCTCGACCCAACAAGTACACGTTCTTTCACAATACATTTTTAAGTGTTCACCTAACTATATGATCCGGTTGTTCATTTACAAATTAAAAAGAACTTGAACATTGAGTAATTAACCCCGTTTATAAATAAGTATTAAAATGTTATGCTTAATAAAATAAGCAGAAATGACGTTCAGGTGCAAAAAGAGATGACGACGCAACTTCACGAACCATTTCGCATCCCTCTTCTTTTTAGTCCAACAGGCAATTATGTAACTACATTATCAACGGTCTGCTTTGCTTTGGCAGGTAAGAATATTCATTTTTTATTGTTTCTTCCCTTTCGTTAACTTCATTTTATCGCATTTCATGAAAGTTATGATTGCATTTTTGTAATTGTAGTTATCAATTTTCTATTAGAATTTGGAAAGGAAAGCAGTCGTTACGAGGTAGCACTTCACCTCTGTTTAGAACGATTCTGCATCCCTTTTCTTCGCATGATTGCATACTCATTTCGCATTTTGCATTTTCAAATCCTAACGATGGGTTTTATTATTCAATATTTCAATACTTCTAAAGTCTGTGTAAATGGAATGCCGATGCTTAGAAAACTGGTAGAGCAACAACTGCACATACTTTCTCGTATTATTTATAATGACTACGCATTATTATAATACATGAACTTCCAAAAGTGCTTCTAATTAGCAAAAGTTCTTTCTCTGAGCTGGCATTACAACTCACGCCCTTACAGTTAACATGCCAGATACGTTACCCATACGCTTTTTCTTTAATTAAGAGACTATCATTTACATTATTTCAAGATCTAATTTTAAAGAGATCTAATTTTAAAGATCTTATGAAGAAAAAAAATATCTATCATCAATATTATAGTTTTGCGAAATTAATTTTTGTTTGCAATTTTCAAAGTTACAGAGAGTTTGACGAAAATTGGGCTTTCTGTATTATATAACTTTCTTCCTACTCCGTAGCGAGAAAGTAAGAATCCATTGACATGTTCAGAACTATATATATATGTATGTGTATATATATATATATGTATATATATATATACATATATTTATGTATGCACAATTTTACACAGTCCAACACACAAACACATTTACACATTTACACATTCCTCGCGCAGTGTCGTTACGAGAAGGAACTTTGTCATCGCGTCCCGTACATAATGTTTCCGGGCGCGTCAACTTTGATCGATAGCCCTGTGAGCATCGGGCATAACATCCTAGGAGGTGACGGCGCTCCTCCCCCGCCGGAACGCGAGATTCGGCGCCGAATTACAAGTCGGCTGACGTATGTTCCTCGTCAAGCTCCCGGCTAATCTTCCCACATGTGTGGGAGTGTAGAGCATCTAAGTGTTCGTGTGTGTCGGGAAAGGATAGATCAAGGATGAGGAAATAAAAATCTTGCCTAACCAACGCCCTTTTGCTATGGTAATGCTCCGGTTTTCGCCTGGTATTGATCACAGAAACCACGGGGACTTCCAGTTCGAGCAGCCGGTCGCTAGAATTTTCCTTCGGACCACTGTTAAATTGTACTTACCTCTTTAGCTAGTGTGAAAAAATCGCCTTCGTTCAGACTAGGTTTTTGCATCGTGTTGGGTAATGTTTCTTATTACAAACCTAGCTCCGTACAAGCACAATCCTCGGACTAACTTATAGTGTTCGCAAGGCATGCTGCACTAGGTAATCTCCAAAACAAGCAAAATGGACGAAACACCTAATGTCGACACGAAAATTGTTGTAAACATCGCTTAAAGCTTGCCTAAAGCATCGCCCAATTGCTAACCCTGACCTCAGCAATGCTAACCCTGACCTCAGCAATTATGTACAGCTTGTCCATAAATTACAGCAATGATAGAGATGGTTTAAAAACAGGGAAATGTGGCAGTACTACACTTCGTTGTCCCACAGAAATGTGCTACATAGCAACCCTAAGGCTGTTCTCACGAAGATTAGGAATAAGCGATTCCATTTGGAGTCCTCATACACGTCGCAAGATAGCTTAGTTTTCCAACAATTGCAGCGCAGAATAGTAATATCATATACACGGTTTTTGTTCTGGTGACACCAAATATTGCCAACGAATTCTATTAGTTAAAGCCTTTCCAAACGATAAACAATTTTCAATGTACTTTCTCTTTTAAATTTTCACGTTATTCTAGTCAGGGAACTAAGAGATATATTTGCACTTGTAATCAAGTCATGAAAGGTAATTTTAAAGACAGTTTTGATTCCAATATCCTATGTACTTTCTCACTTCACTACGCATTTATTCAGAAAAAAGACACTGTTTTAATATAACTTTTTTGGGTTTGTGGAAGTTTTATTATGGACAATCAGATGTAAATAAAATATAAATTACACACAATATATTTCTTTGCCACGTCATAATGTTTCATATCAAATGTATAACATTTCGTTAAAACGACTGGATATTCAATTGGTACTTTGGTATTGCTAATTTATTGAATAACTCTTAATCGCCTGTAGAACATTTAACAGTCAATCAACTGATTCCAAAATTAACTTGTCCAATAAATTAAACACTTCCTAGATATTACTATAATTACATACATTTTAGATATTTAAATGAATAATTCGTTAATTTATGCGACTACGCAAAAGTATATTTGCGCCAGGACCATTTAGAAAGCAATGATAGTTTGCACATATGCGGCACGTTCATCCTGTTCCAGCGAAAAATTGAATTTTCACGCTCTCGCGAAACTGCTGACTTGGTGTTAACCTATATTGTTTTCACCTACATCATTCCAATTGACTGCGTGTGCTTGGTGGAAATGAAGCCCGAAATGAAAATCTCGCAAATTACGAGGCATCCAGCATATTGGATTTTTGATTGCAAAAGAGTGCGCCATGCGAGAATTCATTGTTAATTGGAGGCCGATAGTTACGTTCAAAAAATGGTCAGCAATTCATCGTACTGAGGGGGAGATTCAGAAAGGATCGGCACAATGTCGGTATTTTATTACGACAGCTTTTAAATGCCTAATAATGATGAGAAGTTCACAACACGAAAGTTTTTAGAACAAAATATCACAATTCGTTTTCAGCAAAAGACAATGACAGTTTCGAAAACGATGTAATGTGTAGTCCGTGAAACAAGACACTGCCGAAAAATACCGTCGGACAGTTTTCATTTATTTATTTTATGTAAAAAACAGAAACTGTGTGTGACGTGCTACGGGGAGAACTGTATTCTGTGCTCGTTTTCTTATTTCTGGGATCCCTACCCTCAGCCATTTACAAGTAGAATTCTGAATACAAAAAGAAATGAGCCTTTTGGTAAGAATCGTTAACAAAATATTACCTCCGATGTAATAAAATCTATTTTCAAGGGGAAAGCAGTTATAGATTGTCCCTCATCAGGAAGGAATATAATTTCTGTCGCGACGTGGAGAACGATAATTTGAATTACCATATTTCCCACTGAACTCTAGAAGACGTGTACACATAATTATGGTACTTTATGTCCAGAAGCAAAACAAGGGGCCATCTTAGCATTTGCTCAAAGGATCAGGGAAACTGGACGAAAAACCTAATCAAGATGGGGGTCACTGATCCAGAACCTGAGGTACAATACCTGTTACAGGATGTTTAGAAGTATGCAGTCCAAATACATTAATATATAAAATAATACATTAAATATCATTGCTAAAATTATTACTTTATTATTATTACTTATTATTCATTTTTGAGGCTCGGTATAGTCTCTAATTGTAAAGAAACAGCTATGCAATAGAAAAGATTTTACTTGGAACTTAAACTTTTGTACCGATTCAATAGTTTAACGTCATCTAGCAAAGTTTTATAAAATAATGAACATTAATACGAAATGTATTAACATAAACATTAATTAACATGAAACATGTAAACACAAAACATGTGTTAACACGATTACCTATTTGTTTCAATATTTCATTAATGTTTACACTAAATTGATACTTATTTTGAACAGATGCTGCAACAGTACTATTTCATCCGCAAAACACCGGGCATTTTTTCTCTGTTAACACCCAATTTTCGAAAATTTCCTAAATTCTAATTTTTTCCGACGTCTTCCTACAACTACAAAATTGAAGATAGAGATTTTTCCTTCAAATAATTTTTTCTCCATATTTAGTTCTTTCATTAAGAACATGAACATTTTTTGAACTTTTCGCGCAATATTGCGTGAAATATGTGCAATATTACAAAATAACCAAATCAAGATTTTCTCGAAAATGCCTCCAAATTTTTTCTTTAAACATTTGGTATAGATAGTGCTAAATACACTCTGCAAGGTGACATAAACGTCATATTGATCTATCCTTCTCTTTTTTCAAAAATTACTAAAGTAAATTTTTTACTTGCGTCGCACGTTGTTAATATTTACATTAGCGGCGATTAGTTTTCATTATTGTATGTATGAGTACATGAGATTTCAATTATGTCTAGTAAAGTTTCCCAAAAACTCTAATTTTCTGTGAAAAAAACTCAAAATTCCGCATTTTCACAAATGCTCAAACGCCATTTTATCAAATATGGCTCCATTTTTTTCTTCAAACTTTTCGTGCGGATAGTGCTAATTACTCTGTTTAATACGATATAAAGTGCATTTTGGGGTATTCTTTGTTTTTTCAAAAATTACAAAAATGTAATTTTCTTAAATAACCCTCACGCCGTTAATAAACAAATTTCCAGCGATTCGTAAACCTATTGCATTTGTGAGTTGAAGTGTTTTAAATGACTTCTATTAAAGTTTTTCGAAAACTCTTCAGTGTGAAAAAAAGCTTCAAATTTTGCACTTTCAGGAAGCTTCAAATGTTTCAATTAAATTACCATTTATGACGATGTTTTACTCTTTAATATTCTTAAAAGTAATATTTCGGCTCTACTGTTGGGAAACCGAAAAATTGAGAAAATTTAAAAATAATCCACTGACGATAGATACGTGCAAGCTGGCAAGAGTACGTGGCAAGTTCGAATAGCTAGCCCAGACCAAAGAAAATAGAAAACTAATACGAGAAAGTCTGTGCAATTTTGTAGCACCACTTGTTGATATAATGTACGCACATTTTACTTCTGTAAATGACAGCAGTGGCTCAATGGCAGTATTCCGAAGCTTTCCTGACCAAGAGATCCTAGGTTTCGAGTCCTGACAGTGGCGGATTTTTAGTTATAAAGCTAGTCCGAATTCAACAACAACTAGAGGAGATATCTAACGTCCGTCTATTCCAAACTGGTGTCGCTGATCGATATCAGGGGAAAGCCAAATCAGTACTTTAACAAGAGAGTCAAAGACCGCGACACAATATTTCTGTTGTACCTTCTCCCATTGTCAACATAGTCAGATGCCATTCTTTGGATTTATTTTTGTTTTTATATAAATTACTTTCACTTCGAAATGTATGAAAGCACTGTCTGAACTTGATTTTCGAATAGGTAAATCTAAAACCGAAAGCGCAGCGATTACGTATTTTCAGATTCCAGGACCAAACAATATTGAAATAACGCTAACAGAAGACAAAATATTATTTTCAAATATTTGATTTATTACTATTCTCTGGATCTTTGAAGGAATATGTAGTGCATTTACTTAGACATCCCTCGTAGTTTCGAAGTTAAATAAGAGTTGATTCCACCTATAGGGTAAAATTCCATAATGATTTCCTCTAATGTGAGGTGTACCTGTAAGTGCATCGCAAGTAAATCAGTTTACATTTATTTTAGCGGTACTAACTGTAAAATTTGTATTACAACTGTAAAAGATCATATGGTAAAATTAACATATAATTACATTAAGATTCCATACGATGCATAGGAGTTCAGATGATTCCATGTGAACTCCCAACGATTTACACAATTTAATATGTCGCGTGACAGAAATGCTGTACTAATGTGTACACAACAACAGATGGCTCTGTGTGTGTCTCTATTAGCACAGACAGCAAATGTGAAATCAGTTGTCTGACTGCCGCCCTGCGAGATGAATGTAACATATTTCGAGCAGCGCTCATACTCAGAGATCGCCGTTCTACATGGGAGAAATGCCCGAGAATGTCACAGGGAGTTGATGGGAATGATGCCCTTCCTTACCGGACAGTCGCGAGATGGGCAGGGGGAGATTTTGCGAGGACGACTAGCAACCAGTGATCGGCAATGCACGTGACGACCTACGAGTGCGCGGACCGACCAATGAGTGTGGCACGTGAGGTAATCGAGCATCTAACTAATTGGACCTTCAGAACAGGTATGTAATGCTTTTGGAATGTTGTGAACTCGTATACGTGAAAATTATTTGGAACATGAAACCAGTACTGTCATTTCAAAAATTCTAATAAACATGAGAAACACAATTTTGTTTTATCGCTAAATGGCCATTGACTTAGTTTATACCTTGTCCTGTCATGTGCATATTTTAAATTTCCCTCCGTGCTCGTATTCTCACAAAAAATAGTTGTCATGACTTATGCCCCAACCCTTGTGTGTGTGTGTGTATGTGTGTGTGTGTGTAACCCAATGAATATTCCATTGATCATTTTATAAGAACACGCCGGGTACACGAAATATCTTTTACAGCGTCAGAAAGTCACCTGTCAACCACCGACATTTGTTTGGCTGCCTACCAATCAGGGGCAAATTATTACGACCCTCCCCTTCCCCTCCCGAAGGTAAGCTTCAGCTATCTCAGCTACCTCACTCCACACCAATAACAAAACCTACACATATTTACAAGATTTTAAACATTATAGAACACAAATGTTGAAGTCTTCGGCATCGCTCGCAATCTGAAAACATAGTGCGTCGTCGAACCTCAAAGTATGTCACGGAACGAGCACGCTACTTGCATTTACAACAACAAAAATTTAAATACCTGTGAAAGCTGTGCGATATAATGACGCAATATCTTGGAGATATATTAATATGTTACTGGCATACAGACATTTAAATTGTTAACAACATTTACATTGTTTCGGGGCACACTATAGCCCTATCATCAGGTATAAACAGTAATACATAAAAATACACTTAAAATGACAAAAAGATAGAGTGTACAACTAGAGTTTTGAATTTAAAATAATAAACAAATTTGTTTATTATTGTAAAATCTTATTTTGCTTTTTGTTATTTTAAGTGTATTTTTTTGTATTACAGTTTATACTTAAAGATGGAGTCACGATGTGCCCTGAAACGATGTAAATGAAATTATGTCTCTGTTAACAATTTAAACGTTTGTCTAAAATATTGAAGTGTAAAAAGAAAAATAACAAATAAAACTCAGGCAGACTCATAAAAACCAAACTGACGTATAGGATCCAGATCCAATACTCGAGTCAGAATAGCGAGGATTGGTTCTAAGATAGCAGGTTGTGCCTGCTGATGATCGCAAATCTCGAGCGGTATCAACAAACAAAATTGTGGGTGTAAATCCAGGGTTACTATATGATTTGAATAAACCTCAATTTCATGGCATAAAAACGGTTTGTGGGATGACACGAAAGGAGTATCCATTCATAGACAGATGTCGAACATTTTGGATTTATTTACAATTTCATTTTTACTTTCCCGTATACGTACGTATACACGGAGTGATATACGTAGTATAGGGAAAGTTACGTAATGCTGCGCGAAAAAATGGCCAATTTGCGGAGGAAAAAAATTCATTGCCGGACCGTGATAACGAAAAAATGGATAAAACCAGTTGCTAAATTAAGAAAAAAAAATCCCCTAACACGTGGTGTAGCCAGAAAGCCTCTTTTGTGGGTACTTGATATCGAAAAACCAATTGAAAGGAAAACGTCCCTCTGTCCGTTTGTCTGTCTGTCCGTCTGTGAACACTGCTAGCGCCTAAACCATACGTACGATTTCTTCCAAAATGGATATTCCCCGGTCGATCTAGTTCTAGTCGAAGCTTTGAGATTTTGAAAAAGATTCTTCAGAATTTGGGGGTACTTTACATGAATTTTCTACATGTGATGGTAACACCTTGATAATTTTATGTTTGTCTTTATTTTACCTCAATCGACCCGTCAACCCTCATTTTGATTATTAGTACGCCTTTCTATTAGACATTAAAGGTTTTTTCGATGCAAACTACTCCAAACATCAAATAATAGGGCCATGAAATCAATCTCTTGGATTGGCGACTCTCGGGCAACAGTGATATACCATCCAATGATTTCACTTCCAAATACCAAGTACAAAATTTGAAACAATTTAGTAATAATAATAATAATAATAATAATAATAATAATAATAATATGAAATGACAATACGCGGTTTTGTGTAATTTGAAATGCTTTGATTGCCTACAGTATGTTAGTATTGCCTATAATATATTGAATATTATTAAATATTATTTGGAGACTAAGGTTTTGCGGCTAGTTCATACTATATTTAATCAATAATGCATTCAATAAAAATGTATAAAACCGTTTACAATAAATCACATAAATTTTAAAAATTGTATACTACTTTTAAAATTTCGTATTTCACCTCCCTATTGATCCACTACAGCGAATTGTTTCTATAAAATATTGATGGAACTACTTTTGACGAACTTCGAATGTCTGAAACGTGGCAAACCCATTCTTCACCGCCATTTTGCAATGGCGCCAGGACATAAAGATTGGGTGGCAGTAAAGTTCGCTCGGACAAGAGAAAAGTTCGAGCGGGCAGTTTTCATAATATTATGAAAAT